>CM074733.1:128906645-129620610 GCA_037367245.1 Phrynocephalus guinanensis
CAATGTATTTTATGCAGCTCCCAGTCTTTTTCTTTTAAACGTTGCTGCTCAGCACTCCCTCCTTTAAATTTTTATGCATGAACAATGTTTTTGACCCTTCCAAAACATTGTTGGGCATCTGCATATACTGTGAAGCATTCTATGGGAGGGATCATGTTTGCTAGTTTCCTCCCACTGCTAAAATTACAATACCTTTCCTTTACTGTTTCATTTAAGAATGTGATTCTGCTGCTAACTCAGCTGATAATTTAAAATCGTTTTCTGCTGTAAACCATTTTAGTATTGTGTTAGATTTCATTTTTAAGGACATTGAATCACCAGCTAGATGTGTATAAAGCAAGAATATATATATATGCAATTAAAATAAAACTGGAAAAACTATATCTCCCTCACGTTTTAACTGATTTTTGCTGCCTTCCTCACTTTTTTAAAAAAAGTTCTTCCCCAGACTCATATATTGCTCAATTACTTGGGTCTTAAAGGATGTTAAGTCAAAGTCTAAATGCAAAGAAAACATAAAATACATGAAAATATAGTTTTTAGAGGCATATGCAAATCTGTGCCTCTAAAAGCAGTAGGTTTAAATAAAATGATTTGTTCTTATTATTTAATTTTTGCTTTCACATGATAATGTGCTAAATCAATTTAGTCCGATATCCTTTTCTAAAGGAGAGTTTAAGCAAGAGCTATATGCCAGATGGAAAGTTAGAACAATATTGCTAATATCACCCACTGTGTGGATACTTGAAATGCAGGTTAAAAAACACACACATGTGAATCATACAACCGGTATGATCTGTGTGGTTATGGACAACAAGGAATGTGAATCAACAGAGAACAATTGCCCTGTCTGTTCATGTCCTGAATTGCTTCTGCAACAGAATTCTGGTGGCCTAAATGTTCCTAATGATAGGCAAGGTGCAAACTGAGATTATATGGTGCCATTCTGAACCCTACTCCCACCAATTCTCACAGATTCAGTGGAAGACACTAATAAAAAAGGTAGGGATTTTAAGAGGCGTTCAAATGGCCTAAGTGCCTGGCTTAGCCATAAATGGCATGCACAAAAACACTTCCAAAAAGGAAAAATGACAACCTAATATTGCCTCTGCATACTGAAATTTTCTCAGTTCTTATTTTCTTTAAAAGGATATATTAAATGTGTCTAGATACTGCTTCCTGGCACTAATCCTTCAATGTAACTGCTGGAAAAGCCTACAGGTATAAAAAATTTATCATACAAAGAGACCTAAGACCATTTAGACACAAACCCTTTCACAAATTATGCCAAATATAGAGGGGTGGATCGGGAATGCAGCTCTATTCCATTAAAAATATTCAACACATGTCATACAGTCGTGTTAAACCACAACGCACAATGCAGGGTGTCTGGTTTGTGGCTGAAATTCTAGTACTGAATCACAACTAGGACAGATTGAATATCAGAAAAAAAATATGACTGGGACCAATTATCTTGGGAGGCATTCAAGAAAAATGTAAACAGATACCTTATGATCTGTATTCCTGCCTTGATCAATGGATTGGACCCAAAAGCCCTTATAGGACTTTTCCAACTTATTCTAGGATTCCTACAGAGGTGCTGACTGACTCACTAAATCACTATTGATCCAGTGGATCTACCCTAGTGGCCACCCATTACTGGATTTCAGTCAAAGTTGAATTAGCAAAACTTAATGTAAAACTAGGCTTCCTTCTATGCTTAAAGAAAGGGATGGCCTCAGCAATCTTGAAGTAGCTGCACAAAGTTGCTCCATGAGGATCTATACTTTTCTGTAGGAATGAGATATTGTGGTACAACTTTTGATATATTAGCATATACCTTATATACTGAATTAGATATTAGTCCTGCTAAAGCTCAAGTTTATATTAAATGTCTGTCTTTAAGATCACCATGAATCTCTTTGTTCTTACATAATAAATGCATCTTACATAATAGTGCATCAAACCAATAATAATTTTGGGTATCGGGAGATGAATATACATGTAGAGCTTTTCCATTAAAAAAAAACATAAGATTATTTGGGGCATGGGAGGAACAGATACATCTAGGTAATATAATTGGTGCTGCAGAGTCAGTGCTTGTGTTAATTATATATATTAAAGGCTATCACAAAGTATTCATGTGCTGTAAAAAATAAGTGCTGTGTGAACCCAAAACAGGCCTCCATAGATCAGTGTGATTCTTGTATCGACTCTTAACTTCCAAAGGTATCTTGCCATTGGTTGCTCTACACTTTTTATGCCTCTGAGCCTGGCATGGTTCCACCCAAGAGTGTTTACTGAACCATGAAGAGGTAATTTGGAAAGAAAGGGATACAGGACCACCAGCCTCCTTACGAGTCCCACTCTGGCATTCCATTTTGAAAGTAAACACATTGGGATGTAAGATTTAAATGTGCTTCAGAGTTTCTGATGCACAAGAAACGTTTCTTAGCCGTAAGAACTTTGGAACTCAATATTCAGTTAAATCCCCTCAGTATTACTTCTCAGGATAAGTCTTATTTGTTTCAGTGGTGCTCACGGCTATGCAAGTATCTTTAAAGTTGACATTACTATTCAGGCTCGGAGTTCCTTGTAACAATTATCTTAAAGGGAAATCAAAAGACAATTGTTTCATTTGCCTCCCAATAAACAGCTTTTTAATTACTCAAAGGTGCTTGTTGTCTTCTTTTTCCAAACTTTTCCCAGTGCTCCTTTACTCTTTGAAAATTTCCCCTGAAGAGATGCAAATAGATTTGTGACTGATAGTAGGACAGACCCAACAGTGCTGTGTGTATTCTTTTTATGGAAGGAAGTCCATTGCACAATGGATTCAAGAGCCAGTCAATACATTCTGTGTACAGTCTGCATGCTCTTCCATAGGAGACTGACTCTCCCCCTGTCCTAAAGTCCAGTCCACATTCAGTTTCAGACCATGTGTATGATTCTGAAATGAAGTAGCTCTTCCATATAAGGCTCAGTGTTTCTGGATGGCACTTTTGCAGACAATCACTCAGGGCACCAGCCTCGTATAGGAAAGGGGTTCTTTGATGTTCCTCTTCGTGTCTGTGCCCAATAAAGGTATTTAATCTTGAGCTCCAATCCCTTGGCCAAGAAGGAGACAGCACTGAGGCACATAATCCCTGCTGTTCCTGTCTCTGTATAATATGGGAATGATAGCAGAAGGGAGAAAAAGTCTATTTTGCCTTATGGGAACTGTACAGGTATTATGGCATTCAAGAATTGGATAAATGCAGTCCTTGTTGGGGCTTGTCTGTAATAGTGTTAGCAGATGTGTGCTGTAATGAAGAGATGGTCATAAAAATAAGAGCTAAGTTGGGAAGAAATTAGATTCCAACAGAGGAGATGGTATTTTAGACCACAGAATTATCCATATTTACCTAAAAATTATGTTCCATATTGGACGTGGACAGGGTATTCAAATTTGATTTTTTAAAAGGTATTCACAGTCAGCATAACTCTGCCTAAATATCTCATACGTCTCAAGTGCATCTGTGGTGCACTGCAGAGGATGTACAAAGGAAAATGCCAATACAGTCAAACCCTTCGTGTGCATGCAAGTTCTTATAAAAGGGCACAGGACACAGAGCAGCAAGTGGAATTAAGAAGACATGCCTCTTCACATCTCTCTCATGCCAGATAGAAAAATAAACAACCCCAAACAATTTCCTCAACACGATCTGCAGCTTTCATTTCTTTGTTTTAAGAAAATGCAAATATTCTGAATCTAGGACTGGGAAGGCTTTCACAGTAAAAGGAGACCACCTCAGGACAGAAAGAACTAAATAATTATTTGTTGTCTTACCATTGTGATCTTGGTTGTTTGGCTTTTTGCCGACCAGCAAATAGACAAGAAGTTCTGAGATGCAGTCATGTGTGCATTAACGCAATACACCCTCTCTCTCTCTCTCTCTCTCACTCTCTCAGCCTCTTACTCTTTACCTGATTTCTTGGTTTCCTTTCATGTGTATGTCATTTAGAAAAGCAAACATTGGCCAAACAGGCTGATTTGCTTCTGTACACAGATGTTGACATCCACTTAAGGAAATGAGTCACAGGTTATGGCATCTGAGAAATGTGAGGGATAAGGAAACCAATATTTTTGCTAAAAGCTACTCCCCAAAAGCTAAAAACCAGTTCTGGAGAATTAAGGAGGAAACACTAGGTAGATGCCCTATATTATTTCAGGTATTACAAGAACTCTAAATATATGTAAACAAACACAGGTATCACATAAATCACTTCCTCTAAACATTCCAGCTGTAGGATCAAAGATGGCCACATATTCTTGCTTCACTGGGACACTAAACATAAGAGCATAAGAAGAGCCATGCTGGATCAGGCCAAAGGCCCATCTACTCCAGCTTCCTGTATCTCACAGTGGCCCCACCAAATGCGTCTGGGAGCGCATGAGACTAGATATCTGTTTTCTGATACTACTCCCCTGCATCTGGCCCTTGAAGTACCCCGGTTTTAAGACTGGAGATTACACATCTCCATCATGGTTTGTAACTGTGATGGACTTCTCCTCCAGGAATCTATCCAATCCCCCTTTGAAGGCATCCAGGCCAGATGGCATCACAACATCCTGTGGCAGGGAGTTCCACAGACTAACAACATGGGGGGTAAAAAAAAATCTTTTTTCTGTTCTCATTCTCCCAACCTTCAATTTGAGTGGATGTCCCCTAGTTCTGGTATTATCACTGGAAAGGTGATAAAATTTCTCCAGCTTCAAATTAGCTTTAAAAACACAGCAAAATATAGTTAATTAAAGCAGAGAGAGAGAGAGAGAGAGAGAGAGAGAGAGAGAGAGAGAGAGAGAGCATTTTCACTGAACAACTCTGCCGACTGAGCTATTTTGTCAGAGGTAAAAAATATTTCATAATGGCCAGTGCAAAGAAATAGACAGAAAAAACAAACAAGGAAAAACAAGAGATCTCTTCCCAAAGAACCAAGAAATATCAATTAAATTAAAGCCTGGATTGGGAATGCTGAATGACCAACATACTATCTAACCAGGATAAATGAAAGACAAGGTGGAAACAGATCTACAGCATTCAGAAGAACTAAAAGTCCGGTGATGAAAAACCCACAGTTCTAAAAAGTGAAGTGAAATCTGCTCTGAAAGCACTAGGAAGAAATATGTAACCAGGAATATATTGGATACTGATAGAACTATTTCAAGCCAGAGTCCTCCCCCCCCCCCAGTCTGGATCCAACTGCAGCACTATATTGTAAACTAACTGAATGTAGATTGCACATAAAATCAGTACAATCGCTCACTCGCCTGTTATACTGATATGTCAAGAGATAAGATAATTTATAAAATTCCGTAAACTTTCTAGATCTGAGTGGCAGAGGAACAGATGACAGATGAGCATGTCAGTGAGCCGAACTTGGTTCTAGCCATCATTTTTTCATATTTTATTTTTTTCCTATGGAGTGGGTCCTTTCATTTTAAAAAGCACCACGTGAACATTCATCAATTAATTTCTACATTTATCTTTACTTTCATACACAGTGTTTTAAAAATGTCTATTTTCCCTCAGCATACAGCGTGAGGCTGATTATTCCTTCAAACAAAATTGATTTACTCAGCAAACTAGATTTAAAAAAAAATACTTGCAGCAGGAAAGCCATTGTACAGCCTTGTCTAAAAGATAATGACTTAAGCATAGTCTTCACACTAGCACAGAAATATTGAGTACCTCCATGAATGGAAAAAACACACTTTTTGATAATATATAATACTTATATGGATAAGCTTAACAGTTTAGCTAGAAAAAACGAGATACGTTCATGCCACACAGTTCAAACTGAGAAAAAAAGCCCAAGGACACGATTTAAGCCAAGTAAGATAATTTTCTTTCTTACACATAAAACTCAGTGAGTTCTCCCATTTCTGCCTGTCCATAGATTTGTTTATAGGGGAGACAAGGCACTATCCATAGTATTGTAAAATTCACCATACATATTTCCACAAATTATTGTACATGTAGCTCAGTGAGGCAGTAGCTTAGTCTCACAAAGTATTTCGTACATTCAGAAGAAGAAACAACATACAGCTTTGTCATTTCGGATCAAGATTTCCCTCCAGCCATTTTACACTTCTAATGCATTTTACAAGAAAGAAATGCCCCTGTGTAAGAATTAAATATTGTATTTTAGAATTAAAAGGACACTCACCCACTATAGTATCTTCTTACAAGGCAAAGGTACAAATATATATACAAAATGTAGTTTTGTTCTCTCTTACCTTTCTAAATGATGCTGGCAATGTAGAGGAAGATACTGTATCCATCGAAATAGCAAATGGAAACTGAGAATCTTGTTCAGGAACTACAGACCATTGATATCCTTGAATAGGAAACTGTGTATCAGGCGTGTCAAAACATCTGAAAAATATAGGGGGGGGAAACATTTTGCCATTTAGAAATGTTAACCACAAAATCCGTGTTAGTGATACTACATTGTTATGTTGGCCAAGCATGTTTATAGTTTCTGATAGATTGGGAAAGAAAGCAAAATCGCTACCTGAAATACCAAGGGCAGCGCCAGGCTGGGAGTAAGTACAAGAGCCCCCAGTTAGGCCCTCCAGACCCGACCCGACCTGCATCCGCATATTGTGGATTTTCAATTATCGCAGGTCAGGTCGGGTCCCTAACCCCAGCAATAAGCAGGGGGTCACTGTACAAAAGTATCTTCATAACTGAAAGAGACAAGTGATTAATAAACAATCTAATCCTATGTAGAAATGATACTAAGGAGCAAGCCTCACTAAGTTATTTATTCATTGGTATTTATTATTTACCATACCGCTCTATTTCCCATAAGAAGGTCAGAGCGGTTTACAACAATCATGTAAAACAACAAGTCAATAAAAAACTAAAACAGTGGTTTCCAAGAAAAAATAGATCGGCGGGATATAAACCCTGCATATGTGGATCCTTAGAGATTCCAAAGGCGTCACGGAAAAGATAGGTCTTTAAATTTTTCCTAAATGACGCCAGTGAGGGAGCCAGCCGCAGTTCATCGGGGAGCTTATTCCACATGGTGGTTAATCCCAAGTGAACAGGTATAGGACTGTAGCCTAAAGCTGTACCTATATAAAGCTTTCCTTGGAATAACTCTTCCTAACATCTGCCTCAAATAAATATCCATACGTGTTGTTGTGTTTTTTTTTGGGGGGGGGGGATAAATTAGTAACCATAGTTTTTGTCACCTTTTCTATTAGAGGTTCAGGGGTAGGAAAAGCTTCATTTCATTCTTGATTGGCCTAAAGCTCTACTATTGTGTGAGAGCAATTTCTGGTGCCAAACACTCAGACTTCAGCGGCCCCTGGTGGAAAGTCTAATGTCTCACTCTTTCTAAGACATTCCAAAAAAGGAGGAGACTGAGCTGATCCAAATCAAAACAGAAGATAGGCAAACAAAGTCTAAACGGGAAGCAGATTGCTACAGGTATAAGGATTTTGGTAGAGAAAACAAAACAAAGACACCAAAAACAAAGAAACTCCAAAACAACAACAACAACCAATTGCCAGTTTTCATCATTCCAACCCCACTACCAAGATAATAACTGCACTATTCTGTTGCAACATAAAATTCTAAAGAATCTTGTTGCACTTCAAATATATGCAAGTTTCTTTTCACAAAAGCTGATCAAGTCAGGAAACCTATCCATCTTTAGGGTGCTACAAAATTCTTGTTTTCACAATGGCAATGTCTGCTTAGGTAAATTCTGTACAGCAGTAGGTAATATAAGAAAACAAAACCAAACTACAGATATTTAAAATTTATCTGAAATTCTGCTACCTAGTGGATTGAATATATTAATACAGTATTTCTCTTTTTTTCAAAATCTCACCAAACACCCTTGAATCTACAACACAGTTCAAAAGTGTTGTTGACTGCACATGTTTTTAGTTATAATCACTCATCCACTGATTTTTTTTTATTTGCCTTGGTAGGGATGTCTTTGACTTTGTTACATACTGATTTGTTCATACATACATACATACATACATACATACATACATACATACATACATACATACATACATACATACATACATACATACATACATACATACAGTCGGACCCTGGTATCCACTGGGGATTGGTTCTAGGCCTTCCTCTGGATAATGAAAACAATGGATAAGAGAGAACACGAAAAACCCCCAAAAATGCTGTTTCGTCACAATAGCTTGCTTTACAGCTGCTGTTTTACAATAGTAGCTTGCTTTACAGCAAACATTAAATTACAGCAATTAAATTATTTATTTATTTCATTCCTCTGCCAACCATGGATAACTGAATAAATGGATAATGAATCAGTAGATATAGGGGTCCTACTGTACACACACACACACACACACACACACACACACACACACACACACACACACACTGAACAGGAAATACTAGGGATATATAAGCTTAATGCTACGCCTCCTATATGATCAAGTAAACAACAGAACCATCAGTATTTTTAAATAATTACTCATGCATGTTCTTGACTTTTAAATGAAAGAGATGTGTTTGCTTTGTAGAAGATAAGTGAACCTTCTCTAGTCTAATAGATCATCTTATGCAAACAGCTAGCAATAAGAATTGGTATCTGTCATGTAGGTGAGCTGATTTGAGCCCCATATATAAGAAGTTGTCCAGACCATCTTTTATGACTAGCTGATCTTTGACTTGCTGAGCTTAATTTAATCAAATTCCTTTATCATGAGGGCTTGGCTAGCAACCTTAAAGCTTTGGTTTAGCATCTACAGCTTCAGGTTGTCTCCCAGCTTGATACTGTATCTACTTGAAGACAAATACAAAATATCTTAGGTCAAATATGTGTCTGCAAACATTTATTACACCATACAATCTTAGACTTACCTATCAGCATGATCATTTATTTCTTTGATATATACTGCCAATCTGGCTGCAAACCCACACAGGGCGGCTTACAACATACATCAAAGACTTTGGAGATCTGGGAATACTTAGCCTTTCAAAAAGAAGGCTGAGAGGTGATATGATAGCTATGCTTTAATATTTGAAAGGACGTCATATTGAAGAGGGAACAGGTTTGTTTTCCATGGCTTCAGAGACTAGGACTCGAGGCAATGGTTTCAAACTACAGGAAAAGAGATTCCATTTGAACATTAGGAAGAACTTCATGACAGTTAGAGCTGTTCGGCAGTGGAATATGCTGCCACAAAGGGTGGAGGAGTCTCCTTCTTTGGAGGTTTTTAAGCAGAGAATGGATGGCCATCTGTTGGGAATATTGTGATGGGGGTTCCTGCATGGCAGGGGGTTGGACTGGATGGCCCTTGAGGTCTCTTCTAACTCTATGAGTCTATGATTCTATGATCTTATTTGCAGAACGTTTTGATTTTGTAAATATGACTTCCATTCAGCCATTTTAGCTGACTAAAATTGCTAAACATGCTTAACTACTTTGGAAATATAATGAAAAGACAAGATTTACTGGGAAAATTTCCTAATGCTGGGAAAAGCATAAGACCTAACGTGAGTTGCATGAACCAAGGAAGACATGACCTTTAGTTAGCAAGACTTAAGCAAGGCTTTTAAAGGCAGGGCATTTGGGGGGACTTTCATTCATAAAGCAACTTGGTAGTACATTACAACAAACAGTGAACTGTCAAGTTCATTTTCTGGGAATCTTTTATAAATTGCTTTTCAGAAGCCTACTCCACACTCAAGGAGTCTGTACATATAGCTAAATGCTACTCAGTCTTCATTTCAGCTTGCTTTAATCTTTTCTGTTCTCAATTATTAACTGCTATGTTGAGGTTTCTCCATCTGCAATGATTTGCATCCATAATATCTGGGACAGTGGAATCACTGGGATGTACCTTTTTAGTTAGCAATTTATATACAAGGGTTGACACAGTGGTGTAGAGAAAATAATCTTATACTTAACACCAAAAAAACTAAAGAACTTATAACTGATTTTAGGAGGAAGAAAGATGTACATCTACCATTGTACATAAATGGTGAGGAGGTGGAGAGGGTTGTTTAAATATCTGGGCACTTACATCTTAGAGGACCTCTCATGGACTGCAAACACCAACATGGTTGCGAAGAAGGCACAGAAGAGGCTGTATTTCCTGAGAATGCTCAGGAAGATGAATTTATCTCAGCATCTACTTCTGTCCTACTATCACAGCACCATTGAGTGCCCTAACTTATGGCATGCTAACATGGTATGGGAGCAGCTCTGTAGCAAACAAAAAGCTCTACAGAGAATAATTAAAATTGCCCAGAATGTTATTGGGCTCCAGCTATCAACCCTGGATGACAGCTTCGCATCTCGCTGTTTGAGGAAGTCACACAACATTCTGAGAGACTCTACTCATCCTGCTCACAATTTCTTTGAACTGTTGCATTCTGACAGAAGATACAGAACAATTAAAACTCGGACAACATGTCTTCTGAACAGTTTTTATCCCAAAGCTATAATTGCACTTAACAATGAACTCAAGGACCACCAGCAGTGAGCACTTGGACAGTATTAGGTAGCATGTTGTGTAGATGCTTGTGAGGTTTTTTTGGATGGGGGTGGGTTGGTGGGTGGGGGAGTGTTCGTGGATTTTTTATGTGTGTGTGTGTGTTGAGGGGATATTTTAATGCGTGTGAGAGTGTTTGGGGATTTGTGTGTGTGTGTGTGTGTGTTGAATCTGGTCTCTGGGTGTCTGAATTTCGTTGTATGTGTATACTGTGTATATACACACAATGACAATAAATTATTATTATTATATGCTCGAGTTGGTTGGTCCATTATTTTTCCAGATATCAATCTGTCCTGTTCCATTGGACGGTTTATCAAACTATGTATCAACAAAATAGGATTGCTGGCGTCTGTTTTGGTCTGCTGAATATAATAAACTATGCTCTGTTGAGCTTTAAGCCCTGCCACTCCTGGTTAACAACCTGTGTCATGTTATTGGCCATCTGAATGGAAGAAAGATTTAGCTAAATTCATCTCCCAAGACTTGGATCTAGGCTCTCTCAAAGGCTTTATTCTCCCACTTACATCTACTTTGGGATCTGCAGGAAAGTCTCTTCTCTGAGACCTGCCACATTCAGACAGAAGAGGGAGTCTTTACAGCATCTGATCTCAGGTTATGGAATTTCTTTCCTTACAGAAGGCCACTTCTTTCCTGTCAGATTAAAACTTGCTTCTTCAGGCAAGCTTGGGCAACTCAATGGCTCCTCAGGGCAGGTGTTTTTAAAGAAGTGCTCTCCTTTTCTACAACCAATTTGTAATTATTTTAACCCATGATATTTTAAATGTTTGCAATGGCTGAATTCCAGTGGATCCAACTGTGTCGTGCAAAAGGTGATGGCATCATCACTTGGCATCATTAATCTTTAAATTTAATTTAAATCTTCCTAACTCCCCCCCTCCCCAGTTCATGTTCTGAAGCCCCTTCTGGCGTCCCTTTCGCTGTGAGGGAGCTTTTGGGAGCCTTAAAGTGGGGGAGGGTAAAAGCCTTTAAAACCAAAAAAATCACTACCGGTGGTCCAATTACATGACCTCAAGCAGCAATCCAGCAGTGAGTTCACCATCTGAAAAGCGTCCTCCCTTTTTACTGCTCAAAGGGCAACAAACCACAGATGTGGGGAAAAATTCTAAACCAAGAATAGCGAAAGTGTCCAAGCAGGGCTGCTGAAGGGTGGCCTCCCATTCACAGGGTGGCCTATATAAGACCAGACATGACTTCAAAGCACGTAACAATTAGAATAAAACCCCATCATCGGTTTGAATGACCAGTGTTACAATGTCTATTGACTTATTCTAGTCAAGGATGCCTTTTATTCCAAATGGAGGATAGCGCGATATATACAGTAGGATCTCCATAGCTGCGGTTTCACCTATCTGTGATTTGAAAATATTATATACATTGTGGATTCTGGTGCCCTCTAGTGTCCAATTTAAATATTAAAACAAATTTCCAGTCCCCCCCCCTTATATCATTAGCATTTATATTGTTAGCATTTATTATTAGCAGAGAGGGGGGATGAAATCAATCCCCCATGGATACAGGGAGTCCTACTACTTGTTTTAAAGGAGAAATATTTGTCTTAAAGGTCTTGGATGCAGACACACACACACACACACACACACACACACACACACAATTCCATGGTGCCGCTTTGTGCTGCTAGTACCAATAGATGATAGATAGATAGATAGATAGATAGATAGATAGATAGATAGATAGATAGATAGATAGATAGATAGATAGATAAGTGTATCAGAGAATGGAACTATGTATTTACATATTCCCTAAAATTGCTGAATTGGAACCTAAAGCACTAAGGCTTAAATGTTGTTTGTTTGCTTGTTTAATTCATATTCCTCTCTGAAATAGGAACACACAGAGGCATTCAATTCAGCACTCAGCCTGATTTCTTGGAGAGAAAAAGGTGCACTTATCACCTAGTTTTAAGTGCTGAGTCAACCACTGTGGTTCTGAAGTTTTCTGGAAAATAATCTCAGACGCTGCATTTGAAAATGACAAGTATGGGCAGTTCACCATGTTTCCTGCCTTTCTTATGAATATACTTTACTTTTAATAAGTTGAAAGTGGAAATCTTTAACTCATCTTAATGTTCAAGTCTGCTGTCTTTCAACTCTTCCCATGACTGCCTCTTATAATACTCGATTAACTCCTCAGAGATTTGTGGCAAAAGTCACAAAACCTGTCTGGGAGAAACTTCCCTTTTGAGGGGAGGGAGGGATGGAGGGAATGTCAATAACCTGTTTGGCCACTGGGTGGCATTTTATCCACTTCCAAGTCATATACTGTATGTGCCTGAAATAGGATTTTTACATTTACTTGGCTATTGTGCAAAGTCAGTTAGGCCCACAACAGTATGACTGGGGCCACAGAACACAATAAGCCAGACAGCCATGGGAACCCTGGTTGTAAGTAAAGTGCTAGCGAATAATGCCTGGTTATTCTTACTTGCAGTAAGATTAACTAAACAAACATGGGGCTTCTTGCTCCTCTATCAGAGAATAAAAAGTGCTGATGCTTAGATGAGCAAACCCTAGAGTTAAGCTGCCTATTTTGTTTAGCCCAAGCCACTAAATGTGTTTTGGTGTTGTTTATGTTTTTGAGTATAGGACTTATTTGATCCTTTTTAGATTTCGTATACTCACCATTGTTGGCGTTAAATACTGTCTTTTAAGGATGTAACACCACCTTGGGTCTTTTTTAAGGAGAAAGGCCAGATAAAAATATTTCAAAACAACCAATCAATTGCAAGTGGGAGGCATCAGGTAGCTTACATAAAAACTTAGTCCATAAATTATAAGCCAAGGTCCCTGCCTTGTTGTGGAATACTACTGGATCTTTCCTTGATCGCATTTGAACTCAAATCTTTGAGCTCAAATCTTTGATATCTTGACATGGAAAAAAAGGAACATTTTCCCAAGCACCAGTACAGCAGAGAGGTTTACTGTAGTTCTATGTGAAAAGTGGTTTTGAGCAAGTGTAAAATTACTATCTGTGATAATATTAGTGATGAGTGAGAAATTTTTCCTCCATTTCCATTTCATTGCATGAATGTTGAAATGCCTTCTGGCATCTTGAAAGCTAACAAATTTATTACTGAAAAACTGAAAGAACACACGTTCACCCTTTAAGAATAACAATTTACCAAAACCAAGCTAAGTGTGCTCTTAGTATGGGGATCATAGTGCACTGAAAGTGACTTTAATTGCTTCGTCAAATGATGTTTATCTGTATTCAAGCAGACAATGATTCTGTTGACTGATTTATCTGAAGATCAGTTCAAGACTCTTCTTGCAGATGCTGCTTCTTGTTGAATGCAATCCACCATTCCTCATTTGTTCTATTTCAAGCATTCATAGGTATTCACTTTATCTAATGATTCGCCAGAGTATATAGTTTGTAGTTTTTTGTTTACTCTCAGAAACTGCACTAATGTTGACACAATATCAAAGCATCCAGAAAAAGAAACGCCTCTAAAAACCAATGGTGTGGATTCATGTGAGAAAGAGAGTCATGTTGTGTGGGCTGATGCAGAGCAAGCTTCTTACATTACCTGTCTACAAGCTAATCAAGATTTTGGTAAAACAGCCTGCTTTTCCAGTAATACAGCCAGCTTTCCCACCTGATAAGCCCAACTACACAGTGGTTTGGTAAGGAAGTTAAACAAGTGGTTTGATACCAACCAACTGGTTCTCAATGGTCATTTCTAGCCGTAGTGAAAGCCAGTTTTGATAAGAAACTAGCCTTGCCCAAAGAAGGCATCAATGAAGTAGGATCAGGAACCTGACTTGCATCTTAACTGGAATTAATAAGTGCTGGTGAATAATAAGACACACACACACACACACACCAATAATATTTATAATGTATTCTCGAAGGCCTTCATGGACAAGATCTGATAGTTCTTGTGAGATTTTCAGCCAAACAGCCTGAAAATCTCACAACGATCAATATTTATAACATTTTTTAAAAGCTGTAGCATGTTGCATAACAAATATTAAGGATAGTTTAAACACCACACCTAATTCATAGCAAAATAAAATCAGATTAGTGTTCACACTAAGTGTTCACACCAATTAAATTGTCAAATCTGGTTAAACTGCACACATTTAATACTATTATCATTGGTCCACTAAAGTTATATATTAAGGCTGAAATTGGGTATATTTTATTGTGGTATTTGCTATGATACAAAGTAACACTCTCTTTAAACTTAACAAAAAGCAGCTGCCATAAAATTATGCTTTCATTTGTATAAAAGTAAAAAAACCACAGGGGAAAAATATATAACCAGAAGGATGTTGTTGTATTCATATATGACAGCTGGTTCCCTCTTTTTTAATGTTCCAAGATTTACTGATCGGTATTAGTTTCCAGATCTTGAATCTTTTTTGACCAACTATGCTTCACAGAAGGTGTCCTTGACTACAGCATAAACCTGTACATTAAGGCATCAGGTTTACAAATAAATACAGTTTGATCCACTCTTATACTATGGCTATCTTGTCTCTTCACCTTAGCAAAACCAAAAGGCATAATAAAGTATCTTCTTGTGTCGAATCTTCCTCTCCCACACCCATACAACACAAAATGGATGGTATGAGCTCCCCTCACACATGTGTAGGTTACTGGGCATTGCCTAGGAGACTGGCTAAAAGAGACAGACTGATCTGGATGGGTAAGCTGTCTGGCTCTCAATGGATGCAGCTTCCTGTGTTTTGCACCACTGACTTTAGAACTCTCCGCATTACTATTTTAATACTATTTCTCCAAA
Source organism: Phrynocephalus guinanensis (assembly GCA_037367245.1). Lineage (NCBI taxonomy): Eukaryota > Metazoa > Chordata > Lepidosauria > Squamata > Agamidae > Phrynocephalus > Phrynocephalus guinanensis. The sequence goes on from CM074733.1 coordinate 128,921,987, forward strand.
TTCTTCATGATAAACAACTAGCTACTATTTCACAGAATCATAGAATAATTGACTTCAAAGGGGCCTACAAGCTCAATGAAGGACTCTGAATCAAAGCAGATCAGAGAGATGGTTTTCTTTATTTTCTCTTGATTGCTTCCAGCACTGGAGTGCTCATTGCTTCTTGAGGTAATTGGTTCCATTGCTGTACCATTCTAACAATTAAGAAGTTCCCCCCTTATATTCAACCTAAACCTGACTTCATGTAATTTGACCTCATTATTATGCATCCTCCATGCTGGGATGATGGAGAACAGATCTTGTCCCCTACCCCATCTACCTTTAAACTATTGAGGGGTAGCAATCCAAGATCAAAATATGACCCACACAAATTTTTGTGTGCATGGGTGTGCATACACACACATAAACACCCTAGACATGAGCACTCATAATTTTTTTTCAACATACAGAATTTATACTCCTAAGAGCCCTCAGACTTTTGATTCTCCTTTTAAACCAGGCACTGGTTCCCACACACTTTGTTTTTTCTCTAATATCATTTTTACAAAAGGATAAGTGGACTTTCAACCACTTACAGTTTTGGGGTTTTCTGACAAGTCTGGCCCTCCCTCATGGTCAATTTGTTGGGGGAGGGGGTGGATCTTGGGCTTCCCAAAATTACCAATTCCTGATTTAAATAAATTAAATTCATATTTATGTAGTCCTTTTGCATACCTTTGTGAATGGCATAACCTTTGGAGGCAACCTATTCCAAGTTAACAAGTCACCATACATCCAGAAGCTGAATCATGGCAACTGGACTTCTTTTCAGTTTCACAAAGCTACTTGGATGAGAAGCAAAATGTTTTGATCTCACAAGAAAAGAAGTCCAGTTGCCATGACTCAACTTCCGGATAACCTCACATGGATGACTGAGAATCTCCACAGCACAGACAAGTCACCACAGACATTGTCAGTTGGCACACTTATTATTTGGTAAGCACATATAATGTTTAATGTAATTTTTAATGCCAATTTGCTTGCAACAGTGATATCCTTTGCTTTATATCAGTGCAACTAGGCAAGAAGATTTAGGTCTCTGAGTCCCTTGGAGTAAGGGCAGTATACCAGCAATTAACAAATGATGATCTACCTATTTGTATACAAAATATGCACAAAGATACGCCCCCTGAAATGCATGTGTCTTTTACATTACTTAAGCAGAACAGACCAGCATAGCCTCTTACATTAAAGCATGCAATTACAGACTGTTCATTGGTTCTCATATTTAATACAATACTCTGTTATTCAAAACATGAAAAATAATGTATTAAAATTCAGGTCCACAAATTATACCCTAAGCACTGCTTTAAATGCTATCTTAATGCAGCTGTTAGGTTACATAATAACTGGAAGTATAATAGGTCTTTGAATAACAGGAAACACTTAGTGAGGAAATTATAATTTTAAAATGTGATATTTCTTCCTTAAGAGTCAAAGGCTAAAATTCCATCCTGCAGCTATGCCTGCTTAACTCTGAGTAATGAAAAGGGTAGGGAAAATACCACTGAAGTTGAAGTTTTGCTCATGAAGGACTTCTGCAGGTGTGCAGCACAACAGTCGCACTGTGATTTGCAGAATCAGTTTGTGGGGTATGGATGCATTGCCCTGCATAGTCCCACAGATGTTACTTAACATGTTGCATTTGTGCAACAGGATTTTAACTAGCAAGCAGTAAGGAAATTCTTACATTCTACCAAAACTATCTAAATACAATGAGATATGGTACAGAGCAGGTGATTAGTCATATTTCTTTTGGCATAAAAAGCAAAGGAGTTCATATTAAAATAATAGCTTAAGAAGCTGTACTGCAGGGCTTATGTCCCATATTCTCTTTGGTTTTGTTTTCATGCATGTTTCACAGTTGTATATTTAAGCATCGCTGTCAGCCTGAAGTGCTAATGACTAGGAGAATTTTATATTTCCTTTTTCCAACTATGAAGTCACTGTCTCCTGAATTTGATGGCCTCCTATTAAGTGACAATGGAGAAACCATGATTCTTTTGTCACTAATCCCTTCAGTGCTGTTGGAAGCAGAATTGAAATGATGCTCCAAAAAGCACCTAATGCTATATCATCCAGAAATACCTCCCCCCTCCGCCACCCACAAACGTCCATCCTTCCATAAACTTTGCTCACAATTTAGTCCCTTCAGCAAAACTCTGCTGGAGCCTTAATTTGAATATTTCTCCTTATGACTTTTTTCTCTATTTTTATTCTTTAGGACCAACAATGAATTATTTTCTAAATGTTCCATATTTATTTCCTATTCCACTCAAGGCGGGGGGGGAGAGAGAGAGAGAGAGAGAGAGAACACACACACACACACACACAAGTAGTCAGCTTAAGTAATTCATTTGTTATCTGGGCCATTTTGTATTGCAAAAAATTCTTAAAGCGAAAGACAGTTCCCACAGGATTGCACTGAAAATCAATTAATCTATTCTGCAGGTCAGAAAAAAAGGCAAACTGGGGCATTCAATTTTAAATTTTCTTAAATGGAGGCATCCCCCTTTGCAATAATTTCTTTTCTTAAACTGAGTTTTTCTTTAACCGAGGCATTCTTAAACCGAGTTGGCAGAACATGAGTCAAGTGGATAGAGGGATGCCCTTTTCCCTCTCACAGAATACCAGAATTAGGGGACATCTACTCAAACTGCAGGTTGGGAGAGTGAGAACAGACAAAAGAAAATATTTTTTCACCCAGCGGGTTGTTAGTCTGTGGACCTCCCTGCCACAGGATGTGGTGAAGGCGTCTGGCCTGGATGCCTTCAAAAGGGGATTGGACAGATTCCTGGAGGAAAAGTCTATCACAGGGTACAAACCATGATGGAGATGTGCAATCAAAACTGGGGTACTTCATGGGCCAGATGCAGGGGAGTGGTATCAGGACACAGATATCTAGTCTTGTGCACTCCCAGGGGGATTTGATGGGGCCACAGTGAGATACAGGAAGCTGGACTAGATGGGCCTTTGGGTTGATCCAGCATGGCTCTTCTTATATTCTTATGAACTAAAATGCACCAAAAGTGATCCAAATAGTGAGTTATATAAACTGTGTTGACAGGCCCTCACTCAGCTGTTTCTGAAGTATAGCCAGTGCCACCAACCAAAAGGTCTGTCATTTCTGTATTTGGCCAAATTTTTTGTTAGTCTAGCAGCAAACTATCACATCTTTCCATACTACAGTCAGTTAAGGCAATGCACAGACAACATGAATATTTAACTAGATAGAGCCCTGTATAAACTGCTCATCAAATATCACAACATGCATAAGCAGTTGAATATGAAACTCACAGCTGGATTCAACTGATCATAGTTTCTTGTATCATCCAAAGTCAGTCTTAATATGTAGAGAAGGGCAGTGGAACATAACCAGTTGCTTCATTGCTTTAACCACTCTGTATTGTAGAGTTTTGAATTTTTGGTAAAATTCCTTTGCTACACAATATAAATACAGAGACTTGCAGAGGAGAATTGTCCAGGTTCCTCAGATAGCATGCCCTATTCTCATTAACTGGCACTTAAGGTCTCAGTAATGTACTCTGAGTCATTTGTAGGCAAAAGAATAAAAATACTTCACTAGTTACAATTGCAAACAGATCAACAGCAAACTAACAAACTAGCAACATTGCTTCCAACAGACTAAAGAGAAGAAAGGAAAGCACTCAGCAGACAAGTGAGTCTCTCTTCGAATTCAAAAGTTGGAGGGACCAATTGACTAGTGCTGAATAGATTGACAGTCACCACAGCACACAATGGTACTTCCCAGCCACTCAAATCACAGGCCGTTTGTGAGGTTGTAAAAACTATAATACTGTACTATGATCCATGTGATTTATGTATGCAGTTTTAGATCCCCCAACTCACTTACTACCTATGTGGCTGACTGAAATTACTTCCCAACTGCTTTCAAACTAGTGATCCTGTTGCCTTTATCCAGGACACATCCAACCTATAGCAACTAGGAGAACAGCAGATGAAAAGAAAAGAAAAGAAAAGAAAAAGAATGTGGTGACTGTCTTGCTGAGTAAACTAAGTCCTATCTAGTCTAGTTTTCTATTTCTAGCCCATCTATCATTTATTGAGATGACAGATATTCTCCTCCCATCCTCTATATCTACAATTGCTGTACTAAGTTATCTTGTAGATCAAAAGGTTTTTAAAATTATATTTTTAAGTAAATAAAAGCCAAAGCCTTTCAGATAATTGTAGAGTCTAGTTTTCTGAATTATTTGGGGAAAAGAACACATTGCTTACCCTTAACCTTTGAGTAATCATCTGTGAACTCACACCACTGGGCCACTCTGTGCATAATAATAATTATTATTATTATTTATCACCTTTATACCCTACCCATCTGGCCATACTTGGAACCTCCTAGAACTGAGCTGGAGCCTTTACAATATATTCTAACCTACTGCGTCTGCATAGAAATAAATCCCATTGAATTCGCTGAGATTATACCTTACTACTTGTGGGCATGACAGGATTTGACTGCAGCCTATTCCTCCCTACCTGGAAATTTAGGTAATAAATATTCCCTGTCCACTTATTTTGTTATGCCAAGAGAGAACAAAAGAGAAGAAGCAGTTTTATTTTGGAGTTCAAAATCAGGGGAATGAAAAAGACAGGTATGGATACAGAGATGAGGAAGAAATGCATAAATCTAAAAGATTTATGCATTTCTTCCCTCATTTCCTGGCACCTTGTCTGCTCCACACTGTGGCAAAACAAATTCACAAAATGGATGGCTACAACAGCAGCACAAAATGAGCTATTCTATAATTCTTTCTCCTCCCCACCTGCATTGTTCATCCCTATCTTCACCACCAGTAATGAGTAAGATGGAGCCACCCAATTGTCATAGGGGGAAAAAAAACCCAAAGGAAACAGTGGGGAAGGTGGAGAAGAAGGCTTAAATTTTTGGTTTTTTAGTATTGTTTAATCTTATTTATATATCTTTTATTTCTCTTTTTATTATTATTCGTTTATCTTGTTGCTTGTTTGACTATTAGTTGTTTGATGTTGTTAACCACCCAGAGTTCCTCCGGAAGATGGGCTGTATATATATAAATAAATAAATAAATAAATAAATAAATAAATAAATAAATAAGGATATCAGCTGAATACCTTATAAAACTCAAATGAAGGATACAGGACAATGGTGTGATTAAAACCTCATCCAAAATCCACCTGATTTTACATTTTGAGAAACTTACTGGTAACTTGACCAATGAATGAGGCAGACAAAACGTAAGTGATACTATATGACTAGTAGGAAATTTAGGTGGTCTAGAAATGGTACTTAATGAAGAAAGTAATGATCAAGGTCTACCAATGAATGTTAAGAAAGACAAGCTTAAGGTAGACAGTAGGAACCAACCAGCCCCAGAAAAGCCATTAAGATGCAAAAGAGCAGTGTGTATTGACAAAAGTATGTTAGAACTTAGCTGAATGGAAATTGAGATTATAAAAATGCAGTAAAAGTCTGAACAAAGACTTTTTTTGCAAGACAAGCAAACATTTCTGCTAAATTTTGCCTTGATCAACAAGCAATGTCTTACAATACAAGTAACTGAAACAGGTCACATGATCATAAGTGAGCCAATGGTGTCTCTCTCACTCACTCTCTCTCTCTCTCTCCCTGCTGGATTATGGGTGATTATCTGAAACATTCCCTCTCAGGCAGCCTCCAAAGCAGAGGGAGGAGAGATGAATGGAGGCTTCCATGGCACTAGCCAAGAACATTTTCAAAGGGGAGTGCAGGTTAGTGGTTAGGGATTAGCACGAAATGGAAAACTTGAGATTTGTTTTGATTCGTTTTGTTCCCCCATGATTCATTTTGTTAGAAACTTTTTTTAAAAGAAATTGTACAAAATGAACAAGTAATGAACTGACTTGTTACTCTAGGTCCCCTGGGCACCAAATTTGGTGGGCACTTTCCTTCAACTCTTCCCTTTAAGCCCTCCAAATTTGGAGAGATTTGGGGTTCAGGGGGCAGAGTTGTTCAACTTCAAATACGGTGCCCACTGGAAAAAAAAAATTCTAATTGAGCCCCATTTCTAATTGGGCCGCGGGGAAAACTTAATTGAAGGAGTGTGGTTGAGGGAAAGCTGTCAATTAACCCTATAATTGGTAAAGCAGTTATGTGCGAAGGAGGGATGGGGGTGGGGGTGGGCCAGCCAGCCACAGGCCGATCAAAATGGCCTGACAGGCAGGATCTGGCCCATGGGTCGGAATTTTGGACATGGCTGCTATAATTGGTAAAGCATGCCGAAGACACTCCTTCCATTAAGCATAATAAGCACACCCTACCTCCTTAGGCAACTTTTCCAAATTTCAAGGGATCCTTGAAAATCACTTGGGGAAGCTAAGCCTGCCATTTGCATGCCTGAGATCAGTAATTTTCCACTGAATATTCTTAAAAATATTATTTATAATATTTAAATATTATAAAAATATTATAATATTTTATATTATAAAATATTAGTTATATGAACTATTATATTATAAAATATAACATATATATTATATTACAAAATATATAATATAAAAAATATATTATTTATAAAATATTTAAAATTACTTTTTGTAAGGATGGGTCAGTGGGTGGGGCTTGAAAGGGGTCAGTGGGGGCTTGCAGTGGGGGGCAGGGTTGGAGGCAGCCACCCCCCCCACACTTCAGCCACCAAATCTGGCCCTCCTTACAAAAAGTTTGGACATCCCTGAATTATAGGGTTAATTGACAGCTTCCCCTCAGCTACACTCTTTCAATTAAGTTCCCCCCACAGCCCCTTTGGAGCTCAATAACTCAATTTCCTGTACCCCAAACATCTCCAAATTGGGGGTGCTTCAAGGGGAGAGCTTGAGGAAGTTCCACTGTAATTTCAATGCTGCTAGCTGCCTGGTAGTACTACTTTCAAGTACATAACATTGCAATTAGAAATGTTTTCCAGGGGGGTGCCCACTTTGAACTTAGATAACTCAGCCCCTAGACCCCAAATATCTCCAAATTTGGAAGGCTTAGAGAGAGTCCAAGGAAGGTTCACACCAAAATTGGTGCCTCTAGAACCCAAGGGAGATGTTTTACATAGAAACAAATCAGTTCGTTTTAAAGTAAAAAAACTGCTGGTTCATTTCATTATTAATGAAACACTTCTTCCCCAGTTTGTTTTGTTTTGTTTCATTACGTAACGAACAGATGAATCAGAGTTTTATTTTTCATTTGGTGCCCATCCATATTAAGGATATGTTTTATTTGTCTTTATATTTTTCTTTAATTTGTTTTCGACATCCTTTTTATTTCTTCAAACCATTTCTAGTCATAGGGTAGCTAGTCAAGTGTATTGCATTTTATTATTGTCGCATTAAAAAGCACAGAGTAAAATACTGTTGTTAGTCCCAAGCAGAGCAGATTCTACAGATAGGTACCTAAACCATGGTGTGTACGTGGACTTCTAGCCAACTTCTTTTGTGAGTTTTGGCATTTTGTGTGTACTTTATGTGGTCTATGGGGCCCCAAAACAAATCACCTGAGTTTCCATTATTCCTTATGGGGAAATTTTCTTTAATATAAGATTGTTTTGGTTTACAAACATGTTTCTGGAATGAAGTATGCTCGTAAACCAAGGCATTACTGTATTTCCTCACCAATTTGAAACCATGCAAGTGTGATCAAAAATTAGTATATAAAACAAATCAGGCCACTTTCAAATTGGCTCAAAGTGGATTGGTGTCAATTTGTAAGACAAATTAGCCAATATAAGTCTAATTGGATGGAATCCATTAACTGACACTACAGACAATGACTCTTATATTTTTCCGTCAAATGTTTCAGCAATTACATTACTGCTAAATACAGAATTTCACCATAAATCCAACTATAAAGGCCTTTTTTCTTAAATTAACCTGCACATCCCTAAATGAATGCAGCTCCCTTGATCATTTTCATTATATATTTCAGAAAATGTATACTTATTTGTATTTTGCATATTTACTGAGGAAATGCCAATTGGCCATTGAAACTGCAATGGTTGCATAACGTATGACAAAGAGTTAAACTATTCCAAAGCAGGGTATTTCATCAGCTATTGATTGGGAAACACATTAACAGCCCAGAATACTCCTGCATTCTGTGCATCATCTACTCTCAGAAGAAACACTCAGAAGACCACACACAATGAACTGAAACGACAGACTGCCCTTAATTTTTGCAGCACAATTTCACAGCTGATTCCTCTGTTTGTGGACACCCAAACATTTGTACATGCTCATCCATGTAGTACAAGTTACACCTCTTTTTGTGATTTACTGACTTCTACAAACAACTGCTTCATGGCACTTACACACTGTGCTGACTCCTGTAGCCCAGAGAATCGAGACAAAGACAGTGGGACATCTACTGTGCAACACAGCATCAAGGCTCATTGTATGGATGCCCTGATACCTACTGGATGCTCTAAAGATACCTGTTGTTAAGAAGCAGCACAACATAAATCCTTCTGGGAACTCTGGTTTCTGTAGTTCCTACGATGAAGCTGCAAACTAGCACCTTGTTCTCTGATTAGAGGCTGCTAATATACTGTACGAAACAATTGTGTATCAACTCCAACATACAGGGATCCTTTCTTGGGTTTTTTAGTTAAAGAATATTCTGAAATGGCTTACCATTCTCTTCTTCTGGGACTGTGCAGTTTGCCCAAGACAACACATGCTGGCACTTCTCACGAGGCACAATGAGAAACTGAACTCCCAATTTCTGTCTCTGCAGTCAGAAACCCAAACCACTGGACTATCCAGCCACTTAAAGGCTATAATGATCTAAAAAAGCCACAACACTTTCTAGTCTGGAACAAGGAAGCAACAGAAGTAATCCACGGCTGCAGTTCCATGGAGTACCTGGGATCTGTCAGAGTTCTTTCATTTTGCTGCATAAGGAAGATATATGGAAGTGCAGCACACTGGGGGAAGATGTGACTCACACGCGGAAACAAATTATGACCACAAAACAACAAGAAGCTAAGAGTGTCTAAAGGTTCTTCCTGATGGAGCACTGGTTCATCTTGGATGCTTCCTGCCATCCATAAGACATACTTTAAGGATTGCTTCAGTTCTAATAGTGAGAAGATCCAATTCTTCTTCTGCTTTTTGTTTTCTCTTGTGGTACGGTTTATTTTTAAGTTATTCCAGGACTGAATTTTAAACATCACCAGCACTTTCCTTTAGAAGTTAGCTTCTATGATCAGAGTCTGTGGTTGGAAGCTCTCAATTAGGACATCAATTAGCTTTAAGGTTAAGTAGTCCTTTGCAGCGCAGCTCCAGGGAAAAAAGCTCCAGTGGGCAAATGGATATTTATATACAGTGGAACCTTGACTTACATACTGCTTGACTTGCATCATATTTGACTTGCAGCAAGAAGGGGCCTGTTTGACTTGAGTCGCAGGCTTTGACTTACATCTCGGAGCCCCGGCGCAAGGCACCGGAATTGGGCGGCAGCCACAACCCAGCATCGCGGCTGCCGCCTCCAAACTGCCCCTGCCTTCTTCCCCTCCTCTGGCAGCAGCGGCGGCTTCGGCGAGGCCAGCTCAGAGCACCTGGAGCTGGTCCTCAGCCTCACCGAAGCCGCCACTGCTGCCGGAGGAGAAGAAGGGCCGGGATCTCGGGGCTGGCCGCGCTGGTTAGACAGTCGGCTCAGTCTTGTAAAAAATCTGGCTGCAGAAGTCTGGTCCACAATGGAAGCATTTTAGTTGAGGAGCTGTACAGTTGTGGGACTCTAATGGTAAGCATAGAGTTGTTCAGAACTTGGAACGTCAGGTTAAAAATCAGTAAAACTTAAATGTTAGACGTTGTTTCTATGAACATTAAAAAGTGGAGGCATATAACTTGTGGATTATAATTCCCCTGCCTCCTCTTCTCTTTGAAGAGACATTTCATTTACATCCCCGGAAGGAATCTCCTATCCCAGTCATATTTGTGTTAAATTGCTGTTTTCGGGGGTCTTTTTCATCATCTGGAACGGATTAATCCGCTTTCCCATTACTTTCTATGGGAAATGTTCGTTTGACTTAAGTCATGTTTGACTTAAGTCTAGACCTCTGGAACGGATTAATGACGTAAGTCAAGGTTCCACTGTACTGTATTTATTAAGGATTTTCTTAGGATTTCTCACAGATTAATGAACTTCAGAAAAGTTGCTTTTAAAAATAAAGTTTAGATGCTAATCCTTGTAAACCCTACAAACCTTCTCAACCAACAAAATGAAGGGGAACTCTGAATATTGCACTAAGGACTCTTTCTTTGCCACCTAAGCAAAGATTGGCTAGTAATAGACTGAATGTTACAAATTTTATCACACAAAGCAACAGGATTTCGGCTAATGTGTTAAAAATTAATACGTTTGTGGCCAAAATCATGTTACTTAGTCTAACAGCTAGAGTAGCTCCACTGCCTTAATGGTGATTTGGTGAGTCAACTCTTCTATAAAATCAACTATTTCTACTATGCTACTGTAAGTGCAACTTAGGTGGTTACTTCACGTCCTTCCTCGTTCCGAGATTACGTTCGTTTTGTGATAATGTCGTTCGCGGTCACGTGGTCTTGTCCCAGTTCTGTTCCCATTTCCATTTACCCACAGGGGTGTGATTGGTGATATCGTGACGACTATTATTTCACATCTTCTTTCGTGACAATATCTGTACCTCCCCGCCTTCGTTTTCCCTTTTTTTGGTCTGACCTTCTGCTTTTTGATATTTCGATTCTCCGTAACTTTGCATTTCATGCGTTAAGCAGCAAAGATCGAGAGTTTTATGCCTTCTTATCTCTCTGCGATGCATTGTTTACGCCATTGGGATTGTACTGGAGAATGCAACTTCACACTCCTGCCACTAGATAGAGAATGCTTACGTTGCATGACGAACCTTACTTCACAGGCATTTGTCTCGAAACAGGAACCGAGACAAGAGAATTCCCAAGGTCAGGGTGAGGTATGGCTCATCATACTTAAATCCCAGTTCAGGGGGCGTGGTCGGGATGAGATTCCACTGTCACACAATAGACATGGAGTAACATTTTCTCATACCGGTCCCAAGCGTGACCACGAACCGCGATGAGAGGGACGTTAGGTAACCGTCTTAGTGCAGTAAGTTGCAGTTACAGTAAGGCCATTTGAATCAGTGGATCTTATGGAAGAGTTGACTAACCAAATCTCCATTCATTCAATGAAATGACCCTAGTGTGATTTACTATGCTAAGCAACAGGAGTTTGGCCAGTGTTAATTTTACATTTCCGGAGTAAATCACACACTATTGCAATTGATCAGAAAGGAAAGGTTGCAGGAGAGGAAAGTTGATCAACAATTGTTAGAAGCCAATCCAATTAACATTCATGTTACTCCGTCACTGTTATTTCATACGAAAGGTTCTCCCTTTTTTTTACAACTCAAGCCTCTATGAAAGACCTGTAAATCAAAGACACTATCACAATGTTTATCACCCACTGACTGTCTCACCAACCAAACGCAATCTCAGTAGTGTACACTGATATCTATATTTTGATGACATGTATAAATATCTGCCATGTTAAATGTCCTTCTCTTATGTTTGATGGTGGACATGTTCACGAAAACTCACATTAAAAAATATAAAAGTTAGTCTTTAAGGTGCCACATTTTTGTCTTTTTTAACTTTTTAGTTTTATTTTGTTTTCATCTAGAATGATTGCACAGACTAACATCCCTTCTACAACTTATTGAAATGTAAACTTGAGGTTTGTTTTATTTTATTTTCAAGTTAAATTAGGGCTTCTGATTTATGGTGTCCTAGTAAATTTTGCCTGGGTCCACTGCAACAAAATAGAAAACATACTCATGGCATAATTAACTCCCTTACAGCTGTTTTCTTTTTTTCTTGCATGCTTTGGAATGGGCAACATTTATTTAAATCAGTACTTCAGCTTTCTCTAATATAAGTAATTATTTTTGTATTTAGCTTTATTTATTTACCTTTCTAGTTAAGTTAGGGGTTTGGTAAAACTATACTTTCTGTCAAAGCGTTTGGTGTTCTCCTAAAGAAGTGCATTCAGGTGCCAAATTGGGAAGGCAGATCTAAAACAAAGAACGTGTACTTGCTTGCTTGCTTGCTTGCTTGCTTACTTACTTATTTACTTAGGGCCTTTTTACACAACCCCTAAGATCCGCTGGCCACTTAAATTCGGACCAGAGATCTTAGGGGTTCGTCGCTCTTCCTCTGTCCCCACCTCCCTCCGCACTTCCTGGTTGCTGGCTGCCTGAGGGAGGGAGAAAAAAGAAAGAAAAGAATGCCGGATTACCTCCGTTTTGTTCCCGGCAGCATTCAGATCTCTTAAAGGGGCGGGGTGCAAAAAAAGAAAAAACAGAAGCCAGGAGAGCCCCGCACTCACTATCCTTACACCGGATCAAATATTTGTCACATCCAAAAAGCAGGTACAAGAAAACTGCTCTGGGTCGCGCTAAAGTGGGCGGGGTCGCACTTAATTGTCTGCAAAGTCCGGAGCTGGTGGGTAAACATTTTTAAGGTCCGGACCTTGCAGCCATTTGCGGCGGAGCTTAGGGGTCGTGTATAAACGCCCTTACTTACTTACTTACTTACTTACTTACTTACTTACTTACTTACTTACTTACTTACTTACTTACTTACTTAATGTATTTCTATGCCACCTTTCCCCCAGTAAGGGGACAAACAACAAGTTTCTTTTAGGGATCCGTGATGACAATCTACTGTATATGCCAGTGGTGGCGAACCTTCGGCACTCCAGATGTTTTGGACTAAAACTTCCAGAATTCCAAGCCTAGATTGCCAATGACAAAGGACTGTGGGAGTTATGGTCCAAATTATATGGAGCGCCAAAGGTTCACCACCACTGGTAAATGCCATTCTCCATAAAAATTAATTTGCAGATCTAAGGCTGGAAGTTCTGTATTTTTCATTGTTTTCTTTGTTTGCAAGATGCAGCTCCATGGACTGGTCCACACTAACAAGTAGGAGTCATACTAAATGTTAAGGGGAAGGCAGATTTCCTTCCATTAAGAGTAGGATTTTGTCAGAGGTGTGACCCTCAGCAATCAGACCTACAAATTAAGTCTATAATTACCTTCAAAAGATATGTCACAAAATGTAAAACATGTAGGTGCTTGATGCAATATTGAACAGATATTTTTTATGACTTGAGGAAGCATCACATCCAGTAAGTTTAACTCATCTGACACCTTGGCAGAAGCCCTAGGACTCCATCCCTCCCACGGATATAGCTAGATATATTTATTTAGCATATCTGTTCTGAGAGAAATGTAAAAGCTTACTGATTTTAAAAGCATTAAGTCTCTGTCATGTAAAAAGTGGCAACTCCATCATCACTGGAAATTATAATTAATACAACTGAACAATTGGGGAGGGAGTGTGACTCTGAATGTGTTCTTTCTCTAAAGTCTGTTAAAAAAGAAGCTTGGGAGTCTATTTTATAGGATCAATGACAAAGATAAAAATCTTCCTAACAGATGATTAAGCAGGAAGCAATCAGGCTGGTGTGGCATACATGAAGTGAATGGATCAGAGAACACAAGAGTGTAGAGATTGCCTTCCTACATGAGCGAGAGGAAAATTAGGGCTGGCAAGAGGGGTAGGGCTACACCTCATAATTAGCATAACATATCTGATGAATCCTAGCTGTGAAGCTTGCGAGTCAGGCTTCGGTGCAACTATGGTACCTTATTATATTACGTCTAGAGTTCGTACTGTTTCTCTAGAAGGTAAAAAGGGATAATGCAAGAAAGAGTTAGATGGAAAAGAAACTACTGTGAGCAAATATATGTTTTTTACTGTGTAGAAAATAAAAATATATTTTTAAAAATCCCTCAGCGTTTCAAACCATTGTTGTTCATATTGCCTTTCATATCTTAAAAGAGCATATTTTCATATTTATTTTTATTTTGATTCAATTGGTATTTTATTTCATATAATACAAAAGATAGAGATAACCAAATATAGTACAATATTGCAATAACCCATCTGATCTTAGTAGTATACTCAACCCTAATATTTTAATTCAATTAACTGATTTTTTTTTAAGACAGGGGGTTACTGCTTATTTGAAGAAAACGTTCCAAGCATCACCGAGTTGAAACTTCGCATAGAGAGATAAATGGAGAAGAGCAGTTTTACTCACAACAGTAAAACGCCAAAATATAAAGCTATAAATTGTCCGGTGCCAACAGCTTTGCTGTCACCATCAACTTAGTTAATGGTGTCTGGCTTTCCTCCAGTAGGAGATTTGGCAATTCCTGGAACAATGGAGTCCACCACCGCTTTCTCCATGGTCAAGCAGGTGGTGCCTCTCCTCGTCTCCCCTCCAAGGAGACTTGCCTCTTTTGTAAGAGGCCCAATCTATTGAAATTCAACCTGATAAGCCACAGGACTTATCAAGTTGTCTCGCCACAGCGTGGCCAGAAGTCTCCGAAATATATTTCTATTACTTCTTTTTGTTGTTGTTTCTGCCTCTATTGATATGCTGCATGTTGCAAGCATTCGTTGTTTCTTCAGAGGGAACCCAAGCTCTGTTACAAGAGCTGTTTTTAACACTGTGAAGAGATTGTGTAATCCCTACTGTACAACACGGTGTAGGAGAAAATAAAGATATTTTTGTTCATACAGCTGAACGGGAATATGTTGCTGGCCAATTTTATTAATTATGTGAAAAGTCTGTTAAAATTTTAATACTCTGGCATTGTGCATTTTGCCTCCTTAAGCACTTGTTCATCATTAGATAAGGACTAAAATAAATTAATAAAAGTACAGCACATCTCCCTGAAAGATCCACTGAATACAGCAATATATATTTCATGCCTTAATTCTGATGGTAAATGGGTCTGCTGGCAAAAAAGTTAAACAGTATTAAATCCATTTACTTCTGTGGATTTTGCATTGGCATTATGTGTGTGTGGAAGCCTATGCATATTCACTCAGACAGACAGACACTTTGTTGGGCTTTATTCCCACAGACAGGCATATACAAAACCTGAATCTCTAAACTGTAAAAACCCAGAGGAAGCATACTGCTCAGAATCCATTAAATAGGCAAGAATATTTGTTAGCTGTTTTGTAATTTCATTTTGTGTACATTTCACTAGAGCACAACCACTGAATGAATGGGGATTTTGGCTCAAGTTGGCAAACTTTTTCACACACACTTGCCACATTAACAGAGGGGTGATCCATTCTGGCTTTCAGGCAAAAGACTTAAGGCCTCACTCAGGATGAGCAGAAAGGCCCTGACTTATGAAAGGGCTGACATACTTCACACACTTCATAATCTGGTAACATATACCACCAATCAAAGAGAGGAGACTCAGTTAAGTCAAGAGTACACTTCACACAAGCAAAGAAAATTGCATGTGTGACCTGGGGTATGAAATGAAACAGAGAGGGACACACAGAGAGGGGATCCCACCTTGCCTTCCCTCATATTATAAGCAGCGGGGCTGCTGAAGTGCCCTAACTACGAGTATGGAACAGTAATAGTTATCCATGTACTAGGGCAGTGTTGGCTAACTTATGGCACAGGTGCCAAAGGTGGCACTCAAAGCCCTTTCTGTGGGCACCCGACATTGCCACTTGACAGCCACCTGTATTCGGGTTAAACTGCTGACTGTCTGGGCACTTTGCGAAAAATTAGTAGGTTTTGAATTGCAGTTTGGGCACTCGGACTCTAAAAGGTTCGCCATCACTGTACTAGGGTATCACTAGCAGTCAGGTTGTTAGCTACTATGTGTTTTTCATGGAAGAGTAGTGGTAGTGGGCGGCATACAAGCTATATAAATAAATAAATAAATAAATAAATAAATAAATAAATAAATAAATAAATAAATGGCCCGATTTTGGGAAGTAATATTGAAGACCATACAGTTTCTATTGTGAGATGTCTATTATTGAGCCATCTTTGGCGCCTGTACTCATAACATAAACATACAGAAAAAAGAAACTACCCATTTTAAAGGAGGGAATATGATGTTATTATTTCAGTCAAGGCTAATAGTCAAAACTAACAAACCCCAAACTAATTACTCTTTTAAAACAATTTTTAAAAAATGTTTTAGTATAGAGAAATATATAGAAGTACTAAAACCAGTTATTCTTAAAGATACAAGACTTTTGCCTTCTCTTTTGCTGCAATAGTTGAACACAAGTACTGCCTAGATTACTGTACCTTTTCCACGATAATCTATATAAGGGTATTTCTTGACCTTTTCTTCATAGTAGTGATGAGAGCATATACTATCCTCTTAACAATCCTTTAAGCAGATGTTTTTGACTGTGTGAACAGTTAAAAACATAACGTCTACTGAAATATTTATTAATTTCCATGCAAATTACTTGGCACTCTGAGGGATTCAATTTCTGCACCGCATATTCTCTACCGTTTCAGTACCTATTTATCTGCTAGGAGATGCTTGTGATTGGCAAGCAATGAGGCTTTGGTAGAAAAACAGAATGTGTCTTTATTCATCCAGAATTAATCCAGATAGCACTGATTCCCACATTTGATGAAAAATTAGATGGGATATCAGAATAAGGCATTTACGTCTATTGAGGTCTGGGAAGTAATCTGTATACAAATTCCATTATATTTTTAAGATTCAGATTCACTAATTCTGCTTGCTGAGACTTGTTTTACCTTTGCATTATTCGAAAGCAGACCAACACCCACCCTTTTCGATATATTTCCACAAGTTAATGATTCATAAATATAACAGTCTCTCATCCTAACAAACATTCTTCACAGATTTTAGTGGACGGGCAAGGACATTTTCAGTAATGTTTGCACTTTGATATCTTTTACAATTTTAAGAAAGTGGTGCTTTAAAAGGATTTTTTAATATCATAATGACAGAAGTAAAATGAGGAGCATGGAATATTTGTACCTTGGGCTGAAGGTGATGGTGGTGGTATGCTGTTGTACTAGACTAGGTCTGCCTCCACCTCTGCAGTCCTCTAGACCTACTAAATTCAGAAATGAATTCCAATGATTTTTGGGGGGAGCTTATTCCTACATAAAAGGCATACTCCTCCTGCCCAAGTGGTAGCAGACTTAAGTTTCACCAACCAGAGAAGGAGTCTGTGCCACAGATAGAGATGTGAAGGCCTGGGGGGGGGGGGAACACAGAAAAATTGGGGGGGGGACATCCCCCCCCCCTTTTCCCCACCTGAAGCCTTTTGGGGCTTTTTTTCTGAAAAATTGGAAAAATTGAAAAAGAAAAAGAATAAATGATTATGGAATGGTTTATTTTAACATGATGAATAAAATATTTTAAACAAGGTGTTCAAATATTTTCCAAATTTATTTCTAAAAAATATGCATAGTATCAGATTATTCTAATTTCTGTGCACTGAGTATAAGCAAGTCCTAGGTTACAAACTCAACTCTCCAATGCAAGAGTTCAGATGCAAGATGCACATTTAGGAAGTGCTGCTATTATCACAAGAAAAAGAAAGGTTTCACTTTTGTTTTTGCATGTGGGTGGGTATCTTTGGTTTTGTTCTGTGTTTTTCATTAGGCCTCAAAGCACTGGAAGAAAATATTCTGATTAAATTATATGCCCATTCGTCCCACTTCCTTCTATACATTTCCCTCCTCTTCAATTCTTTTTTATGAGAATGAGGAAATATGAATAATTGTTAATTCTGGATTTTTAAACATTTTTAAACATTGTTTGTAGAGCCTTTTTTTTGTTCCACATAAACTAGTACACAGTTCAGGAGTTTGTTACTCCATTTGCTATAATTACAAATAAATATTAATTAAAAAGTAAATTCTGTTTGTAATAATTGTTTGGATACACTATATTTTAATACAGTGGTCCCCCGCCCTTTCACGGTTCTTATACTGCGGTCCCACTATATTGCAAGACCACAGTATATGAGAAAAGGGCTCTGGGTTATAAGGGGGGAAAGGCCTGTTTCAGGCCTCCCATACTTACCCCCAACCTGGTGCTGTCCCGAATGGGCCTGCAAGGGCCTTCCCAGGCCTTCTGGAGGCCCCCAAAAGGCCTCCCTGCGAACTAGAAGTGAATTCCTGTAAACCAGAAGTGACTTGCAGATCGTCAAAAATAATTTCTGAGACCTCTGGTAAGTACAAGAGCCCCCAGCTAGGCTCCCCAGGGCCGACCTGACCTGCATCTGCATATCATGGATTTTCAGTTATTGCGGGTCGGTTTGGGTCCCTAACCCCCACAATAGGGGTCACTGTATGCTATTTGTGATAATATGCCAAGTCATATTTTCTGTTCCTAAAGTAACAGAATGCTTTCAAGCTGTAAAAGTGTGTGTGTGCTAATGTAGCATTTTTTGAATTTTTCCAAAAAACTCCATTTTTTACCGAGCTTTGAAATTTCCGGAAATTTTACATCTATAGCTACGGAAACACATACAGTACTTCCTTTCTCCTGCATCAGTGTTCGTGAAATGATGAAGAGTACTGTCAAGAATTTATGTACTTCTTTGCAGCCTGAGTTGTGTCAGGTGAAGAGCAGCACCTGAACATATGGATGAGGAAAAGCTAATTCAGAGCATCCTACGTCAAGGTTTGAGTGTGAGTTTCTTGATATTTGTATGGCAATGAAACTACCATAAGACTTTCTCACAAAAAGAGAGAATTCAGAATTCCATAACTGCTCTTATCACACAGTGGACACAGTCCCACCAAGCAAATCTGCTCTTGAAACCAATCCCTGACTTGGACTCATATGTGCATAGACACTCCTTGTGTGGTCCTCCCTACATCCAACCTAGCAGGCCTCGCATTTCAATAACAGGACTCCGCCAAGAGTAGAAAGTCAGTGATACTAGGTTTTATCAATGTGTAAAGAAGTTGCAGCTTTAGTCTGTTTCGGCATGTGTAACAAAAAATGAATAAACAAAATAGTCTTGTGGTAGCTTTGTGAAGACCAGTTTTATTTTATGGAGAACTTTCATTTATTTATTTATTTATTTATTCTTGTATTTATATCCCGCTTATCTACTACAAGTAGTACTCATGGTTTATGAGATCCACTCAAAGATATCTGGATGGGCTATGGCCTGTTCCAGCAAGGCTGTTCTTATGTTCTTATCTCTGGTTTATAAATTCCAAAACACACTCTCAAAAACCCTTAGGCTAAAAATCTCACCATTAAAAAAAACTACCAATAGGTTTTCTACAATAGGTACTTAATTGTTATATATTTCTGATAAGTAATTCATTGCCTGTCATATTACAGCCACGTGCACACACATTACATAATACTTCATATTTAGTGATTGGTTGCAGCTGTTTGTCTGCCTGTTGAAGCATGCACTATGACAATGAAAAACTGTTGCAAGCCTGATAAGCAGTATTGTTGGGTGTCAAAAGCAAATATATCAAAGAAAACCAACAGAGCATTCAAACAGCAACAGCTATGACACACTGAGAATAATTAAAATACATGTCTTAATTATATTTAAAATTACATTCTCATGCACTGCTTCTCAGACTTACAATCAACCCCTGCACTTTTTTGCTAAAAATTAACAACTCCACTAATTTCAATGGGAGACAATGAACTTCCTACAATTATAGGAAAAAAGCCAAAAGTCATTTGAAGTATGCACAAAATTTAGCGTAGAAGATCAGTGGTGGTAAGAGTCCCAGAACAAAATTCACTAGAGAATTAAAGGAATCTAAAACAAGATTTAAGAACCACCAGTCTATAACGTGCTCAGATATGTACAGTATGGACTATATGCATTTTTAAAAACAAAAACACAAGAATAACCATCTTTTCTTCCAAAGCAACTTGAATGAGATGTTAAGAACATTGCTTTTTTCTTTTGCATAATTACATATCCTTAGGGATGTTTTGAGGAATAGAATCACTTAAGTAACTAACTGGCCACTGCAGAACCTCTCTATTGGATTCAGAGATTTTTAAGGCAATAGGCATTGATGATGGTTCCTAGAGGTGGGCACAAAATGAAAAACGAAATGCTGTTTCATCGTTTTGTTAGGTAATGAATTACTTTGTTACCTAACAAAATGGTAGGACGTGTTTCATTTTGTGACATAACGCCATCTCCCCCCCCCCAGGATGAAACAATTCATCCTAGAGGAAATGACAGGGGAGCAATTCTAGGTAAGCCCACCAAAATTGGAGAGGTCTGGGTTTCAGGGGGCTGTGTTATGAAGCTCCAATGGGGGGTCCCCCTAGGAAAAATTCTTTCTAATTGGAATGGAAACCAAGCCACAGCGGCGCTAATCGCTCACCTGCGGCTTGACTTCCAAATTTAATTAGAAAGAATTTTTCCTAGTAACTCAGTGCCCTGACCCCCAAATTTAATTAGAAAGATTTTTTCCTTAATAACTCAGTGCCCTGACCCCCAAAACCTTTCTAAATTTGGGGGGATTACAGAGAATAGCTTGAGGAAGCTCTCTTGCCACTTTGGTGCCTCTAGGACCCAGGGGAGCATAGCATTTCATTTCATTTTGTAACAAAACTACTAAAAACTTATTACAAACAAAACAAAATGAAACTACTAATGAAATGAAATGCTATTTTTCCGTTTCATGCCCATCTTTAATGGTTCCAGGTCAGTCGCAAATTTAAGAGAAAGCCGCTCGATCAAACTAAGCTCTGCACTGTCCAACCTTTTGTTTCCAAGGGCAGCTAACTTCATGCACTATGGGAAATGTAGAACTGTGGAATAAAAATGAGTGTGTACGCCTTTTATTTGTCAACTAAAAATAGTTCTCAGAGCAGTTTCTTCATTTAAGAAATCTCTCCAAATCAGGATTAATAATTAGACAATTATTAATAGAGCTCCTTTGTAACGTGCAAGAAAGTGAGCAGAAATACAATGGTAGCTATACCCTAATTGAAAAAGGACTGACAAGGTTTTAAAAATAAGTTTTGTGTAAGATACTAATGTAAGATACTTTAGATAGCCTAATATATTCTTAGTCTCACATTCTGACATGTCACAATGTTCAGATATAAAATTCTGCAGCTGCATTTTAAAATTGATTGCTTGGTCAAACACATGTATTAAAAATATCCTCATCAACTAAAAAGGTAATTAATCAATTAGTACATTTTCCCATTTAAAAAAAACATTTACTACGTGTGCTATTATTATTTTAAATTACAGTATGTCTTTTAGGTAAGGGGGGGGGGTGCAACACCTCAAAGAATATGCCCATGATGCATCGGCATCACCTAAATATTTTTCTGTGGTAGAACTTTTATTTATATTTGTAAATTTTACAGTATTTAAACCACCCACTAAAGCCTTAGTGTGAGATGTATTTGAGCAGTGGAAGCCATTCAAAGTCAGAAACTCACTCTTTTTCATGGCATAATTTCTGCATTTCCATTGACAAAATACACAAAATTAATTCCAAAAGCAGCAAAATTACTTTATATAATTTTATATAATTTCATAAATTTATATTTTATATATTTTAGATACTTTTATATAAAACAATGTCTTATGAGAAGCAGCTTAAGGAGATGGGAATGTTTAGCCTTACAAAAAGAAGGTTGAGGCATGTTTAAATATTAGAAAGGATGGCATATCAAAGAGGGAGCAGGTTTGTTTTCCTTTGGCTTCAGAGACTAGTTCTTGGAGCAATGGTTTCAAATTACAGGAAAAGAGATTCTATCTGAACATTAGGAAGAACTTCCTGACAGAGCTGTCTGGCAGTGGAATATGCTGTCACGGAGGGCAGCAGAGTTATTCTTTGGAGGTTTTTAAGCAGAGGCTGGATGGTCATCTGTCAGAATTACTTTGATGGGGGTTCCTGCATGGCAGGACGTTGGACTGGATAGCCCTTGAGGCCTCTTCCAACTCTATGAGTCTATGATTTTAAATAACGTAGCTTTCCTATTCTGAGAATACTGGTAGTCAACTAGCTAGAAACAATGTGCTAGTGAACATAATTTTTAATAGAATTGTATCAATGACTGAAATATGTCTTGCATATGCCCAAAGGCAGTATTCCCACACTATTACTAGTCACCTTGTAGAATGTTGATTTGCTCTGCTACACAATAACATCACTGCACTCTCATTTAGTGATAAAGTACAGCAATAATTTATGCTACACAATAACATAACTGCACTCTCATTTAGTGTTAAAGTACAGCAATAATTTATAATTAAAATTGCTAAAGTAAATACAAACTTGGATAGGCCATAAAGCAATTCAGTTTTCACCTCTCTTATTTATTTGTTTATTTGTTTATTGCATTTGTATCCTGCCCATCTGGTCAACTGGCCACTCTGGGCGGCTTACACCATTCAACCTCAACAACAAGTAATAAAAAAACTAACAAAAGAAATCATAGGACATAGTGTGATACAAACATGACAAGAACATTAATATAAGTTGGAAGAAAATCATAACATCATACAATATCATATAGAATTTCTTCATGTTTAGGTCAGTCACATTTCTTTATTCATTTATTACCTATTGCTACACTCTATAAAATTAACTTTTATCTCCATGCCAAACCAGTATAACCAAGCTTTGCATTCCAGTTTCTCAATATGGGGATGGAGAAGCTCACACACAAGCTTAAACATGGTCTGAAATAATACCAAGGCTGCTGCTCTGCCTAATTAAAAACAATGAGATTCCTGTTATTGTCTTTAACAATGATAGGACCACACAATAAACATACCAGAAATACCTGATTAATTAATTAATTAGCACACCGAGAATAGTGGAACTGCAACTGAAACTGCCCCCTCTTTCTATCTCTAATATCAAATAAATCTCTCATTCCTTCAGAATTACTGTCATTTTCACTGAGAGCTGTGTGGAGTTGGAAGAAATTGAGAACAGCCAGCACAGACAGAAATGACTCTAGTTATGTTAGGATGTGATATGTTTTATTTTTATTTTGGTGGGATACTGAAGTTTGTAAGTTTTAATATTGTATAAAATTGCCCGACTGCAGGCCTACCTTAACATTGGTCCATAATCTTGTAATCTCAGTATTAGACTACTGTAGCGCTTGCTACATGGGGCTGCCTATGAGATTAATGCAGAGACTTCACCCAGTGCCGAATACAGTGGCTGGGTTACTAACTGTGGCAAGAAAACATCATCACATTATCCATGTACTGGCTGCTCTGCACTGGCTTCCAAGATACTACTGCATTGACTTCAAAGTTTCAGTGTTAACATACAATGCCCTAAATGGTTTGGGACCTCAGTATCTGTCAGAGCAGCAACTCCCACCAACAACTTCCCAGATCACCCGTTCATCCCAGGCAGGGCATTTGAGGGTGCTGATTCCAAGGGAGGCCTGGAAGGTAGTGATGAGGAATCACTACTCAGTAACCACCCTTCTTCTGTGGAACGAGCTCCCCTCAAGAAATTTGCCCTGCTCCCTTGCTTCAAGCATTCAAGCTCCAATTAAAAACATGGCAGTACAGTAACCGCCACTACTACGCGGTTCATGTACTGCGGTCCCGCTGTATCCCGGGACCGCAGTACATGGTGGGGCTCCAGCTGATTAACACTGGGGTGAGGGAGAAAAACCTTTATTTCCCCATCCCAGTGCCAATCAGTTGGAGCGCATCCCTTTTTAAATGCCATCCAGTCACGGAGGCAAGTCTCCATGACTGGAAGGGATTTTAAAAGGGGTGCACCACTTCCCCTCCTCCCCACGGGGGCTCTGGAGAAGCAGCGCACCCCTTTTTAAATGCTTTCCAGTCATGGAGGCAAGTCTCCATGACTGGGAGGGATTTTAAAAGGGACATGCTGCTTCCCCCCCATGGGTGCTCCAGAGAAGCGGTGCGACCCTTTTAAAATCCCTTCCAGTCCCGGGATGATTGGCGCTGGCTGGGGGAGGAATGGCACCTGCTGTAAGTGCGGTGGATCAGATCATCCACCGCCCTTGCATGGGTTGTTGGAAGGCTTTTTAAAAAGTCTTCCAGCAGCCCGGGGAAGCAGCAGTGGGGCACCGCCCCCCGCCCCACCCAACCTGCATCCGCATATCGTGGATTTTCAGTCATCGCGGGTCGGGTGGGTCCCTAACCCGGTGATAGGTGGGGGGTTACTGTATAGGTCGGCCTTTCCTGATTTTTGTAACCCATAAACAAGTTGGGTTAATTTCCATCTTTACTGCCTCAGTGTTGACTTTCTCTTAACTCCTACACTTATTATTTGTTTTTCTTATTTTTGTTGCTGACTCCTGTTTATTATTTTATGATAATGAACAGGAATCAGTGAAGATAATTTTATTATGGTTTAATATCATATTTATAATATGGTTTACATGTATGTGCTGTTGCTATTATATATTTTGTTGTTATATATTTTGTACTTTTAGCTTGCTGTGCACTGCCTAGAATAACCCTTGGGGTAGATGGCCACAGCATACAAATCAAATCAAATCAAATCAAATCAAATCAATCAAACTGCCCAGTGCAGTGCTTGCACTAATAGGACAGTATATTAATCCAATGAATGAATGAATGAATGAATGAATGTAAATCCAAAGGTCTCTTTAAGAAAGCAAACAACACATTTTTAAGAAAACTTTTTAAAAATTAGCTTCTCAGATGGATGATAGTCATTATTATTGTTGAGTAATGAGGTAGTGATAATGTTTCTGTCCAGGATTTTCTTGCCACGGATATAGACAGCAAAATTAGCTTCTCAGATGGATGATAGTCATTATTATTGTTGAGTAATGAGGTAGTGATAATGTTTCTGTCCAGGATTTTCTTGCCACGGATATAGAAAGCAAATCCAATCTTTAAGAAATCAACATATCTTAGAAAAATATCTTTTGAAATCTTAAAGAATTTTTACTAAATTAGTTTCTCTGCTGGATCACAAGTGGTCTGAGTACCTAAGAAAAAACAAATCAGGAATAAAAAAACAAAACACTTTTTTAAAAAAACTTGTGTGACTGGCCCATACTCATTTATAGACAAATCCCAGTCTTAAATAATTACTGACACCCAAGGGACCACACAAAATGGACATGAAGACAACGACAAGGTCCTGCTACAAATTTAGATTCCAAAGATGCCCCCATATACTGTATGCCATGGCAGTGCCATTCCAAAAAACCAATAACGTCACATACAAACTTAGGAATTTGTTTACTTGTTTATCTGCTGATGTGATCCATGCCATCATTTGCTAGCAGTGCTCCTTTGCATTCTACACAGGGCAGACAGGATCATCTTTATGCAAGATAATATGTTATGTTGTTACAGTCGTGACTGACTCTTCGTGACCCCATGTCCATGGAGTTTTCTTGGCAGGGGTTATACTGGAGTGGCTTGCCTACTCCAGACGCCTACAGCACCTGGTACTCCCTGGTGGACACCCATCCAAGTACTAGCCAGGCCCGACCCTGCTTAGCTTCTGAGATCAGGTGAGAGCAGAGAGAGTAAATGGACACAAATCCGAGATCACAAATGACAATACATAAATCCAGATTCAGAAACCTTCCAATATCTAAGCTACTCTGTTATTGATCTGTTGAATAGAAAAATAATTAGAAACGACAACTAGGGAGGAAGACAACAGAGATACATTCATCCATAAGGGCCAGAGTATAGCTAAAGTCTTAAAAGAACATAGGATTTTGGGATTATTTCATTAACAATCAGTTATTCGTTTTATTTATTTATTTATTTATTTATTTATTTACTTACTTACTTACTTACTTACTTACTTACTTACTTACTTACTTACTTACTTATTTTGACTTTTATACCACCCATCTAGACCAAGGGCTACTCTGGGCGGTATAAAAGTCAAATAAATAAATATTTTCTTTATTTTCTTAAGACAGCGATTGCCCACAGAATCTGGAGTTAGAAATAAACAAGCCTCTGCCTCCACATTTGTTCCACCTCAAAGACAGATGTTAATCATACTAGTAGCTACTGTGTGTCAGTATGTTTATGCCATTAACACTCTCTTAGCTCTCTACTATCCTTGCCACTTCAGAATTTTATTTTCTACACCTTGCATTTGTCTTTAGCATGTACCTACTCCCAGAATCTCTTCTTGAATATCAGCCTGTAGCTAAATGTTTAACTTTATGTATCTGTGGAAACGGATTCTAATCCCCAAAATCTCACACTGAAATAAATCTGTTCGTGTTTGTCACAGTATGCTGTTAATGTGCCTCCAAGTTCCTTCTGCCTATGATAGCCCTCTGAAATAGTGACTTCCAATGCCACCCTACATCTGTTTTATTTGTTTTGGTTTTTGTTATACACATTGAAACATACTAATACAATGGTATTACCATCCTCCACTCCCATCTAATTGAACTAGGATTCATTTTAAAAAGATGTGCGGTGGTGCCTCTACTTACGAGTGGCTCTACTTACGAGCAATATGATTTAAGAGCGGAAACCCTTTGGCATTTTAACTGTTGCCTTACAAATTTTAGATGCAGTCTGTTCTACATACATTTTAAACATTTCATTTCAGTTTATTTATTTATTTAATTAATTTTTTAGATACAGCTACTCTACTTATGAGTTGTTCGACTTATGAGCATGCATTTGGAAGGGATTAAACTTGTAAGTAGGGGTACCACTCTACATCTTTTTGAAACAAGTCCTAGTTCAATTAGATGGGAGTGGAGGATGGTACATATTTTCCAAGGTTATGGTACCTTTGTTCTCTGTGCAGGAAAATGGATGACTATGATGATACAGTGTATGGAAAATAAGCTTTCCATATGTGGTACTTGCCTCGACATGACTGACTGTATGTGGCTAGAACAAATCATGTCTAAACACCACAACAGTCATGGGGAAAAAACAGATTGTATTTACAGGTACTGTATTGGCCTTGATCAAAAATAGAAAGTGCCACCTTTTAGTCAACAATGGGGGGGACCAAGAGCCTAACAAAATTTTCATGACATATAATATATCCAAAAATGAGATTCACACATCTTGATTTATAAGAAAAATGAATCTAATAAGAACCAAACCTTCTTATTGTTCTCCAGAATGTATCTCAATTGGAAATATGAATCTTTACTTCTGAGATTTTATTTTCTCTTCAACAGACAATTGCATAGAGCACAGAGTGATGAAATGTTACAACCAAGATTGACATCATTATAACTCTCAAATAAAAAGAGGGTGGCTTAAAGGAATAACATTAAATTTATAATACAGTTGCTCAATTATTTTTATGGTTATGTTATGTATCTGCATGACTTACACTTTACTCACGTATTTTCACATGAAAAGATGTAATAAACATGTAAATATGAAAAAATGGTGTTCATTGATACCTCCATATAATTTAGAGTGAGTCCCTTGTACAGTATTTGAGTTCATTAGGCTCTTCTGATCTCAATGGATTTCAGCCACAATAAATAAATAAATAAATAAATAAATACGTTTGAGACTACAGTTCTATATGTATGTAACCTGTCACTGGGAGTAAGGTTCACTGAACCTATGGTGGCTAGCTTTTCAATAGTACATTATACGGTACTTAGAATGGCATTTTAAAAATGTTTTGTTCCAAGACGAAACATGTTGTTGTTTGTGCTGTCAGGTCACTTCTCATTTATGCTGACCTAATAGAGTGTTACTGTCATATGAGAAATTCAAGGAGTAGTTTACCACTTCTACCCTCAGGGAGCTTGATGGCTGGGCAGGGATTCGGGCATGGTTCTCCTGAGTCCTAGTTCAACATCCTGCCCATTACATTACACCAGCTCTCTCTGTCTTCCATGAGTCCTTAGCAAACAACAGGGACCTTCCATTCATAGGTCAGAATAAAAACTGCTGTTCATAGGTTCAACCTGTAGTTCTGTAGATGTATAATTACCTCAAAGTTCTGCTTGAATCAATGTGATTTACAAGAATAACAGGATGCTATACAGATTTGAACAAACGGCTTTTAACCTGTAACAGTGACCTAAGGAGCAGTGAAATGAAAACTGCGGAAAATATTTTTTAAACGTGTCCTTTTTCACCCAGGGAGTTTTTTCTACCTCAAGCACAATAGAACTGTTAGTTTCAACTCCCAAGACAAGAACTGACAGACATGTAGGAATGTTTTTTTTTTAAATTAATTCCTATGACAAGGATTAGCAATAAACTTACGTTCCTGAGAACATAAGCATATATTTTTAGTCATTTTGACTGACAGGTCAAATGTAACACAGATGGCTGTTGCTACCCATTAGTCTGTTATTTTTCACTCTTTTGGAGTGAAATATTATGCTTGTTTTATTTTATTTTTTATTTATTTATTTAGCTTTTGTATACCGCCCTATTCCCACAATGGGGACTCAGGGCGGTTAACAACATAGAGATAAAAACAGATAAAATCAGGCACAGACAATAAGTAACAAATTAGCTAAAACAATTAAATCCAAGATTAAAAAGGCGGGGAGGAAGAAAAAAAAAAAAAAAAACAGCAGAGTCCCTAACCCTCACCATAGGCCTCTCGGAAGAGCATGGTCTTAAGGCTCTTTTTAAACGCCGCCAGCGAGGGGGCCAGCCGTAGTTCACCTGGGAGTTTGTTCCAAATTGCCGGTGCCACCACCGAGAATGCCCGACTGCGAGTACGCGCTTTTCGGGCTTCCCTCGGGGGGGACCGTCCGCAGGGAAAGGGCCACCGAGAGGACGGGTGGGTCGGGCCAGATCTAATTGTCTGGGAAGACGCTCCGCCAAATAAGCCGGGGCCAAGCCATGGAGGGTTTTGTAAACCAAAACCAACACCTTGAACCTTATTCGGGAGGCAACGGGTAACCAGTGCAGGCGAGCCAGGATGGGGGTGGCGCGGTCATAACGACGCGCACCAGCCACCAGCCTGGCCGCCGCATTCTGGACCCGCTGCAATCGCCGAACAAGGTTCAAGGGGAGCCCCATGTAGAGAGCGTTGCAATAGTCCAGCCTCGACACAACCAGCGCCTGTACCACTGTCCTCAAGGAGCCCTCATCGAGGTACGGGCGAATCTGGGCGATAAGCCTTAGGTGGTAAAAGGCCGACCTGGCCACGGCTGACACCTGAGAATCCAGGGTCAGATCCGGGTCTAGGACGACGCCCAGATTCCGCACTCTTTGCGCCAGCTGGAGGGCGGACCCACCCAGACTGGGAAGAGGGCCACAATACCCCTCCGACGAGCCCCCAAAGAACATAACCTCGGTCTTGCCTGGGTTGAGCCTGAGCCTGTGGGTCCTGGTCCAATCCAAGACCGCGGCCAGACAACAGTCAAGGGTACGGATGGCCTCCACTGCACCGGTGGAAAAGGAGAGATAGAGCTGCGTGTCATCAGCGTACTGATGACAGCAGACTCCATAACTCCGGATGATCTCAGCCAGCGGCTTCATATAGATGTTAAAGAGCATTGGGGAGAGCGACGACCCCTGAGGCACCCCACAAGAGAGTGTCCAGGGAGCCGACAACTCACCACCCAAGCTCACTCGCTGGGTACGGCCCCCAAGGAAGGACCGGAACCAGGCCAAGGCCTGGCCCCCGATCCCAACCTCCGAGAGCCGTTCCAGCAGGATACCGTGGTCGACGGTATCGAAAGCCGCTGACAGGTCGAGAAGGACCAGCAGGGTAGAGCAACCCCTGTCGGCCCTCCTCAACAGATCATCATGCAGCGCGACCAGGGCCGTCTCCGTCCCATGATGCGGCCTGAACCCGGACTGGAAAGGATCCAGGACATGGTTCTCCTCCAGGAACGACTGGAGACGCAGGGCGGCGACTCGCTCAATCACCTTGCCCAAAAAGGGAACATTGGCTATGGGACGATAGTTGGACAAATCGTCCACCGCCAAGCCGGATCTCTTAATAATGGGCTTCACCACCGTCTCCTTCAGAAGACTAGGAAAGATCCCGTCTCTGAAGGAGGCCGAAGCAATCAGTGAAGCCCATTTCGGCATGCTCCCCCCTGCGCTCTTAATCAACCAGGAAGGGCAAGGGTCGAACGGAGAGGCCGCAGGCCTGCAATGTCCCAGGGCCCTGGAGGCATCCACAGTTGTAACAGGCCCCAACTCAACAAACCGAGGCGACCGAGGCGGCCCGACGCTGGCCACGACAGAGGCTGGGCTAGGGCAACCGGAGTCCAGCTCGGAACGGATGGCCTCTATCTTAGATTTAAAATAGGCTGCGAATGACTCTCACTAGTGAAATCACTAGGAGGAGGCCCCGGCGGACCGGGATTGGTGAGGTCTCGAACCACACGGAATAACTCCGCTTGCCGATTCGAGGCCTCACCAATTCTCAGGGCGGCAAAAGATCTCCTAGCAGCCCTTATCGCATGGGAATAGCGACCGGTCGACGCCTTAACCGCAGCCCAATTCTGTGCCGTCCGAGCCTTCCGCCATCTGCTCTCTAGCCTTCTCCGCTCTTGCTTCATCGCCCGTAGCTCCTCAGTAAACCAAGGAGACGAGCGGGCTCGGCATCGGATCAGGCGCTTGGGGGCGATCCGATCGACAACCCCCGCCACCTCCTCAAACCACCGTTGGGCAAGGGAGTCGGCCGGATCGTCATCCAACCCGTCTGGAACATCCCCGAGGGCCTCCGAAAACCGCGCTGGGTCAAGGAGCCCCCGGGGACGGGCCCAGATGGAAGGGCCCAGCTCCCCGCGGGGCGGGGTGGCTACGTCAAGAGAGAAGGTCAGCAGATAATGATCTGACCATGACACGGGCCGGGTCAGCAACCTCCCGACCCCCAGATCCGAACCCCGCGAAGTGGAGGCAAAAACCAGGTCCAGCGTGTGTCCACCCTTATGAGTAGGTCCGATGACTAATTGGGACAGGTTCATGGAGGCCATGGACTCCATGAATTCCAGAGCTACTCCCGACAGTCCACCCTCGGCGTGCACGTTGACGTCCCCTACCACCAATAGGCGAGGGGACCTCAACAGTGCCGCCGAGATGAACTCGGAGAGCTCCGGAAGGGAGAGTGCAGGGTCACGGGGAGCACGGTACACCAGCACTACCCCGAACCTGTCCCTCTGGCCCACCATAAGGTGGAGACATTCCAAGCCTGGACTCACCAACATCGTGGATCTACTGACATAAAAAGATTCCCTAAAGATCATAGCCACCCCACCCCCCCGCCCCTCTGACCTGCCCAGCTGCTGCACACGGTAGCCCTGGGGGCAGAGGAGGGTGAGAGAAGCCCCACCCCCCTCACCCACCCAGGTCTCCGTGTGAGAAAGGCCAGGTCGGCACGCTCATCCACGATTAAATCGTGGATGAGAGGGATTTTATTATGTACCGACCTGGCATTAATCAGCAGACAGGACAGGCCAGAGAGGGAACAGGCGGATTGGATCCCGGCCATTTGGTGGTGGGCCAGCGGGTCAGAACGGGGGACAGGCAATAATTGTCTGTCCCGTGTTCTCCTTATCCGATCGACCCGCCGGACCAAAGCGTACCTCCCACGACCCGACACCACCCTTATGGGACACCCAGCGGGTTCCATGAGGTCTGTGGGAATCAGGGACACGCTACAAAGCAAAATAACCACAAATAAGGTACAATAAAATAAAATACACAGTCAAAATATACAATCGCAACACAAAATACAAAGGCAACTAACAATTTAAAGAAAAACAAGATACAGAATGAGCAAGCAAAATAAGGAAAACAAACAAAAAAAGAACTAACATATAGAGCACTCAAATGGCAACAGCTGGAGAGAAAGCGGGGGGGAGGGGAGGGGGTAAGTCTTAGCCGCCAACAGTGGCTATTAAGGTGGATAATCCGCAGCCTACAAAGGCTGTCGGGCCTCCCGAACAGCCAAAAGGTGGCGGCGACAGACCAAGTTCTCTCTCCATGGGGCAGTGAGGACACAAGGTTGGAATCAGTCAGGCTACCACCAAGACCGGATCAAGAGGGGGCATGAAGACGCCGACGGCCGGCAAGCCGCCCGATAGCCGAACGCATCTCCCCCACCAGGTCAAAGGAGCAATCCTCGAGTTGGTGGAAAAACTCGGGGGAGGGGGGGGGACAGCCTCCAGAAGGGTGTTACTCCGGAGGCCCAGCTCCTCCTCCCCACAGCAGCAGGAGGCCAACTGCTCCGGTGACTCTCTCACAGGTGAGGTGTGGGTCTTGGCTGGCAGGTGCAAACACAGCAAGGGCTGGTAGGTGGCTTAAAAAGCCCAGGATGAGCGTCCTGAGCCCAGCTCCTCTTCCCCACAGCAGCAGGAGGCCAACTGCTCCGGTGACTCTCTCACAGGTGAGGTGTGGGTCTTGGCTGGCAGGTGCAAACACAGCAAGGGCTGGTAGGTGGCTTAAAAAGCCCAGGATGAGCGTCCTGAGCCCAGCTCCTCCTCCCCCCCACAGCAGCAGGAGGCCAACTGCTCCGGTGACTCTCTCACAGGTGAGGTGTGGGTCTTGGCTGGCAGGTGCAAACACAGCAAGGGCTGGTAGGTGGCTTAAAAAGCCCAGGATGGGCGTCCTGAGCCCAGCTCCTCTTCCCCACAGCAGCAGCAGGCCAACTGCTCCGGTGACTCTCTCACAGGTGAGGTGTGGGTCTTGGCTGGCAGGTGCAAACACAGCAAGGGCTGGTAGGTGGCTTAAAAAGCCCAGGATGAGCGTCCTGAGCCCAGCTCCTCTTCCCCACAGCAGCAGGAGGCCAACTGCTCCGGTGACTCTCTCACAGGTGAGGTGTGGGGTCTTGGCTGGCAGGTGCAAACACAGCAAGGGCTGGTAGGTGGCTTAAAAAGCCCAGGATGAGCGTCCTGAGCCCAGCTCCTCTTCCCCACAGCAGCAGCAGGCCAACTGCTCCGGTGACTCTCTCACAGGTGAGGTGTGGGTCTTGGCTGGCAGGTGCAAACACAGCAAGGGCTGGTAGGTGGCTTAAAAAGCCCAGGATGAGCGTCCTGAGCCCAGCTCCTCCTCCCCACAGCAGCAGGAGGCCAACTGCTCCGGTGACTCTCTCACAGGTGAGGTGTGGGTCTTGGCTGGCAGGTGCAAACACAGCAAGGGCTGGTAGGTGGCTTAAAAAGCCCAGGATGAGCGTCCTGAGCCCAGCTCCTCTTCCCCCACAGCAGCAGCAGGCCAACTGCTCCGGTGACTCTCTCACAGGTGAGGTGTGGGTCTTGGCTGGCAGGTGCAAACACAGCAAGGGCTGGTAGGTGGCTTAAAAAGCCCAGGATGGGCGTCCTGAGCCCAGCTCCTCTTCCCCACAGCAGCAGCAGGCCAACTGCTCCGGTGACTCTCTCACAGGTGAGGTGTGGGTCTTGGCTGGCAGGTGCAAACACAGCAAGGGCTGGTAGGTGGCTTAAAAAGCCCAGGATGAGCGTCCTGAGCCCAGCTCCTCCTCCCCACAGCAGCAGGAGGCCAACTGCTCCGGTGACTCTCTCACAGGTGAGGTGTGGGTCTTGGCTGGCAGGTGCAAACACAGCAAGGGCTGGTAGGTGGCTTAAAAAGCCCAGGATGAGCGTCCTGAGCCCAGCTCCTCCTCCCCACAGCAGCAGGAGGCCAACTGCTCCGGTGACTCTCTCACAGGTGAGGTGTGGGTCTTGGCTGGCAGGTGTTATCAAGATGTTCCTTAATTTTCAGCTTACTGCTCTTGGTATTTACTATCTGACTGTGTTACATGCACATTTTAAGCTTGACTTTAATAAGCACGTCATTAAGTGGGTACTTATTTCCACTTGGGGGGGAGTATGCCAAACACTTTTGGTTCAGAAGGGGGGAAAAAAACAAAAGTAAAAGGTAGACATTTATATTTAAATGTCTTCCACACTAACTGTACAGTCTATAATACTGCCCAAATCCTCTTACCTGTTTGTGCTAGCACATAGCACAAGAGGTGTAACATTTGCAGACAAACTGATCTATGTTAAGAAATCAAAGTAGGCATTATCAGTTGCATGCTGAGTTGCATGACTTTCTGTACAACTGATCATCTCCCCATTGATTGATTTTTTTTTAGCTTAGGGCAATTTGCCTCCAAAAGTTACACCTTGTGACTATGCAAGACAATTTTGGCCAATAACTAATTGCTCCAGATATTAAGCATGGGCTTTTTGATTACTTTGAAGTTTAAGAAATGCACCAGGAATTCCCTCAGCCAGAGTTGTGGGGGCTTCCACCAAGGAAATTAAATTCCTTGTAGGAGTTTTGAATGATGTAGAAGGCTCCATCAGCCATTTTGTTCCTATGAAGAGGAAATGCATAGGAGTGGCTAAGCTCTGTGGCATCTGCAAGGCATAAGGATATAGGCAGCCTCTCTGCCTATTAAACTTTGTTTGTACAGGGTGCCTTTCAAAAAAAAACCCCTAAGTCCTTAACCCCTTGAAGCTCCCACATAGCTTAGCCACTCTCTCCTCTTTCCCCTATCTTCTTCAGAAGAACAAAGTGGTTGATGTTGCATTCTGTATAATTAAATTTGATCTCCCATCTGTGAGTAAATGAAAGCTCTTATGAGGTTTTTGATCTCTTGGCCACAAGTCCCCAGAGTTTTGGCTGTGGCAGGGGGAGAAATCCTAGTGAATTCCAAGAAATCCAAAAGCACCATGCCTACCAGATATCTAAGAAAAAGAACCCCCATTTATTTACAAATGTACATCTGTATGATTCAGGGTGGGCATAGCTGACATAAAAATATATCAAGTCAGGTTTCTCATTTTCCAACTGGCTTGTTTTAATCTGTACTTCATTTTTCCACCAGTCTCTTGTTTTAATTTATACTTTCTTTTTTCACCATGGCCTAGAGAAGGCCAGTACCACACAGTAATCCTAGAAGGGAGATGGTACTGGGAGATAACCCTTTGCCCAAAATGACCCTGTGAACTTTATGCCTGAGTGAGAGGAACTGAGCCAGATCTTCTAGGACTGAAATTCAACATTTGAGTTTCAGCCACCCCCAGTCTAGTCTGTCTTGAATATGACTAATTGCAACTTCCAATATCCCTGCCAGCATGCCACTGCCATGCTAGCTGGGGATGATGGGATCTGTGTTTCAACATCACCCGGAAGACAATAGGCTTTGGGAGTCTGCTCTACTCAGCAAACCACACTGGCAAATTATTTATGGCAGGCCTGTTCAACAGGTAGACCGGGGGCTACCAGTAGCCCGCGAAGGGTTCAAAAGTAGTCCACAGGCCATCCATTAAAAAGTGAGGGGATAAGTTCTCCACCCCTCCCTTCCCCCATCCCAAGGACCACCACTGCCCCAGCAAAGCTCTGGGTCTGACAGCCCACTGTCTCAGCCAAGCGGGGCAGTTCAAGGGCCATGGCACAGTCCCCTGCTCTCCCTACCGGCCAGATGATCGGTGTGCCACTGTCTCATGCCCAACTGAGTTGTTGGTGCAGAGTGGAGGAAGGGGATGGAGGGGACAGTGAGGGGCGGGGCCGTGGGCATGCCCACCTCCTTTGCATGGTGAGGTCCCCCTCTTCAACCCCCCCTGGAGAATTCCTTCTTCCCATCCTCCTCCCCCTCCCCCACAGCTGCCTCACAGAGACTGTGACCTGTTGCTCCTCCTGCTCCCCTTCTGAGCCATTCCCTCCTCCTTGCTCCACCATGGCGATGTGATTGCCCTGCTTTTGGCTTGGCCCATCCCAGCTGCACAGAGAACATGGCAGAAGTGAGTGAGAGCTATGGGCAGCAGCAGCAGTGGCAGCGAGGGGGCTGGAAAGGAGAAAACAGGAGGAGAAGTAGAGTCAAGTCAGGCCCCGGGCGGGTTGGGAAAGGATTAATTGATTTTCAATGCGTTCCTATGGGAAACTGCAGCTCTACTTACAATTTTTTTTTACTCATGAGCATATGCTCCGAAAAGATAAAATTCATAAGTAGAGGTTTTAGTGTAGTAGCCCTCAGGAACTTTGGTCTGGAAAAAGTAGACCTCGGCCTGTTCAAAGTTAGACAGCCCTGATTTATGGTAAGCAGTTAATATATTAGTTGTGAGTTTTGGGGCTGTTTAGACGTGTCCTGGAAGTTTTTCTTCCTGACGTTTCGCCAGACTCTGTGGCTGGCATTTTCAGAGGACAAGGAGCTCAGGGAACTAGGAGTTCTCTCTGTGCTCTGGGGAAGTTCCCTGAGCTCCTTGCCTCTGAAAATGCCAGCCACAGAGTCTGGTGAAACGTCAGGAAGAAAAACTTCCAGAACACGTCTAAACAGCCCGAAA
The DNA here is from genome assembly GCA_037367245.1 of Phrynocephalus guinanensis. Lineage (NCBI taxonomy): Eukaryota > Metazoa > Chordata > Lepidosauria > Squamata > Agamidae > Phrynocephalus > Phrynocephalus guinanensis. The sequence continues at coordinate 128,958,184 of CM074733.1, forward strand.
GACTCACAACAACTATCAGATCCCAGCCATGAAAGCATTTGAGAATACAGTTAATTGTTGTTTGTGGAAGGGCAAAGGTACTGAGCCATGAGGCTGAAATTTGATTTCCAAAGAATACATCAAAAGCATAAACTTCAACACCTGAACATTTTACACTTAGCAGCTACTAGGCGTACAAATACACTCATGGAAAAATTGCCTATAATAGAGTAGAGTAGACAATTTATGGAGGAGAATGGGTCTGTTTTGATGACTGCATCTGATGTAGAGCTAAATCATTGGGTGAAAGCACAAAGAGGTACAAACATTATTTAGTCAACTCCCTGTCATAACTCAAAATCTTCTGCATTGAGTCATTCAGCTCATAGTTATTGTTATCCATCATCTTACTGTTAAAACTGGTAGTGACACTATGTTTTCAATGTTAGTCACCCCCATAACTTTTGGATGGCCTACTGTGCATCATTACATGGAATTTTTACTCTCTCTTTAACTGTCCGCGTTCTCTTGTTGCTTTAATTTTGTCTTTTAATGCTGTAAGATGTCCCTCAATTCCCTGTCCTCAAACTTGAATATGTCTTAATTGTACTGGATTGTATTTTGTCCCTCATTGCCGTAAGCCGCTTTGAGTACTTTTCCAGGAGAAAGGCAGGGTAAAAATACTCTAAATAAATAAAAATAAATAAACAAAATAAATTGGCTTATATCCTGTTCAGAATGAGAGGGGAATCCCTTAAATTTCTCCTCTGGTATGGCAGATTCCTCATCATGTGCTTGTTCTCATATTGGCTGTAAATTTTATTTATTTATTTTAATACTTATATACAGCCCGTCTTCTGGAGGAACTCCGGGCGTTTTACAACAAAAATGGAAACAATAACAATAATAACAGACTAAATAAAAAAAATTGTTCATTCAGATGGAAGCTTGGCTTTTTTAGGGGGAGGGGGTTGCTTAGGCAATTTCCCTCCCAATACACACTTAATAATAACCTTTGAACTGAACACCTCAAATGGACCCTGTGGATCATCCAGTGCAGCCCTTCTCAAGGAGGCACCAGGGGTGAGAATTAAACTCGCAACCTCCACAGCCAGGGACCTAAGCCGCTGAGCTACTCACCAAGATGCTAGCTGTTACTGTATTACTCTGTCCAATCACTCTGCTCAGAATAACTCCTAAGAAATTCAAAGCAAGTACAGTGGTACCTTGTATAAAGCAATTAATTCGTTCCAAATGAAATTATGTTAAGCAAATTTTCCTTTATACAAATTTCCCATAGGAATGCATTGAAAATGGAGTAATCACATTTTATGTTGTATGGATTCGCCCCATAGGCAATTATGTTAAGCAGATTTCCCCTATCTCCGTAATGTTTTATGTTGTACAGATTTTATGTTATACAAACTGTTTGTTGTACAAGGCTCCACTGTAATTGCTATGTAGATATGATATCATTGTACCCTAGCATGCCAACATTATTTGTTCAGTTTTTCACATGCATACCGTGTTTCCCCAAAAATAAGACACTGTCTTATATTTATTTTTTCTCAAGAAGACACACTAGGGCTTATTTTCAGGGGATGTCTTACTTTTATTAAGTATAATATGCTTGGATGTCAGCCCTGCACACAACCATAGCCACACCCATCACTAGGTTTTATTATCAGGGTAGGGCTTATATTTAACAAATGCATAGAAATCCTGCTAGGACTTATTTTTGGGGGAGGTCTTATTTTCAGGGAAACAGGGTATTGCATGCTTTCTTGAATGTTACTTCAGACAATAGTATATAAAAATATGGCAATGAACTTGAAATGTAAACAACTATGTTTTGTTCTCCCAAGCAAGATATTTTTCCAAACACTGAGTTAGATTGCAATACCATAACAGAAGATTAGTGGCAAAAGGATTGTGCATCTTTTGCCATATACTGTACCTAGGATGCTACAGGTGCAGCTGACAAAGCAAGGACACCAATCAGCAATCACAGATGAGCATACATAATCGATCCAATGTGCAATTAAGGAATTTGGAATGTATGGCCAGAAGATATGGTGATAGCCATTAAACAGCCTTAACAAATGAGTACCTGATGTTACACAAGAAGGAATCAGTTGCTTTTATTGTTTATGATAACTAAACAAAACCTTGATATGTGGAAAAAGCACACTTCTAAATACCAGACGCTGGAGCCAGATGGCAAAAAAGAACATCAGAACAGCCTTGCTGGAACAGGCCACTCCCCATCCAGTCCAGCATTCTGTCTCACACAGTGGCTCACCAGTTGCTTCAGGGTATTCCCAAGCAGATGTTTTCACCTGCTTAGATTCCCTGCAAATGGCATTGAGAGATATCCTGCCTATCTCTGCAAACCAAAGGTTGTCCTTAGGCATCCATCATGATAGCCATTGATACCCTTGTCCTCCATGAACTTGTCCAATCCTTTCTTAAAGCTGTCATAGCTGACAGCCGTCACCACTTCTTCTGGCACGGAGTTCCACAGACCAGTGATCCTGTGGGTGAAAAAGTACTTTCTCTTATTTGTTAGAGCTCTAGCACCCAAAAGCTTCATGATGCCCCCTAGTTCTCGTGTTGTGCGATAGGGAAAACAGTTTTTCCTTATCTACTTTGTCCACATCATGTGTGATTTTATGAACTTTAATCAGGTCACCTCTTAGGCGCCATCATTCAAGAGTGAAGAGGCCCAGCACTGCAGCCTCAGATGGTAAGGAAGGTGTTTCCAGTCCCCTAGTCATTCTGGTTGCCCTCATTCAACCATCCCTGCCATGTTCATGAGGCTCAAGTGTATATGGACCATGATTTATGGAAAATGTCTGAAGTAGCTTTTTCTGCAATATAGCTTTCTACACTCCAAGTCCCTCCAAATGTAGGATAATACAGCTCCCATTGTCTCCAGTTCCTTCTAACCAATACCTGGGGGATTTGATAGGTGACAGGTTTGGGAAGGCGGGGATGGTCCATGAAAATCACTGTTCCGTTTTGTTTTGAGGTTAAGCAACTACTGATACTGTTCATGGGGAGAGCCTCCTTTCCTCCCTGTGTTTCAATCCACCCGTGACTCTCCCCTTCTTTCCAGTTGGGCTTCAGAAGCACGGCCGTTTTAAAGCCTCGGCTGCTTATCTAATCGCTCCTGGTTGGAATCAAGAGCACCCAGAGACCGCAATCTTGAAACAGAGAGATCCCGGGGCTACGTCGGATGGCCGTGGTGGGGAACAGAGTGGAAGGGGGAAACCAAAACCAACAAATCAAGGGAGCGGCTGGCTGCAGAGGACCAAGGCGGCGACGCGACGTTTCCTCCCAGCCTCCGTTGATCAACAAGGGAAAGCGTGGTGTGTGTGTATATTTGGGAAGGGGAGGTTGCGTTGTCCCTTAAAGGCGCACGGGAGCGCGTGTGCCTTCCCATCGCGACGGCTGCTTTGGCTTCTCTTTTACAACCGGGGGGGGGGGGGGGAGTGGGTGAGCATCGCCGGCAGCCAGCACCTGTCGAGACGGTGGTCGGGACGGGCACACACGGGCGCGTTCCCTGCCAGCCCCCCCCCCCCCCGTTTCGCCTAAAACAAACACGAGATCGTACATTTGAAGCGGGGGAGCCGGGAGGGGACGGGCAGCCCGAGCCTCCTGGGGCTCCCTTGGCGCCGGACCTGCTGGAGGGATCAGGAAGGGGGGGGGCGCCATTACCTGTCGGTGGGCGTCGTGGGCTCCGAGGCGGTGAATGCGGACGAGGCGGAGAGCGAAGGGGAGGCCGGCGCGCTGTCCGGCGCGTAGCTCTCCTCGGTGGCCGCTGCTGCCGCCGCGGGAGGGTCCTTGCGCTTCTTCTTGAGCCGCCAGTGGCCGAAAGGTGAGCGCTTCTTGGGCTCTCCGGAGGGGCTGCCGCGGCTCGGCTCCCGCCGCTGGGAAAGGGAAGGCGAAGGGCAGGGGGAAGAGAGCGGCGTGGTCCGCCTCGAGTCCGGCTCGGAGTCTTCGGACTCGCTCTTGCGGTGGAAGAGGCGCCCGAGCCTCCGGAAGCCCCCTTTCTCCATGCTGCGCGACCGCCCTCCTCGGCCAGTTTGCTCGCGGGACGGGGCCAGGGCACGAGGAGGAGGAGGAGGAGGAGGAGGAGGAGGAGGCTGCGGCTCGCCCGGGCGCGCCTTCCTAGCGCCAGCCCCGCGGGAGGCAGGCCGAGGGCGGGGCGGGCGGGTGTGTATGTGTGTGTGTGAAAGAGGGAGGGCCTGCGCGCCCCCTCGAGGCTGCCCGCGGAACGCCGGCTTCGTGCCACCTGCCCCACGGCCCTCCCGCCCCGCCCCGCCTCTTCGGCTGCGCCCACGGCTCGTCCCAGGCAGGGCCATCAATCCGTCGACAGGGACGACGTCCTGGCTCTTTGCTCCTCTTGTTTCTTTTACGCCGCGGCTTGGTTCCCGCGGCGGTTCCCTCCTGCGCTTGTTCCTCAGCCCGCCGATCCTAATCGCAGCCCGCGAAGGAAGCAGCGCCTGAACCCGGCCTGTTCGGGAGGATGGGAGAGGCTTGCCTCTTTGGCTTGCCATACATACGCCGTGTCTAGGGTGCCAATTATGTGCCATTAGTCTGGTGTGTTTTTGATGGGACCCAGATTAGCCGCAAACCTGAATCGCTGATGCGAGGGCTGAGAAGGTTTATAAAGACAGGTGCCGGGAGAATGTTAGCTGCTGCCTCACCCTTTCGTTAGAGCCCGATGTGTTAACCCCCTCTCAAAAATCCCCATTGATTCGGGGAGTCTTGGTAAGGTGGTAAGGGCTTTTTCGCGCAACTTTCACCGGTTCAGCAGATCTTCTGTAGTTGGTCTAAGAACTGGATTTGGGCCAACACTTTTTTACATGATAAGTATCATTGGTTTTAAGCCAAGATAACTTCTTTCTTTTCTTTTGCAGATACTAATTATGATTATTTTTGTTATGATGTGGAAGCAAATTGCTGACTTCAGATAGGAAGTTTGTTCTGTGCCATCAAGTCACACATATATGGTGACTTAATAGGGCTTCTAAAATGAGATATTTAAGGAGTGGGTTTTACCAGTTCCACTCCCCCAGTTAGTTTCCAGAGCTGAGAAGGGATTCAAACCCTGTTCTCCAGAGTCCTGGCCCATCTACTACAGCACACTGGGAATCCACAAAGGAAAAACAACAACAACCATCTAATAAAATGACAGTAATCCCATGGCTACAAGCCTGTGTATATGCTCTGCTGAAGTCACTGAAACTTGTGTACAGGAGCAGGTATGTACAGGAGTCCCTTTAAACCTAGCATATGACATCATCCCAGCCTGATCTTTGAGAAGGTGGAAACCACCATATGGGCAGGATAAAAACAACAGAGCAGACTTGTGCTGGGGTCTTGGGGCATACCACAAGTCCTCAGAGCGTACCTACACAATAGAAAAGTGGTGGCAAATCTTTGGCACTCCAGATATTTTGGACCACAAGTCCCACAGTCACGTCACTGGCAATACAGGCTTTGAATTCTGCGAGTTGTGGTCCAAAACATCTGGAGTGCCAAAGGTTTGCCACCACTGCCATAGAATGATTGCAGCTACATCAGCGAGAAACCTAGAAGCAGGGTGGCTCATTTACCGAATCACATGTGACGAAGAGGAGGCTTCATTCTTCCACTTCCACTCCATAGGAGGCTTATGACCAGGGACAAGGGCATGCCTCATACTCCTACTACTTTGTCCACTAGTTGCCTCTGCCCCGGCTAAAATCTTCTTAAATAAAAACAGTGCAAGAAGCCAGCAGTTCTAGACTTTGTGGCCTTTCTCTCTGCCTTTACTTGTTGTACCTGCCTTCGCTATCCTTGTTGCCAGGATCTGAAGTCAGGGGCACTGTGGCCACAAGACTTTGAGGTAAAATCAGTGACTAGGCAGCAAGAAAAGCAAGAAAGGGTTTACTTCTAAACTAAAGAAATGCTCTTCTTGAAAAGAATAGTACACTCCTAATGAAATCACATGATTTAGGGCATTGCCTTGTTCTAGGTAACCACTAGCACTGCTGCATCTTCAGAGTGCCCCAAGAAATGCACAGATATTCCGGATTCAGTTCCCATTTCCACATTTGTCCCAAGACAGACCTCATAATCAGATCTCCTTTTGTCATAAATTGGGGCAAAACTTGCTGTCGCCTTAGAATCTGTTGGCCTTGGGACTGAAATCTGAGGATAGGTTTGTGATACTGTTACCCATCCTGTCTTCTCCATCTGCTCTCCATTACTTCTGCCCCAACCACTTCCTAGCTCTTTCCTTCCCTCTGCTTCCAGTTGTGCCTCAGTGCTTTGAAAAGCACTTTTGTGAAACAATGCTTAGCCTTAGAGACTTGGGACAATTTAGAGTGCTCCAGTTTTAGAGTCATTTCAGGTGTGTCCACATACACTCAGTTTTTGCCAGATGACCCCTGGACACATCTAGGTACAAGACAAGCATTTTAGGATACTTGAATAATTAGTCCAGTATTATGCTCCAATTACTGTCACCCAAGGCATCCATAAAGAGAACCGTTCACTCTTTAGAACAAATTACCTATCACTCCTTAAATATTTTGCCTATCTGATCTGGTCAATTTCCCTCTGAGTAGAAACGGTTATGATCATTGGCAACTCCCATCATAATTGTGGCAGATGAATGTGTATCCAAGGGCAGAATGTTGCCCACAAGTTTACCATGGAGAAAATCCATAACGGCTACTGTAGAGGGCTGTTATCTCAAATGTAGGCAGGAATGCTATATTCCATGTGGTTTTTGATGATTCATTTGAAGTGGCAAAGGCTACACTTTTTCACATGGCCCATTGTGGCAAATATCTGAGCAAAATTGTTCTTGTCAAATAGGCACCTTATTATGCAGGGGGGGGATGTTATTTCTTTGTTTAGTGTTTGGGGCTTTTTAATTGTATTATTCTGCTACATTAAACTGAAATAGTTTATAATAGAAAACAGAAGCACATTTCAATGAAACCCTGTATGGGCCTTTTCACACGACCCCTAAGATCCGCTGGCCACTTAAATTCGGACCAGAGATCTTAGGGGTTCGTTGCTCTTCCTTCCTCCCCTCCACTCCGCACCTGTCTGCTGAGGGGAGGGAGGAAGAAAGTGGGGGGGGGAATGCAGCCTCATCTCAGAGAAGCTGCCAGCTCCGCTGTGCTGATTCCTTCTCTTTGTTTGCTTTTTTTTCCTCCCGCCCCTTCTCTTAAAGGGGCGGGAGGCAAAAAAAAAAAAAACAGAAGCCAGGAGAGCCCCGCACTGACCAGATTAAATCCGGACCTGGCGATTTTCACCCTCCTCGAGCAGGTACAAGAAAAGTGCGCTGGGTCGCGCTTAGGTGGGCGGGGTCGCACTTAATTGTCTGCAAACTCCAGAGCTGGTGGGGAAGCATTTTTAAGCTCCGGAGCTTGCAGCTATTTGCAGCGGAGCTTAGGGGTCGTCTATAAACGCCCTATGTTGCTACAAGATGAAAAGGTGTCACACGAAGGAGATAGAGGTGATCAAGACTGGAAACAACCAGAAGAGGAGGAATGAATGGAAACGACAATGATTTGGCATCATATTTGATGATATGTAGATGGTGCTGGTAGTTCGACATGCTGTGCCATAGCTTGGCTCGCCTTTATGTAAAAAACTCCTGCCTGCCACCCATCTCCTCCACACCTTCATGGAAGGGTCTTTGTCCATGAGGAGCTCTTACTAGCAGAGGAGGGAAGGAAGATTTTTTTGGGGGGGGGCTGGCCTTCCCAGTAGCCCTGAGCACAGCATCTCTTAAAAGGTTTTGGAGGATTCTCCAATGCTCATGAGCTAATGATCGTGGGTTATATTGAGGAGATGAAAAGTTAAACTCTCTCTACCATTCTGCAAGGAAGAGACTCTGTAGAGTTCCCCTCTGAGGATCAAAATATACATTATTTTAAGGAGACTATTGTTTGGTTCACTGGCATCCTTCTATTCTGTGTATCACACATGAGAACATATTGACTGAGAGCTCCCAATGGCAGCTTGATCCAGCTAAAATCATTTTAAGCTGGTTTAAGCCACACTGGGGACACTGTAGATAGAAAGGCTGGCTCAAAATAAAAGAAATAAAACTAAATATTACCTCAGCTGCAACCACACAGCAGTGTGATAGCCCAACCCTAAAGCTACACTGCAAAGCATAGAATGTATGGGGAGGGGGCCTTGTACATGGCCTTGTACTATAGTCAGCAGTCTCCACCCTTACCATCAATTTGCTGGCACAGTAAGTATTGGCTTTAAGACGTGATGGTTACAAGACTTCATTATCTCAAAACAAAACTGGTGATGTCAGATCTGGCTGGAGAAATTAAAACAGCCGCACGAAATAAGTCACTGAGCCCATCCCCATTCCATAACATTTGTTACATAGGGACAGAAAACAAATACTGTACACAATCTTATGTGGCCGGGGGCGGGGTGGGTGGGTTACCCTCTTCTTTTATTTTCTCCACCAAAGGAGACAGACATTTCTTCATAGCCTTGTTTCATGAAACAAAGGTATTTTATTTTGAAAGGTATAGTAATAATAGTATCAGAATGTACAGAGACTTCTGTCTTCAGAGTATTTTCCCCCATCAAACAACTGTACATTGTTTTAACACATTCCCGGCAACTGGCACAGGTGTAGAAATATTGTTGTCATTGAACCAATTTGGTACCAAGATTTCAAGACCCAAGTTTTCTCTAGGTCTGTCTACTGTGTGCATGTGGGAGTAGAAAGCCCACCCCACCCAAAGGGTTCCTGCTCAACTTCTGGCCTGGGGATTTGTGAACGTTGGGTTTGAAAGGGCTGTTCTCAAGACATCTATCCCATGGTTCTGTACATACCCTGTTGGCTGTATTATTATCCTCTCCTCTCTCTCCCTTTCATATTGGGCACGGTCTTCAGTTTGTCCCCAGTATGGAGGTTTGTGATACTTCCTTTCCTTCCATTTCTTTCCTGATATTTCTTTGGACACTTCTAAGTCCACCCTCTGCCCAGTCCATAGATCCTCTTTTAAAATGGTGACCCAACCCTCTTCACTAAGGTCTTCCACCTTGTTCCGGCAGCCATCTCCAGTTCTACTGCCAACTTCTGCCCTTCCACCATTTCTACTCCTTTTGTATTCATCCCTTTCCCCAACCAAAAGTCACGCCATATGGCCATGTTTTCTCCCAGGCCTTTCTCTTCCTTCTTATTCAAACTGAGTTCCTTTTCATTCTTTGCAAGAAAAATCAGGTCTGATTCTTCCTCTCTCAGATTTTTTTGGACAGCACACCTGTTTCATTTCACTGGTAGGTGGGTCCTCCTCGCATCTTATTTGACTATAAAGCCTAGAATACTTGTTGGAATATGATTCCTAATGGACACAGGGATTCATTATTCTGGGAGCTTTATCTGAAAAGCGTCACCTTTTGTCTTTGCGTACAAACACTTGTAAATCTGTATTATTTAGGACCCAACCAGACAAGACAGCAGGCAAAATCCTGTTGCTTAGTGTAATAATTGCAATGGACTGATGGATCAATTGGGACTTTTGTAAGTTGCATTGATTCAGAAGGACCTAGTATAACTGCAATTGGCTGGGCTAAAGTCATAGTCACAGTTGTATTTGTACATACACTTGAACAAATATTTGTTTTCACACAGGAGGCCCATTTGAATCAACAGAACCTATGGAGTTGATTTATCAAATTCCCATTGATTCAAGGAGCCTACCTGAGTGCAATTTTAGTCACTGATTCTATAGTTAGAAACAGTACACCCTAAGAGAAAAACACTGGGTGCTTATTCCAATATGATCTTTCCTTACTCAATGTTTAACAAATCAGCTTGCTCTTGGTCCATTGGGAGATAAGACGGCTGTGGGTTTTACATCTCATGCACCTTGTACTGAAAGATTTCTGTGTTTAGAAGGATAACATTTATTAATAGGAATAAATAATGGCTGCCTTCAGATATGATCTGACCCTCAGGGCCCACCCTTCTACATCTAAAGCACTAGTTCCCCCGGACTCTTCCTTCTAGTTGAAATTACACGTGTTTTGAAATAGCATGAATTGAAAAGCAGAGATCAATTGGGACTTTTGTAAGTTTAATATGACCTTTTATCAAAAGAAGCTGTGGGAGAGTAAGGACAAAAGTCTATGGAAACTTCAGATATGATCTGATGGCAGGGCCTGGACCCTTCTACATCAAAAGCACTAATGGCTCTAGTTCTTTCACGTGTTTTGAAAATGTTTGACTTTTACAAAATACTTGGAAACAAATCAATTCTTTCTCAGTTCCTTTCTTCCAAGAACACATAGGGACAACAAGGTTGTACATTTACGCACAAATCAAGCTTAGATGAGTAAAAGAGGGTCCATTGTAATGGGCATTTAGGCTGTACATAACCTGACTGGTAGAAGAAGACCTTTGCTTTCTAAAAATCCACCATCTCCCTGGAAATTTGTTTCTCTGACAAGGAATAGCTTTATAGTTTATAGACACTACCGTAGACATGATAATACTGATTCAATAATTGCACTCCTCCACCTTCCCAGAGTGCTTTCTAATCACTGTAGTATTCCATCGATAATTGACTGTAATAAAGGTAACCCAAATAAATATGTCTTATGTCACAGGGATATGTTTACAGTATTACATTACACGGATGTCTGCAGAACCATCTAGGTGTGATTGCAAACATCAGCTACTGTAGCTTCTTTTCAAAATGAAAATCCAGTTATTCTACTAGGTGTTTAACATGCTAGAATATTCTGATTTAACTGTCAGGGAAGCTACTTCATCTGCACACCTTATTTAAGTTAATGTTGGTTTAATGTTTACAAGCTGCAAAATATAATTCATTTAATTGCTTACATCAGCAGAGAAAAATCTGTAGAAATAACAGAGGAGAAGCCAAATTAATAAAGAAATGTGACTTAGCAAAACAGTTACACCTAATATTTCCCATGCATTGTTACAGATGTTTACTCTGTGGGTGTATAACTCAGATGTCCAAAGCCCAAACTTGGATGGTTCTTAGAGGAGACTCAGTGGAAGCACTGCTGCAATTTTGATGTCTCTAGGCACCTGGAGGGCACTCTTTAGGGTCTGCATAACTTGGGCATCTAAAACTCTAAATTCACCAAATTTGAAAGGCTTGTTGAAGAGAGTCAGGGGAAACTTCTCTGATATTTTATGTCCCTAGTTGTCGGGGGGGGGTTATATTCTAATTCATCAACAAATTACAATTGCTAAAAGTCATTAATTCATATTTGTTTGGGAGGAATATGAATGTGAACTGATGATTTTTTTATTTTTGAAAAATGATTATAATTCATTTTTTAAAATCATGTCCATCTCTACTAAGTATCAATGGTCATCTCTAAACTGTCATACTCTGGCTCAAAGTCCCACTTGCTGTATTCTGGTTTCAACCCTGAAAGTCACATTTGAAAAAACTTACTTTTTAAAGTATAGCAACTTATATTTTTTAATTTAGAAAATATATTTACCTATAGGATACTAATAATTATACTGTGACATCAGGTCAGTTCTGACTTATGGCAATCTTTTAAAGGGTTGTCTATGTAGGGAGTTTTCAGATGTGGTGTACCATCCTTCCAGGGGCACCCTGGGACTGTGCAGCTTGCCCATGTCCATGCAGGCTGGCTCTTTCCCCAGGAAGTACAAGAGCTTTTGAACTCCCAAACACTGGCTCCAAAGCCAGATACCTAACTCACAGAGTTCTGCAGCCAGCATAGGATAATACTGTATAATCAATATGGAGTGGGCAGGGGAGGGAAAGGGGGGAAAAAAAAGAGAGAAATGAATTAGAAGGCTAAAAAATCAAAATATCAGTAAGACAGAAAAAATACGGTAGACTAGGAAAAATCAGCTAAGCTTGATGGAGAGGGTACAGTTTTTTATTACAGCCTCTAAGGCTGTAATATTACGTTCCCCCTAAGGCACGTGTGTATGCTGTCCCGTCCCACCTGTGAACATATCGCAACTGTCTTTGCTACAGTCATAAAAGAACCTACGGGAGTAGGGGAGTTTCACATATGCATACACAGAAAAGAGCCCCACACAGCAGGGGTTAAAATTAGAGGGCAGGTTGAATGAGACAATGACAAAACAAGAACAGGTTATTAGTTTTTTTTAATGCAACATGTTTTATGATAAGGATCTATCCTTTACTGATGTTTCTGTAATTTGATTGAGAATCGGACTTGAGCCATGCTCCAATAATTTTGTATCGCTTTTGCTTTTATGATTTGTTGGATTCTTTTATGGAGAGACTTTAAATCTGCTGCTCTGGCTTTTCAGTTACACTGATTTTAACATATGTTTTTAATGAATGTATTATCTCCCTTGCATTCTGAATGGGGGAAAGTGATCTAAATGCAGATAAATAAAACATAGCAGAGTTATAAATCTATTGGGGGGGTTAAATAATTACGTCGTCTAGTGTATTTGGTTCAAGTGATCAGTTCTTAGGGGAGATGTCAAAATCTGCATCTCCCAAAACAGCAACCTTAAAAAAAAACAAATTGGAAATCCTGATAGTCATCAAATAGACAAATATAACTACAAGAGTATGGCTAATGTATTTTATTTTTACTTCTTTTTAAAGTCTGAATAGTATAATAGTAGGGATTATTTGATGAAATAATTTGAATGGCTAGAAAATAGCATTGCATTGTAAGCCGTTGTCAAATAGTGAAGACTTGCATAAATAAATGAGGTAATAATTGTCTGACTATTAAGAAAGTAACATCAAACACACATTGCAGTCTTCAGAACTGTTGCAGGACCAAGGCTATTTAAATGTAAAAGAACATATAAGACTCTCTATTTATTACACATTTTCTCCCATGATTTCTTTATAAATAGCATTACAGCTCCAATTGTTCCTTTTGTAGTAATCATTGTGAAATTAACTTGGAGAGACACTGGTCTAAGCAATGATAACAATCATGACTACAGTGTATGATGTCTTTTATTTGTATTATATGTTATACATTAATACTAATCTCAGTTATAAGAGAGTGTCCTCATGCAGCAAAAATTGTACTAGTCTTCCATGAAAGGGAGGCACCCCAGATGATCTGTTAGTTAGTTAGTTAGTTTGTTCGTTAGTTTGTTAGTTCGTTCATTTGTTATTTTTGGATTTATATACTGCCAAATTTAATTCAGAGAATGATTCCAGGTTGTGAGGTTTTTTTTAACAAGATCATGCTCAGTGAGCACAGAATACTTACAGATCATTGCTCATTCTGCTTGATAATACTGTTCACTAAATCTAATTGTCAGTCCTAACTAGAGTAAACCAATTGAATCAAATGGACTGCCGTGACTATTGGCTTACCAAAGTTTAATTGGTTCAATAGATCTGCTCTAGTTGGGATTAAAAATGGGATTTTGCTCTATCTTCCCTTGCCCAATGGGCCATTGTGCAGCATGCACATGGGATAAAAATCCATGCACCTGAACTTGAAAAGGGACATTTTTAATCAGTATGCAAAAGCAGGTTCCACAAAAGCAAATCAAACACAGTCACAATTCTAGCAATGTACATTAATAGATATTGACCAAACTGAATAATTCCTCACAGTAACTCTTTTCACATGACCCCTAAGATCCGCTGGTCCCTTAAATTCGGACCAAAGATCTTAGGGGTTCGTTGCCCTTCCTTCCTCCCCACCAGAGAAAGAGGGGGAAAATGCAGCTCACCTGGAGGAGCCTCCCGGAGCTCAGTTTCTCTTCCGTTTCTCTTCTGCTTGCTTTTTTCCCTCCCACCTCTTCTCTTCAAGGGGCAGGAGGCAAAAAAAACAAACACAAGCAGAAGCCAGGAGAGCCCTGCATTGACCAGGTTAAATCCGGACCTGGGGATTTTCACCCACCTCAAGCAGGTACAAGAAAGTGCAGCTGGGTCGCGCTTAGGTGGGCGGGGTCGCACTTAATTGTCTGCAAAGTCCGGAGCTGGTGGGAAAACACTTGTAAGGTCCGGACCTTGCAGCCATTTCCTGCGGAGCTTAGGGGTCGTGTATAAAGGCTATTTAAAGACAATGTCTGAATTTTTAGATCTCTGAAATACTGTACAAATGTTTAAAAAGGATAATTGCTTCACAAGGACAGTGGCTGAAACCCTGTTGCATAGTTACATGGCCATAATTCAATCTTATGTCTATGGTACCTACCTAGATTCTTCTCTAGGCAGAAGTGGCCCCCAGAAAGAGCATCTGCAGGCATGGCAGGAAATACCTAACGTGAGTAAATGCTTTCTCTTCTGTCAAGATGGGCAGAAACTGCAATTCGCTCACACAGGTGTTTTGTGGGCAACACACACTCCCCTCTCCTGCCTCCTCTGCACCCTAACCCTATTCTCCAGTCAAAGCATGCTTCCCTCTACTGCCTCCTCAGCACAAGTTCCCACTCGCCAGTCACAGTGTACACTTCCCACCTCTACCTACTCAAAAGCTGCACTGCAGGATCTTCTGACGCACCTCCTCATCTAAGTAGGTGACCACCAGTGGAGGCGGAGGAGGGAAGCTCACAATGCAATTGTTGAATGGGAAATGCACTTAGGAAGCAGAAGAGGGAATCACAATTTTTGTTGGAGAGCTTTGCAGGTCAGTCAGGAGAGGAGAGTGTGTGGCACCCACAACACCTGTGTAGGTGCCATGCCAGATTGGGCTGAATCACCGAACTGTGGTTCGTGCCCATCTCTGTTATCTGCCAGACTGGCCTTCCCTGTCTTGACCCTTTCTTTAATGCACTGTTGTTTTTATCCTCCTTCACCACCTAGTCCTTCTTAAAAGTTCTAAGAGGAAAGTTTCTAGAAAGTACCCTTCTTGGCTTCCCAGCATGGTCCCCTGGCAGAGGCCAGGTTTATGTGCACATTCATAGTCACACTTGCAGCCAAAGACAGGCTCTTAGTCTTCCTGCCTTTCCTCGGCTCAGCTGTCAAAGACCCCAATAATCAGATTCATGGGGGCTCCCGTCAACTCTTCTTATTTATTTATTTATTTATTTATTTATTTATTTATTTATTTATTTTTTTTATACCACCCGTCTTCCTGAAAGATCTCCGGGCGGTGAACAAAGAGGGCAAGACAAGCCCAACAAAGGAACAGTACATCAATCAAAAGGGAAGTAAAAAATAAAAATAAAATTAAAAAATAAAATAAAAAATAAAAAATAAAAGGAACATATAGGTAAAAATAAAATATAATAAAAAGCAAATCGACAAGGTAGTCGATTAGTCATTGGCAAGACGGCGAAAGAGAAAAAAAATTAATCAAGGTTGCCAAATGCCTCCCTAAAAAGCAAGGTTTTTAAAGCTTTTTTGAAGGCGGGCAGGGACTGTGTAAGGTGCAACTCACTTGGAAGATGGTTTCAGAGCGAGGGACTGACCACCGAGAAGGCATGGTTACAAGTAGCCGATTTGCACGCCTCCCTAGGCGTGGCCACTCAGAGTGAGAGCGCCTGCGACATTCTATTGGGCCGGGCCTCAGTTGATCTTTGGAAGATCTTTGTTCTCTGCTTGCTTGTTTCCCTCATGCCCTCCACCCCAATATTTAAACAATATTTAAACAAATATGCTGCCACAAAGGGTGGTGGAGTCTCTTTCCTTGGAGGTTTTTAAGCAGAGGCTGGATGGCCATCTGTTGGAAATATTGTGATGGGGTTCTTGCATGGCAGGGGGTTGGACTAGATGGCCCTTGAGGTCTCTTCCAACTATATGATTCTATGATTCTATGGATTCAAAGGCTGAAAATATGTCTCCTTCACAGCTTGATGTGAGGCACCGCCAGTTTCTTCTGAAAAAATCGTGAAGACACGTGAGATCACATGTTCAAGCAAAAGCATCATTCTTCCCCTCTCAGCATCATTCCTCATGCTTCACTTTATTTATTTATTTATTTATTTATTTTATTTATTTATGTACAATTTTTTAGCTGCCCCACTACCAAGTGGTCTCTGGGTGGCATACAACAATGTCTTAAAACTATAAAACAACATAATTATTAAAACTATAAAATACAATACAAATTAAAACAATCAGTGTACAATACAAATTATAAAACCCTGCTGCTCATGAGCCCAGCTAAAAACACTATTAATTAAAATGCTGGCTAAACAGGAAGGTCTTTACCTGGCACCAAAAATCCAAAATGTCGGCACCAGGCAGACCTCTGTAGGGAGGGCATTCCAAAGTTCGGGGGGGGGGCAACTGCCGAGAAGACCCTGTTTCAACATGCCGCCCCCTCACCTCTTTGATGCAAATTGTGTGTGTTGTGTCGTTACAGTTGTACAGTTGTGACTGACTCTTCGTGACCCCATTTCCATGGTGTTTTCTTGGCAGGAATACTGGAGTGACTTGCCAGTTCCTTCTCCAGGCACCTACAGCACCTGGTATTCCCTGGTGGTCTTCCTTCCAAGTACTAACCAGGGCTGACCCTGCTTAGCTTCCAAAATCAGGCAAGATCAGATCTGCTTAGGGCATCCAGGCAACTTATTCAGTGCTTTGAGGTATTGTGGTTAAATTGCAACACTGCATTTAAGTCTCTGTGTTGGATCCTCAGGTAGCCAGTTTGAGGTAGGTTAAACCTACCATCCTTCCAAAGTTGATAAATTGAGAACTGAGCTCACTAGCGGAAGGGTCCATGTGCAGCCTGTATATTTAATTGCAAACCTGTGAGAGAGTGCTTTAAGCAGTATATAAGCAGTGTGCTTTGCTTTGCTTCAGCTAAATGGCTGAGACATTAGCCATGCAAATCAAGCCTTGGTGACTCTCAGCTGAACAATTATTACACTGACTGGCTGCAGTAAAGCCACTGCTTGAGCAAAGCAATGAGTGAATGCCCCAAGTTGCTTTGTAAGAGAAATACTCCTCCCAGCTATGCCAAGGTCAAGCTAATTTGTTTGCTTTCCTTTGAGGAGACAGCACAACACAGGCATCCTCAGTAATATTGTTTGCTAACATCTCCTGGACCTCAGAGCAACACATCACTTCAGGAAAACACCATCCACTTAACTAAGGATATGATTATACAAGAAGATTGTCCTAGGGAGGTTGAATCAGCTTTATTCAGAGTTTTCTATGTCACGCCCCTGGCAGTTTCTTCTGCTGAAATCATTGCTATCATCTACAACACAATGGTTAAGTATCCCACTGCAACAGTCCACACTTGACCTTCCTAGGTCATTTCATTCCTATGAACATTGCCCTGTTCCCGGCCTAGCCCTTCGCTAGTGCTTCTCTTTAACTGGGCTTTGGTGTTGTGAAGAGGGAGGTGGCTTTTGTTCAGGAATGTTTTTGTTTTTCCTAATAGCTTGGTGGAAAGTGTGGGGAGGGGAGGATGTGAAATGCTTTAATTTGCAAGCTGTGTCCATGTTTTTTTTTTAAAAGAGGTGGGTAGGTGTGAAGGCACTTTTGGATCTGACCTGATCAAATTAAATAAAAGGAGAACAGAGCTTGTGCATGCATGGGGGAAGACTAGGGATGGGCACAAAATGAAAAACGAAATGCTGTTTTGTTGTGTCATTAGGTATGAAATGAAACAACATGAGGAAGCAACATTTCATTACAGATGAAACAAAATGGTGGTTTTTTTTTTTTGTCGAAACAAACCATTTTGCTCCATCTGTAAGCTGTTTGGGGGAGGAAAAAAGGATTTTTAAAAAGCTCCGGGCTTTAAAAAAAAACTTTTTCCCTCCCCCAAGCCCTGCCTGCCAACTGATTCACGCGATGGGGGGGGGGGAAACTCCCCCACTCCAGCACCGAACAGCTGGCAGGCGGGGCTTGGGGGAGGGGGGAAAAAGGTTTTTTTTTTTAAACAGCCCGGGGCATTTTAAAAAAAACATTTTCTCTCCCACAAGTCCCACCTGCTAGGTGATAGGTGCTGGGGTGGGGACCCCCCCCCCCCCCCCCACACCCCAGCATCGATCCACTGGCCAGCGGGGCTTTGAGGAAGAAAAAATCTTTTTTAAAAAAGCCTGGGGCTTAAAAAAAATTCCTCCCCCCAAGCCCTGCCTGCCAGACGATTAGTGCTGGGGGGGAAGCTTTCCCCCCACCCCAGCACCCTTCAGAATGGCAGAAGAAAATTATTATGAGTCTTGCATTGATCACTATCTGGTTACTTAGTGGATCAGCCCAGAGAGTGAGAACAAAAGAGAAAAAAATCCACTACAACAGGTGGAAACTAAAATGGAAACATAGGTATTATTATGAATTCACATCTGAAAGTCACATCAGACAGCAAAAACTCGTGCCCCATTTATTTACCTTCTTATCACATAGCTCAGTGGATTGGAGCAATTGCCTGAAAAACAGGTTGTGGGTTTGAACTCCCATTGTGCCTGTTGGGAGATGGCCATCTGAGGTCACCCCTGAGCAATGTGCAATGGGTGGGACTAAGTGGCTTGCCACCTGCGGTTTTAAAATATGTGGTTCTCAGATTATCTTTGGCATACACAGCTAGCTCATGGTCTTGAGGAAGGCCTCTTCCCCACGTTTGGACCATAAACTGACCTTGATCATTTAGGAGGGGATCAGCCAGTAATCTGCTAGTGACATTGGAATTAGAGATGGGCACAAAACAAACTTTTGGTTCGTTTCATTATACGTTATTCATTTCATTACATAATGAAACAAATAACGAACTGCTCCCTCTAAGAGAAACGAAACGAAACGGACATTTCTGTTCCATTTTGTTTCATTTCGTTTAGGTGTCTCCTACCAGGTTCTGCTGCTGGTGGTCCTGGACGGTTCTTCCTGGTCCGGTGAGTCCTCCTGGCTGCAAGGAGGGGGCATGCCCTGCGGTTTTAAAATATGTGGTTCTCAGATTATCTTTGGGGGGGGAAAGCAAACTTTTGGTTCGTTTCATTATACGTTATTCATTTGACTGGCCATGCTACAACTGGTAGGTGGATGTGGTCGGCAGTAAAAAAAAACACCAATAAAATAAAATAAAATTAAAGATCAGTCGCGAGGCCCCCGGTACCGGCCCACGAGCACCAGCCCTGGCCGGCAGGTCACTGAACTGCCCCCCCCAAAAAAAACGCCAAAAAAAAACCCCAATCCGGTGCACGGGCCCAGTATAGGCCTGTGAGCACCGGACACGGCCCGCAAGTCGCTGAACTGGCCTGCGGGCCACAGAACCGGCCCACAGGCTGGCAAAATTTATTTTAAAAAGCCAATCAGCCCACGCTACAGCTGTAGGCCACATGGTTGTCAGAAAATTAAAATTAAAATTTAATTTAATTTAATTTAATTTAATTTTAAAAAAGGAGCACTGGCCCAGCCACAGGGGTGGCCAGGTCAGTGCTCTAAAATGAAAAATAAATTAACAAAAAATAAAACAAGCTCCAACCCGACCCCAGGGGCCATGTGGTCGGCGCTTGGGGAAAAAAACCCTAGGTGCTGGCTTGGGGCCAGTACCTCAAAAAGCCCTCACTGGAGACTTTTAAATCCCCCCCCAAAACAAATAAAAAATAAAAAAGGAGTGCTGATCTGGCCCCAGGGGTGGCCGGGTCAGCGCTCTAAAATAAAGAAAAAAAGAAATAAAGTGCGGCCCCGGCCCCAGGGGCCGCACAGTTGGCACTTGGACAGAAAAAACGAATAATGAATCAAAACCAATGAAACAAATATTTTTTAAAAAAATCATTAATAACGAAACAAAATGAACTGAACCTTAAAACAAAACAAACCAAAACGAATTGCCATTGTTTTCGGTTCGTGCCCATCTCTAATCCCAAATTCTGGATAATACTGCATGCATCTTTACCCATGAAAACATTTGATATAAAACATTTGTTAAGGTGCTTCAAGACAGAGGATTCCAGCTGCTCACAATTAAAAGGCCTTGTCCAACTATTCTCTCTTATCCTTTAACAAACTTTCTCTGATAAGAAAAATGATGGAAGAAACAATGAAAAAAATGGGTTGGATGCCAAATGAGCATGCTGTCTGTTGGGCCTTTTGTAAATTATCATGAGTGAGGTTAGCTCAGTATAATTGCATAGTGAAAGCTTTGTTTGGCAGTCTTTAAGGTGCTAAAAGACTTGGTTGATTTGTCTTCCATCAGATAAACAAGCTTACCCCTTGGGGATATACTACCACTGGAACATGTCCTTTATAGTAAATATTGTCAAATCATAAAGAAATAATTCTAGAGCTTCCAAGCTGCAAAGAACCCTATGGATCATTGAGTCCAGGCCTTGTGAAGGAAGCACAGTGAGGAATTGAACTCCCAGTCTCTGGCTCCTTACACAGTATAATTTTTCAAGGCTATGAATGCTCTATTTTCTTTTAATATACAATACTTGGATGGGAGACCACCAGGGAATACCAGGGGCTGTAGGCACCTGGAGTAGTTACTGGCAAACCACTCCAGTATTCCTGCCAAGAAAACTCCATGGACATGGGGTCATGAAGAGTCGGTCATGACTGTAATGACACAACACACACACACAACACACACTCAATAGACAATAATATACAATTTCTGTCACAATTCACTGGAGAAACAGAAAAAGTACATAGTATGTTGTTGTTCTTGTTCAGTCATCGTGTCCTGACTCTTTCGTGATCCCATGGACCAGAGCTCGCCAGGCCTTCCTATCCTCCACTGCCTCCCGGAGTTTTGTCAAATTCATATTGGTTGCATCGATGACACCATCCAACCATTCTCTGTCATCCTCTTTCCCTTTTGCCGTCGATCTTTCCAAGCATCCGGGACTTTTCCAAGGAGTCCTCTCTCCTCATGAGGTGGCCAAAGTACTGGAGCCTCAACTTCACAATCTGCCCTTCCAATGAACATTCGGGGTTGATTTCTTTCAGGATGGATAGGTTTGATCTCCTTGCAGTCCAGGGGACTCTCAAGGCTCTCCTACAGCACCACAGCTCAAAAGCATCAATTCTACAGCGATCAGCCTTCTTTATAGTCCAGCTTTCACTTCCATACATCACTACTGGAAAAACCATAGCTTTGACTATCCTGCCCTTAGTTGGCAAGTGATGTCTTTGCTCTTTAGGATGCTATCTAGGTTTGCCATTGCTTTCCTCCCAAGAAGCAGGTGTCTTTTTATTTCGTTGCTGCAGTCGCCATCTGCAGTGATCAAGGAGCCCAAGAAAATAAACTCTGTCATTGCCTCCATTTCTTCCCCTTCTATTTGCCAGGAGGCGATGGGACCGGTGGCCATTATCTTAGTTTTTTTGATGTTGAGCTTCAGCCCATTTTTTTCACTCTCCTCTTTCACCCTCATTAAGAGTTTCTTTAATTCCTCCTCACTTTCTGCTATTAGAGTAGTATCATCTGCGTATCTGAGGTTGTTGATATTTCTTCTGGCAATCTTAATTCCGGCTTGTGATTCATCCAGACCTGCCTTTGCATGATGTACTCTGCATATAAGTTAAATAGGCAAGGTGACAGTATACAACCTTGTCGTACTCCTTTCCCAATTCTAAACCAGTCAGTTGTTCAATATCCAGTTCTGATGGTTGCTGCTTGTCCCACATATAGATTTCTTAGGAGACAGATAAGGTGGTCAGGCACTCCCATTCCTTTAAGGACTTGCCATAGTTTGTTGTGGTCTACACAGTCAAAGGCTTTGGCATAGTCAATGAAGCAGATGTTTTTCTGGAACTCTCTTGCTTTCTCCATAATCCAGCGCATGTTGGCGATTTGATCTCTAGTTCCTCTGCCCCTTCGAAATCCAGCTTGTACTTCTGGAAGTTATCTTTCCACATACTGCTGAAGCCTGCCTTGTAGAATTTTGAGCATAACCTTGCTAGCGTGTGTGTGAAATGAGAGCAATTGTGCGATAGTTGGAACATTCTTTGGTGTTTTCTTTCTTTGGGATTGGGATGTAGACTGATTTTTTCCAGTCCTCTGGGCACTACTGGGTTTTCCAAATTTGCTGGCATATCGTGTGCAGCACCTTTACAGCATCCTCTTTTAAGATTTTAAAGAGTTCAATTGCAATGCCATCACCTCCACTGGCCTTGTCTTGTTGTTTGCAATGCTTTCTAAGGCCCACTTGACTTCACTTTCCAGGATGTCTGGCTCCAGGTCAGCTATCTTGGTTATCAGGGACATTCAGCTCTTTCTGATATAATTCTTCTGTATATTCTTGCCATCTCTTCTTGATCTCTTCTGCTTCAGTTAGGTCCCTACCATTTTTGTCCTTTATCATATCCATCTTTGCACGAAATGCGCCTTTAATAGCTCCAATTTTCTTGAATAGATCTCTGGTTTTTCCTTTTCTGTTGTTTTCCTCTGTTTCTTTGCACTGTTCATTCAAGAAGGCTGCCCTGTGTCTCCTTGCTATTCTTTGGAAGTCTGCATTCAATTTTCTGTATCTTTCCCTTTCTCCCTTGCATTTTGCGTACCTTCTCTCTTCCGCTATTTGTAGGGCCTCATTGGACAATCACTTTGCTTTCTTGCATTTTCTTTTCTTTGGAATAGTTTTCATTGCAGCCTCCTGTACAATGTTACAAGCCTCCATCCATAGTTCTTCAAGTGTTCTGTCCACCAAATCTAGTTCCTTGAATCTATTCTTCACTTCCACTGTGTATTTATATGGGATTTGACTTAGATTATACCTGACTGGCCCACTGGTCTTCCCTACTTTCTTCAGTTTAAGTTTGAATTTTGAAATAAGAAGCTGATGATCTGGGCCACAGGCAGCACCAGGTCTTGTTTTTGCCTTACTGTATAGAGCTCCTCCATCTTTGGCTGCAGAGAACATAATCAATCTGATTCCGGTATTGTCCATCTGGTGATGTCCATGTGTAGAGTTGCCTTTTGTGTTGTTGGAAAAGAGTGTTTGCAATGACCAGCTTGTTCTCTTGACAAAACTCAATTAGCCTTTGCCCTGCTTCATTTGGAACTCCAAGGCCAAACTTGCCAGTTATTCCTTTTATCATTTGACTCCCTACTTTAGCATTCCAATCCCCTATAATGAGAAGAACATCTTTCTTTGGTGTCAGTTCTAGAAGTTCTTGTAATTCTTCATAAAATTGGTCAATCTCAGACTCTTCAGCACCCGTAGTTGGTGCATAAACTTGGATTACTGTGATGTTGAAAGGACTGCCTTGGAATCGTACCGAAATCATTCTATCATTTTTAGGTTGTATCCCAGCACTGCTTTTCTCACTCTATTGTTGACTATGAGGGCTACTCCATTTCTTCTATGGGATTCTTGCCCACAGTAGTAGATGTGATAGTCATCTGAACTGAATTCACCCATTCCTGTCCATTTAAGTTCACTGATGCCCAAGATGTCAATGTTTATTCTTTCCATCTCACGTTTGACCACATCCAGCTTACCCTGGTTCATAGATCTCACATTCCAGGTTCCTATGCAGTATATTTCTTTGCAACATTGGACTTTCCTTTCTCTTCCAGGCACATCTGCAGCCCAGCCACTTCATTAGCTCTGGAGCTACTTGCACTTGTCCTCCGCTCTTCCTCAGTAGCATGTTGGACGCCTTCCGACCTGAGGGGCTCATCTTCCAGTGTCATATCTTTTAGCCTTTTGTTTCTGTCCATGGGATGTTCTTGGCAGGGATACTGGGGTGGCTTGCCAGTTCCTACCCCAGGAAGTCTTATTACAGGCCTCATTGTCACCAGTGTAATTAGCCTTACAATGATGAAAGCACAGTTCAGCCTGTTTTATTTTGTAGCCTCACTGATCAACTGGGACACAAAAGTAGAAATGTGCCCCATTTATAAGATATTCCAGACTGAGGCATAGTACATAGTATATTTACATAAAATAAGCAGCCCAGTTCTAACTGGGTGGAATTCTGGAACTCTTCCTGCCAAAGAAAAGCTGAAATGGAAGGAAGTTAGATACACAAGGAAGCATAGCTCTGTTTAATCACCACATTCTTAACCTGCCCTTCCTTAAATGATCTGAAAGCAACATAAAGGGCTAATCTCATTTATCCTCAGAACACTCCCCCCAACCTCCCCACACACAAAGCTAAAAACAAAAAACAATCATTTTACATAAGTTAGACGAGTCTTGGGAAATCTATGGCACAGGTGCCAAAGGTGTCATGCAGAGACCATTCTGTGGACACGCAACATTGCCCCCTCACAGCCACAGCACTTCCCCCTCTGCTTGGAGCACGCCACTGTGCTCCATGCAGAGAGTAGGACGAAGGGGAGGCAGTGGCTTGTGGGCTTGTTTGAAGCCCCAGTTTGCTCTCCAGCCATGCCGCTCTGGGCATCTCAAAAGCAGCGTGGCTGGAGAGCAAACGGGGGCAATGAAGGAGCCCACAAACCACTGCCTCCCCTTCACCTGGCTCTCTTCACAAAGCTATTTCAGCGGTCTCAAAAAGGCTTCATGCAGAGAGCCAGGCAAAGGGGAGGTGGCAGTTTGTGGGCGTTTTCATAGCCTCCGTTTACTCTCCACCCACACAGCTTTTGTGATGCCCAGAGCAGGTCAGCAATTTCCTTTTTTAATTCCACTGACAGCTGAAGACCCATCTCTTCAGGCATGCTTTTAACAATCATTAATGAATCCCTGAATGCCTTCCAGTGATTACAGTGGTACCTCTACTTATGAGTGGCTCTACCTGTGATCAATTCAACTTAAGAGTGGAGAACCGTTGGGTTTTTAACTGCTGCCTTACAAATTTTAGATGCAGTCTGCTCTACTTACATTTTTTTAAAATTCTATTTATTTATTTTAGATATGGCTGTTCTACTAACGAGTTGTCCGACTTATGAGCATGCATTTGGAACAGATTAAACTAGTAAGCAGAGGTCCCACTGCTTTTAATAATTCAATTATATATTAATTTGCATAAAGTTTAATTGTATTCTCTACCTTTCAATATTGTGAGCCTTGGGTCCCCCTTTAAATTTTAAAAAACCTAAGTAACACTAATAGACTTTGTCCATATCTGACTTATTTCTTTGGATGCCCATGTTCAAAATGCCTAGCCTTCCATTTTGAGAACAAACAAAGTAATATATATTTTGGAGTGTTGTTTCAGTCTTTTGTCTAACCCTGTTATCCTGGAATTATTGGTTTAATGTTTATTGAACAGTCTTTTCCCCAAATAATGAGATCCAAAGTAAAAATTACATTTTCCTATTAATTTTATCAACCCTCATTCATATGTAGGATACAAAGCACGTAGTCTTTGAAAAATACTGCCTCTGGTAATTTTCAGGTCATTTAGATTCACATCACAAGGATGGTGGGGAGACTTTATTTTTCTAGAATTTTTCTTTTAAACCAGGCAGGTGACATATGTGACTTGGACTAATACACTCTACATGAACTATACGGTAGTAGCCCACCTTTAGTGCTTTGTCCCAGAGAGACTAACAGGCATACAGTATATGGTGTTTCCAACATCTTATATACTGGTTACATACGCATGAATGTTATGTTTTTCCAACCTTCCTTTTGTACCGTAGTGCCTGAAGTGGTTCATAATGAAAAGACCCATAAAACATAATTTACAAATCTATAAAATTAAGCAAAAATACAATTTGGTCTTAAAAAAATAAGAGTCTGAAGCTCACAATGAAATAAAATAGTAACGCAGTGGAAAGCAGAAAGCTTATCAGTCTATGAAATTCACGTCTTAGTCTACAATGTGACCAACAATGTCTCTTAATACATGAGGCATACTTTTTCTTCACAGGCAATCCTATCTTCATTTTCAATTAATAGTTTTATTATTATATATTATTTATATATTATTGTTAATTTTCAGTTAATAGTTCTTGGTACTTGAAAAAGAAAATGTCCAGAAAATTGTGTAGAGAAAAAGACTCAGGTGTGTAACACAATTCTCAATCTGTAGTTTTTCCAAACCAACCTGAGGCACAGAATGTCCTGTCCTCAGCGGTCCTGCTTAGCTCTTACAAACTCGGGCTTGTGGGTTCCTTTAAGGGGTCAGGTCATCTTAAATTTGGTCTTCCTCTGTTCCTGCTTCCTTATACCTTTCCTAGAAGTACTGTTTGTACAGTTGGTCAGTTGCCCAAAAACACAACCAGCAACTTGGAAATGAGTGGCAAGAGCTCACCAGGCTTCTAGGCACTCAGCTTCCCGTCTTTTGGACTGTTCCATAAAGTATAACAGGCCTGCACAATACATTGACCGTGGGCGAACAGCCGCCCGCAGTGCCTTCAGGGGTTGCCTGCCAGGTCCCTTTGTTGAGGGGAATTCCATTCCAATCACTTGCCCTCTCCAGTGGCAGTGGCGGTTCCAGTGGCGGCGGTGAGCCCAGGCCGGCTTGTTGGGCCCGTTTGGGTTTTCCAGCAGCACGCACAATGGCCGCAGAGGTGGGTCCAGGCCGACTTGCTGGGCCTGCTTGCCAGAGACACCAAACAGGACCAGCAAGCCAGCCTGGGCCCGCCACCTTGGCTGCCGTCTGCCGCTGGATCCGCCACCGCGATTGCTACCACCATGACCCCACCCCTGATGCCGCCACCATTGCTGCTGCCACCCGGGAAGGCCATTGGAGGCCCGTTCGGGATAGCACCAGGCCTCAGGTAAGTGTAGGGGCCACCCCAATCCCAACCCAACCCAGCATCCACATATCACAGATTTTCAATGATCGCAGGTCGGGTTATGTCCCTAACCCCTGCAATAGGTGGGGGGTTACTGTATAGTCTCTCCTTACTGTAAGCCACCTCGGGTCCTTTTCCAAGGAGAAAGACGGGGTAAAATACTCAAAAATAAATAAAAATAATAACAATAATCAAAGTGGCCAAAACAATGATAAAATTACTATTCAGATTTTAGCCTGGTGTTCGACCTACTGTAGATCTATACCACTAAAGCCCTTTTTCTTTTGTACAATCTAGATTCTACACTAGAGATGGGCACGACTTAGCGGTATTCCCGTTTCCGTTACTCGGTTCCGTTACTCTACGGAAACGGTAATGGGAATTACTCCGCCAGACTTCGAGCTCGAACCGACGAACGAACAATTTTGGTCTGATTTGTAGTGCTCGTTCCTTGCATCGCGCGATCGCGCGATGCCACGCGGCACAGAAAAAAAGTTTTTAAAAGTTAAAAAAACCCGGTTCCCGGCCGAAAAGCAGGCGGAAAAATGCCTGCCGTGCCTCAGGGCACCTACCAGAGGGGTTGTTTCTGGAGGTCCCCGGCCTCCCCCCCCCAATATCCCGTCCTAGTGGGCTGCTCTGTGGGACTCGCCGCAGGCTCGCAGCCAGCCAGCAAAAAGCCCAGTCTCGCCGGCCGCCGGCCGCCGCAATTAAAGCGCAAGCAAGCGGCACGGACGGCACAGGAAAACTTTTAAACTCTCCCCCCACACATTCCCGGGCCAAAAAAGCAGGCGGAAAAATGCCTGCTTGACTAAGGGCGCAGGGCACCTACCGGAGGGGTGGTTTCTGGAGGGGGGGTCCCGCCTGCCCCCCGTCCTGGGCAGCCGGACTCGAGTCGCCATTTCGCCATGCCATGCGGTGCGGGCGGGGGATCCAAAATGGGGCGGCGAACCAATATTGTTTTTGAAATTGTGGTCCAAAAACACACAAGCACAACAGAAACACGCGAAAATTTATAAACTGCCAGATTTTTCACAGTAGCAGTGGGTTTTTTCTTGCAACAAAATGTCTCTCCTCTCCTCCTCTGTCCTCCATTGATTTTATTTTATTTTATTTTATTTACACCTGCGTAATGATGGGCTGGCCGAGTGGCCAGCCATGTGGGAGTGGACGACCATGCAAATTTTTGGAGCCATCCCACCAGTCGCATGGCCACTTGGCCATGGAGACTTCTGGGATGTGCCAAAAAGCCCCCTAAAACCTGCCCTAGCCCCCCTAACCCTAACCCTAACCCTTGACTCCGTACCCATACGTCACAGACTGTCTTCTTAGTGGGTCAGAGAGGCACCCAGAGGTGCAACCCACTAGCCCACCGTAACCTTACCCGTCACTAGCCTAACCCTAGCCCTTGCACTAACCCACCTTAAAGCCAGATCTACTTGCTTGCATTGCACTACACGCAGCAAGTACAATTCCCTTCTGTGTGAGACATGGTGGTGCGAGAGCCTTAGTTAGGCATCTCACTATGGCTCTGGGTTCAGTGCCATCCACTAGTCTTCACAGTCACTGTCTGCACATTATGTTATGCAATATCCATATGGCTATTGCATAGCATTTTGCAGCAGCAGCAGGTGAGGAGGGGAGACCCCCATGTTGAGGGGTCTCTTGGAGCCTGCTTCCCCTTCCTAGTGGGTGAGGGTAGGAGGCACCCACGGGTGCCTCCAGGAGCCCACTTTCCCTTATAGCGGGCCAGAGGAGGCACCCACCCCAGAGAGGTGCCTCCAGGAGCCCGCTCCCCCCCCCAAAAAAACCAGTACTAACGACAACGAAAAAACGAAAAAACGAACCGACTAATTTTTGCGAATTTTCGCGAAAAACGGAAACGACCCGAAACGGGACCGGCCCGACTAACGACAACTCGAAAAAAAAAATTTTCAAGTCGTGCCCATCTCTATTCTACACCAAGGGTACTCAGCTAGCATGAATATCCTTGAATGTGCTTGTTGGGAATCTTTCTCACAGTGCCTCTGTGGCATCCATTTAATGTAAGCTGGAAATCACGTAACTAGCGAGGACAGTTTAACAAAGGCATATTGTACTAAATCAATGCTCAGATACTATGTTTCACTTCTCATCAGGTTCCCAGGCTAATTTCACACATGCGCAGTAGTTTGCATTCCTGCTCATGCTCAGTGTGTTAAGATTTAGACAAAGAAGTAACTTTATTTAGGCATTACGTAGATGTGTAAGTTTGTAATTGGTTAAGAAATTACTGCAAAGTCATATGGGATTTGTAGTCATGTGGTTTTCAATAAAACAGCCTTGCTGGGGTGCGGCAAGGGAATCGAGAATCAAGGGAATCAAGAGAGAATAAAGGGGAATCGAGAAAAATCGGGAATCGAGAATCAAGGGGGAATCAAGAATAAAGGAGAGAAGGAGAGCTGCTCCATTTTTGCACCAAGAAGAACACTTGTCGGAGTCTTTATTTTTCCAACCCATTGGGGGGGGCTTGCTGGTTAAGCTTTCCTGCTGGGTTCCCACATCTACTCTCAAGCCTTAAACGTTAAGGCTTCCCTGGGTTTAATTCCTACATTTGGCAAGCAACGTTCCAAGCCTCACAGATTGGGGCTTCCCACGGGAGTAATTCCCACATGTGCTTTGGCCCTGAACATGGTCAGTGGTGACTAAGGCCAATGGGAACAGCTATTCAACAACAATCAGACCTGAAGTTATGGCCCACTATATGTCATAACAGAACAAACACACAAACAGGCATGGAGGATTTTGTGGCTGTTCTACAGTTATACGGGATTCTTTTCTCCTGTGCCAAAGATAATGCCACTGGCCTTACCAGGCCTTCCTTATTTGAGTTGCTTTTTCCTTTATTTAGCAATAGGTTGCAACTAGATGGTGTAAGACTTCTGGGGAACAGGTAAAAATGTAAAGAAAATAGAAAGAACCTCCCCCAATAATAATTAAACTGTTGAGCAGATATAACAAAGAATATTACAGTAGCCAAAATCCTGTTGCTTAGCTTTCTCAGTCACTCTGGATTAAGCTTTGAATCAATGGAGATTTAGTGAATCGACTCTTAATTACCCTAAGTTCAATTGATTGAAATGGTCTTACTCTAACTGCAATTTACTGTGATAAAGTAAGTTGCAGCTTAAGTAGGCCCATGTGAATAAATGGAACTTACAAAAGAGTTGACTCACCAAATCCTCATTGCTTCAGTGGGCCTACTCTAGTTGCAATTTAGTATACTAAACAACAGGATTTGGGCCACTAGAATGTAAGCTAGTTGTGACTAACTGGTTTCAAAAGGAGCTACACTGAAATCCTAAGCACAATAAACTGGTCAACAAGGCTCAAACTGATATATTATCTGATTGTACATTTCCTGGTATTAGTCTGTTCCTGTTTGTCCTCCAGTGATCAACCCAGTGCTGCATGCCTGTAAAAAAAGCTCAGCTTCCTGTGTTATGCTCCTTATGGTGATCAATTACTAAACAAGCAAGTAAATTTGCCGGAGGTGAGGTAAAGCTTGTGCCAGGAGGGCAAATGGATATCTTTTACCACTCAAGGGACCTCTTCTTCTGAAGGTTAAGCACATCATGTGACCTTAGGCACTACACTGGATTTCTTCTGCTTGTTATATCTGGGGGTTCTGTTCTTGCTCCTGTTGGTTTATATCTGAACACTATTTCTATACTTAACCACCTTGTACAGCAGTTCTTTAGGGTTGAAGTTCTAATGCTAGCATATATTTTAAATAAATGGAAGTAATTGGAGGCTAGTTAATTAGGAGGCAGTCTCGCTTTTAATGAAGTCTGCAGTAAACTTCCTCTGTAAAATGATAGCACCAGATTCTTCCTACTGACACTGCAGCTTATTTTAAACAGTTGGCAAGGAAATATTTCCTTTCACATCACATGGTTCTTTTCCTAAAGAGCCAAGTCTATCTTTATTTTATTGTAATAACTGGATTTGAGCAAGGAGAGCCGTTGCAGACTAAAGCTTCCACTGGCCAAAGGAGGCACAAGGTCTTGCCAGAGAAAAACCAGTTTGGCCAGTCACCAGGTGCATTGCAAACAAATGTCCCCTTGTGCTAAGATCATCCATCATCAGCCTGTGTCGTAAACAGCCATTGTTGACATAGCATAAATGTACAGGTGTGCAGAGTGTCTTAACAGCTATGAAATGATGACTAATCCAAACTTTATTCTTTCCTATTGTTCTACTTAAGCCAAGGAAGTGGAGATCCTTGCCATTAATGCTGCAGAAGATAGAAAAAGAAAAAGAAAAAGAAAGCCTGAGAAGTGCAATTGTATACATATTATAACCAGAAAAAAGTGGTACTGAATTATGTGGTTCAGACTCACAGTGTACGTGGCTAGAAGATTGTAGCCTGAGATGCAAAAACTGTGTTCTGCTTTTAAGAAGCAAGCTGTCTCAGAAGCATCCATGATCATAAAAGAAGAACTAGTTTCCTCAGTGTCAAGGTTATTTCATCTTTTGAAATGAAATAAGAGACAGCTATTAAAAGAACAAATTAAACTTTCTATTCAGTTAGTCATACTTTGATGTTCAGAATCCATATGTTCACACAATTACATTAAATCTGGATGCATACAGTGGTAACAGTATGAGTTTCATGTGATTACCAATCTCTTCCGCAACTTCCCACACACCTAATAAGCATACCTAAGGAATCTGCAGCAAGGTCATCTACAGTTTCCATTTGGATTTCTTCCCAGGAGGTTGATGAGAAGTTCAAAATGAGCTATGCAAGAACTACAAAAATAGTACAGAATCAGTGAGCACAAGTGTTATATAACTCATGAATTGGTAAATGCACCTTTTCTCTTTTCAGACTATGTTTCCCAATCCCCCTGGCGGTATGGCCAGTTTTCCAAGTTCTGCAATAACCTACAAGAACATTAATTCTTGTGTCTGCTTCACACCTACAAAACATCTGTCTGCATGTTTGTTAAGATACTGGTGGTTTCTGAGCCAGCAGGGCCTAAGACAACCGGGACTGACTTTTTTTAAAAGGGGATTTTTCAAATTCACAACGCATTTTATACTCTTCAGGATGAATCAGTAGTGAGAGGGAGAAAATTCACAGCATTTTGCAGTAACACTGCATTCTTTCTCAAATGGAAATGTATGCTGCAACCTCTTAATTTCAGCAATTGTCATATCCCTTATATCTCATGTACCTGAGGTCTGAAAGAAGACATGTATGGGCACAATAATGGATGAGAGTACATGATTGCTATAAGGTGAATAGTGAAAGCCAAGCTATCATTCTATAAGGCAAGCCAGGAAACTCACATAGTAGGTTAGACACAGACGTCATCATAATTAGTATACACCCACTGAAATAGATGGGAATTTGGTTAATAATGGTTAAGATAACTTCCACTGATTTCAATGTTTGTGAAGATTCTCAGACATCCAGGTGAGTTTAGCTGGAAGTTGAGTCATGGCAATTGGACTTCTTTTCTTGAGAGATTGAAAGGTTTCACTGCTCATCCAAACAGCTTCTTCAGTCTGAGGAAAGCAGTTTTTAATTGGGCTGCTCTAAGTGTGGTGTAGTAGATATAGTATAGACTGGGATATGAGAGAATCAGATTCAGATACCCTGTTTCCCTGAAAATAAGACCTCCCCCCAAAATAAGCCCTAGCAGGATTTCTATGCATTTGTTAAATATAAGCCCTACCCTGATAATAAGACCTAGTGATGGGCGTGGCTATGGTTGTGTGCAGGGATGACATTCAAATATATTATACTTAATAAAAGTAAGACATCCCCTGAAAATAAGCCCTAGTGTGTCTTCTTGAGAAAAAATAAATATAAGACAGTGTCTTATTTTTGGGAAAACACGGAACTCACTGAGCCCTGAAACTCACTGGATGGCCTTGGACAAGTCACTCTTTCTCAGCTAGAGTTCCTGAAAGGTTTTGCTTTGAGGATAAAGTGAGAATAAGTAGTACAGTGTACAGTATGCAACTCTGAGGTCCCTAAAGGAAAAAGAAATCTAACTCTTATCTTGATATAATGCAGGAGTTGCATAATCTTTGGGAAATTGCTAAAATCCAAAGGTGTCCATCAGTGTTTGTAAAAAGCCAAACGTGTCTGCAGTGGTAATGGCTCATAAGAAATGTAACACCATAAGAAGAGCCATGTTGAATCAGACAAACAGCCCACACTGTCCAGCATTCTCTTCCCACTAGGGCCTCCTATAGGAGGTCAGCACAGAGGGCATACATGCTAACATCTGGTGTGCAGATTCACAATGGATGTTATATATAGCTATTACTGTATAACCATGAGTAAAAACAATGAGTCCCCTAACACCTTAAGACCCAATGCATTTATTGTAACATGAACTTTTGTGGACTAGAGCCTGTCTGTATCTAATGAAATATGTTAGTCCAGGAAGATTTTACCATAATAACGATATTAGTCTTGAAGATGGCACAGACCTCTTTGTGGTTTTTGCTGCAGCAGAGGTTCCACTTGGTACCTCTTCCACCGGCAGCATAAGAGGGGGCTTCTCCAGCAACTTCTTGTGCTCCCCAGACCTTGCTCCCAAGTTTCTGCATTGAAGGAAAGCCACCATTAGTAAAAGGGAGAAATGGGATGCCCTCTCTGCTTCTTCTCTGACCACACTGACATATACCTTAGTTACATCCCAGCTGGATTGCTGCAACCTGCTCTACACGGGGCTGCCTCTGGAAAGTGTCAGGACATTTCAGCAGGTCTAAAATACAGCAGCCAGATTCCTGACTTACAAGGTTACAAGGAACATGCAACTTCCCATTTACAACAGCTCCACTGGCTGCTGATCTGTTTCAGGGCACAATTCAAACTACTGGTTCTTTCTAACCTACAAAACCCTAAATGGCTTGAGTCCAAACTATCTCAAGAATTACGTCTCCCTTTATGCGCCAGTCTGGGTAGGTGTTAAGATCATCAGGAGAGGCCTTTCTCTTGATCCCACCATCTTTCCAGGTGCATTTGGTGGAGACATGGGAAAGGGCCTTCTCTGTTGCTGTTCCCAGACTTTGGAACTCTCTCGACTCGAGCAAGAGGCCAGGCTGGCCCTATCTTTGCTGTCTTTCTGCAAGCAGGCAAAGCCCTTTCTATTCAGGCACACTTTCCCTATGTGTGTCTGTGTGTATCAAGTCCCAAGTCTGACTCGGAGTCTTTGGTACCTAGTCCTATGTCCCAAATCAGAGTCCCTATTTTTTTTAAAAAAAGTCTTTTTTTACCCAGGGGAAAAAGTCACTGAAAAAAACAAAAAAACAAACAAACAAACCTGAGTTGTGTCTGAGTTGAGTCACCTGTGTGTCTTAAGTCCACCTTGACATCCGGTCCCTCAATTTGAGTCTCCATTTCCGCATTCTGTTAATGATGGTTTTCCATTGGCATAGAGACATTACTTGGGTTTCACCAAAAGCATGTGGAGTCTTTTGCAATGCACATACAAATGCAGCATTAAGGAAACATATAATTTCAAAATATTATTTTGTTAACATTTGGCTGAAATTCTCTTTGCATAAATTCTGTAGCATAAGGTTGATAATGCCACAGTCAGGGCAATTTTTTTGGAAATGAAACGCTTCCTTCTCTCATGCCAAGGCCAATGTGAGTTCCATGTAATCCCTTTCATTGTTGGGAACCCATGGGTGGGAGGAGGAAGTCTTTTATAACTGAAAATCACCACCAGCAGGAAAACTTTATGCTGCAGTAGTCTTCTGTAATTAAAGACATTTCCATGGGTTTCAGCAATGGACACAAACCATGTGTGAGAGTCAGATTGATAGTGAGCCGTCTGAGAAAGCAGCTATGGACCTGAAGGTGGCTAAAGAGACAATGGCCGTTACTTCACGAAGTACTTCTCTTCGCAGCGTGATTGCCTTCGCTATGAATTCGAAGGCGGTCACGTGGTGGTCACGTGGTCTCCATTCGCCCCCACCCCTCTTTCCGTGTCCTCACCGGGCGAGGTTTTAGGGTCGAATCCAGTACTACCTCACGTGCTCCCTTCGCATTGAGAAGCTTACTTGCAATGTCCGGTTTCTGCTTTCTTTTTTAAAAAAAAAAAAAAAAAACCACGGCGTATCGATGCATCGATACCCGGCTGTCATTTTCGGCAGAGCCGAATAATTGTATGAACTTTTGTTTTCTAGTTACGATTTGTATTGCTTCGTCCATTGGCGGCGTGAAAAAAATGCTGTTCTCCGTCAGGGGCACTAGGTGGACCAGCACACAACATTTCTTGTGTATGATCCATCGCTCCTCCAAGGACATTCGAGTTATCCCTTCCTAAATCCCTAGAGCAGTGCCAGAGGGACTTCCGCCTCCATTATCCATTTCAAAGCTATCATGGCTCCCTCGCGTTCTGCATGCCGGCTAAAGAAATTCAATGGGTACCTCCCATATTTTGTTGCACTGCTGTGCAGTTATTGTAAGTTGATGGACGGTATAGCTACGTTATGCTTTAGTAGCAGAAAACGGCAACTCCGACGCAGGCATTTGTTTAGGGAAGCTATGGTGGGTTGCAACACTTTGATAAGGGTCATTTCTCAGTGGGTACGAACGTCGCCTAGACAGAAACTATTCTGGTGTTACCCTGGACGTTCTCAGTGGTTTAACGACACGGTTCTTAAGCTTTGGGACGACAGACAATGGTTGGAAAACTTCCAAATGACTAGAAGAACACTTTTTGGGGTCGCCGACAAGCTGCGACCATATCTGATGCGGATGGACACAGTTATGCGGTCAGCAGTTCCAGTCGAAGAACGAGTAGCAATCGGCGTGTACTTCTTGGCCAGCCGTTCTTGCTACAGAACCATCGCTCTGGTGTTCCAGAAAGGAAGTTCTACTGTAGCAAGTATTGTCATCGAGGTGTGCCTAGCAATGGAACACGTCCTTCTCAAGGAAGAGGTTCGCCTAACAGAATTCAATAAGGTTGGTGTTTTAGTACGGGTTCGTCCATTTAATTTGGCATTACGTTTCTAACTTCAGTACAAGTTTCCTTCTGTAGACGTTGAGAAGGAAGGGTATGATGAGTAAGGTACATAGAGGGAAGCGCTTCTCCATCCCACAAAATACTAGAACTAGGGAGCATACAGTCAAATTGTGGGGTGAGAGATAAAGAACAGATATAAAAAATAATTTTTCCACCCAGCGCAATGTTAGTCTATGGAACTCCCTGCCACACACACAGGGGTGATGGGATCTTACCAGGATGCCTTCTAAAGGCATCTTTAGTCTGGAAAACAGACGATTGAGGGGGGAAATGTTTGATACATACAACATGATG
Organism: Phrynocephalus guinanensis; assembly: GCA_037367245.1. Taxonomy (NCBI): domain Eukaryota; kingdom Metazoa; phylum Chordata; class Lepidosauria; order Squamata; family Agamidae; genus Phrynocephalus; species Phrynocephalus guinanensis. The sequence goes on from CM074733.1 coordinate 128,994,063, forward strand.
CAGGGTATGAGTAAGGTAGATAGAGGGAAGCGCTTCTCCCTCCCACCAAACACCAGAACTAGAGGGCATATAGTATAATTGTGGGGTGATAGAAAAAAGAACTGATAAGAAAAATAATTTTTCCACACAGCACAATGTTAGTCTATGGAACTCCCTGTCACACAAAGGGGTGATGGGATCTGAGCAGGATCCCTTCTATAGGCATCTTTAGTCTGTAAAAAAGACGATTGAGGGGGATATGTTTGAGACATACAACATGATGCAGGGTATGAGTAAGGTAGATAGAGGGAAGCGCTTCTCCCTCCCACCAAACACCAGAACTAGAGGGCATATAGTATAATTGTGGGGTGAGAGAAAAAAGAACTGATAAGAAAAATAATTTTTCCACACAGCGCAATGTTAGTCTATGGAACTCCCTGTCACACAAAGGGGTGATGGGATCTGAGCAGGATCCCTTCTGTAGGCATCTTTAGTCTGTAAAAAAGACGATTGAGGGGGGATATGTTTGAGACATACAACATGATGCAGGGTATGAGTAAGGTAGATAGAGGGAAGCGTTTCTCCCTCCCACCAAACACCAGAACTAGAGGGCATATAGTATAATTGTGGGGTGAGAGAAAAAAGAACTGATAAGAAAAATAATTTTTCCACACAGCGCAATGTTAGTCTATGGAACTCCCTGTCACACAAAGGGGTGAATGGATGAGAGCTTTTGAAAGTGTTGTTCTGAAAGAGGAGAATATAATGGACGATCCTAATAAGGAAGTATTGTGGGTTGCTGAGGATGCGCGCGATAAGGGAGGTTAGCACGAGGAAGTGATTGACAGTTGGGGAGAGAGAGAGAGTGGAGGCGCAGGAGGTGGCAGTTGGGAGAGACCAGTAACTGACAGGGGCAGTCAGACAGAGAGCAGCTTCCCTCAGGAGGAGGAGAAGAAATGGAGGAAGAGAGAGCCTGAGGAATTCAGGTGGTCTGTTCAAGTCAAACCTTTAAGGTGGCCCGAGACGAGCGGGAAGTTCCAAACCGAATGGCGGAAAGTCAATCAAGAAATCCCGGTAGCTCAGTGGGCGAGACTCCCGTGCTGCGACACACAATGTCTAGGTCGGGGGACTGCCGGGCGTCCTTATCATTAAAGGGGCTCGGTCAAGAATTTAATCCAATATTGTTAGAATTGGAAGAACCTTTATTTGAACCAGTTAATGTTTCTGAGTGATTAAAACAAGTTCAAGTGCCTCATACCGCTGTATCTTCAAGCTGTCAAAAACTGTTAATAAAAATCCCTTTGAAGTTTCACCTCAAACCGACACTGGACTCATCTATGGATCGGAACCAACCTTAGAGAGATTCGAACCCTCACACCATGGATTCAGATAATGGTGTTTTCTTTGTATTTTGTTTTGCTTTTTTTAACATTGCTTATCAAAGGGTTTTGAAATACTGGGCAAACTGGCTCAAGGGGCACACTGCTGAGTGAGCAATGAAGGCTGAGTTGTAACACTCATGCTAGGATCAGAACAGGAAGCCCAGGATTAACAGTGAGTGGTAGGCAGAGCTTTCTGGAATTAGTTGAGATAATGTTTCACAATTGTCTAAAACTAAGACTGGGTGAATCTCACCAAGATGTTCATATGATTGCTCATAGCAGGGCAACATCAGCCAGGTAGCTATCAGGTCACTGGACTGTATCTCCTAGCATTCATCACTGCTTGCTGTTCCAGCTACAGCAGATGAGAGTAATAATCCAATACTGTCGGAAGGGATGGAGGTTTTCTCTTCCTGGTTTAGAGGTTGTAAAAGGTAAAGGTTCCCCCTGCACATGCGTGCTAGTTGTTTCCAACTCTAGGGGCAGTGCTCATCTTTGTTTTCAAGCTGAAGACCCAGTGTTGTGCAAGTCTGTGGCCATGTGGCCGGCATGGCTGCAAGGAAACACTGTTTTACCTTCCTGCTTTTTATGGCGGTACCTATTTATTTACTTGCATTTACATGCTTTCATACTGCTAGGTTGGCAGGAGCTGGGGTTAACAGTGGGAGTTCACTCCGCTGCTTGGCACCTGGGATTGATCAAGGAAATGTAAACCTCTTGTATCTCCCACCCCTTATCCATTTGTGTTTTGCTTTGCACATTTCTTTCTTGTTCTAAAAAACATGTTGAATATATATGTGCTGCTTTTTTGTATATTTATTATGGGACACTATTCCCCCCCCCCCCCAAACTTAGTGGTTCAGTCGTATACAAGATCCTGTGAGAAAATCTACGCAGCCCGAACACCGTAGTGGTCTTGTACTATTAAATAATTAGACTATTAAATATTCTGCATGATTCTGACTCTGAGTCACTTCAGGTAGCACAGAATAGATATTGCTAAAAGATCAAGTCACCAGAACTAAAAGCAGAACAACCTCAGAGATACCTAAAAATGTTGTGTTGATAAAAATAGATATTTAAAGTGTTGCTTAAATTCTGACTATTTAATCTGTATTTGGAACACATGCAGCGCTCTAGATACTGATACTCCCATCAGTCCAAACTAGCATAACCAGATATAAAGGGACAATGGCTCTATAATCCAAGAACCACGTATTCCCAATTTCCAGTTTACATAGGCATTCCACTCTGTTCTTGCCCATTGGTAGGTTCATATTCTGTCTCAGAACTGGAAGACAGTGAGCATGTTAATCATTATAAGGCTGCTGTGTTGGCTATAGTAGCTACTGGTTCCAAGAGCCCCATTCCAATAGCTTTTAAATGTTATCCACAATGGCAGCTGGTTGCCTCACACAAGAAACAAGAAGCCTGCAAAATGTGAATGGGTGTGTGTTCCTTTCCCCCACTTCTTTGCTGTACGCAAAAGACTTTCCCTCTGATAGAGTTGACAATAAGAACAGCAGTGATGGTGATGGTGGTGCAGTTCTGTTGCTGACTGAACCAAAAAATCATAGCTGGTAGCTGCTGCTCTAGTCAATGGGAGGCTTATTTGAACATGTGGACTGGTTCATGGTTTTTGGAATAAATGGACCAATAGAAACCAAGTGCTTTTCTTTCCAAAAATTCTGAAGAGCTCATAAAACTGTTGTCAGCTCTGTCCACCATTGGAAAAAAAATTCAAACAGGAATCTCTTAACTGTTTGCTCCGGCAGAAACTCCATTGCTTCAGTGTACAACAACATTCCTATATGGTGTGATAACAAAAAACTATAATTTAACCATGAGAAAAAGCTCTGAAAGTCTTACAAAGATGAGTGATTTATAAGCATGCCACCACTTACCTTGGAATTTTAAAAAACTGTATTTAATTGTGTTTTCTTCATACTATTATTAGGAAATACATCGTCATTAGGAATTCTGTTTCTTATATGTTGAAATACAGCATTTCTCACCAGTCTACAGTTCAATGGAACATTTTGTTTTTACCATTTCTTTAAAATTGCATGAAAGGGAAAACTCATACTAATGCAGTAAATATTTTGGGCCAACGGCTGTTAGGCGTGGCTGAACAGAAGTCACTTTAAAAACACTAGTATTTTTTGTTGTTACAGTTGTAGCTAAACAGGTTTGAACTTTGTCTGAAGCAAGCTTTTGACTGTCACCTCCTACAGAATAATTTGATAACATAAATACTGTCTGAAGTGGAACATGAAATTACCACCGCAAAGCCTACATGCTAGGCTTTACAATTAAACCTGGGAATTTACACATTATTTCATATTGTAGGATACATTTAAAGGTTAACTTTTAAAATTTAAATTAAAGGGTTAATAAATACTAGGTCTAAATATCAGACCAATGTAAACATGTTGAGCACAGGAGCAAATCCCCAACACTTCAGTGGTGCTTACTTTCTACTAATGGATGTGGCTTACTTCAGGGTGACAACGATAAAAGTTATAGTGATCATGTTGGGTGAGGGAACCTGGGAGATGACATCCAAAAGAGACCCCTCTAGGTATACACTGGTGCCTCTACTTACGAGCAACTCTACTTACAACTTACGAACGGCAAACATTTGGCTTGTTAAACTGCCACTTTACGAATGTTAGGTAGGGTTTCCCCTACCTACGAATAACAGCTGACTTTGACAGGTCCGACCTGTCAAGGTCAGACCTGTCAAAGTCAGCTCTATCGCCACCTCCTCCTCTTTCTTGGTTCCTTTGATTTCTGCAAAAGAGATCAAGGCAACTAAGAAGGAGGAGGAGGTGGCCATCACACCTCCCCTCCAAACCGCCCGAGCTGAGTTTGGACCGGTACATGCTAGCGTAGCTTGGGTGGGTGGAAAGGAGGCACGTGCATGCTCTCCCGGATCACCCCTTCCAAGGGGCAGGCAAGGAGCAATCTGTGTGAGCATGCACTCACCTCCCTTCTACCCACTTGAGCTGTGCCACGTGCTTGCTGGTGCTGCTCAAGCGGGTGGAAGGCAGGCGTGTGCATGCTCAATCTTCCCATAGGAATGCACTGAAATCCGTTCCCCCCAGAACGGATAAATTGATTTTCAATGCATTCCTATGGGAAACTGCTGCTTGACTTACAAATTTTTCTACTTATGAGCATGTATTCAGAATGTATTAATTCGTAAGGAGAGGTACCACTGTACTTGAGTAGGCTGTCAATATAGCTAGCATTTGGATTAAATGTTTAGTTACATTTTACCAGCGATCAGCCAGCTACCTATTCAGGTCTATCTATCTATCTATCTATCTATCTATCTATCTATCTATCTATCTATCTATCTATCTATCTATCTATCTATCTATCTATCTATCTATCTATCAGATTACATCAGAAGAATATTGGCCAAGCTCTCATTTAGATGTTCTACCTCTCTTTTTAAATGTCTGGAGGCAAGAATTTATTTATATATCTATTTATTGTCTTACACTAGGAAAGACAGGCTCATTTTAAGCTTATCTTGTTCATCACTTACAAGGAAGGGTCTGGGAATCCTAGTGGAAAAAATACAAATAAGAAATGTACACATTTGGATTTTAGCACTCCAAGGAGTGGCAACTACCTGAAGACTCCAATAAAGACAGTTCTTTCTGATAAATTATAAACTTTATCTTTCAGTGGAGACATTGTCAAAACAAAGGCATTGTCAAAAGATACTACTGTAATATTTCAATGCAGGCACTGTGAAAACACTCAGATTCATATTGTCTAGTGTTTGGAGGCAGTAGGTTTGAGCTACACTAATGAGAGATCATCCTGGGAATGGTATAGAATCAATTTGCTTGTAAAATCTCACTAGCATAAACAGAAGTTCATGTCCCTCCCCCACAACAGTTCCTCCATCCCCACAGATGACTAAGGATGTTGTGGAATCCAGATGTTTTTGCCTTCATCTCCCATAATGCCTTACAACTGACTGTGCTGGTAATGACATCTGTAAGTTGCAGGAGAGAGAAAAAGGAAGGGTAAAATGTAACCTTTTATGTTATGTGCCATCAAGCCAAGTTCGATTTATAGTGACCCTAACTGACTTTCACGGAAAGTATTTCACAGAACAATTTTACCATTTCCACTCCACCCAGTGAGCTACCATGGCAGAGCAGGGATATGAATACTAGTCTATCACTCTATCCGCTACACTACGCTGGCTATCCAGAGAAGGTTACTTAACTCTGTGGCATAATAGTTTGTGTGAAAGGGAGGGATTGCTGAAAACTGAAAAGAGGCAGGCATCAGCCATGTACAGAGCTCTACTTATGGAAGGTACATCAACACATTTTGGTTGAAACCCCACCACCACCACCACCATCCCGGTGCGTGATGTAATTTAGCAAATCCCCCAAATCACTAAGGATTTTCAAGGGGCCGGAGGGGCTGCGATGGGGAGCAGCCCCTACAGGGCAAGTATGCTTTCACTAGCCCAGTTGTAGACACCTAAATCTGGATCCGAACCTACTTTTCTGAGAAACAGGAATAAGCACTCCTGTGGGCGTTATAACGAAACTCCTGCGACTAATCAGCTGTAGCAGGAAGTTGAAGTGATCGGTAATAACATTATTTCCCACTACCAGGTGAGCCTGAGTGAACCCCAGCTGCACTTGGAATCTAGCATACAATGCTGCCCTGCAACTATGCATCTGCAAGGGCTGGCCCAACTGGTTGGAGGAGTTGTTGTCACCGTTCTCAGCCAGAAGCCTTTGTTGCCCCAAATTCACCGTCTTGTAGATTAATTTCATTTCTTCTCTTCATGTTTTAATGTAATTAAAACACCATCCGCAGGTGGAAGACACAACAAAAAGATGGTGTGCTAAAAATGATGTTCCTACAACTAGAGCAATTTCCTTTTAAAAAAAGAAAAAACAGGAACCTTTGATTCAGTTTCAGTAAAAATGATTTTATGTACAGTACTAGGCAAAATATAGCATTCTTTCTTGATTCATTTCAGAGTGTTGCACAATTTAAAATTTTGGACATACAGTGGACCCTCATATAACAAACGGTTTGTATAATATAAAATCTGTACAACATAAAAAATTCCGGAGATAGGGGAAATTTGCTTAACAGAATCGTCTATGGGGCAAATCTGTACAACATAAAAATGGCCGCGATTAGGGATTACTCAGTTTTCAATGCATTCCTATGGGAAATTTGTATAAAGGAACATTTGCTTAACATAATTTCATTTGGAATGAATTAATTCCTTTATACAAGGTACCACTGTATGTGAAATACAAGTAAAATTAAAAGCAAGTTAAACTAGACTTTCTTTTTCTTTTTTTTCTTTTTACCAGAAGCAGGCTACTTTGATCATGTTATCTTGTTCATTTTGCTATATCTTCTGTTATAGACACGTTGGGACTTAAATTGCATGCATTTAAGTGCTGCTTTGACTGAATTTCTTCACAGTCACAGAAAATGTGTTCTATATCCAAGTCGCTACATTTTACATGATTATCCTTTGATCTTCCTAGTTTACTTCAAAATCTAAGTGACCTCTAGGTGGTCCAGCTAGAGTCTTGTCCTGCTGGGAGGACACGCTTCAGTGTTCATCCATTTGGAAAGTTGTGTTGTTTCTGTTCCCCATAGATTTAGCCTAGCCTCCTCTGCTTTAGACCTTGAGATACAAAATAAATTGCAGTGAGATTAAGAGTAATGCCTAGCCTGATGAGGAGTTCTGCTGAACTTGACAAATAGTGCCTGTATGTAATATTTTAGCCACTTAATAAAGGGATTGCCCATTTTTATTTTTGGATAATGTCCGTTGGTTATTGAGTCTGTATTATCTATTGCATGGGGAGAGCTGTGGTTGAGGAAGAAACACTGTGACACCTAGTGGTGTCAGACCCATTATAACATTCCCAAACCTAATATTGTACATCTCTAATAATTTATAAAGATAAAGCTACATAAAAGGAAAAGTGTTACTTACTTAATGAAAAGTGGTATCTGCATTGTTTAGAATTTGCTCAGTCCCTCAGTTATTGCCATTCTACCCAACCTGTGCAAGTGTACTTCAGATGTAATAATTGCATACCCAGACCATTCTGCTGAATTATCTGGAAATTTATTTACACACTTCATAATTTTCTGTCATGCCCTTTCAACCAAAGATTTATTCTTGAAGTATCATAAAATCAAAAAGAATGAACAGTGGTTTCCATACAGCTAGGAATTATTAATCAGTTTTTATTTATTTATGTTTTCAGGAAGACAATGCTGGGAAATGGCTCATGTCTCCTTCAAACTACACTGTGATTGTGATATGATTTGTGATTGTGATATGATTGTGAACCTATGCATATCTACTCAGAAGGAAAAATGCAATGCAAGACTGCCTGGAGTTGTTCTCAGAATTAAACTTGGTGGCATATAAATCCAAAAATAAATAAACAAATCTAATAAGTGGGTTTTGTTCAAATATTGAGAATGACACCAGCTTCCAATTATGGAACATTTTGTGGTCCAGAGCCCTAGTTCTCCCCCCCCCCCCCCCCCCGGACACACACACAGCTTCCGTTTTTAACAAAATATTGTCTCTGCCAAAAGATGTTCTCAGCCAGACTGAGGGTCTTCTCGCTGGCCACCCAAAGTCTGCACTCTGACGGGGATGGGGATAACGGGCAGGAATATGACCAGATGGCCTACTTTGTACATTCAAATAGGACGAGGCAGTCTAACCTTTGGAGATCTAGATAGCGGAAGGAGGATGTGCTGGCAATCTTCTTCCAGCTCACTGGATGTGAATGAAAACTACCTGCAATTCCCAATCAGCTCTAGGTGGTGGTTGAATAATATTATGATTATGCGTTCTGTTTCCAAACCAGAATTTCTACCGCCTTGTTTGTCAGTTGCAATAGAAGCTATTTTCTTTGTTTTGCTGTTTAACCACTAATCCGGTCCAAATCCTACTTGGATTGCAAGCTGTAGTGATTCAAGCCCTATTCAATGCCTTTCCAATCACATCAGTGTGATTCTATGAACTGGAAAGCTGGGTCATATTTGCTGGGGTCAAATTCAGTGTTCCTAAATATTTTCATCAGGAACTGGAGGAAAAGTCCATCACAGGTTCAAACCATGATGGAGATGTGTAATCTCCAGGCTTAAAACCAGGGTACTTCAAGGGCCAGATCCAGGGGAGTGGTATCAGGAGACAGATATCTAGTCTCGTGCGCTCCCAGACGCATGTGGTGGGGCCACTGTGAGATACAGGAAGCTGGACTAGATGGGCTTTTGGCCTGATCCAGCATGGCTCTTCTTATGTTCTTATGTTGTTTCTAAATAATAAAGATTATTTCTCTGTGTTTGGCTACTGTGTGATTTCTGCACTGTGCTTCTCCCTGCTATGTGATCTGAGGATCTGGTCTCTGCTGTGGCCAGGGGTGGACTAACCACTGAGCACAATAAGTACGTGCTTAGGGGCATCAAGGGAAGAGGGAGCACCACCGAAATTTTCTATAGCCAAATTTACCATGGTCCATGGGGCATATGGTGCAATACTGCAAATCATGCAGCTCAACCAAGATATATAAAAAGGGCCCCTCACATTAAATGAAAACATTACTTAGGGTCTTTTTACACGACCCCTAAGATCCGCTGGCCACTTAAATTCGGACCAGAGATCTTAGGGGTTCGTCGCTCTTCCTCTGTCCCCACCCCCCTGGTTGCTGGCTGCGTGAGGGAGGGAGAAAAAAGAAAGAAAAGAATGCCGGCTTACCTCCGTTCTGTTCCTGGCAGCATTCAGATCTCTTAAAGGGGCGGGGGGCAGAAAAACAACAAACAGAAGCAAGGAGAGCCCCGCACTCACTATCCTTACACCGGATCAAATATTTTGCACATCCAAAAAGCAGGTACCTGAAAGCTGCGCTGGGATGCACTAAAGTGGGCGTGGTCGCACTTAATTTCCTGTTAAGTCAGGAGCTGGTGGGTAAATATTTTTAATCTCCGGAGCTGGGAGCCATTTGCCCCGGAGTTTAGGGGTCGTGTATAAACACCCATAGAGAGATATAAAATAATAACAAGAGCACTCAGAGAGTGCAGACCTCCACCAAGGGTGATGAAATCGAGGTGGGGGAATCCCGCTCACATGAATGAAAGCAGGGGAAACTGTATGGAGTCAGTTGTCCACTGAGAATGACACTACGCAGGGGCAGTAGTAGCTCACTCAGTGTCCAGCATGCCAACAGGCAACAACACATTTGCTAACATTATAACTTTGTGTCAGGATCTGGCCTACATGGCCCTAGTAACTGCAGGATCAGGGCCAGCCTGACCAAGGACTTGTCTGGCATTTCTAGGCTCAGGCTAGGCCACTCACGAGGCCCACCTGGAAAACTGGAGGGAAGGCCTACTTAAAGAGTGGTTGTTCTTCCCAGACTTTGCCTCAGCAACTCAAGTGTCTTCTGCTCTTGTGCCTTGGCCTGCATGTCCAGCCTTGCAAAGCATCCAGGATTGTGGATTATTAGATTGCTTGTGGAGCCAGTGACTGTCAACACTACAATGGGCAATTTGACAAGTCTTACCGGCATTTCAGTAGTGGTAAACCAGTATTGTTTGCACTGGAAGTATATTAAAAATCTGAACAGAACAACTATGCAACAAGGCAGGTTGGATGCCTCATTTCTATTAGGTATAGAAGCAGATGTGTTACATAGTAGTTTTGAGGATTTGATCAAAGAATTTCCAATTTAAACAAGTAGGTGAAAACTTTCAAATATAAAGTGGGAGTATACAAAAGTAAACATTATTTTCCGTCTTACTGTAAGTTTTGTTTAATTTCAATGAATAAAATTTTATTTTTTGTTTTATTATTGTTTCTGTTTTGAATTACATATATGGGGGGAAGCACCAAAATTTTGTAAGTGCTTAAGCCTTAGGGCCTCTAAGGGTCGTAATCTGGCCCTGGCTGTGGCACACTGTTCTTTCCAGTACATTATCTTCTAGTTGGTTTCCTTTTCTTAATTCAAATTGCCTGCTGTAGTAGGAGGTTATCTTTCATTTATTATATATTGGGAACCTGTTTGTCCAGAATGTTTGGCTCCACCCAAGCCTATCATTCTCATTGAACCTTACCTTGAGTGTATAATTGTATTTGGCATGTTCAAAGCAATGCAATTATATTTATTTTATTTTATTTGTTTTATTTATATGCTGCCTTTCTCCCAATAAGGGGACTCAACTTCCATTTTAATCAGATGAGCAAAAATACTTGTTGATTCCAAACAGCTATAAGTTAGATTCTCCCAAAGAGCTGTTTGATTTCCTCAAGAAATGTATTAGATTGGTTATTTTTACTTTCCATTATCTGTGGTTATGATCTATACCTTTAAATAATACAAATCTGATTGTACGTTTGACACCACTTACAAGCCTATAAAGCAACATAGACTTGTTGAACTATGGAAGTCTAAATTCCATTCAAGTCATTTTCCAAGTGGACAGCTTGACATCTTGAAACTATCCAATTAGAAATCAGTCAACAATCTAACAAAAGCCAAATATTTGACTCTTGGGACTCAGAAAAATGCCTATTCAGCTGGCTAGTAGATCACAGCCCAGGTTTTGCAGCAAGCAGAAAGGCACATCTTTTAACATTTGTACCTGAAGATATATGTTGCAATAAAAACATTAGGTCTACAAATGAACACCCACTCACCCAGGTGCTAAATTCCTTTCAAGTCACTTTCCCAGTGAACATCCAGAAAGAGTTGCACTTTTAAGGTACCTAACTATGGGTGTGACTCCACAGTGAGGGGGAATGCACATTCCCTTTCATTTACTCACTGTGAGGTTGCCCTAGAAATTCAAGTACTCCCTTGTCTGTTCCCATTAACTGACCACACAGGCAGAGATGAGGACGCTCTTGCTTGCTGCTCTATTTATAGCCCTGTAAGTGGCGGTGTTATAAAGGAGCTACCTAAGAAGTTGTAAATAAGACTTTGCTCCATCATTTCTTTAACCAAACAATATACCTCTTGCACATGGGGAGATCTGTTCTCTTTTCTTGAGCTTTGGCATTGGAGACCAAAACTACTGATGATGACTGTGGGCTGAGTCATATTTCATCTTGCATCACATGGTCAAAGGAAAAAATGCATATCAGCCTGTCCTAATCCTGGGAGCATTTCAGCATGTGCACACTCCTATGTTGTAGAAAGCCACGGTGCTGCTTGTTTTCATCTTAAACCCTTCACCTGGCAGAAAAGAAGCACTGGCAAAAAAAAATTCTTCCCTAAATCACTTGAGGCAATACTAAGTAGATGTAGATGTTGAATCTGGAGTTGAATACCAGTCCTCCGCAGAATGTTTAGCTGCTATGCAGCAGGAGTTGTTACTTTCCCCAAAAACAACAAAGGAAAAGCTATCTTTTTGCCCCTTTCTTCCTATATGAAATGAGTTTTGATGAGAATGCAAGATCCATACAAAATAAGGTCACGAAACCAATTACATTAGTTGTAGAGGTCTTGCACATTTGTTTGTGCAAGAATAAGCCTACTGAGGTGCTGAAAAAATTGGGGTAAGCAAATGCAAGGGGTGCACCCTCCTCTCAAGACAAACCTAACAATGAGGGAATATAAACAATGAACACAGGGGAGGAAGGGTTTAAAAGGGGGGAGGAGGAACAGAGAAGTTGGTGGAGGAGTGTAACTTGGTGAGGGTGGAAGAGAAACAAAAGGAGATGGAGGAGTTGTGTGAAGTGGTCAAGGAGGATCCTTGGACCGGAGAGTGGATTACTTTCAGGGTGCCAAGAGAGGCAGTGGAGAGAGAGTGGCAAAAGCCGGAAAGCTTGGAAAGCTCCATTCTGGGAGAAAACGACAGAGAGGGAAAAGCAGGCAGAAGACTTGCAGGCAGAAGACTTGCAATGGTGGGAATGCCAAGAGAGAGAGAGAGAGAGAGAGAGAGAGAGAGAGAGAGAGAGAGAGAGAGAGAGAGAGAGAGAGAGAGAGAGAGAGAGATATTAAGATGTCCATCTACCCTTGGGATTGTGTTGACGAGACACCCATCGTTGCCCCCAGGATGCCTGGATCTTACCCCGCAATGCTTGGAGCCAGGCCCCAGGAAATACTGATTGAGAGGTACATGCCTGGGGCTTTTGGGACGGAGTTTGGAGAGGTTAAGAATGTTGCACCCATTGTGCTAGTAGAGGACTCTAGTGCTCAGCAGCCTGGGACTTTGAGGAGGATGTGGCGAGAGGCTCAGTGTCGGGAGGGGAGGGGGACTGTGAAGAACCTCACAATGGTGCCCAACATGAGGTGCCCCCCTCCCCAAGACGTGGTGGGAAGATGGATGCAGTGAGCAGTGGAACGACAGGAGCGGTTCCTTCAACAGATGGCTACGCAGCACTGCCTGCTGGTGGAAAATGTAGTAGGATTCCTGGGAGGAACAAACCTGAAGGAGGCTGTGAAAATGGAAGCTGATGGTCAAGGGAAGTGGATTCAAACCCCTCCTCCCATATGACTCCAAAAATGGGCCAGAATAATGACCCCAAAGCCTTTGTAAACGTGTTTGAAAGAATAGTCACAGCAGCTTAGTGGCCCAGAGAGCAATGGGCTCTTATTATTACACCGTGCTTGTTGGGATCCTTGCAGGAGGTGGTTGATGCAATAGTGGTCATTAAAGCTTTGGACTATGACAAGGTCAAGGCAGCTATATTGAAGATGCTAGATGTGTCAGAAGAAGCTTATCATTGGAAGTTCAGAGAGTTGAGGGTGAAGGCTGGAGGGAACCCAAGGGCAGTGGCGCAATTGATGAAGGCTAACTTGCTTCGCTGGCTTAAGCCCACTGAGAGATCAGCCTACCAACTGATGGTATTGATTGTTTTGGAGCAATTGGTGGCTACCCTATCAGCATCCCAGAAGAACTGGGTAATAAGACATCAGGCTGCTTCAGTGGAAGAAGCTGTTTCGTTACTGGAAGCCTTTAATGCAGCCGAGATGAATACCGGAAGCAACGGAATGTTGGTGGTTGAGCTAATAAACCCAAAGTGGAGAAATCTGAGAAGGCGACACTGGGCAAATACAAGACTGGACAGAGTATTCCTTCATGGGGGCCTACTGCAGTCACTCCCCCCAGAGGGGTGTGTGAAGAAAGGGAGAGAATCTACCTGCTTTTCCTGTGGCCAGGAAGGTCATTTTCATTGGGAATGCCTAGTAGAGGATTACGTGTAGGCATCCACTTATATGGCCTGTTATAAGATGGGTGGGGAACAACACCCAGGATGGTATGTGGAAGCAAAGGTAGTGGGGGTTCAGTTGAAAGCCTTGGTGAATACAGGCTGTAGTAGGACCTTGGTCTGACATACGTTAGAGGCGCCCTCTTCCGGGGAAATATTGGTATGCTGTATTCATGGAGATTTGAAGCCTTGTATGACTGAGAAAGTGCTAGTAGAAATTAGGGATCAAAACCAAATGTTGAATGTGGGAATTGTACCGGGGTTGGTATGTGAAATGCTTTTGGGAAGGGATAGGTAACTCCTTTTATGGGAAGGGGTATAGGGGAAGACATATCCCATAGCCTGATCAGAGCTCGGCAACAAGAAGACCGAGCATTGAGAGACATGTTGAATCAGGCTAAGCCAGAAGGATCAGTGCTAAAGAGAGATAAGGGCTTTGAGCTCCATCAAGGGCTGTTGATGAAAGTTACTAAAGAGGCAGATGTATTGTTGGTATTACCTCAAGGGTTAAAGAGAATAGTACTAAGGTTAGCACCTGATATCCCATTGGCCGGACACTTGGTAGTAAGATAAAATGCTATCCAGACTTAAGTCCCAATTCTACTGGCTGAGGATCAAGAAAGATGTGGAATCATACTGCGGAGCTTGTCCAGAGTGCCAAAAGACTCAAAGCAGGCCAGGACCAGGAGCTCCATTGATACCGATGCCCTTGATAGACAAACCCTTTGATACAGTAGGTATAGATATAGTGGGCCCACTAGCTAAATGTTCGGCCGGTGCACACATATACTAGTGATCATTGATTATGCTACTTGCTACCCCAAAGCGATACCCTTGAGGTTGATGGAAGCAAAAATGTTGGCTAAAGAATTGTTAGATTTTCCAGTTTAGGGTTCCCTAAGGAGGTGATAACAGATCAGGGAACAAATTTCATGAGCACTATGTTTAAGGACATGTGGACAAAGCTGGGGGATGCCCATTGAGAACTATTTACCACCCCCAAACCAACAGATTAGTAGAACGGTTTAATAAAACACTGAAGTCAATGCTTCATAAATTATCCCAGGACAAGCCCAGGCAGTGGCACCTTTGGCTAGCCCTGTTTATGTTTGCAGTAAGGGAAGTTCCCCAGGCGTCTACTGGATACTCACCCTTTGAATTATTATAAGGGCGTAACCCTTGAGGCATTTTGGAGAATATTCGGGAACAATGGGAACAGGATGCTGATTCTCCTAGATCAGTGGTCCAACACGTAATAGATATGAGAGAGCAATTAAAATCAGCCCAAGAATTGGCAAAATTCACACTGGAAAAGGCCCATGGTAGGCAGAAAGGAAGATATGATAGAGGGTATGAGTGAGAACTCTGGAAACAGGTGATAAAGTGTTGGTCTTGCTTCCTAGCGATACATCCAAGCTGTTTGTGCAATGGAAACTACCATATCCAGTGATTAGAAAGGTCAATGAGGTAGATTATAAAGTCCAAATGCCAGAAGGGAGGAAACCAGCTCAGATATTTCATATCAACTTGCTAAAGAAATGGTATGAAGCCAAAGCTCTTTTTGGGGAGATAGAAGAATATGAGCTAGACCCTGATTTGCTTAAGATGGAAGAAGCAGGGAACAATGGTTTACCAATACCCGAACATTTAGCACCTAGGTAGCGGCAACAGTTAAAGGAGTTGAGGGATTGATTTGCAGATGTATTTGCAGGGAGACCAGGTGAGACTGAAATGATAGAACACAAGATCTTAATTGAAGAGGGAGCTGTAGTCTGGTCTGCAGGAAAGCCCTGGCCATGCCACTTAAGGCAAAGTATAATAACAGAGGTGGATAAAATGTTGGAGCTGGGGGTCATAGAACACTCCCGGAGTCCATGGAGGAGTCACCCAGTGATTGTGCCTAAACCCAATGGGAGTGTGAAATTTTGTATTGACTTTAGGAAGCTGAATCAGGTGTCCCGCTTTGATGGCTATCGTATGCCCAGGATTGATGAATTGCTAGAGAAGCTAGGAGAGGCCAGGTTATTGACCTCTTTGGACCTAACAAAAGGGTATTGGCAGATACTCCTAAGTGAGGAGGACAAAGAAAAGACGTTTTCCATGCCAAAAGGCTTATTCCAGTTCCGGAAAATGCCATTTGGCTTACATGGGGCAGCTGCCACCTTCCAGAGGCTAATGGACCAGGTGTTGGAGCCTGTAAAAGATTTTGCAGCTGCCTACATAGATGATATAATAATTTTCAGTTCAGATTGGGACCCATTTAGAACAAAACAAAAGTATTGGTGGAGTTAAGAAAGGGTGAAGTCACTGTTAACCCCAGTAAGTGTAAGGTGGCTCAAAACAAGGTAAACTGTTTAGGATTCCGGGTAGGGGAAGGGCAAATAGAACCTCTAGAGGACAAAGTGACTAAGATTTCTAAATGGCCCAAACCTAAGAGCAAGAAAGAGGTCCAACAGTTCATAGGATTAGTGGGGTATTATTGACAGTTCATCCCTCACTTTGCAGACACTTACATAAGAACATAAGAACATAAGAACATAAGAAGAGCCATGCTGGATCAGGCCAAAGGCCCATCTAGTCCAGCTTCCTGTATCTCACAGCGGCCCCACCAGATGTGTTTGGGAGAGCATGAGACTAGATATCTGTCTCCTGATACCACTCTCCTGCATCTGGCCCTTGAAGTACCCTGGTTTAAACCCTGGAGGTTACACATCTCAATCATGGTTTGTAACCTGTGATGGACTTTTCCTCCAGGAATCTGTCCAATCCCCTTTTGAAGGCATCCAGGTCAGATGCCATCACCACATTGTGTGGCAGGGAGATCCATAGACTTACAACGCGCTGGGTGAAAAAAATTTTCTTTTTTCTGTTCTTACTCTCCCAGCCCTCAATTTGAGTGTATGTCCTCTAGTTCTGGTATTTTGGGAGAGGGAGAAGAGCTTCCCTCTATCCACTTTACTCATACCCTGCATTATTTTATATGTCTCAATCATATCCCCCCTCAATCGCCTTTTTTCCAGACTAAAGAGGCCCAAATGTTTTAGCCTTTCTTCATAAGGGAGGTGCCCCAGCCCAGTAATCATTTTAGTCGCTCTCTTCTGCACCTTTTCCAGTTCCACTATGTCTTTCTTGAGATGCGGTGACCAGAATTGTACACAATACTCCAGGTGGGGCCTTACTATTGTTTTGTATAATGGCATTATAATGTTGGCTGTTTTATTTTCAATCCCCTTTTTGATAATCCCTAGGATGGAATTTGCATTCGTCACCGCTGCCACACATTGGGGAGACACCTTCATGGAGCTGTCCACCAACACACCAAGATCTCTTTCCTGATCCATCACGGATAACTCAGAGCCCATGAGTTGATAGATGACACTGCAACCCCTTTAACCAATTTGACCAGAAAAAAGGCCCCAATGGTGATACAATGGGGTAAACCAAAGGATATTGCCTTTGAGTGGTTAAAAGAATGCCTCTGTTCATACCCTGTACACTCTGCCCATGACTTTAGATTACCCTTTATAGTACAAAACCGATGCATTGGATAGGGGATTGGGAGCTGTCTTGGCACAGGAGGTGGAAGGTAAAGAGCACCGTATTTTGTTCCTAAGTAGAAAATTATCTCCCAGGGAGCAAAAATATGCCACCGTGGAAAAAGAAGCCTTGGCCGTAAAGTGGGCTATCCATGCACTATGTTATTTATCAGGGACCCCCTTCTTGTTAGTGACAGATCATACTCCTCTACGATGGTTGCACCAAATGAAGGACACTACCCCCCACCTAACCTGGTGGTACCCGTCATTGCAACCATTCACTTTCATGGTACAACGTAAAAAAGGAGCTGTGCACTCTGATTATTTCTCTCGCCAGGGTCCCTAGGCAACTAGAACAGAAGACAGGGCAGCACACTTGAAGGTGGGTATGTGAGCGAATGAAGGAGTGGGTGCACCCTCTTCTCAAGACAAACCTACTAATGAGGGAATAGAAACAATTAACACAGGGGAGGAAGGGTTTAAAAGGGAGGAGGAGAGAAGTGGGCAGTTGGGTTCAGTAGGAACAGAGAAGTTGGTGAAGGATTGTAACTTGGTGATGGTGGAGGAGAAACAAAAGGAGATGGAGGAGTTGTGTGAAGTGGTCAAGGAGGATCCTTGGACCGGAGAGTGGATTACTTTCAGATTGTCAGGAGAGGCAGCAGAGAGAGAGTGGTGAAGCCAGAAAGATTGGAAGGCTCCGTTCTGGGGGCAAAGAACAGAGAGGGAGGCGAGAAAGCAGGCAGAAGCCTTGCAAAGGTGGGAAATGCCACGAGATAGATAGAGAGAGAGTAAGATGTCCCTCTACCCTTGGGACTGTGTTGACGAGACACTCATTGCTGCCCCCAGGATGCCTGGATCCTACCCCGCGATGCTTGGAGCCAGGGCCCAGGAAATATTGATTGAGAGGTACATGCCTGGGGCTTTTGGGACGGAGTTTGGAGAGGTTAAGAATGTTGCGCCCGTTGCACTAGTAGAGGACTCTAGTGCTCAGCAGCCTGGGACTTTGAGGAGGATGTGTCGAGAGGCTCAGCCCCAACCCAGTTATAACAAAGACTCGGGAGGTAGTTACAGTATTTATAAAGAATTGTTTAATAAATCAGAGTTGGAACAGCAGAAACCATCTGACGACCCTGATTGTCGGGAGGGGAGGGGCACCATGGATCTCACAAATATTTTTGCAAAAATAGCTATCAAAATTGCATTGTTTATGGCAGATTCATACCCTGATCAAAACCAGGTTTGCCTTGAATTAAGTACAAAAAGTCTACCACATTTTATCTTTGGGGTTTGAAGACCCTGTGATCAACTGACCAGTGGAATTATAGAAAAAATCTTCAAAGTTTATGCTTGGCATCAATACAGATGCTTACCAAAAGGAGTCCTGGGCTTCAGTTCAAATGGATATGAATGCATCATTTTGCAATCAGAACAACAGGAACAGCATCACGTTAAACTCTGTGCAACGTCCAGGTGTTTTTCCTTTCATGGTATTCCTTAAAGAGATTATTTTATTTTGTTGTTTTGCTTGTTTTTTAATATTGTTCTTATTTATGAGTTTCAGTACAGTATATATCTGTTCAGTGGTCTATAAATATTGTAATAATTTATTATTTAGTTTGTGTGTGTGTTGTGTCCTTACAGTCATGACCGACTCTTCGTGACCCCATGTACATGGAGTTCTCTTAGCAGGAATACTGGAGTGGTTTTGCCAGTTCCTACTCCAGGCGCCTACAGCACGTGGTATTCCATTGTGGTCTCCCATCCAAGTACTAACCAGGGCCGACCCTGCTGAGCTTCTGAAATCAGGCCAGGTTGTAACTTTATTTTAATATTTGAAGCTGTCTTGGACCCTTACAAGAAAGGCAGCAAATAAATAAATAAACAGACATATCAGCTGTCTGGTTACCACTTTTTAATTTTTTTCAGTAAGTCTTTTAAAAACCTTTAGAGTGTTATGACAATACAGTACTAGCTTTCTCTCAGCATTTCTTTGAAGTCATTTAGACAGCATCTTATTCATGTATTATTCATGTATATTTTATCCAAAGGATTACTAAGATCTGAAATATGGATACATAACAAGATCTTAACTTTGTATCAAAATGGGATGAACATCAGCATCAATTGGGACAATATGAGGAACTAGGGCATTCTGCATCTGGACATATTTTCTATTCCTATTGGTCCGCTATATTCATAGGTGTCAAGTGTTCCCCACAGCTGCCGGGACTGGGAGCTCCGAGGAGGTGGAGCCTGATTTGCAAACAGGGTTCCCAGAATCCCTTGCAGTGGGTTCAAAATGCTCACTGTGACCTAGGTGTCTCAGCTTTCTAGGGGATATCTATCTATCTATCTATCTATCTATCTATCTATCTATCTATCTATCTATATCTATTTATACACACACACACACACAAATCCGGACAGCTGGTGGCATGTGGGTTAGGGGTTGCGCAGGGAGAAGTAGTCTCTGGTGGGCCATCTGGTAGCCGGCCGCACTGCTGCCCAGCAGTATCTGAAGTTCAACTGCCTGCCGCTGGAAATGCGGGACATTTCAGGGGAAAATAATTTTTGGGAAGATGGCAGGAAAGAGTGATTGATCCGTGAATGTCCCACCAAAAAGTGACACTTGACAGGTCTGCCTTTATTATTAAAATAAAAAGGGGAAGCTATGTGGCCATAACAAAATACAAATGCAAGGCTAGACTATAGGTGATACCTTTATAGCCCACTAGTAAAAAATAAAATATTGCCAGCATTCATGGACAAATTCCACTTCTTAAAGATAAGCATCAAAAGTCCAAACATGGGAAGATGTGGTTTGCCATGAGGTTAATCTTAGATGTTAAGTTCTTGGCAAGATGATTTTCGCCAGGCACGTCTGTCTTAGATGAGGCAGGAAGCAGCAGGGTTGTTGTAAAGTTGCATCTGAAGCTGAGGATTGGGTTTCAAAGAGGGGCATAAGTCATACACAAAGAGATACTCCTTCTCTTCATTTGGTTCTTATTAGATCACTGTTTTTTTCAGTTTTACAAATGACACAGGGAGCTTCCCTTCTGTTACAAGAATCAAACAGAAGAAAACTGCCAAACTATAATTAAATATGCAAGGTATCAAGAGGAACCATGAAAACTTGGAGCCAGGGTTTCATACAAAGCTACACAGTTCCTTTGCATCTGTACCACCCTAAAGAGGTGAATTGTGCTTAGAAAGGCAGGTTTATGCTATAGGAATTTGTGATTGAGCATCTGGGTTGCCATTCTTGATGTCAGGATCAAAGTTGAGGAATTTTTTTACAAAAACACATATTACTAATTCAAGAAAAGAAATTTCCATTGAATAACCTGAAATAGTCTATAATAGAGCTGTAATCTTAAACCAGTTTAAGAGGGGGAAATGCTCCTTTAAATTCTGAATCAGCACATGCTGGACTGTTGCAAGTAAGCAAACAGGTAGAAATAGGGCTCATTATATCATTTCTATAGCAGAAAAAATTAGCCCTAATGATTATTGACTTCCCACAAAGCAGTTAATGTCATGGCTGGAAGCCAGTGAATCAATTCCATTCCCTCTCATTTCCATCCATTTCTGTCACTACACTCACCTTAACGATTTCTGCCACTCATTAATAATATTCATTAATAATATTCAAAGGCAGGGATAAAGAACAGCGAGAGATCTCACTACTGTACTGGAAATCCTTTGGGCCTCCAAATGTTTTGAACTACCATATCCACAGGCCACTTTCGGCCACCTGAGTTGTAGGTCTAAGATTCCTCACCTATAGCATAGCCAGCTTCAGGGTTTTCCTTGGAGAAACATATGAAAAAGAGGTTTATGGGAAACAAGGCAATGCACAAGTTTACTGTGTTTGGGCACCCAAACTTGAAATAAAGGATACCAGCAGAGGTTTCGCCCTTTCTAATTTATGATCTATTAGATGTGAGGATTTTTGTATTACTAAAACCTGCTCAAATTGTTTAGAAGATGTTCCGGAGCCATGCTCATGTAACTCAACATTGCACAAGTGCCAGAGAGAAAACTACCAAGGCATAATACATGCTCACGAAGGAGTTTTTCGGGCACATCATACAACAGTCGCGTCATGAATGGCACAATCAATTGTGGTGAATGAAATTGTGCAATGCTGCCTTTCTGGACTGTAATATACTGCCGAGTTCAACAGGTGCAATTTTACATTATATCTCCTGCAACAAGGTATAAAAAAAATTAAAAACATTTCAGAGTTATTATTATTATTATTATTATTTTGCATTGGCGAAAGATGGATGGAAATCCGATCAACCCACGAAACTCGTCCCGCCGTCCCGCGGCATCACCGCCGCCTACCTGGACGAGAGGTGGAGCCCAGCGGTTGGGGGCGGGGGGGGAAAAGCCCTCGGCGTGACGTCATCTCCCTTCGCCCCCGCCACTCCACTGTCTCCACTTCCGGGTTGCCAAGCGGCTGGCCACGGTGGGAACGCGGAGGTCTCTTTTGCTCTCGTTCCCCTTCCGCTCTTCCTGGTGAGCGAGGGAGAAGAGAGGGCGGAGGCGGACCCGGGGCCGTAAGAACGGGAGACGGGAAGCTCCCCCTTCGCCCTGCCCCCACCCCCGCAACCGCGGGAGGCTGAAGGTGGGCGGGGCCGAGCCCCTTGGAGCTTGCGCGCGGCAGGCTTCCGCGCGAGGGAGTTTCCCCGCACGCGCCCCCCCCCCCGGAGCCGCCGGCGGGTAAGCAAACAAACGGTCAGGTAACGGCCGCTGCTTTTGAGGGTCGCGCGAGAGGCGCCCTTTCTCTATGGCCGTAAGGAGCGGAGGGTGGGCAGGGCAGGGCAGGGGAAGGGGAGGCTGTTGCGGAAGGCAGCTTATAGCGTGCCGTGGGGGCGGCCAGTGAGGTGGGGTATAGGGTTACCTGGATTTTTGCTTTTTTAATTTTTGACAGTGGCAGTAGCGATGGTGGGGGGCGTTCCTGCTGCCTTTCAGAGCCCACTGACACATTCACGGACCTTCGTGCAGAACAGAGAGAAAACAAAAGGCAATTTAAAGGCTGACAGGTTTGCACCGGGGGTGAGCTTTTCTGGATTTTAGCCCGCTTCCTCCGACAGAGGGGGCAAAACTTAAGCCACAAAGAAATATATATACCCAGAGTATTAGTTGTACACAGTCTAATCAGTCCTTTTAATGTTCGCCACCTGTTATTTATTTATTTATTTAGATTTTTATACCACCCGTCTAACCCTAGGGCTACTCTTCGACAATTCATTACCAGTAATTGCCAACAAAATAGCCGCTCGGTTTCCCGTTTCCCTTAGTCTGCCCTTATGCAAACTGTCTATATAAACTTTTCAACAAGAAACCCAAAGAGTGACTGCAATTTTTGTAAGCTTTTGTGGTGCATTGCCCACTCCTTCACACATATGGGTCTGGACCTGCAAATCGATGGAGACTGACACTCAAGGAAATTTGTTAGTCTTAAAACCAGTGGTTTTAAAACAAAAGCACTACCTGGAATTACACAGGGAAAATTCTAAGTGGTTTATCAGAGTATGTATGCCACAGATAAAGTACTTTTTAATATGCCACTACTTTCCTTTGATTTATGAGAAAGGCTAAACTAAGGCTCTATCGCCACACTTTCCATATTCCAGTTGTATGCTCTGATTCAACAAAAATAGTTGGTTTTGAACCTTTGATGGCCTCCTCGAACTTCAAAGAGTATTTGAAAAAGACAACGAAAATGCATGTGCTGAAGTCCTGTATGCATCAAGGGTGTACAGTATATTTAATGTGCATGTTCTAATTGTAATCATTTAAAAAAATCATGTTATCTTTTTTTAGCAGATGGCGATGGGGGCTGATACTGAGAGTTTTTCCTAACCTGACATTGTAAATTTATGTCTGAAGCGAGATCTGAACTAGGGGTGTCTTAATTTGCAGCTCATTCTGTTAGATGGCCATTCTGTTAGTAGCTGTAGCCCATGCTTGCTAGCCTTTTGAGATTGTATGCAAATACCTAGCAACAGCAGGCAGTTTTAATATGCTATGTATTATATCTTCTGAATGGTATGGTATTGTTGTAAACCACCCAGAGTATCCTTTGGGCTAGGTGGGGTATAAAAATCAAATGAATAAATAAACAATTTTTTAAAAGTGGTTCCCTTCTGGGATGGCCCAGATGAAGCTTATTCCTACTGACGTTTATGCTAGCTGGTCCAATTGTTATTCAAGGAAGTATTGTACTTTCCGCAAGTGCTCAGTCTTTTAGGATTCTGTCAGAGAGTTGTTGGTATTCTCAAGAAATGTGACTCAAACAGGTTGATGGTTGAAATAGTGTTAAAGCCACTGGTAACATCATTGTGAACTTCACAGTTCTACAGTATTATTTATTGTGCAGTTTTACTTGTGTTTTTCTTCTCCAGTGCTTGAGCATATTCCTTTAAATAAAGCAGCCATTTATTTGTTTCAATAGCTGAAACCTCATCCCATCTTCTGACACAGTTTTATGCCTGGCCTTACGGAAATTACCATTGATGACTTTTGTTCAGTTAGCATGTTCAATAATGGTATGTCTAAATAACTTTGGAGACTGAGTTCCTATTTGTTAATCTGCCAGTAAATGCAATTGGAATCCAATGGATTGCCCAAAAAGCCAAGGTCCTGTCCCAGCCTCCATGGGAGGAGGAAGGAGAATAGTGCTGCCATGCAAGAACAAACATAGTTGAGTGGTGTTGGAGGTTATTTTATTTCTAATAAGCATATATTTTAAAAGTTTATTATGTCAATTAGTTTAGAGCAGATTTGACATTGAGGTTCTACATAAAGGTTTGTGGTAGATTTTTTTATGAGAAATATTGAGAAAAGTATCTAAAATTGTACTCTGCAGGTAGGTTTTTTTAAAAAAAGAAAGTTACTTAAGACATATAGCTAACATATTATCTCTATCTTTTAAAGCTGCCACTTACTGTTAATAGCTCTTCTATATATATTGTTAGTTTTAGATGCTTTTTGTATTTTTAATATCCACTGTTTTATTGTGTTTTACATTGTAAATTGCCCAGAGTCCCCTTAGGGGAGATGAGTGGTGATAAATCTTAATAAGTGAATGAATGAATCAATGAATAAATGAATGAATGAATGTTGAGAGGCTCTCATCTTCTCAGGACTTTTGCCTACTTGAAATTGTTATAATAGCAGTATTTAGCATAGAAATGAATATGTCCAAATTGTTGAAGCTATAAAGTCTTATTTTTAAAAAGTGGAAATCTTTACTAAATTAGGAAATTGAAACGAGGATGCAGGATCTTGCAAAATGTTTCAGGTGGTGCATGTTTGAGGCAGGAAGTTATGATAGGAACAGTTTTTCCAAGTGTAAAGAATACATTTCTTTATGTACATCAGGGAAAAAAACAGCAAAGCAGCTGGACCTTCAGATGATCAGACCAAAATAAAAAAGGTGGATAATAGAAAAACAAAATGAATCCTTCCATTTGTTTTCAGTGTATAAGATACTGGAGAGATGCTAATATTTGAATAATTGTTTTGTGAGAAGACATGAGAAGCAATCTCACATTTTAAAAATTATTTAATAACCTACTATGAGGAAGAAGTTGTGCCATCCTCGGTTGAGGGGCCAGCTTAGAAAACAACAACCCTAAAAGGGAGGTGAAGGGGCAGGCAGAGGGACAGAAAGAGGAGAAGGAAGGAGAGGGGAACTTGGGGGAAGAAAAGGGGAGTGTGTTAGTTGGTTGGGAAGTGAAATCAAATTCGCAGGAACTGGTGGAGATTGTAAAGGAAGATCCTTGGACAGGGGAGTGGGTGACCTTCAAGCTCCCACGAGAGGTAGCGGAGCGAAAATGGAAAGAGAAAAAGGCAGTAAAGCCGCCATATTGGGGACAGACGGCAGAGAGTGAAGAGAGGAGAAAGGCCCAGGAGTTCTTTGAGAAAGAGGTGAGGAGACGGGAAAGCTGAGAGATAAGTGGGAGATATGTTTCGTTATTCATGTGGAGAGCCGGAAGAAGAAGTCTTTCCCCCACCCTGTATTGAAGGACCCAGGACTGCGTCTTTGGGACTCATGAGTTTGAACGCCCGTGTTTCAGGAGACCTGACTAGGTTAATTCTAAGCCCAGGCTATAATGTCAGAAGGACGTTTCCTGCAGCTAGATGGATAGTTGAGCCCAATGACTCGGGGGGGGGGGTGTGTTAGTAGAGGAATATTATTTAAAAACAGAGCCTTTGATCCGAGAAGGGGAGGCAACTGCAGTTAAAATGTTCATTCAGTTATGTTTGAAAATAAAGCATTGGAGCAAGCTCCGGAGTTGCAACCTTCTTTGCAAGTGTCTGCTGAGGTGCCGAAGGAGGGACGTTGTGGGGGTGCCCGTGGCACCTACCTGTTCTGTTTCAGTAGTATTTATGTTTTTTTAACTATTTTGTATGGTGTTGTGTAAGCATAAAATGTAAAACAGTTAATTCACAGTACAGTAATAGAAAAGCAAAAGAAGGAAAGTCTAAAGCAGTGGTTCTCGACCTGTAGGTCCCCAGATGCAACTGCAACTCCCAGAAATCCCTTCCAGCACAGTGAGTGGTGGAGGCTTCTGGGAGTTGCAGTCCAGGAACATCTGGGGACCCACAGGTTGAGAACCACTGGTCTAAAGCATCTAAACATATAGTACAATAAATTAAAGTTTCCCCCTAGCAGCAAAAAAAAAAAAATAGTACTGACAAAGTTGAGCTTTGGAAGAGGAAGTGACAAATGGAACACCAGTATCCCCCTCTCCACTTGTTGTCCATTTCTCAGGTGACTGCATTAAATGATTTTAGGTACGTGGATCCTAATCTATATAACGCTTTGAAGATAAGCATCAGAATTGGGGCTTATGCTCTCAAACAAATTAGGGGCAACTGAAGTTCCTCAGTAACCAGCAACATAGGGTCCTGATAACTGGTTTTGGCGAGTTCAAATTGCAGCTGCAAGGTCAGTAATTGAAAAATGTGCAACCTCTGGAACATATTTCTGTAGGTTTGGGGCTGCAGGAGGGGTTACAAAGGAGCAATTCCCATTGTACAAGCAGATTGATTTTGCCATAGGATGCTGCATGCTGCTGCCCTTACTGTTGATCCTAGATAAACTGGTAAAAATGATTTTTAAAATGAAAATTCCTGAAAATTAAAAGGAACAGGATTGACAGTAAATCAGTGTGACTTAAAAAGACACTTGTCCTGACTTGCTAACCTTTCTGGAATATTTTGTAAGAACTGCTAAGGGTACAGAGGAGGCTTTGAAGGCTTCCATATTGGTTGAATGGCCAACAAGTTTGTTCCACACAGGGTTTGAAGAAATCTTCCTAGAAGTTGGTGTCTACTCTGCTTCTGCAGGGAGGTAGAAGAATCATAGTATTTTGGAGTTGGGAAAGAAATGTGAAATTCATTTACTTTCAACACATTTCAACACATTATGTACAACATTTGCTGCTGTTGATAAATTGTCTCATGTAGAGAAACAGAGCCTACCACCTGCTCAGACAGTCTGTTCCATTATTGAAAGTGTTTTAGCTAATACTTAGCTGACATCAATTTCCTTGTAATTTCAACCTTTCACGTTGATGCTGTAGAGCAGTGCTCCCCAACCTTTTTGTCCCCACGGACCGGTAAATGTTTGATGATTTTCCGTGGCCCGGGGTTGGGGGTGGGGAGATGGGAGGTGCGGGGGGGGGGGGTTGGGTGGGGGGGAAGGGGAGGGGTGTGTGGGGGGGGCAGGGGATGGGGGGGGAGGGAGGAGGGGAGGCGGGGGTGCAGGGGGGGGCTTGGAGCGTGTGCCTTGCGGGGGGCCCACGGGAGCGGCGGCAGCGGCGGCGCTCGCCGGCTGGGGGCATCGGGCGTGCCGCTCGCCCCCGCGCGCATGGGCGGGGTGAGTGGGAGCCTGGGGCTCCTGGGCGGGCGGGCCCCCGCCTCCTCCTCCTGTCGGCGGCCGCAGCCGCCCGGGTTCGGCCGCCGCCGCCTGCCTCCGGCTGCGGCCTTCGGGCGGGCGAGTGGGGGGGGGAGGGGAGGGAGGCCAGTGGGGGGGTGGCGTCCCCGCGCGCCCCCCGAGAGGCCAGTGTCCTTTCCTCAGCCCTCCCCCGACACACACACACACACACACACACACACACACACACACACACCTGGCCACCTCTCAGGGAGGCGGGCAAAGCTCACCCCGCGCCGCGCGTGCCCTCCCCTGCCACCAAGACTTGCCCCCCCTCCCGCCGGGTCTCCGGGCCGAGAAGGGGGAGTCCGAGCGCCTCCCGCCGCCGCCGCCGCCTCTCTCACCTGCTGCTGGGCAGGGAGCCCGAGCTCTGGCCAGGCACGAAACTCAGGAACTTGTCCGCTCTCCCGGGGAGGCGGAGAGGCAGCCGCTGGGGACTGGCGGAACCCGCCCCGCCCCGAAGGGGCTGCAACGAGGGCGGTAGCACCTCCTCCTCCTCCTCTTCCCGCCGCCGCCGCCGGAGGAGCAGCAGCAGCAGCTGGGGCGATTGCGGCGGGGGGTCGCAGGGGCGGCAGCGACCGCGGGGGGGGGGTCGCGGCGGCGGCGAAAACACCCGGGCCGGCCCGCGACGCCCCCCCGCCCACCCCCAACACAGGCGCGGTCTGGCGGTGGCGGCAGCGGGGGGGCTCTGCCCTGGAGCGCGGCCGCAGGAAGGGGCCAAAGGGCGCGCGCCCCGGGGGAGGAGGAGGAGGAGGGGCACCCACCTCCTCTTCCGACCGAGGGGGTCCCCACGCTGCGGCGGCGGTGCGCGCGCGTGGGGGGGCTCACCAGCGCCCCCCGCGTGTGCCCCCTCCTCCCCGCCGGCCCCCGCACGCCCGGCCCCCAGCTTCCTGCTGCTGCTGCTGCTGGTGGAAGGTGAGGAGGAGGGCGGCGGAGGAGGAGGATGCGCCGCCGCCGCCGCCGCTGCCGCCGCCGGGCAGAGGAGGAAGGCAAAGGCAAAGGCGGCGGCAGCGGCTCCTCCTGCGCTCCTCCAGCCTTCCTCCTCCACCGGCCGCCCGCGGGAGAGAAGAGGAGGAGGAGGAGGGCGGCGGAGGAAAAGGGGAGGAGCCTCCCCGGCCTCCCCAGGCGGCCCGGTGCCGACTGGTCCACGGACCGGCACCGGTCCGCGGACCGGGGGTTGAGGACCACTGCTGTAGAGAAATGCCTGCTTCATTTTCTCAAGAGAACCCTTGAAATGTTTTCAGATGGGTATCATCATCATCATTATTAGCATATTAGAAGTGCAGAGCTGGAAGATACCCTAGGGCAGTGTTGGTGAACCTATGGCACGGGCGCCAAGGGTGGCACCCGGAGCCCTTTCTGTGGGCACCCAACGTCGCCCCCTCACAGCCACCTGTATTCAGGTTCAATTGCTATATTGGCACTTTGCGAAAAATTACTGGGTTTTGAATCACAGTTTGGGCACTCGGTCTCTAAAAAGTTCGTCATCACTGCCCTAGGGCAGTGTTTTTCAACCTTTTTTGGGCAAAGGCACACTTGTTTCATGAAAAAAAACACGAGGCACGCTCCCACTGCGCCCCCCCCAACACACACACACACACACACACACACACACACACACACACACACACCGCGTCCACCAGTTGAGCGAACCCCCCCTCTCTCCTTGAGCCCTTTCTCCGGGACCACGAGGCAGGCAACCCCCCCTTTCTGGCGCCAACACCGGGGTAGTGGAAAGGGGGGGCATTGAACTGGTACCTCTCTCTCGCTTCCTTCCTCGCCGGCTCTTCCAGCGGCAGAGGCAGCCGCCCTCCGGTGGCTCGTGCCCGCCTTTTCCAGTTCAGCCCCGACGGCGGGGTCTCGTTCTGCGCCAAGGCGCGCCAAGAGCTGGGATGGATGGGCGTGAGTGGTGGTGTGGTGGTGGTGGTGGGAGCCCGACAACGGGCGACCCAAGCATTTCCCCTCGGGCTCTTCCTCCTCCTCCTCCTCCTCCGCCACCGCCTGGTGCTCGCCTCCATGGCACTGACGCGCTGCCGCTTCCACGCCTGGGAAGCAGTTTGGGAAGTGATGCAGCGCGGGGCGGTCGCTCTCTCTCCCTCTCTCTCTCTCTCTCTCCGCGTGCTCCAGCAGTCCCGGCCAGAAGGAAAGGAAAGGAAAGGAGGTGTGTGTGTTGGTGTGTGTGTGTGTGTGTGTGTGTGTACGAGAGAGAGAGAGAGAGAGACAGGCAGCTTCACCGCATGACATGGAAGCCGGCCGGCAAGCCTGTGTCTTGCTCCCCTTTACCCCACCGCGCACGCGCGCACACAGAGAGACAGAGAGAGAGAAAGAGGAGAGCTTTCCTCCGGAGGTTGCGCGGCTGCTGCTGCTGCTGCTGCTGCTGCTGCTGGAGGAGGAGGAGGAAGGGGGGTTGGTGGTGCTCCCACCGCTGCCTGCCTTCGCCTCCCAGGCTGGAGCTCAAGAAAGAGCCCCCCCACACACACACCGTCGGGCTAAGGAAGAAAATGAGCCCTTCACCCGTGCAGAGCCGAGAGCGCACCAGGGGGAGCAGAAGGGATGGCGAGAGGCCACCTTCTCTTCTTCTCACGTTACCGCAGCCTCCACGCCACGGCGGCACAACCCGGCCGGCGCTCCCTCGTCACCCTCCTGCTCGCCTGCCCGCCCGCGTGGGGCGACATTATTGCGGAACGAATGGAACGAAGCGTAGCAAGCCCGCCGGGGCTTCACGCCCTCCGTCACCTTACATCCGCTTCAAGGGGAAATAAAATTTATTTCCCACGGCACACCAGGCAACATCTCGCGGCACACTAGTGTGCCGCGGAACAGTGGTTGAAAAATGCTGGCCTAGGGATCATTAAGTCTAGCCCCCTGTTAAGGAGGCACACAAAGGAGAATCTCTGGCTCTTAGATGTGGTCTAACCAGATTGTGTAACCTGACAATGTCAGTTCTGTGTCAGCAGCAGTTGAAAGGGAAAAGTCAGTTTTGAAATCTATTAGTCAATTGATGTAAGGATTAAGAATAAAATAGATCATGTTATAAAGTGTAGAGTTCTTGTCAGTAGCTCAAAGATAATGTCATAACTATACCAAACGGCAATGGGAGCTTTGAAGACCTTCTCAATGTAGAAAGACTATGGCATTCAGGGCTTTTTTGTTTGGGGAAAATACCGCTGGGAATGTTACTACCAAATGCATAACCAGGGAGATTACTCATTTTGCTTCATGCACGTTCTATGCAGCCAGTATTAATGAAACTGGCAAACCATACAAAAATAGTGCAAATATTACTTTGGTCACAGTAATTTTATGTGCAGTCTGACATATCTGCCACTTATGTAATGGGTTTACTCCCTGATCAGTGGGTACCTGTGAAGCATCAAATGTAAGCAAAAATAATTTATTATTTCAAGTTGGGAAGAGACCAAAATAAGCAATATATTTGCTATATGGTTTTCTTTTGTGTACTTGATTTATTTGTTTATAAATATTTGCATGAATTTAGACTTGACCATCCCATAAAAATATTCCTTTTATAATGCTTTTCCTTCACGTCACACCACATTGAAGCTCCTGTTTGCCACTGAAGCTGCCATTAACAACAGTGACACTTTTTCAGGAAAATAGCAGCTTTGCTGAAGCAAGACATTATCATGAGAAAAATAGTGAGGAAGAAAGATTTGGAGTCCCAAAAATGGATTAGGGCCTTGGCATTCTCTTTCCAAACAAACAAATAAAAAAGGTTCTGGAGAGATGATGAAATGTCAAATTTATTTTCTGTTCAATGTTTAGACTGTTGGCTAGCGATATATGATATGACTTTTATTTTGAGAAGGGTTTCCATGTGCAAATATAGCATTTTGTTTAGATTTTTTCCCCAGACAATCCTTTCTCTGTAGATTATAAAAGCAACATCCAAGTTATCATTTGTTATGGAAGAGGTAACACGATTTATCTCACTTTGTGGGTCTCATGATTGACTCCCCCCCTCTCTTTTTTGTAGTGGTTTCTTTGAGCAAATTGTTTAGCCTACATGTGTTTCTGTACTTCCTGGAAGAATGACAGATGACAAAGATGTACTCAGAGATGTGTGGTTTGGGCGAATACCTACCTGTTTTACTCTGTATCAAGATGAGATTACTGAAAGGGAAGCTGAACCATACTATGTAAGTGTTCTAAATCCATGTAATGATATTTTCATGTTAACCTTCGTCTATATGTAAGGAATGTTCTCTGCTGTATATTTGCCTTTAACATGCAGTTATGAAAGTTTTCTCTCATATAGTGGTGGAAATAATGGAGTCCATATTTCTTTTCAGAGCAATTAACATTAATTTCATTAATTCTTGCATTGAAAGACCTTCAGTATTAAGTTGTTCTGTTTCGCTGTCCATCTCCACGAATACAAAACCTTGTGCTGTAGTTTGTGGCAAGGAAGACCTGACTTGCTGTAATTTGCTATTCTGGTAGGGAATGTTTGACAAGCAAAGAATTGCTGAAAGGGTTTATGATAGAAAAAACTTACTTATTAATTTCCATGTTCTTCATAGTAATGTATAATCAGATGGGTGGTTTAAATTACAAGTCATGCTCATGCTTATTTCTTTGTAAAAGCATGGATGGTCATATTGGCAAAGAACAAATATCAAAATACACATGTATGAAATTCCACAGGGATGAATTTAGTTTTAGTGGCCAACCATGGGATCTTAAGATATGGGGCTTCTGATGTATAGACCATATGAAAAACCTATAGGTTTGTGTCTCATACACATCTGACAAGGAAATTAATTAAGGGCACAGGAAATTTTTTGTGTTGCTTTGTATTCATTCAGTTCTTTCCTGGGCATCCTTCAGATTTATAATTTTAAAAGTTGAGAAATGAATCCTTCTTATTTTTTATTTTATTTATTTATTTATTTATTTACCACTCCATCTAGCTGCATATATCTAGCTGCATATAAAATACAAATATTTTATTATAAAAAGATTTATTTAATACACAACTACCGGTAGTTGTGTAACTAAGAGGGCAAAATATAAATATATTTGGAGTATATGAGAGTTAGAAAACTATATATTGTAAACTATATTGTAAAATTCTAATACAAAACTGTCTAGCTCATACATGTAAATAGTATTTTTAATCTAAAAGTATGATTTTCTATTCAAATGGCATGAAACTTAACTACTGTATAGAATTTCAAAGGATATGTTATTAGTACTGTTTTCTTAGTAAAAGGCTATTTTATTAGTAAAATAATAAAATACATAAACTCTCATACAAGTCACTTAAAATCTCTATCTCAGTACATATTGTTTGTAATACCAAAAGAAGCATGGCATAGCATAAGCTATATGCATGTTGTAGTAAATACGTAAGTAGATCACATCCTGTATTTCTCACCCACTCAAAGCAGGGATTTCTCACCCTGGTTTGCAAAACAAAGTTTCTGTATCCTTTGAGTGTTCCCTAAATGTGGCAGAAATCTTGTGTTTATATACCTTTTGATGTTTTGCTTAATTAAAATAATCTGAAGTGGAACTTTAGCTCTCTAATGGGTAAGCAGTGTCAACATGCCATCATTGCTGTCTAAGCAAGGGTAGCAATCTTCTAGGTTGGCTGAGCTCTGCAGTAGCCCCTTTCTTTGGAGTCCCATTTGCTAGGTGAAGTAATTTCCTAATAGGGTATTTGGACAGTACAATACATGATGGGTGTTAGTGACGTCTTTCCCATTATAAAGTTTTCCTGTTTTAATGTTTTCCATTTCCCCCCTGCCATATATTTTTTATTAAAAGACCATAATTGACAATACATTTACTAGACCAAGGCATAAAACATATGCAAGCTGCTGAGGAAACACGTCATCTAGCAAATGTAAAGAAGTAAGCAGGATGAGAGAAAGGGAAGGTGAGGAGGGTGGATCTTGTGTTCCTGTGTGGTTATAGAAGCTAATACATGAGGGTCACTGCAGGTGAGGACCTGGGAGGGGTGTCTCATCAGGTGGCAGTAACGGTGAATATCTCCCAGTGCTGCTTAAAACTTCATTCAGACCCAAAGAGATAGAACCTTTTGCCCCTTGCCATCACATCTTACTGCTGCACAGATAAGGTGTTGTGCCACAAAAATCTTTCCCTTCTTCATCCATTACCTTCTTTGCTGCTGCATTAAGGTTTCTCATCCCAAAAACAGCTACAACCTGAAATAATATGCAGTCCCTCTAACGCAGAGTTGATGGTGTCCACATTCACTTTCTCCCTTCAGGATCCACCACGAACTCCACAAACCACACACACATGCAGAAAACTCACCTGGTCTTATACAGTATTTCTGAGGAGTAAGTAAGGCCCATAATTTGTTTGACTGAAGAATAGGGCTTCTTTTCTTGGTATTTTTACTTGTGTTAATATTGTAAAATATTTTTGAATAGAAATACTTCAGTCTGATAGATCTTTGGGCCTTTTCACACAACCCCTAAGATCCGCTGGCCACTTAAATTCGGACCAGAGATCTTGGGGGTTGGTTGCTCTTCCTACGTCCCCACCCCTCCACTTCCTTGTTCCTGTCTGCGTGAGGGGAGGGAGAAAAAAAGAGAGGAAAAAATGCAGGCTCACCTCCGAAGCCGCCAGGAGCTCCGTTGTCGTCCTGATTCCTTCTCTTAAAGGGGCGGGAGGCAAAAACAACAACAAACAGAAGCGAGGAGAGCCCGGCACTCACTCCCTTAAATCCGCATCAGGGATTTTCACCCTCCGAGAGCAGGTACATGAAAAGTGCGCTGGGACGCGCTTAGGTGGGCGTGGCCGCACTTAATTTTCTGTAAACTCCGGAGCTGGTGGGGAAACAATTGTAAGCTCCGGAGCTGGCAGCCATTTGCGGCGGAGTTTAGGGGTCGTGTACAAAGGCTCTTTGATGTGGAATTAAACACAGTGTATCAGTAGCAACTTTTACTTTCTAAAGAAAATGTTCACAGTTTTACATTTAAAAATTATAAATATTTTTTACTTCAAAGTCTTGCACACATTTTTAATTGTAGGTAAAAATGCAAAGTTGCTTCATACATTACTTGTTCCCAAACCTTTTATTCCAGCTCTTGTTACCTAGAATAAGCTACTTGACACTTGTAACAGACAAGGTGAAAAAACATTTTCAGAAGGTTATGAGAAGAGAGGACATTGGTGAAATATGGTTTGAAAGTGAAGGCACACCACTGAAATGGTGAGTTTTTTATTTCTGTGTATTTTTTAAAGCTGGCATTAAATTTGACAACAATCATGTTGTTCTTTCCTAAATCATTCTGTATAGTAAATTATGTTTTTTAAAAGGACTCTTCTAAAGCTATGCTGATTCTTAGGGGTGCATAGTCTGGGCATAATATTGGACCCTACACTTTCCATGGAGGCCCAGGTGACGTCAGTGGTCCTGGCCACTCATTTTCATCTTAGGCAGATCGCTCAGCTACGTGCCTTCCTGGACCCCGGCACACTCGGCATGTTGGTCCAGGCACTCGTAGTCTCAAGATTATACTACAGTCACCCCCGCCATTTCGCGGTTCAGGTACTGCGGTCCCACTACATCGCAGGGTCACAGTACCTGCACCCCGGAGCCGCGGGGGAGGAGCAGTGGGGGCGATCGGGTCGCTCCGCGCCGCCCCTGCGCTGCTCCGCGAAGCATTGGAGCCATGCGGGGGGGGGGGGGCGATCAGGTCGCTCTGCGCCCCCTCGCGCTCCTCCAGAAGCCTCGGAGCTGTGGGGGGGTCGATTGGGTCGCTCTGCACCCCCCCCGCACTCCCCCGAGAAGCCTCGGACAGGCGCGCAATCGCCCCCAGGCCCCACCCCACCCGTTTCCGCATATCACAGATTTTCATGCATCATGGGTGGGGTGGGTCCCACTGTACTGCAGTGCACTCTATGTGGGGCTGCCTTGTAGGGTAATGTGGAAGCTCCAGCTAGACTAGTTATGGGGATAAGGAAATACCAACATATCACCCCACGCTGGCCACGCTGCACTGGCAGCCAATTCACTTCCGCATTGATTTCAAGGTTTTAATGATGACATACAAAGCCCTAAATGGTTTAGGACCTTGCTATCTGGCAGAATGGCTCCTACTGCAAAATACTGCCCATAACACCCGATCATCTCAGGCAGGGCATCTGAGGGTGCCATCACTGAAGGAGGCCCGTAAATTTTTGACAAGAAATTGGGTGTTCTCAGTGGTTGCCCCTCACCTCAGGAATTAACTTCCCCCTGAGATTTGTATGGCATCTTCTCTACCGGTCTTTAAGAAAAATCTAAAGACGTGGCTATTTAAAAAGGCTTTTCCTGGGTATTAATATATACTATGAAGGATTTGCTGTTTATGCACTTTATTATTTTTAAGGCCGTCTTGCTCCTGTTTGATCCTCAGACACATATTGTTTTATTTCTTATTATGTTTTTATTTTTGGATTGTTTATTTATTGTGCGTCTTGATTGATAATTTGTTCAACCTTGTAAACCTCCCAGAGTAGCCATGCAACTAGATGGAGCAGTTTCCATAATCTTTTCTCATTTCTAATATTTCATCACTCTCTGTGATTATTTTCTGTCTGTAAACTTACTGTCCCTAACTAGCATAATACTTAACAAATCCTTAGAGAATGAAGTTTCATTATTCCCTATAAACAACAAAAAGAATAGTTTCTCCCAGTATTTAACCTTTTATCCAGTATATTCTATGAGAGAGTATTGGGTACTTCTCTCTAGAAAGGCAAATATGCTCCTTTATTCTGTTGTCTCTAAAGTATTGGGATAGTTTGGCCCCTTCAATCTATTATTCTCTCTGTGGAAGATCTTTATTTAAGCCTTTTGTTACAACTCAGGGAAACACAAAAAGCCTTTTGTTAGAACTAGATACCACAGTCATTACCAGTTCCTACACTGGAACTTTTTCATAAAAGTTTACATTTCTTTTCTTTTCCTCATATGTTCCTGCTGTGACCAAGCAGCCAATGTGGGTATTCATGCAGTAACTGCCACTAGAAAACAAAGAGTTTTGGTTGAAATATAAAATATGCTTGTTTTGATGAAAATCAAATGCAAAGAGTTGAATTGACAGCCACTTTATTTCACCATGTGCTCCCTGGTCTACTGGGTCTCCAGTGGGTACAGAGGCCAGTTAACCAGCCCAGGGTGGACAGGAGAAGCCACTGAATAGAGGTACTTAGGAGAGGATGAGGCACTTCTTTGTAGCCAGCTGGTGGAAATAAAGGGGGAGGGAGGAAGGCATAGGTATGAGTAAATGGAGTTTAGGCCTGCAAGATGGGAGAACAAAGGGGTATAAGGAGACACTGTAGAAGAGCCCCAGTCAAATTTATTTGGAGATGAGGACTATGGATGGGAGACCACCAGGGAATACCAGGTGCTATAGGCACCTGGAGTAGGAGCTGGCAAACCACTCCAGTATTCCTGCCAAGAAAACTCAATGAACATGGAGTCACGAAGAGTCGGTCACGACTGTAATGACACACACACACACACACACAGTTACTCCTTCCTCTTTGAGCTGAGTAATGCAGCCCATTAAAATAGCTTTCCACTAAAGCACTTGCTTCCCTTCCCGCCTGCTGTAGTGGTATTACTTATTATGCACTCATCACTCAACTGTTACTTAGTCAATCATTCCATCATGCAAACAGCTAACATCTGTATACTGTACAGTACACAACTTTGACAAACTGCTGGGTACTGAAATAATCACAGCAAGGGTAAAGTTCAGTCTCCCATGCTATTTTTGATCTCAATGTCTTCCCATATGGCCACTCTACTAGTTAGTTCTAGATTTGGGTTGATATTGATACCATGACTGAACTGCCTGCAGTGAGGTCTACTTTTGGAAGAAGAATCTTTCCATGGGGACTGCACTTCAGTGATGATTTAATCTTATCCAGCTACTAATTGTTAGTCACAGTTGGACTTTAACTAAATAATTAGCTAGTGGAATGCCTAAATTCAATCTCCTTCTGAGATAAAGACTGCCTCTTAGCCCTTGCTATTTCTGTTCCAAGTCAACAAAGGGCACTGTGGTCCACACCCAGAGCAGCATACAGATCCAGAGGGGTCCAAGCTGGACATTTATGCAACATGGAAGCAAGAAATTGTGAAAAGATATCTCAAAGCTTCAGCTTCAACTTGAATTATAAGCTACGTATTGTCTTGCCAGAACTCTGGATTCCAGAACAACAGGCATAAGATCTGGCCTGGTTCTTTGTTTCTTCCTTTGCCCATATATTTCATACCATCTTTGCCTGTTGAACAGTTCTGCTAGAACCTGAACACTTGCCTTGTTAGCTATTGTAATTGTGTTCCTAGAATTGACTTTTCTTGATTAGTTGATATGTTGGTTATTGTCTTTATTTGTAAACTGCTTAGAGTAGTATTGACACTGTCAGGGGTATGGAAATATACAAACAAACTTCGTAATGATCTTGTAAAGCAGTAGTTCCCAGCCTTGCACTCCAAAAATATCTGATTGGGAACCACTGTTGTAAAGGTAAGCCAAAATGTTTATGTGGATGGATCATGTGGCTAGTTTTTTCTTCTATTTCTTGTTAAGTATTATTTCACAATTTTTTAAACAAAGGAAGTTCTGCAACTGTACACCATATGTATATCAGCAATACCAGTTTTCTCCCTACATTAGGAACTTCAGTTATTGAGGAGATGGAGATTAAATTTATTCCATTACCATCTGTTGAGCACAGCAACTCATAAAGAGTTTGTGGTTGCTTGCAACTATCTTTCTTTTGCCTTTGCCTCTAGGGAGAAAGTTTATTAGTTTTTTTCCTTCCCTTTTGGCTCAAATTTGGATTTAGTGTTGATCTGGTATGTAAAATAAGTTCTTCCAAAACAAACTTTTAAAAGCTAGAAGTCTGCTTTTATCTTTAATCTGCACTTGCTACATCCTTCCATATTACAGTAATCTGAAAGGCTATAGTTAGTAATGTATAACTTTGTTTTCCTCTAATCTATGTATATCTTCAATGAATTATGGTCTTTTGACCATTTTCTTCAAGCATAGCATTTTGTAAAGCAACCAAGTCCATCCTGTTGTAACATATGAGTTTTGTATGGAGGGAACATAGGTATGATAAGGATCCCTCATGTGGTAGAATCCTATGATGAAGGTACAGAAAGGCATCATACTATCCCCTTACATTTCGCGTTAGCTGGGGTTATGCCATCTGGTGGCTGCTTCTAGTGTAACAGCAATCCTGGGTGTTACCAAAGTAATGAATGTGAGCCATCTGTGTACTTTAAACAATGTGGATCTCTCGGAATAATATTGCAGTACCAACCTTTGTCATGTCAATCACTATGCCTGCTCCTTTCTGCACTTTTTATCTGCCTAGCTGTGTTTTGAGTGCTATTATTTTTTATAGCATTGAACAAGCATGAGCAACCCTCCTGATGTATTAAACTAGATCTTACTTAATATTTATTTATTTTCTGACATTTGACCATGTTGGGTTGTGTTGTCCAAAAGTGCCACATTGTTGTACTCAACTCCTTTTTTGCTTTGACTTCAGAGAGTGCTTTATAAGGTGGAGACTAGGCACCGTCATTCCACAGGTCGTTAAAAACAACTTTTGTATAAAGTTAATGAAGTGGGAAGAGAGGAACCATACACACTTCCTTGAACTCATTGGAGCAATGGTGGAATATAAATGTGAGGAATAAGAGGGAAAAACAGCATTTGAATAAACTCACTTCTTCAGTTATATCACTTACACAGTGATCATCATGTCTAAGAGATGCTTTCTCTTTGAAAGTTAAAATTGTGCTTTTCAAGCATTGTGTATAAATATATTAAAAATGGCAGTGAGCATGGCACTGCTAAGCCTTCTGAGAGAACATTCTGACCTGCAGAATGACATACAGTGGTACATCTACTTATGTGCGGCTCTACTTAGGAGCAATTCAACTTAAGAGTGGTGTTTTAACTGCTGCCTTACAAATTTTAGATGCAGTCTGCTCCACTTACAATTTTTTAATTTATTTTTGATTTTTTAGATACAGCTGCTCTACTTACGAGTTATTTGACTTATGAGCATGCATTTGGAATGGATTAAACTCATAAGTAGAGGTGCCTCTGTATGCTGTTTTCAGTTCTGAAATAAATGTTACATTACTAGTTCTCAAGTGCTTATTAGTTTAATTAACATGCAGGAGTGTGGTTGACTATGTTAATAATCACAAATCTAGAAGATGTACCATTAAAATCTGTTATTAAATAATAATAGAGGGTTTTATGGCACCTTTTAAACCCTAACATTGTGACATTTGTGGATTGTGCTTCAGAGAATCTGTTGGGCCATCAAGATGTTGACATTCGTTTTGCTACAAAAGACTAACACTGTAATCCATCTGAACTTTGAAAATTCTCAGTGAAACTTAGACTGTGCTGGGTGAAATTGGATATTTCAAAACAAACAAACAAAAACTGGAAAACTTGGGCATTAGATGATCATTTCTAATATCCGGTGTTCTTAGTACAGTATCTCGTTTGAATTTATATACAGTGGACCCTTGTATAACAAATGGTTTATATAATATCAGATCTGTACAACATAAAAAAATTCTGGAGATAGGGGAAATTTGCTTAACAGAAATGCCTATGGGGTGAATCCGTACAACATAAAAATGGGATTACTCCATTTTCAATGCATTCCTATGGGAAAGTTCTATGAAGGAAAATTTGCTTAACAGAATTTCATTTGTTACGAATTGATTCCTTTATACAAGGTACCCCTGTATTTCTCTTTAGAGATGACTGACCAGCAGATGGTGCTATATAACTACATGTAGTACTTTCTTTGCTAGTCTTTTTTTAAAAATAACTTGTCTCTTTGTGGTAGGTCCTTTTGATCATACAAATTAAAACAAGTAAAAAATATGAAATATTTTACTAGGCAGAAATGAGTGTATTAGATTTAAGTAGTGAGCTAATGTTAGAAGCCCAATATTAGAATTCTAGCTTCTGCTTGTTTATCCTAACTTGTTGTGACCATTTTTGACATGCATAACTCCTTTAGTATCATTAAAAAAGAATTTTAGCTTACATGGTGGCCGTTGTGTCTAATTACAATATTTTTAGTATAACCTAGTTTGATTTAATTTCCTATTTTTGAGTTTGTTGAAATGGTTTTCTTGTGTCTGCCACTTTGGCATGCCCAATCTGAGCTATGGGCTTTCTATGCTAACAAGGTGTTAGATCTGGTAGCATGCCTGTCCGTACCATTTGCTGAGCAAAGGAATAAGAAAGTACAGTGGACCCTTGTATAACAAACGATGTGTATTACATAAAATTTGTACAAAATAAAAAATTCAAGAGATAGGGGAAATTTGCTTAACAGAATCACATATGGGACAAATCTGTACAACATAAAATGGTCGCAATTAGGGATTACTCTGTTTTCAATGCATTCCTATGGGAAATTTGTACAAAGGAAAATTTGCTCAACATAATTTCATTTGGAACGAATTAATTCCTTTATACAAGGTACCACTGTACTGTTGTATATCTATCCTGGCTCTAGACTTCCATAGCCTCAGGTTAGCTAGACTGTTGTAGTATATCTCTTCTTTTTTTTTTTTGCCCTCCCCCATACATACATATCTAGTTAGTAATTTTTTGTTAAGCTCAGTAATAATATTCCTGTTTTGGTGGTTGTTCATTCTTACATTAAAGGAACACTGGCAGGTTTATCTACCTTGTGTTTGAGAGAGATGACTAAATCAAGTGCCCAACATCAGGTTTTTCAGTAACTCTTTAGTAATTTTTGTTGAAAATGTGACTGAGTATATTTTGCTGGAAGAGTATACAAAGTTACATTCTCATACAGTATACTGTAACTATGCAATAAGAATATATAAGCTCTCTGTTAAACTGGGATGTCTATCATGTAAATGTTGCCCACTGACTTAGAATTGTACTGTGCAATTGTTTCCCCTTTCATTTAAAACTTTTGCATGTCCGTGATCCTTCAGCTTTTATACTGAAGCTTTCACTGTTTTTTATTGGAAAAGCAAAATTAAAATGATTGAAGAAGCAGAAGACAGTTATTGCAGAACTTTTGCCTAACTTTGTGTGGCTCCTAGTTTCAGGGAGCCTATATACCCCCTTCTGTCAGTTTAAGTGTTTACCACTTTCAGTTTTTGTCAGCAACAGCCTTAAAATTTTACAAGAGGTACCAGTAAAACTGTCAGAACAGGAGGTTAGACATGGGTTGGGATTTTCACCCAAACCACTTTTCTGAACATCTAAACGTTAATATGAATCCTTTGTATAAAAGGAGTCAATTGACCTGAAGATTAATTTAGAAGAAACTTGTTTTCATTACCTTTGAACTGTTCTTTAAACTGACATGGTTTAAATTTTTTCCATATATGAACAGGATTCAATATTTCGGTTCAGTATAAAAAGGGAGGTCATACATGCTTGGCTTCTGTACATCCAGCTCAGATATTCCTATTCTGAATAATTTGTTAGGATTAGTGGATTTTGAAGGAAACCAAATGCAAAATACCTAAGAGGTACAGATAAGAAGATCTCTAAGCAGTGGTGTTAACCAGTTTACTGGTGGTCTCTTTTTCTTTTAAAGTAGCTGCTAGAAGTCCAATAAGATTGAAACAACCAAATTAGTTTCAGTTCTGCGTGACTGAAAATCAGAATGATAAAGCTGAAGAATGATCTCTGACCAAATCGTATTTGGGGGGGGGGAACCACACTGGGTTTATTTCTGTCATTGTTTAATTATTCATATTCTTAGTTTCCTCCTTCTGCAAAAGCTGATACAGCATTACAGCACTTGTCTCAGTCTGTTGGAAAATTAATTGTGAAAATGTGAATATCTGTCACTTAAGTAAGCTGCTATAAGAGGTCTCAATATCCTCTAATGCAAGAGCCCTGAGGATTTCTCAAGACGGAAAGTGTATTATTTTATTTATTTATTTATTTATTTAACTTATATGCCGCCCACTATTAAGCAGGCTGATGATAGAATAGTTAAGCGTAAGAACACTAAATATTTAAAAACCTTACACTAAAATCATTATTTAAAAATAAATACGCCCTCTAATATTGTTAACACTCTTACAAATTTTGGGGAGGGGTGAAACACTTCCAGAGTGGCCCAGAACTGCAATCAGAGCTGATGCTTCAATGCAGTCCCCTTCCCACTGTGGTGAGGACAGACCCTTGATTATGAGAAGCTGTCATGCCATAAGCTGAATGGAATTTCATTAGAGGCTGTCATGATGCATCTTCATTGGAAACCACTCTGGGTTCCACTGATCTTCATTCATCCTCCAATATACTGTTGAAAACAGTGTGAAAGTTTTTATTTTGGAACTTAGCTCTGTTAGCATAAAACTTCATTTGCTAATGAGCTATTGAAGTCCCTGTGTGTGAGAGAGAGAGGGAGAGGGAGGGGGGGATGTTGACAAGTTTTGGCTCCAAATCCCAAGTCCAAGTTGATGGCCCTGACCCGCTGAGGGTGCATGCTAAGAAGCAGGCCTGGAAGAAAAGCTGGGCTGAGTCATGTGCAGAGTGAGGGGCAAATTCCTTCCTGGAGCCCTTGCTTCTGCAAATGTGCCAGTCTATCAGCTGGGCAGCAGGTGCATGGGTGGAAGGGAAGCTGCACCCACTACCTCTTAGGATAGCAGTGGTGGTGGCATGAGCAGGAAGGGAGGCCCATCCCTAATAGTGACAATACAAATTGAAAAAAATGGATCTGAGTCACAAGTTGAATCCAAGACTTTAAAAAAACAAATAAAAGCCAAACAAACTCACCCTGAGTCAAGTTTCAGTCAAGTCTTCAGTCAACTTAAAACAGACTCAAGAGTGAGTTGTGACTTTCATGTCCCCATACCTGGTACAGTTATATTAATGTACCTACAAAACACTAAAAATCATAGTAGAATGCCACATCTACAGACTTGTTAACAGCATATATTGCACAAAATGATATTAAAATGGAGATAAGAAAAGGATTTAAAAGGTGTCTGACAAGGATAATTAAAAGTCTGTGCATGTGCAGAACCTTAGGCCCCTACCGCCCTTTTGAAGACACATCTTCTGGATTCCTTGAACAGTTTCATGCTGCAAGCCATGTGCCTTGTCTTTAACCTTTGCTAATTCTGCCTGTTCCTATTCTACAAAATATTGACTTGAGTCTAAAAATGAGAGTTCTTTAAGTAGAGACTAGTGTACTCCTTTTTAGCCTTTTTCACAGGAATTTGTTCTATTATTTTTACATCAAAGAGTCATATAAAATTTATACGTTTTAAAATTAAGTTTAAAGATCTCATCACAATAATGGGAAGTAATTTCTAAACATGTTTGGAAAAACTGTTCAAAGCCTCTGAGTGTTGGAACCTCAGTACTTTCAATTGTTCAAATAATGGCTGCATCCAGATGAACTACCTTTTAGTGTTACAGACACACACCTGAGGCTCATGTTCTCTCACTCTTTCCTTTTTCTCATATGTGGCTGGCCAGAAGGAAGGAACTGGAAACTTTTGTTTCACTTTTTAGCTAAGCATATTTTTTTCACAGTATTCAAATTCAGGAAAAAGGCTGTTAGTGCCAGCTGTATTGAGCTTAGTCAAGTTGTCCCACTGGCTTTGTGCAACTTCCATTTGTGCTCATAGCTCTGGCTGTTTTGAAGCTGATTCCTTGTCATGCAAGCCATTTTCACAATGGAAATGACATGCCAGGGCATATTCTTACCTACTCGAGAGTGGTATAGGAGGGCGAATTACTTAGGCAGGATTGTATCATCATTGTTTTCCCCAACATCTGAATGAAGGAAAGAGTACAACATCTGCGAGTGTGCTTATACATCACCTTCTCTCTGTGAAATCTCTTCTAAGTCAGTACCTCTTGTTGCCACCTTTTCTGTTCCACCAATCAATCTTTCACCTCTCACACTATTGACAGATACTTGTTTGGCCACCAGCAGGTAATAACCATTCTTTGTGATGCTGCTTTGTGTGTGAGCCCTGTCCTTTCTATTTGTTTGTGGCAAACAGAGGAGACGAGAGAAAAGCATGGATGAAATTGATCAATACCTAGTTGCAGAAACATTGTGGAAAAAACCAAACAGAGCACACTTTGGCCAGTGTGTCTGAACCATGAGAAAGAGAGTGGGAGAAAGGCCGACAAAACTCCCTCTTACACTTTTTAAACTGTACAGCAGGGCTGTCCAACTTTGAACAGCCCATGGGCTACTTACGGCTGCTGGATGTTCCCACGGTCCACCTCCTAAAGTGCCACATGTCCCCAAGGGCTACTTTCAGAAGTG
Source organism: Phrynocephalus guinanensis (assembly GCA_037367245.1). NCBI lineage: Eukaryota > Metazoa > Chordata > Lepidosauria > Squamata > Agamidae > Phrynocephalus > Phrynocephalus guinanensis. Next base: position 129,038,505 of record CM074733.1, read on the forward strand.
CACGCATGCGCGCTTTGCCAGTGCTTCTGAGTAGGAGGGCAGAGTCTCCTACCGATGAGCCAAACAAGGGTGTGTGGTATGGCAGCGGCAGAAAGTAGGAAGGGAAGAAATCTGGACCAAACTTCTGAGCGGGTGGGTGGGCAAAAAATAAAAAAATCCCCCCCGAACATGCTGACACACGGGTGCCGTGTCAGGAGGCTGGTGGGGACCTGGCAGGCGACTTCTTATGGAGCCATCGGTCATCCTGTTGTGCAGGCCTGGTGTACAGTAATCCCCCATTTAACGCAGGCTAGGGACCCGACCCGTGACAAAGGAAAATCTGTGATATGCAGATGCTGGGTCAGGTTGGGACTGGGAATCCTGTCGGAGGCCTGCTCAGGGCAGTGCTAGGCCTGGGGTAAGTGCAGGAGGCCTCAAACAGGCCCACACAGCTTGCCCCAGGGACCCTTACCTTCATATATTGCGGTCCTACAATATACCGGAACCACAGTATATGAACTGCAAAATGGCAGGGGACGACTGTATTCCATTATAATTGAGGTGGCAGGGTTAGATGTAGTCTAGTGCTTAGAACTGCATTTCCTTAATGTGGTCCCACTACATGTTATAACCTATATTATCCCTGCCATCATATCTGGTTGTCAAAGATAATAAGAGTTGTAGTCAGAAACCTCAGGTGATATCTTGCTTGGGTGAGTCCGGCAAGCAGGCTTCAAATAATGGTAACTGATTCTGTCTAATTTTCTATAGCTAGGGTCCCCAGTCTTCTGGGACACGGGTTAGAGTGGCCAGTGCATAAAGAGGGCTACACCTTAAATCAAAATGTAACAAAATTATTAATCTACTGATTTAGGTAAAAAAAAATTAGAGACCCATGAAAAAATAACTTGATTTTAATCCATTTTGAACAAATTTTACTGTGCAATCCTTTTATATAGCTACACAGATTTATATAGTGAGTGTGATTTTTGTGTCTGTTTTCTGTAAACCAGTGCATTGATGTCCAAGTCAAAATTTATGACAGACACCCTTAAAATGCTGTGTAAATACTCACTTGTAAGTATTGACCTACACTTGTGCTTCACAATTTTTATCTTTGAAAAAGTTTGACATATGTGTCTGTGAAGATTCCCAGTCATCTAGGTGAGTTTATCTGGAAGCTGAGTCATGGCAACTGCGCTTCTTTTCTTGAGAGATTGAAATGTTTTGCCATTCATCCAAGCAGCTTTATCAGTCTGAGGAAAGTTAGTGACGAGTCCTCCGTTTTATAGTTCACCTTGATTTCACATCCCCCTGCTCTGAATAGGCTCATAAGTTGGACAAAGGCCTGAATAGGGTTGTTAGGTGGGCAATAGCCCGAATAGGTTTGTAGGTGGACCATGATCTGAATAGACAGCACTTAAGGCCTGTCGAAGCTGCTTGGATGAGTAACATATCATTTCAGTCTCTCAAGAAAAGAAGCCCAGTCACCATGACTCAACTTCCAGATTTGATGTATGTGATGCCAAACACTGTGAACATGTCTGCAGCAAGGTTTAGGTTGATAAATAGAATCTGATTATTTTCTTTGTAAATGTTTCTGAGAGGATTACTGGCTTGTAAATCAATTAGTGTAAATTTCCATCCTTCTCAGATTTTAGTTCATTGCATTATGCGAAGTTTCAAAAGTTACTTTCACTGACTTACTTCACAAAAATGTTTAATTTTCCTTCAAAAACATGGCACACAAAAGCTTTCCTTTCTCTTACAACCTTGACTTCAATGTGTTGCCCTAGTCCATCCCCTGATGTCCCTGGGGCCTCACCCACCCACCCACCCACCCCGTTCTCCCCTCCTGGTTGAGTTTGGGCCAGTGTTTCCAGCGGAGGCCTCCAGAGCTATGGCTTGGTGCCGGCCAGCTGCCACTCCTTTTGACCCTTGCCTGGCTTGGCTTATTAAATTTGCCGAAGGGAACATGCCTGAGTGGGGTTCGGCTATTGCCACGGCCTCTTTCAGGGAGGGATGTTTTCCTTCCCGATTGAAGGAGACCGTGGTGAAGCCCACTCTGAAAAAGCTTGGCATGACGTTGGACGATTTATCTAGTTATCGTCCGATTGCCATTGTTCCCTTCCTGGGCAAGGTTGTCGAGAGGGTGGCTGCTGTCCGGCTCCAGTCGTATCTGGAGGAAAATCGTATCCTGGATCCCTTCTAGTCTGGTTTCAGACCTCTTCGCTTGACCGAGACTGTCCTGGTTGCTCTGCAGGATGACCTTCTCAGGGAGGCTGACAGGGGGTGTTCCTCTCTGCTGGTTCTCCTTGATCTGTCAGCTGCCTTTGGTACCGTCGACCACGGTAACCTGCTGGTCTGGCTGGCTGAGGCGGGAATTGGGGGTCAAGCTTTGTCCTGGCTCCGTTCCTTCCTTGGCGGCCAGACTCAGTGGGTTCAGTTGGATGATGACTTATCGCCTCCCTGGACTCTCCCTTGTGGGGTCCCCCAGGGGTCGGCAATCTCACCTATGCTGTTCAAAGTTTATATGAGGCCGCTGGCGGAGGTCATCAGGAGATTTGGAGTTCGCTGTCATCAGTATTTATTTTATTTTTATTTTATTTATTAAGCTTATATACCGCCCGTCTTCCTGAGAGGAACTCCGGGCAGTTTACAACAAGGGGACAACAACACAACAGATTAAAATAACAGCAAATTAACTGACTAGCTAAATAATAAAACAATAAAACAATATAAGACAAAACAAAACAGAACAGTAAGGACCAAGGATGCAGATGGCGAGAGAGAGAAAAAAACTGCTGATGACACGCAGCTCTATCTCTCCTTTTCGTCTTCTGCAGTGGAGGCTGTTCGCTCCCTCGATCTGTGCCTGGAGGCGGTTCTGGAATGGACCAGAGATAACCGGCTCAAGCTGAATCCGGAGAAGACGGAGGTTCTGTTCTTTGGGGCGTCCTCGTCTGGGTACAATGGCCCCCTCCCTAAACTGGGGGGTGTTTCCCTCCAGCCTACGGACAGGGCCAGGAATCTGGGCGTGGTCCTGGACTCAGCCCTCTCCCTGGAAGCCCAGGCGATGGCTGCTTCCAGGGCCGCTTTTTATCCATCTCTGCAGGATCGCCCAGATCCACCAGTACCTCGATGAGTCCTCCCTGAGGACAGTTGTGCAGGCCCTAGTGATCTCGAGGATCGACTATTGCAGTGCCCTCTACGTGGGGTTGCCCTTGGCCCTGGTCCGGAGGTTACAGCGGGTGCAGAATGCGGCGGCCAGGCTGGTGATGGGTGCTCGTAGATTCGAGCACATCACCCCAGGTCTGGCTCGCTTGCACTGGCTACCCGTTGTCCTCCGGATTAGGTTCAAGGTCCTGGTTGTGACTTTCAAAGCCCTCCACGGCCTGGGACCAGAGTATCTGGCGGAGCGTATCTCCCAGAGATCAACTGGGACCAGACCCACGAGATTGGCGCAGGCGCGCTCACTGAGGGTGGCCACACCCAGAGAGGCGCGGAAATCGTGTACGCGTGACCGCGCCTTCTCTGTGGTGGGCCCCGTGCTATGGAACCATCTCCCCAGTGAGCTGCACCTAGCTGAGTCTCTGCCCGCCTTCAAAAAGGCCCTGAAGACTCACCTTTTCAGGGAGACGTTTGGCGGCCTTTCTATTTAGTTTTTTTTCTATTTAGTTTTTTTTTCTCTTTTTTTTCTTTTTGCCCGCACCATCTCTGCTTGGGTCATGCCCGCTATCCCGTTTCTTTTTGCTATTGTGCCTGTCTGTTTTACCTGGTTTTTATTGTAAGCCGCCCAGAGTTCCCTCCTGGGAAGATGGGCGGGATATAAACTTAACAAATAAATAAATATAAATAAATTAATATCTGTGATATCAGGTAAGCAATCGAAATTAAAAAAATCTATTCAGGGTAAGTACTTGATCTTTTCCTTTCTTCTTGAGAAAGACATCAGCATCATGATGAAGACTAAAAAAAAGTTTAAGGATTTGGCGTCTGTTTATGAGAGAAATTTTTTTAAACCTGCGATGAGTAAAGGTCATGATGCTTGATATAATTAATGCTGGTTACAACAATAAGCATCACTCATGCCCACTGAAGAATCTTACTACACAAGGCTTGCTGACAGATAGTGAAATTGCTTAGGAAGTGTACTGTTTAATTTCAGAATCTCTTCATTGGTTCTTGCATCTGTACCCGTTTTACTTCCCACATATTTCTTGCACATGAGTTGTGATGCTTTTCAATTTATCTCAACTCAGACCAAGATTTTCTGCTGATCCACATGCCTTCAAGAATTTTTTTCTACAGTTGTGTTGTTGTTCAGTTGTTAAGTTGTGTCTGACTCTTTGTGACCCCATTGACCAGAGCATGCCAGGACCTCCTGTCTTCCACTGCCTCTTGGATTTTGATCAAATCCATGTTGGTTGCATTGATGACACTGTCCAACCATCTCATTCTCTGCCATCCCCTTTTCCTTTTGCCTTCAATCTTTCCCAACACCAGGGACTTTTCCAAGGACTTCTCTCTCCTCATGGGATGGCCAAAGTACTGGCTTCAAAATCTGTCCTTCAAGTGAACATTCAGGGTTGATTTCTTTAAGGATGGACAGGTTTGATCTTGCAGTCCAGGACACTGCAGTGCATTTCAAACTCTGCAGTGCACCATTTTTTTCTGTAATTCTGAATTTGAGTTCCCCAACAAATATTAGTAGTGGAGCAGTTGATTGAATAGTTGAGCATGCCATTGTTCTCTCCTGATGCCAAAGGGGAAAACCCCCCGAACTTTTTGCCTTGACAGTCAATGATATTTGCACTTCTTCTATTTCTTCAATATGCCTGATTGATGATTTTAGATGCAGATAAACTGACACAGCTATCACCAGAAAACTTGGCAGAACACATTTCCTCCATTACTTTAACATGCACTTTTAAATTCACCATCAGCGAGTGGCCTACCACTCTGAGCAATGCATTTAACAACATGATAGCTGCCCCTCACAGTAGACACATTCTGCTCAGTGTGCTTTCTAAAAGTATGTGGCTGCAAAAATGCTTTTTTAAAAAGGATAACTTATTTTGTTCACTTTCATCTCTCCTTGTATTGAATAGCTTTTGTAACAGAATCAAAGTGCTTTTTAACATTTTAATCCTTTTATATTGAAACAGTTTCAAGACATACCAGGCAAACTGTTCTGACCTTGTTTAAAACAAAGAAGTACTTAGTATATTTGTCATTAAAGACATGGTGCTTGTCTGCAATTTTTGTTTCTTTGAAACAGCACCTTTTTTTAAAGACATCTTCCAGAAATTTTAGCAGAGCAGCAGTTAGAGTTTTAATATTATCCTTGAATAATTAAAAATAAGTACAGTTTTAGGGATCTAACTCTTTCCTTTCCCATAAAACCCACCCTACTCTGCTACTGTTAGTGGATGATTTTCATTTAGATAATGGCTACGAAGAGATCCCTGCCTCTACAGTTCTCAGGATGATTGGCCATATGCATAACCTAGGATTTTTTTTAAAAAAATTATTGTAAATCTGGCTTACCAGATGGAAGATTTCCAATCCTAAATACAGTGGAACCTTGACTTACATCATTAATCCGTTCCGGAGGTCTAGACATAAGTAAAACATGACTTAAGTCAAACAAACTTTTCCCATAGAAAGTAATGGGAAAGTGGATTAATCCGTTCCAGATGATGAAAAAGACCCCCGAAAACAGCAATTTAACACACATTTGACTGGGATAGGAGATTCCTTCCAGGGATGTAAATGAAATGGCTCTTCAAAGAGAGGAGGAGGCAGTGGAATTATAGTCCACAAGTTATACGCCTCCACTTTTTAATGTTCATAGCAACAATGTCTAACATTTAAGTTTTACTGATTTCAACCTGACGTTCCAAGTTCTGAACAACTCTATGCTTACCATTAGAGTCCCATAACTGTACAGCTCCCCAACTAAAATGCTTCCATTGTGGACCAGAATTCTGCAGCCAGATTTTTTACAAGACTGAGCCGACTGTCTAACCAGCGAGGCCAGCCCTGATCTCCCGGCCCTTCTTCTCCTCCGGCAGCAGCGGCGGCTTCGGTGAGGCCAAGGACCAGCTCCAGGTGCTCGGAGCTGGCCTCACCGAAGCCACCATTGCCGGAAGAAGGCAGGAGCAGTTTGGAGAAGGCAGCCACGATGCTGGGTCGTGGCTGCCACCAGATTCCGGTGCCTTATGCCGGCGCTCCACGCTGTAAGTCAAAGCCTGCGACTCAAGTCAAACAGGCCTCTTCTTGCTGCAAGTCAAACATGCTGTAAGTCAAGCAGCATGTAAGTCAAGGTTCCACTGTACACTGAATATTATGAGATTTATTTCTTAATAAACACAATGACTTGAATTTTCACATGCTACAGGCAGGTTTAAGAATGTAATGCATTCTCCGGGATATTTTATATTGCGGAAAATTTGTTAATTGGAAACGCACGGGGGTGCAATGCATCCTGGATTTTTTTCACAAGTCATTACAGGAAAAATCATAAGCTGAGGTATTGCAGGGGGAAATTAGTAAACTGAGGCATAATTTCCAATGGATTTCGTTTCATGAACCAAAATTGCATTGATGGAGGCATTCATAAACTGAGGTATACCTGTAATTCTTTAAAAACTGGAGACCCTACAAAAATGGCAGAGAGAAAGTGAATGAAAGGACATCATCCCACCTGGAGCAGAGGATATGCCATTAAGTTGGCTTTAGATTATATGCAGGGTACACAGACATATCACTGCCTGCTAGCCAAACCTCAATCATGAGAAGCAAAATGGCAGCCAGGGGATAGGGAACTTGGCTGGAGGAAGATGGAGGACGGGAAATCCCATGAGCTTTCTTGATAAAGAGAGCATTCCTTTACTTTCAACCCAAGGGACCACTCACCAGTTCCTGCAATCACAGATGTGGGAGAAAGCTCCTGGCTGGAGTGGGTGAGGCAGGAGAGGCAAAAGCAAGGAAAGATGAGGAAAAGAAATATCAGCTCTTGCTGAGGAAGGAAGAAGGCTTTTGACTTTAGTAGGAACCTCATCAGGAACTTTGCAAGCCATTTGGAGGAGCTTTGCAGGGTAGAGACCTTAGAAAGGATTAGTAGGGAAAATACTATTTTTCCTGTTTTTATAAGAATACCAGTCCTTACTCTCCGTTTCCCACCTTTTTTACTATCCTCTTCCTCTTTTATTTTATTTTTAAAGCAGGTCCAACATTACCTGTAACCATCCACACAGCTGCCTTATCTTCCTTAAACAGAGATATATAGCCTTCTATATGGTAATACACACAGAGGGGGCATGAAAAAGCTGACTGGTACAGATACTTGAACTCGGCTGGATAACAAAGCAAACATAATAGCAAAAATATTCTGGAAGATAAGACCAGGAGGGGGCTGACAGAATGAAAAATAAAGCCCAGAAAAAGCAATGTTGCTATTGTGTTGTTGTTTTTTGTAAAAATGGTGCAGGAAAAACAGAGTGAGTGATAGCAGTAAAGAAGCAGTTTGGAGGTCCACACCAGGGAGCTGCCAGTGGGCCTGAAGTTGGGGACTTCTGTCCTAAAACATAGTTAAAACAGACCATAGTTCCTTGTTTTTTGACATATTAACAAAGAACAGTTGAAGGGACTTTCACACACCTTAGGCCATTGTCCACCTAATGAGCCTATCTAGGCCATTGTCCACCTAAGGAGCCTGTTCAGGCCATGGACCAACTTATGAGCTTATTCAGACCAAGGGATGTGAAATGAAGGTGAACTATAAAATGGAGGACTCACCACTAACTTTCCTCAGACTGACGAAGCCGCTTGGATGAGTAGTAAAACATTTTGATATCAGAAAAGAGGTCCAGTTGCCATGACTCAACTTTCAGATAACACTTGAAGAGAGAACCAGATATGTCCAGTTTTTGTAAAGGGAGGGAATGTATGTCCAAGTTTCATTTTTAATAGATTGCAGTCTTCATATAACTGATGAAACTGGATGAGCAGCAAAACGTTTCAGTCTCTCAAGAAAAAGAAGTCTAGTTGCCATGACTCAACTTCTAGACCTTTCAGATAATGCTACACTGCAACTCCCAGTCTTCTTCACCATTTCTTATGCTAGTTAAGGCTAATAGGGTTTGAATGGGAAGTGTTTGCCTTTGCATTATTGGTGCAGTGTTTCTTATCTTCAATATTTTCTCCTGTTTTTAGGCATTATCCTATTGGTTTGCTTTTTGACCTTCATGCATCGAATACAGCACTTCCATGGAATATTACAGTACATTTCAAGGTATAATTACAATTCATATTTCCTTATTTCTTTGGTTTACAATTCAAAGAATTTAAGCACATTTCATATTACAATCTCTTGAATGCACCCAGCAAGAATAATAACCTGTTTATATTTTTTAGGTTTCTTGGCTTGTTTCTAATCTTGGTTTTCTGTTTTAATCCTAAAGACTTCAGCATTGTTATAAAGTGTCTTACAACCAATTTATAAGCAGTTTTATAAATACAGTTTGTAAGAATTTGTATATAAATCCTCACTTTGAGGACAAGAAAGAACACTCTTCATCTCAATGTCATCTTTTGATCAAGGATCTCTTGGGGCTTGAAAATTCTTTGAGTTTTCTGGTTGAGTTGATACAATCTAAATATATGACAATGAAGATGTTAGTAATTGATGTACATCCCTAGAGTTTTCTATTTTTGTTCATATAGTGAGTTTAGTTCAGCTGTAATGGAATACAGTTTTACTTTGAAAGGCTTTCTATCAGCCTGATAGTCAAACAGCAATTTGTCTTATAAAAATCTACATTTAAGCACAGTTGGTGTACATGTCACTGAATGTATATCCCAGAGCTTCCTACGTGTGCAGAATCTAGTATAGAACTTTGGTTTTGGAAAATCTTGACATTTATATGAAAACACCCTACTTACACCATGCCAGGTAAACGTGAAGATTATAATGAAAGTTCTGAAAAAGGTTCCAAACACAGACATTATAATTCTCTTGAAGCAAAAGCCAGTTTGCCTCATAGCTTTTCCTGTGCCTTTTGGCCTTATTGTAGAATGATACAAGGCGAAATGTGACTCCATCTATTGAATCTCTTTGCAAGGGTGTGCAGTACTCCATTGCATAGCTTTCAGGCATAGTGAAAATGGAATATTACAGCTTTTGGAGTACAAAGAAGAGGCTTTAGTTGGACAGTTACAAATTGAATTCTTTCAAAAAGCTAAGGATTATTCCTTATAATTGCTTGTTAAATTCTCATCAGAAAAGGAAGCCAAAGTAAAATTTTTGTTGTTCATAGTAATTTGATTATAATTTTCTGATCTTTCTAGAACTTCCCAGAAAAAGATATTCTGCACTGCCCCTCGAAGGATGTGATTGAAGCCCATTTCATGGCTTGCATAAAAGAAGCAGATGCCTTGAAGCATAAGAGTCAAGTAATCAATGAGATGCAGAAGAAGGATCATAAGCAACTTTGGATGGGCTTACAGAATGGTAAGTAGAACTTCAAAATATCGTTTAAAACTAAATAAATAAAAACCAAAAGTAATGTTCACTTAAGAGGGAAAAAGGAATGTCATAATTGATGGCTAGAATTTATTCTGTACCAGAAAATATTGACTTGAGGTAGGTAATCCAGTGTGGAAAATCTATCTGATCAGAAAGCAGAATTGGGGAGGTGAGTACACCTCACTCAGCCAGTTGTTGATAATCAAAGCAAAATCCTTTTAAAAGCTCTAAAGCCAATAACATTGGTTTACATTCAGCATTTTGCCAGTACTGCAAACTAGGTGGAAGGCTCATGTAAAAAAAAAATCAGTAGACTGACATTAGAATAGCACAGAACACAAATTTATGGAAGCAAAATAGGGAATGCATCCAACACCTTTGTGAGCTAATAATAATGATGATAAAGAAAGAGAAGGAAGGAGGATAAGGCTTTTTAAAAGTGAGCAATAAAGAATGTTTTCACCTTTGATATGGAAACTTAGTTACTTCCTGGCTGGATTACTGTAATGCACTCTGTGTGAGGCTGCCAGTCGAAAGTGTTAGGAAACCTTAACAGACCCAAAACACAGCAGCCAGATTGCTGACTGGGCCTGGTTACAGGAATTGCATAACCACCTTGTTATAGCCACTCCACTGAGTGCTGATCCATTTCTGGGTTGAATTCAAGATGTTGGTTCTAACTTATAAAGGCTTAAATGGCTTGGGCGCAAGCTATATCAAGAACCACATCCCACTTTATGAGCCTCCTTGAGTGTTAAGATCATTGAGGGGCCTTCATCTCAGTCTCGCCATCATCACAAGTACCTTTGATGGGGACAAAGGGGAGGGCCTTCTCTGTTACTGTTTCTAAGACGGGAAAACATACTAAATCCTCAGTCACTACAATAAATATGCATGGAAAATTTAAATGATACAGAGAAGACCCAATATCTGGACACAAAATTAGCTATGCTAATATTGTGCACTACTATTAAATACTAAAAGAGGTTTGTTCTGTCAAAAGAATCATCTCTAAATCTTAATTGTGGGTCAACTTTCCATGTTGAAAGTTCAGAAAAATGCTGGTTATATGACTCTGTCTGACACTGACCATTCAGTTCATTTCCATCATTTGATCCTGTTCATTTAGAAGGCATGTAGCCATAGGAAAGGGTTTTTAGATTAATAGTAAGCAGGGTCGGCCCTGGTTAGTTCTTGGATGGGAGACCACCAGGGAATACCAGGTGCTATAGGCACATTGAGTAGGAACTGGCAAACCACTCCAGTATTCCTGCCAAGAAAACTCCATGGACATGGGGTCACGATGAGTCGGTCATGACTGTAACGACACACAACACAACACAACACACACACACACACACACACACACACACACACACACACACACACACCTTGGGAAATACAGAAACTGTTAAGAAGGTTATGCTTAATTTTTTAATAAAAGAATGTTCAAAATACTGAAAGGCAATAAAATTTGAATGGGTAAACTCTGAAATTATGTTCTACTTCAAATGCTTTTAGCCAGTTTATTAAATATTTGCTTCTCTTAGCTTTCAAGCAGAATGGTAATTTTCTCTTCTTTGGGAGAACGTTGTGATAATCCAAGATAAGACGTTGCCCAGAAATGTTAATGGTATAGTTTCAGTGTGTGTCATTGGCAACTGCACCTGTAGAACCCAACAGATAATGTTTTGAAAGCTTTCAAATGCTAATTTTATATTTGAGTCCTTAGTAAAAGAGAAATAAGAAAAGCATATGAAACCAAGAAATTTTTTAAAAACATTCTGTATCTTTCAGTATGGCTTTCATTATGGCTTTCATTTTGGATGGGGTGATTTTTAAACCTCTCTGTGAAAAAAAGTTTATGACCACAAAAAAGAAAAGAAAGTAGCAGTTGTGATAACTACCTCATGGTTAGTGATACATCTGCAAGTTGCTTTTTCTATGAAACATCATATATTTGTTTTTCAACCCATAACAATTTGGGTTTAACTTCCAGTTGTTTCTAATGCTATTATGAACAAGGAGCTGTATGAGTTAATTTTGTTTCTTAATTGATTCATTTGGTTTCATTAATGCTGACAAGAGTAAATGACACCGTCAGTTAGAAATAATGAAGTTATTTTTATTTAAGTTGTATGACTGGTAAGATTCTCAGACGTATGTGAAATATGATTTGACATTCTGTCATGTAAAGAGCCCCCTATATGATGATGGAGAGGCAGGTATTTTTCATTTATCTTCTACCTGCAGGTTCCCAAATCAGGTAGTCTTGATTTTTGCTGTCACCAGAAGACTGTGAATCAAATTGTAGTTCACTTGACTCAACATAAATGTCTGTTCTGCCTGATCACTTTAGGTCACTTTCAGCTCTCCAGCACTTTGGATATCACATTGTCAGAGCAGCTTCTCTGAAGTATTGTGAAATACTATATACTCGAATATAAGCCTAGTTTTTCAGCCCTAATTTTGGTCTGCAAAAAGGGGCCCTCGACCTATTTGCGGGTCAATACTTTTAGCCACTGAGGCAAGTGCTTGGGTCGGTGGCTAAAAGTCATTTTAAACATTGTGTGCCGCTTCTCATGACCCCCCTCTGCATCACAGGGGAGTCTAGGGTGGGAAATGCAGCAGGGCCTGGCAAGTGCTTGGGTCAGTGGCTAAAAGTCATTTTAAACACCACACACCACTCCCCCAGCTTACAAAAGAGGAGCTGCCAGGCCCTGCTGCATTTCCCACCCTAGACTTATACTCGAGTCAATACGTTTCCCCAGTTTTTTGGGGTTAAATTAGGGGCCTTGACTTATACTCGGGTCGACTTATACTCGAGTATATACGGTACTTCATTCCACTTGTTTATAAAGAAGCATCTAAGAAAGTAATTGTAAAATGTTTTATGTAATCATTTAAAAATAACAGTAGTTAATTCTTGGGCATTCTCAAATTGAATACACTGCCCACAGATTTTATGGAATAGAATACAAATGGTTCAGCAAATATCTTATGTTTCCCAGTGTAATACTCTATTAGACAATAGCTGCTGTATTCCTATGTAAATTTGTCTGTGAGCAGAGGTGAAATAAATAAATTAGCAAAGAGGCAGGACTGTTATAATTCTTTTCAAGTAAATTGCTTATTCCAGTTTTGGCACATAAAATTAATTATTTACTGAACTATGCCAATAGTGAATTATAGTTCCTTGGAGAGGTGAAGGCTACCATATGTCTGCTGGACTCTAGCTCTTCCTGGTTTATACAAGGTGCCAGAGAATGACTGGCTGAATGAGTATGAGGAACACTAACCTCCTTGCAGCAGGTTAGGATCCCTGCATGCTTAAAGGAAGTAGTATTAAGATCATTGCTGAAACAAACCTCCTTGGATCCCATGGTATTGGATAATTATCAGCCAGTCTCTAATATCCCAGTCTTAGGCAAGCTGTTGGTATAGGTTGTGGCTTCTCAGCTCCAGGCATTTCTGGATGAGGCTGATAATCTAGATCTATTTCGGTCTGGGTTCAGGTCTGGTTTTGGGTCAGAGACTGCTTTGATCACCTTGGTAGACAATCTACTCCAGAAACTGAACAGGGGGAGTGTGCCCCTCTTGGTTCTGCTGAAGTTCTTAGCAGCATTTGATACCATCAGCCATGGTATCTTTCTGGGATTTGGAGGCACTGCCTCATGGTACTTGGAGGGGAGAACCCTAGTACCGGGTGTCTCCCTGCTTGCTGGCCTGTGGAGTCCCTCAGAGTTCTGTTTTGTCCTCTGTGCTATTTAAAATCTACATGGAACTGCTTGGAGAGGTTGTTGAGAGTTTTGGGGTTCAGTGTTGCCAGTATGCGGATGGCACGGCTTATGTTCCAGGTTGCAGAGCCAGAGGTTGGGAGGTCATTCCCCAGTGTGCCCCCATGAGATAAGCTGGCCTTGAGGATCCATAGGGTACTTTCCAGCTCTGCGGTTCAAAGGTTATTATTGTTAGGGCACCGACTCCTGTTTCTCCATTCCATCTAACTCTGTTTCAGTTCTACTTCAGTGCCTGGTGTCATCAGTAGATTAGAGGAGGGTGAATAAATTGAAACTTAATCCAGACAAGACAGAGTTGCTCCTGGTCAACCAAAAGTTAAATCAAGGAATAGGGATTCAGCCTGTGTTGGATTGGGTTATACAGTAACCCCTGCCAATCGCGGGGGTTAGGGACCCACCCCACCCGCGATGCATGAAAATCTGCAATATGCTGAAGCGGGTGGGGTGGGGGCGGGGGCGTTGCGCACCTGTCCGAGAAGTTTTGGGGCGGCGCGCGCAGGTGGTGTTGTGGGATCTGACCTCCCGCCGCCGCCCGCCCATGCCGCCCAAGACTTCTCGTCCAGGGCTGTCTCCATTGAAGTGCATTGGCTCAATGCATTTCAATGGAGAAAATTTTCCCCATTGGAATACATTGGCTCAATGCATCCCGATGGGGAAAATTTCTCCATTGAAATGCATTGACTCAATGCATTTCAATGGAGATTGTGGGCCCCCTGCCGCCGGCCCCCGCGCGGCCCCGAGGCTTCTCGGAGGAGTGCGAGAGGCAGCGTGGAGCAACACGATTGCCCCCGCTGCCCCACCACACAGCTCCGAGGTGCAGGTACTGCAATCCCGCAATGTAGTGGGACCGTAGTACCTGAACCACGAAATGGTGGGGGGAGGTGACTGTACTCATTCTGAAAACACAGGTGTGCAGCTTGGGGGGTTCTTCTGGATTGATATTTGAGCCTGAATGCCCACGTTTTGTTGGTGGCTTTTGCACAGTTAAAGGAGTGCTTAATACACTCTGCATGGGGCTATCTTTGAAAAGTGTTTGGAAACCCCAATGGGTCCAGTACACTGCAGCCAGATTGCTAACTGGGTTGCTTACAGGGAACATATACTATCCCTGTTACTACAGCTCCACTGGCTGCTGATCCATTTCTGGGCTTAATTCAAAGAGCTGGGTTTTTTTTAACTTGAAAAGCCCTAAAAGGAGCATGTTATCTTATGTTTTACTCGTGTTTTTAGTATTGTCCTTATTTCAATATGATTGATATGATATTTTTAAAATTCTTAGCTAATCTTGTAATAACTTATTATTTGCTTTTTAATCTTTCTTTTAATACTGTACATTGCCTTGAATCCTTAGGAGAAAGTTGGCATATATATAGATATAGATATAGGTATATAAATGTCAAAAAAGCATAGTAGATAGGCAGTATGCATGGCTTATGATTCATTTGAGCAGTTACTGACTGAATCATAATGTTTTGATACTTCGTTGTGAATTGTGGTGCTGGTTTTGTTGTTTTGTGTAAAGAGAGCAGGCTGACCTAAAGAATGTTAGAAATTGTTTGTGCATACTTTTATTTTGCTTCCCACTTGTCAAAGAGGTAAAATAGCAACACTGTTTAGTATATCTGAAGTTGTTTCCTTCAAACATCTTCAAGAGCAATGAAAGTGTGCTCTTTTAAAAGCCAATTATATTCATGCTAAGAGCAGCACTATTAATCATTTTAAAATATTGAAAATATATAAAGGACTATAATCTGGCCTTGTGATATTAATCATTTTAAAATATTGAAAATATATAAAGGACTATAATTTGGCCTTGTGATATCAGAAAGCCGGATACACTGCTCTGCACGAATTGTAACACATCACATGGGAGTGTGAGCAACTAAACCTATCGTGACAGGTTCTACAATATTTGATGCAGCTGAGCAGATTTCCATGACATTTACATCTCCTAGTGAAAATACTTTTATAGCCAACAATGTACACAAAAAATGAGGTTTTTGTTGTTGTTTTAGCTGCCAATGGAGTAATTCCCAAATAGAATTTTCACAGTATTCTGGGTGCTGTTGAACAATATGTTCTTGTACTTTTGAAAGGGAAATTGCACCTTGTTTTGCTGCATCAGTACTTTTCCTCATTTCTGGTGTAAGAAGCACCTTATACATATCCAAGTTGACCTGCTTCCATCAACATTAATAGACAACCTCCCTCCCCATTACAACTATCTCCAAAATAAACAGTTTTTGAAGTCTAGAAAATTCCAGTCTGCAAAGGAGAAGATGCTGCAATTATGAGATTCGTATGAATCTGGAAGTTGAGTCATAACAACTGGACTTATTTTCCTTGAGAGATAGAAACGTTTCGCTGCTCATCCAAACAGCTTCATCAGTCTGAATACAGCTAGTGCGAGTCTTCCATCTGATAGTCAGCTTTGACCTCTTGTCACTCTGGTCTGAAATAGGCTCATAAGATAAACAATGGCTTGAATAGGCTTGTTAGGTAGACAATAACACCCATAGCCTTAAGGTGAACAATGGTCTAAGGTGCTGAAACCTATAAAGTATGGGTCATTAGCTATGGCCTTGGTGGTGAAGGCTTTTTGATTTGTCTGGGTATTGTTGAAAGGGGTCCTTTTGGGAGGTGTGCCTTGCTGCTTTGAGCCGAACAGCACCCAGAGCGAGTGAGTGAGCCAAGCCATGCTGTTCAGCTTAAAGGCGCAACCATCATCACCACCCTTGGCTCCCGCTGGCTTCTCCCTCCCGCTCCCTTGCTTTGCTGCCTTGGCTTTGGTTCCATTTCCAAAGGAGGTGGGTCGCAGAGGGCGAGTGGGTGCCCAAGCCGAAGGCAGCAAAGTGGGGGTGAAGGATTCTTCCTCTGCTTTGCTGCCTTGACAATCAGCTGGGCTTCGGGTGCCTGAAAGCAGGAGGCAGCAAAGCAGAAATGGAAGGCTTCTACCTTCTCTTTGCTGCCTTGATCTTGGCTTTAGCTTTTTGACAGCCAGCTGGCTTTCACTGCAGAGATCACGGGATGGAAGGAAGTATGTACATGTGAATATTTTTTCACGCATACATACCTCTAAAAAATAGGTGTGTTATGGCTCAATGCATCTTATGGGGTGAAAAATACAGTATATGATATACAGTAATGTGAAACAAGTGGACTCGCAAAGGAAAAGAGAAATCACAGTCATGATCATAATCCAAATAACCCATTATGGGTAAATCAATTTTACCCATTAACTTTTTTTTCTTTCTCTTTCACTTTCTTTCCTCTTCTAAATCTTCTGTTGATTCTTTCGCTTATTGTTGCTTTGTGTTTTATCTGGTTGTTTCAACCCATATTGTTAACTGCCCGGAGTTCCTTGGGAAGTCGGGCGGTATAAAAATAAAATAAATAAATAAACAAAACACTAAGGGCAATAATATCACATATTTAAATTACATATACAACAGAAACAACAAAACAAAACAAACATATCAATCTAACAAGACTCACATAAAAAGGGGGGGGGAACCATCCTATGTTTACACACTTACCCACATACTACACATATGGACCAATGATTTCGCCATTGTCCAGCCTTCTGCATGTCCTCCAAGGGTTCTACTAATGTTCTTGTGTCTATTTCTTCCATTACTCATTTATCTGCTTCTGGGCTCAGCTATATAGCCTCTTCCAGCTCTCCTTTACAAAGTATCTTGGTTGATCTGAAAGGGTCTTCTCCAATGTGGCACTCAAATCCAGAATATTCTTCTGAAGGAGGAAAGATTGGCACCAGCATTTTCTTCTCAGTGCCAAATTAAAACATTCCTCTTTACTTACATGTGTTACATTTTACATGTATATTGGCGTTTTAAGATTTTAATCCGTTTTTGTGTTTGTGTTGGCTGGTAGAAATTGATTTTTGTATGTCTTAATTTGTACTTAAAACTGTTCTGGGCTGTCTTCTACATAGAAGAGCAAATTATAAATTTGAAAAATTAGTTAACTAAACAATTGCAGTAATTGAAAGATTTGTATTTCATGCTTTAATTTCAGCAATGAATTCATTTTTAAATTTTCTCTTTTTTAAAGACAAATTTGATCAGTTTTGGGCTATTAATCGGAAACTCATGGAGTACCCTCCAGAGGAAAGTGGATTTCGTTACATTCCTTTTAGAATATATCAGGTATGTGTTCATATGAAAGTGAGTTTTCAGAAAAATGTTGTTCAGTATATATTATTCAGGAAGAAAAGATGACCACGTTGTTTTGTTGCTGTATACCTTGCAATATTTTATCATGGAAGATAAAGAAAGAAAAAAACAAGTCAGGCATCAATAAATGTCATGTCATATATGTTTCTACTTAAAAACAAGGGTGAGCAGATAGTTCTGACCCCCTTCCTCTGAGATGTGTAGGAGCCTAGAGTGGGTGCCAATCATCATGTGCCTCCACATAAATTGTGTCAATGTTGAAAGGCTGGACACTGTTCCTTTTGTGTAGAGTGGCAGATACAAAGTGGCTGTTTGGCCCCTGTATCAGCGATTTGGTTGTGCCATCCTTGTTTACTCTAACTTCATACAATTTTAGAGCTGGAAGGGATTCAAAGGTCACTGAGTTCAACTCCTTGCCAAAGCAGGAAATTCACACTTAAGCATCCCTGATAGATGGTCATCCAACCTGCATTTAAAAATGTACACAAGAGAGTCGTGTTTTCGAAGATAGTGTGTTCCATTGTGATACACCTCTCGCTATAACCTTATGCTTTTTATAGAACTGTGTGCAAGTTTATAAATAGGAATATTTCTATTTAATGTAGTTTATAAATCTAAATTATAGTGTTTGACATAATTCATAAATGTATTTATTTTAAGGAATTTTAACTTTAATATTGGTGTTCTTATTATAAGAGTATGACTACCTTGTCTTTCTTTGTTTCTTTCCTAAACCACATTGAGCTTGGATTCCTGAGCCTTCTTGTCTTAATTGAAGTAATAGTCTTGATGAAGAATCAATTTTTAGTAGTAAAACTACAGTTTATAACAAAGGAAACCCAAGATATGGGAAACCTAATAGTTAATGTTCAGTCTGAGTTAATTTATTATGTAATATATATGCCTCATATTAAATCATTTACAAACATACGCTATCTTATTGTCATTCCAGACAGCTTTATATCAACAGTCTAAAACTAGCTATCATTACAAATGGTAGGATAGAGTATGCTGCCCATGGTTATTATTCCCTTGCCTAGTTGCAGAATCGGTCTTGGTATATTCATGATGCGCAGTTTAACCTTAAAAGAATTGAATGGGTGCTGTGTGTAAAATAGTGAATAATAGTTGTAGCTGAACTTCCCCAAGGCCCTAATCCATGCCCATTAGAGTTCTCCTGAGAGTTTCTTCTTCAGTAGGTGGTTCCATAGACTCATGTTAAATTTTACGGGATTTATGCAAAGGCTATTGGAACAAAATTTTACAACAATAATTTAATCTTATTCTGTTTAAAATTAGAGGGAAAAATAGAAAATACCTTTTTGAGGCAGTCAATTGATAAAATAATGGAATGAATGAAGGAATGGCATGTGAAGCAAATATGTGCCCTCTAAGCCAATATGCTTCCTAAACCATGATTTGCCTTTTGCAATTTCTGGAAGCTAAACCATGATTGGATGTGATGTCGATTGTTCACTATTGACTGGGAAGCTCTAGAAAAACATCTCTGAAAAGTATGTAGATAGGTATGCACATAGATTTTACTGATACAAGCTTGTATCCTACTCCACACTGTTAATGTTTTTCATCTGTTTCCCGATCCCACAATGTTTATGAGGAATGGAGAGTTTCTGACAAGGTGGTGTTGGATATTCTTTAGGTTAATTTGGATTAGGATTCAAGCTGTACTCTCTTCCAACCATCGGTTAAAGCATGGGGTGTCATCTATAGCTAGCCCATGATTCATTGTTATAATCCTGTTTCAGTATGTTAAGACTTTGGTGCTAATTTCTCATTGTTAACGTTTTTCTTCGATTGCGTCTTAGTGTGAGAAGCAAACAGGCACAGCTGGCTGCAAGTGAAACTTGCTGTGATAGCTTTCCTTTCAAGAGAGCAGAAGAATCAGAACTATACATGCATTTTAGCTAGATTCATAATCTTTGCTATGTGGTGCCAAATCTATTGCATTTTTCCTTAAATAGTGTAGCTGTTTGAATTTGTGTTAAAAGCAATGGGAAAGAATACAAGTAATTTGAACAAACTGTGGATGAAATTAGTTTGCTGGGTGGCATCTTAAAAGAAGAGAGTAAGGGATTCCTAAGTAGTGCATGTGGGAGACTCAGTCTAAACAGTTGCCACAGTTTATCCTTAGTTCATGAAATAATGCTGCTCTTAATCAAGTAGGAAGCTCAAAGAACTACATTAACTCTTTACAACACATCCTGCCAAATGAAAGGATGTAAGGAAGACATGGACTGTTGCCCACATATGATTAGTGAATTGTCCTCAAACTATTTGTGACCATTATTGTCTAGACAAAATTGTAATAATCCTTACTTTATAAAAATAAGTAAGTCTAACTTCATTCCAGATGTGTGTGTACTACTAATGGTTGCCCTTAATTCAACCACAGTCTCTGAGACATTCATATTATTTAGGTTAAGTATCATTGATGTTACTTTGATACTGTTATAGACATAATGATAAAATTTTACTAAATAACAGACCATGACAACGAAAGGTTTCCGCTATGGGTGTGCTATATGTATATTTGTTTCAGTTTCCTTAAGGACTATATAATCATTTGAGTTCTACAAAAAAACAAGGTGTGTGTGTGTGTGTGTGTGTGTGTGTGTGTGTGTGTGTTTATGTAATTTGTCATCACAACATTCTCAGAACATTATGGGTAGGTAATTTCCTTTGCCTAGATTTAGTATACCTATGAGCTGCCTAGGTGCCCTAAGCACATCCAATCTTGCTTGATTTTGGAAGCTAAGCGGGGTCTGCCCTGGTTAGTACTTGGATGGGAGACCACCAGGGAATACCAGGTGCTGTAGGCGCCTGGAGTAGGAACTGGCAAGCCACTCCCGTATTCTTGCCAAGAAAACTCCATGGACTTTGGGTCACAAAGAGTCGGTCACGACTGTAATGACACAGCACACACACAGTATACCTGTTTGTCTGTATTGTTGCTACCAGGGCTGTGGGGTCGGTAGATAAATGTTCCGACTCCGACTCTGACTCCTAAGTTTTTTGTACTTCCGACTCCCCGACTCCAACTCCTCTGTATTAATATGTGAATGTATTTTATACATTCGTTGGGGGAAAGAGCCGACCCCTGTGGGACCCCACAATGGAGCACCCAGGGAGCAGACAGCCCCCACCCCAAGCTGCACACGCTGGGGCTGGTCTTAGAACATAAGAACATAAGAAGAGCCATGCTGGATCAGGCCAAAGGCCCATCTAGTCCAGCTTCCTGTATCTCACAGTGGCCCCACCAGATGTGTTTGGGAGCGCATGAGACTAGATATCTGTCTCCTGATACCACTCCCCTGCATCTGGCCCTTGAAGTATCCCATTTTAAGCCTGGAGATTACACATCTCCATCATGGTTTGTAACCTGTGATGGACTTTTCCTCCAGGAATCTGTCCAATTACCTTTTGAAGATATCCAGGCCAGATGCCATCACCACATCCTGTGGCAGGGAGTTCCACAGACTAACAACGACCTGGGTGAAAAAATATTTTCTTTTGTCTGTTCTTACTCTCCCAGCCCTCAATTTGAGTGTATGTCCCCTAGTTCTGGTATTTTGTGAGAGGGAGAAGAGCTTCCCTCTATCCACTTTACTCATGCCCTGCATTATTTTGTACGTCTCAATCATATCCCCCCCTCAGGCGCCTTTTTTCCAGACTAAAGAGCCCCAAATGTTTTAGCCTTTCCTCATAAGGGAGGTGCCCCTGCCCAGTAATGATTTTAGTCGCTCTCCTCTGCACCTTTTCCAGTTCCACTATGTCTTTCTTGAGATGTGGTGACCAGAATTGTACACAATACTCCAGGTGCGGCCTTGCTATTGTTTTGTATAATGGCATTATAATGTTGGCTGTTTTATTTTCAATCCCCTTTTTGATAATCCCTAGCAAGGGAGGGACCGGGTCCAGCTGAATGCTGTGCCCCTGATCCCCACCCCGGAAAGCCAGTCCAGCAGGATACCGTAGTCGACAGTATCACAGGCCTCTGACAGATCCAGCAGGACCAACAGGGTAGAGCAATCCCTGTCAGCCCCCCGGAGGAGGTCATCTTGTAGTGCAACCAAGACTGTCTCAGTCCCCCGATACGGCCTGAACCCAGACTGGAATGCGCCAAGGACTTGTTCTTCCTCCAGGAATGACTAGATATGGATGGCGGCCACCCTCTCAATTACCTTGCCCAGGAAGGGGACGTTGGCAATCTGACGGTAGTTGGCCAATTTGTCCAACGCCTGGGCAGATTTTTTTAGGGTGGGCTTCACCACCGTCTCCTTCAGGCGAGAGGGAAAGACACCCTCCCTGAAGGAGGCAGTGGAAATAATGGAAGCCCACTCAGTCATACTCCCTCCCGCAGATTTAATAAGCCATGCAGGGTAAGGGTCGAAGGGGGAGGCCGCCGTCCTGCAATAAGCCAGGGCCCTGGAGGCCTCAATACTATTTTTACAGTAGAGAAGTCATTAATTATAACATTTTGTGAATTGGGACATTTAAACTTGCTTTTTTAAAATTCCAATCGAAATTTAGTAGGAGTCGAAGTTGGAGTTGGTGCATTGTTTGCTGACTCCGACTCCAGGGACCCTCCGACTCCGACTCCGACTCCGACTCCACAGCCCTGGTTGCTACCTAAACTACTGAGCTATTTACATATCTAGAAGTAGTTCAGTAGTGAACATGCACTATTGATGAGAGTGTGGGAGTAGAAGAGATATTAGAGAATGAAGGGACTAATACTGTGCTTACTGTGTGCTCATGTGCCTCCTAAATGACTTGGTACCTAAATATTTGAAGGAGTGCCTCTCCATATATAAATCCGCCCAATCACTAAGATCTGCTGGGGGAAGTCCTTCTCTGTGTCCTTCAATAGAGAATAATTTATTATGGGGGGACATGGGGAAGAGCTTTTTCTGCCCTACCAGCCCAATTATGGAATGCCCTCATTTGGCAGTGACAGTGGCATCATTTTGATGCCACTCAAAACATATTAGAGCCTTCTTGAGGATTGTGGCCTGTGAATGTTTTAATGCAGTTGTCTGAATGTTTAAGTTGTATATTGTGAACTCTTTGATTTCAAATTGTTTTAAATAGTGTACATTTTAAAATACTTTTATACAACTGTGTAATATACCCTGAGATCTTGTGGTATAGGGCAAGCTATAAAAGTTTTGGATTCCCATTGTGGTGTAGTGACTAGAGAGATTGACTTGGACTCTGAAAAACAGGGTTTGAATGCCCACTTGGCCATGAAAACTCATGGGGAGAGTGGAACTGGTAAAACTACTCCTTACCTTGAAAATGCCTGCTAGGGTTGCTATCCATCCATCCCAAGTTGATGGCACAGAACACACACATTAATGTTTTGAATGAATTAATGAGTGTGTTTATTGTGTGTAATTTAAAATACCAGCCATTTACCCAATGATTTTAACCAGCTGCATAATGTAAAGGATGAGCAGGCATCAATCATACTCTGTGGTGAGATATGGCTGTTTCATCTTTTGCCTCCTTAGTTATCTTTGTTGAGAAAGAAAAACTGGGACTGGGGTCAGTACTTCTCTGTCCCTTACCCAAGCTCCCATTTCTGCAGTAGGGTGGATGTAACTGGGTGCTTCAGGTCCATATTTGTGACTGTGACAGAAGGGTGAATGGAGGCAGGCAGGCACAGTTCAAGGCTTTGTTGAACTGATTTCTACCAGGAACTTTGATATCCCAAGCAGGTAATGATGGCAGGAATTCACTTAGCAGGAATAAGTAGTTGCTAACTTTCAAGGTTTTAAGTCAGATAGAAACCAATTTTTCTGTTAAAAGTTGAGGGGAAATCTGTTACTATCAGACCTTTTAATTTTTCAGAAACAGACTGATCAAATCCTAGGTCTAATTTGTTGCTGTGCTGATAACCAAAGGAAGTAACGTGAGAATAGCTATAGTTTTTTAACTGCTAAAATGTTGACATGTGGAAATCATAAGATGGTTAGTGTGTGGGTTGAACATGTAAGGTAATTTGCAGTGGTTTAAATACAATTAGGAAACCCTTTCTTTTATGTAGATGTAAAGACTAGTAAGTCTGTTGGCTTCCATTCTCAAGAATTATAATTTGTGGGTTATGTGTTTTCATGTTATGATTACATCCTGTATAAATTGTTTGGGTAACTGGATTTTAGGCAGTGTATTTAAAGCAATATCTTTGTATATGAGTCTATTTGGTTGGATACTTGTGTAAAATGTATTAGCTGTGTTACTTGGAGGTACCTCTACTATGTCTTGCCCCATGGTTCAGCTCTAGCTCTAATACAAGCTTTCCATGTAGGTCAAGGTTCTTTTGTTATGAAACTCAAAATATGGAAAACCCTCTTCTTTTCATATATAGCCATCAGAATCCTACTGTCAGATAGCATATGGCTTGGTGGCAAACAGCTGCTCATTGCTAAGGTCATAATTGCACTTCTGAGCAAACTTGTTATCCTAGTAATTTCCCACTGAGGCTTCAGCAATTTCCCTTAACCCAAGTATAAATTGTCAATAGGATTGTGGCCAATGTTTGTCATCTTGTATAGGCAGGGTTAGTCTTTCTAGATTAGAATACATTCAAAGATGAATAGTTCCTTAATCGTAAAGCTTCCCTTTTCCCTATCACATTCAACATGTCTCAGCATTAAAATCCCCACTTGTGCTATCTTTCAATCTGGAGAAATGAGATCATTTATGCTAAAGTTTAGCATTTCTATATAGTACAAGGAACCCCCCAAGATGTGCAGATTTGTAGATTTTGTGTCCTATTCTCACTATTAACTTATTCTCACACGTTTATGTGTGATAACCATGCAAAGACGTCTGTTTTAACTATTGTTTTTAAAAACTATTGTCTCCTGCTGTCAGGCAACAACTGAACGACCTTTTATACAGAAGTTGTTTCGTCCTGTCGCTCCTGATGGACAGCTATATACATTGGGGGATCTCCTAAAAGATGCTTGCCCTGCTGCACTTAATCCAGAAGGTACGAGTTGAAACAACATGTGTTTTCTTGCTTGTTGTAACTCAGGAAGATACTTTGGGCCATTTGCTATTTAATGCTGTCAGAATCGGGTCAGGTCATACTTTTATTGGACCAATATTTAAAAGGTAAGCTTTTGAGCGCTCCCAGATTCTTTGACAGATCAGGTGTCACAGAAACTGGGGTGGGGTGGGGAAACAGAAAAGTTCAGAATTCCTCTTGGGGAAATACTAAAGCCAGCAGTTTTATCTTCCCATCTCTATATACTGTAGATGAAGGACTGCAAGCTACTTAGTGAACTATCCATTGTTTTTAGTTGAAGCACATGCTGCTGTGTTGGCTAGGAGCAGAAGCACTAAGAAACGTGGCAGACTATGTAGAAGAAAAGTTGGGTGTTGAGTTTAGGTGGTGCACTAAGCAAAATGGAATAAATTGTATAATCTATTGACTAGAGGGAGGTAGATTCCTCTTTGCCCTGGTGTTAAATCCTACCATAAACTGTGTGGTCCAGAAGCAGAATCACTTGTTGGTCTAAGGTAATGCTACTGATGAATTATTGTAGCTTTTGTATTCAGAAAGACAGCATCAGAACTAGAAAACAAGGTAAGGGTAGGTGTATCGTACACACCGGTCTCTTACTGTGTTGACTATTGCACTTCTTAATTAGTTGTAGTTGCAAAAAAGTGATTATGTGGACTTCCACCTGGGTTGGCTCTTGACATGTCACAACAGACACTCGGATAAAGTACTTAGAATAATGTGCCAGATGCATCATGTGATGAAATCAGTATTTGCTAGAATGGACCTCTTTCAGCAGATAGCTACAGTACTGTGCTCCTGCACCATCTCCCCAATTCTGGAATTGGCAAGAGGAATGACAAGTGTTACTGTAAGCAGACCTACTTTCTATCTTGGATCTGGTGAGGCCAGGCTTAGTTATGCAAGGCATTTGGAGGCAGTGAAATCATCTTCCTCATACCCTTGATGCTAGAGGACTAACAAGGAGATCTTCAGTGTGCTTGTGTTAGATTTCTGAGGTACTCGGAGTAGCTCCACAGTACAGTGCAATTGCTTGAACGAACTTTCCCCTTTATAGCGCCAAGATTGTAATAAGGTTGAGTGTTGGTTGTATACCACTCTCCACATGGCTGTGGAGCTTTTTCTGTGGCAAGCAGAATTGGGAACATTTGGCTTTTTGATAAAACAAACAGCCTTGTTATCAGCAAACATTTTAGGAAGTCAGTTTTGTATGGCTTTTTCCTATTGATTCAACTCTCAAGTAAAAAGGCTGTCAGTCGTACTCAATTTTAATTTTTGTACTGCTCATTTTTTTTTATTTGTCTTTGTACTCAAGACCTGAATCTTGTGCTGTCAGTATTTACTCAGTATTTAAGCATCTGATGCTTAAAAATGCAATTCCAGTATATGACAAGAATGAGTTGTAGATTTTACTACTTTCTATTTATTGCGCATAGTGTGCAAGCCCAAAGTATTAGAGTTTGTATACTTATAAACACGACTCTCCTTCTGTATGTGACCATGGGGTAAAAGCTATCTAAGCTTGTATATCTACTCTTGGCCAATACATCATGTAGGGTGCTCTTAAGATTGAGGTCACATTCCCCAGGATGCATTTTCTGTCTAAGACTAATGATCCTTTAAAGTCAGTGTTTGATGTATTCTTTTTGGCTGACTATATCCTGACTTAGTTTAACCCTCTTTGACCTGACCCTTCTGACTATTACCACTGTGCCTGGGACAGACATCCTTCAGCATGATGTATGCCGGATAGACACCAAGGCTGAGGTTCTTCGGGGCTTGGATTCATTAGCTTAGTTTTTACTGATCCATGAAGAAATAGCAAGTATTCCTTCAGGACTATATTTTCCTAAGCTTGTCACACTTCTTTTCATTTTCCTACTCACTGAAAACATCACAAATAGGAATAGCATCCTAGGATAAAAAGCAAAAAACCCAATTTGTAGAAACTAAAAATATACTCCCTAAATAAACACACATATTTGCCTGCATTGTGATATTTTTCTTGAGTTCTTGATTCACGTAGAGCTGATGTCAGGTACTTATTAAGGCTGAAATGTAAGTTCCATCTTATGATTTTCACATGTCAGTATTTTATCAGTCAAAAAGTTATCTGTGAAAGATGGATAAATATATTTATTCTTAACAAGACTGTCCTTAGTACATAATATGAACATGGACCACTCTGAAAAAATAGCTGTATAAAGGGTTTACTTACTGGATACTTGGCACTTGTATCCACATTCTTGTATTTCTGATCACTGTGTATGGGTGTGAAAGCTGGAAAGAAAAGAAAGCTGACTGGAGAAAAAAATCTATTCATTTGTAATGTGGTGCTGGAGGAGAGCTTTGTGGATACTCTGGACTTGCAAGAAAGAAAGACTCATGAGTCCTAGAGCAAATGAAACCTGAAGTACCTTTGGGGAGAAAAAAGTTGAGGCAGTCCTATATATATTGAATATATCATGAGAAGGCAGGAGTCTTGGGAAAAAACAGTAGTGCTGGGAAAGGTTGAAGGCAGCCAGAAAAAAAGATAGCCAGATATGAGATAGACTGACACCCACCTAAAGCAACCACAGGTTTGAGTTTGCAAGAGCTAAGCAGGCCTGTTGAGGACAGGACATCTGGCAGTGCTTGGTTGTCCTCCTCTCTGTTCTTGCAGGGATCGGAGCCTTCTTTTCAGCATGGAAAGGCACATCTTATTGGGCTGCTCAACCCCCAAGTTTTTCCCTTTCTGAAAAGAAGGCTCCAAAACTTGCAAAAGCAATGCACAGAGGTGTCTTAAGGACACAGAGAGCAAACAAGGGCTGCTAGAAATGAGGAAAACAGCAAGGTCAGTTTGGGTTCTCCTCCACCCTACCCCCACCTCTCAGAAAAGGTTTACTTCCATGTATATGACACCCCTTAGTTTTTAGTGCCATGATTTTAGAAAGAAATGGCATTGTGTACATGGGAAAATATGGTAGATTACAATTGTCACCATTCCTTGCCCCTGGCAGTGCTAGCAATGCTAGGCTCTCGACATCTCATAAGTGGAGAGTTTAACTTTTTTTCTCTCCTCCCAAAAAGCACATCACTGCCCCTGTGCATTATAGTGTTGTTTGTACAATTTGGCAAAACTACTCAAATCTAAATATCTTTTGATTGAAGATTTCTTCTGAAGCTCTGTTTAAGGCCATTGTAAGCTGCCCAGAGAATGCTATGCACTATGGGGTAGTATACATGTAAAACAAATTAATAAATAACAACATTTAATTGCAAGTTACTTAGTAGAAGAAACATGTTTAAGTTACTGCTTTATTAACTTGCCTGTGAACACACACACATTGCTAACGGTTCTGGACGGTTTTGTAATTATTAATTTAGCACACTTTTCCAATAATTATTTAGTTCATTTGAATTCAAAGCTTTCTAGCTTTAACTTTCTGAATGGTGTTCATTCAGTTAAAATACGCAACAGGAAGATAATAATCTGTTGACACAATAAGGATTCTGCAGAATTTCACCATAAAATGAAACAGCACGTCTCTTGCTTCAAACATGTTTTAACCTGTGGATGTTTCATATGTGGTCCCTCTTTCTCTTTCTTGGAATTAGATGGTGAGAAGAAGACTCAAGTGGTGATTCATGGAATTGAACCGATGCTGGAGACACCAGTACAGTGGCTAAGTGAACATATGAGTTATCCTGACAATTTTCTGCACATCAGTGTTATCCCTCAACCTGCAGATTGAAATATCAGCTTGTTTGCCAGGAAGATCAGCCTCTGATTGGGAAAACAATCCCAAGTCTTCTTGCTTTGTGAGGGCGACTTGACCAGAAACCCTTGCTGCTGTAAACCAAACAGGAAGAGAGATCCTTCATGTGATAAGAGCAGTTTGGGCTGGCTGTCTTTTGCTTCAGCCATATTTTCTCCATGGCTGCCATTAACTTCAGGACTTGACAGGACTGATGTAAATCTTCTGTTTTCTAATATAAAATATGAAATTGAGAGCATGGGGACAAGTGGGAATATATGCCACTCTGTGTTTCTTATTAATCAATAAACAGGGATATTTTCTAAAATTGCAGTGACTTCTTGCTAGAATGGAAATGTTGATTTAATCAGACAAGCAGTTCTATGAGCAGTTCTGACTTTCAGGATTCCTTTAAATTACACTAAATTATTTCATGATTTCATATGCAATTTATTTCTTACATTTTCTACTGGGTAGTTTAAGTTTTGAGTAACTTTCACAGTATATCTCACAGAGACCTGCTCACATTATGGATGGGTGAAGCCTGTAGATGGGAGACCTTTTCTTGAAATGCATTGCAGCCGCTTTTCTCTTTAAAACCCTAATGGCCTCAGTGCAAGGCTTTTTAATACACCAACGTGCTGTCCACAAAGACCTCACTTCAATCAATTGAGTCATCTGCACATATAGTTAGTTTGAAGTATTCATAGCTTGGAACTCTTTGAGGAGAGCCAGACAGCACTGATTGTCTTGGACTGATCCCAGAATTCTTCCTGCCTCCCAACAGTATTCTGGCAGCCTGGGGACTCCTAAAAAATCGGCATGTGGAGCTGTTGTGAAATAAATAAAAGATAAATAATACTGTCATTGTGTTTTTGCTACCTGATGTTTTCATATTAGGTATGAGTTCCTTAGGCAGAGCTGGCTCCAGAGAATGACAAGACTATGGCTGCCCCTTTGACTCTTCTGTTAGAGGTAGCATAAGAGTCTAGTCTCTCATTAGCTGTAGAAGACTAAGTGCCTTAATTAAGGGTTCCAAACTATTCGCATATTTTGTTTCATTTCCGTTAACCAGGGTTCTTGAGACAGTGTGGAGGAGTACATTTGACTGGAGCAAACACTGGGATAACAATGGGTAGAACAGTCATGGAAAGTAAAGGGAACTTTTAAAAAATCAAGGAGCAAAAGAGAAAATAGCGTGTAAATGGTTTGAATGACATACTGGTAAAAGCTGGGGGAGTATTTTGCAAAAAGAATAGCAGAGATTATAAAGGAGTATTCTATTTAGTGCTCTTCCAAAACAGTCCAATCATGGGATGGTTTTATAATGCGTAAAGCATAAATTTGAAAGTTTTACTGTAAATCAATTGTTTTCACACAGAATTATGGTTGGAATGATTAGAGATGCTGTGATGTTGTTTTGACTAATATGTTCCCTAAAAATCATATTCAGTAGGAATAAATACTTGGTGCAAATGTGACTTTTGAACTGCGGTATTATCCTTATCCCTCTCCTGTTGCTAAATGAGAAACAGAAAGCAATAGTGTTTAGTAATACAAATTTGCACCAAATTTTGGCCTATTTTCTACACTCTCCCCAGCTATGTATACGCCTTCTAATGGTCACCATACTCCTGGCCTTCAGCAATTACTAGGTGTGTAAAGTTTTCCTTGCAATAAAATGCAACGTGTTATTCTTTTCTGTAATGATATTGCTTTCTTTATACCAGAATGGCTTAACGTGACCTACTAGGCTGCTAGGATGCTTCCTTGATCCTGATTAAATGAAGAAATGATATTGGACAATCCAGTGTTATTTATATGTCATAAGAGTTTGCATGTGTGTAACAATGCTTCAGATAGTTGAAAGAAATGATTAAATATAGTTTCTACTGGGCTTTTATTTTAAAAGAGAGGGTGGCATCCAGTATTCTCCCTTGTGACCTCTGCTTTTCACCACATCTGCTCTGGAGGGTTCCATTATTGTCCAGTATATATTTGGGCTAGACATGTGGCAGAACAGCAATCCTTTCTGCCAGTATTATCTAATCAGCTGGCCTGTTAACACAGTTGGATTTTGCCCAAGGGGTTCTTTATTGAGGCAAGGTTTTTTGAGCCAGCAGAAGCTTTCATCAGTGGAAGTAGGTCTGAATGTATACAGCTGGCAAATCATTATGCTTTTGCTTCCATTGGCTCAACATTCTTGTTCATCTGATTCAGCAATGTATAGGAATGTGGTTTAAAAACGTAGGCATAACAACAAACCATAGTTACCATATATACTCGAATGTAAGTCGAGTTTTGCAGCCCTAATTTTGGGATGAAAAAGGGGCCCCTCAACTTATACGTGGGTGAATATGGTAGGTCAGTGGGGGGGGGGGGGGGGGGGGGGAGAAGCGGTGGGTTTTAAAACCTTTTTTCCCTCTCCCAAAACAAGCGCCAGTGTCCACCATTGGTGCTAGAGGAAGAAGTGCGGGAGACCCAAAAAAACGCCAGTGTCCACCATTGGTGCTTTAAAAAAACCTGCTACCCCATCGGAAGAAGAAGAGGAGGAGGAGGAGGAGGAGGAAGGGAAGGGCAATTGCCACAGCCGCCACTGCCATCAGCACCAGCTTGGGGAAGGCAGCAGAGGGAAATAATTGGGTTTTGAGAGTCAATTATACTCAAGTCAATCAATTTTCCCACTTCTTAAAGGCAAAATTAGGGGGCTCAGCTTATATTCGGGTCGACTTATACTCAAGTATATAAAGTCAGCCAAGAAAGCATATACAAATCTAATTAAAATAGGTTTCTGGATGTGGTTTGCTTATGGGTGGGAAATTAATTTGTCCAGTAGAGAGTACTGATAAAAATGTTGAAAAAACATTAGTCCACTCACTATAACTTCAACAGTTCTAAAGGTAATATGTTGGTAAAGTAATAAATTGGATGCTTGTCTCTCCCTCTTTAATTTTGTTCCAAAGGCAATTTATTTATTAGTTGTTTATTATATTTATATCCTATTTTTCAGCCAAGAAAGTATCTCAGGGTCATTTTCGAGCTAGGTGATACAGTGGTCACTGCCATCAAACATCTGATCTAAAAATGTTACACAAGAGACAGAAGGAATAAATTCAGTAAATGGAAGAGTGATGGGTCTTCACTCCTTATCTATTGGAGGGTGGGCATGATGGTGAGATGCCTTGTTGCTCATGAACTCATGTGGCCAGGCCAATGGCAGGTAGACTCTGGAGGAAGAAGCATGATGGAGTAGTATCAGGGCAGTAATAACATGTTTTTGTATCCTTGTCACACACATGTAACAATATAAATGCCAGACATTATCTGGTTAGAATGTATATGCATAATCCCACGTTAACCCTGATTAGGGTAGACATAATTACTATTGACTTGGTTAATCAATACTTACATATGTTCCCTTGATTCATTGGATGTGCTCTGTGACTATCAATTGTTCTTCATGGGTTTACACAGTGTAAAAAGATGATTTACAAACACATTTGAGGAAAAAACAGATTTGCATTCTTCTAAAAAATAATCTTGTAGACACAAGTGTCTTAGTAAGGATCAGGCTTACTAAACTGTGCTATTTTAAATTTCTTTTTTACTTTTAAAAAGAAGAAAAGAAATACACAGCTCTGACTCCTTTTGTTGAAAAAAGCACACAACTCTGTCCTCTTAATATAGGAGAACCAGGCATGGGGAAAGGGCTCAGGATAAAACTGTGCCCTTCTAATGAAGCTTTTCAGTGTGTGTCGCCTGGAAACATACACCTCACTCAGCCTGATAGCAGATTTAGCCCTGCCAAACATGGTTGTTTCCACAATTGAGGAACTACTCATAGGATTAACATTAGTTTAAATTTGTTTCTTCATCCTGGATTTCCAAATGCATACACTTTTACCTACTAGGAAACATCTGGCAAATTTGTTGCTGAAATCACTTGGACAACAGTTGGCCTGGAGCATCTGATTTGACTTAGTGACGTCTAGAGCCCCTGTGAATTATGTGCTGCACAAACTACTGCGTCCAGAGTAAAAAGGAACTACAGTAATTGCATTGAAATTGCTGAAAAACTTTGTTGTTTTTGTTTCTTCAGAAGATACACAGTCAGCCTTTCAACCAATGGTTCTCAAGGCTGCTCACAAGCAGCAGAATGTAAACAACCTTGCAACACACTCTTTCATGGTTGCAGCTTTACAACATACACTCTCATGCTTGCAGTCTGGAAGACCCAAATCCTTTGGCTGATGGATGTGACTTCTTTTTAAGTTTACACTTTGTTGCTTAATGAACTCTCTCTTCCACCCACAAAGCTAACTCTGTGGGCCTGATGTGATGTAGAAAAGCCTTCTGGAGAAGAAATCCCCCAACTAACCTCTTCATTGAGAGAACATGGTTTCTGCTGTATGAGTGAGCAGCTGATACCACTTTGGACTGCCAGATGCTGGCTACAACCTCAGAAGAACACTACAAATAACTCAGTATAGCCGGCAATGCCTTTAGTTTTCTTTTCCTGAACAGCAGCCTTTCCCCTCCCCTTCATATTCACAACCTTGTGGAATGGAGGAAAATTTACAAAGCAGTTTGTGATACGCCACACAGCTGTGGGGTGGATGTGGGAGTGTGTCTCCTATTTTTAAAAAGCTAGGGCAGAGCAGAGCAGAAATCTCACTAAGATCAGGTTGTCAAATTATCCTGAGAAAGGAACTCATCGGATCCTAGCCACATAAGTAATCACTGGGACTTTTGTAAAACATAATGTTGCTATGCTTTTTCAAATATAAGCTTTTTTTTTTAAGTGACATATATCATTTGGGTTGTGAGCCCTTCAATCAAAGCCAGGGGTGAGGGTGTTGTGCAAACTAATTGACATGTAGTTGGACATAATTCCCTATAGATAAAGTTTATTCTGAAGTCAGAGTGCTTATTCATTACTGGGGCTAGTAGCCCATTGAGTGATTCAGCCAC
Source organism: Phrynocephalus guinanensis (assembly GCA_037367245.1). Lineage (NCBI taxonomy): Eukaryota > Metazoa > Chordata > Lepidosauria > Squamata > Agamidae > Phrynocephalus > Phrynocephalus guinanensis. Next base: position 129,071,771 of record CM074733.1, read on the forward strand.
AAACAGTTGATGATAATGTACCCAGCCCCCCAGCTCCTGCAGACTCAATTGTGCATCCTTGCTTTTGCCTAGTCATACGACAAGGGGTCTGGTGGACCTGGAGAACCCATAACTTTATTTATTTATTTATTTATTTGATTTGATTTGATTTATACCCCACCCATCTGGCCACTCTGGGTGGCTTACAACAGTATACAAAATACAATCAGATATAAATACGACCTAATGTATACAATAAAACCACAATAACAGCAAACTTGTAAACAAAATAAAACCAGTTAATAAGTAAGTCTTTACATAAGGTTAAAAGACAATAAGCTAATTTAACAGTTGAAGAAACAAAGTAAAGAAACCAGAATAAAAACAAAGAGATGGCAAGACTGTGACTAAAGTGGTATAACTAAGAGCTCAGGAATTTATTATTTATTTATTTATTTATTTGATTTATATACCGCCCTTCTGGCTGAAAGCCACTCTGGGTGGTTTACAACAGGGAAGGCCTGTTGAAAGAGCCAGGTTTTCAATGCTCTTTTAAATGAAGCCAGGGAAGGGACTAGAGATGAATATCGGGCAGATATTTCTTATAAATCAACACATCTCTAATTGTTTTTGAAAATATTAGAAAAAAGATAAGAGCATCAACATTTTCTAGTACCATTGAAGATTTCTTATGGAGCGGCAATGCTCATGTTTTGTTGTTCTTTGCTTTTAGTAAGTATTCTTGGTGTTACTATAGACCAGTGGTGGTGAACCTTCAGCAATCCAGATGTTTTGGACCACAACTCCCAGAATTCCTAGCCGGTGTTGTGAATGACAAAGGACTGTGGGAGTTGTGGTCCAAAACATCTGAAGTGTCAAAGGTTCACCACCACTGCTATAGTCTCTGGTTGCAGTAAAGGTTTTGAAGTGATAGTAAAATCAAGACAGATCCTACAAAAACGTCTGTGTGAAATATGTTGGCAGCATAATTTTTGCTTGAGCATTAAATGAACACTTCTCGTAGTTTGCTATGTGTGGTCCCTTCAGGACCTGCCAGGAGATTACTGTAAAGTCCGAATGCCTATGCTTCTGAAGACCAGTCTGCTTGCTCTGCATCCCCCCCAAAGTAGAAGGCTGCTGGCAGCATTCTATTCACAGTACTTTAAAAACTAGCTTAGGACATGTCTGCAAGTGAAGCCAAAACTCAAGTTTATACTGCTATAAAAGTAAGTTTTCCACGTGTTTTCTGACCAGATACGCTGCTCGAGCCAAGAAATTAGTTCTGACTGTCCTCAAGGTGCTGTTAAATGCTTGCCATTTCCCACACAGTGTGGAAAAAAATCCTGGCAGTGTTGGGTTTCTTCAGAGAAAAGAGTGGTAGGGTACCTTGGTAATCGTTTTTCTTCTTCACATAAATAAGATTATATTGAAAACACTCTGGCCACAAGTAACTGGTAAAGACCCCTTGTGTGAAGTGTAAGCACTCTCTCTTTGTTCTCATCCCTAGCAATGTAAGTATGAACGTTTTGTGTCATGATGCAGAGGAGAAACCAAGAATAGTACCCAACCTTTATACAATTTTCAGTGCACTTGGATAATTAAGGCATTTTTTCTTTTTCTTTTTTGTTCAATCTCATTTTATTTTATTTCAATGCAGAATGTTACGAATTTAAAAATAAACCCAGGCTGCAAATATTCTTGGACTATTGGCCTGCTCCAAACCTCAGTCTCCTCACAGCATCTCAAAGTTTACCTTTTGCTTATGAAAGAATCTATGTAGGGTTATTGAATGTAAGGACCAGAAAGACTCATCCCTTACACACTCAAACACTCAGTTTTTGATTATTTTTATTTAACATAATCCAGTCGGGATTACGTCAGGAGCCTCTTGGTGCAGTGGTTAAACAGTTGCACTGCAGCTAAAGCTGTGCTCACGATGTGGGGTTCAATCCCAGGTAGCAGGCTCATAGTTGACTCAACCTTCCATCCTTCCAAAGTCGGCAAAATGAGTGAGTACCCAGCTTGCTGGGGGGGGGGCAATGTGTACTTTGCATACTGTAATTAAACTGTAAACCACCCAGAGACTAGTTGAAGTGCTATGGGGTGGTATATAAGCAGAACACTTTGCTTTACTTTTACTTTGAAGCAAGCTTGTTTCTGCCAACACACCTCCCGCCTTAAAGATTATTTTTCCTTATTTCTCTCCCCATTAGACTTTCATTCATAGAATGAATTGTAAGGATGAGATGGCAGAGAATATCTTGAGACAGCAAGAATAACAGCAGCAATAACTTCTTTTTCTTAGCATTTGTCCCACTTGGTTGTGGTGTCCGCTATTCTTGTTTTAGCCTTCCACTTGGCAAAAGCTCTATCAGTGGGCAGATCCATTGTTCAATGCGACTTTGAATAAATCAGCCAGCCTGTTGCAGGGGGCAAGTCTATTCAGTTCATCTGTAAGAGAAGCAAAGGGCCTTTCAAAATTCTTGATGTCTGGTGTAGGGGTAACCCTCCCCAACTCACAAATAAATGCAGAATTATCTTGGTTTTTAACAAGGGAATGAAATATAGGCTTTAAACTTCCTCAAGAGCTTGATCCAGGAGATAGCAACCAGATTCCACAGGGCCTCACACCTGATTTTTGGCCCCAACTAGGAAATCTTGCACCACTGAGGTGGTTTAAATTTTCTGAGATGCTCTCTGCAGCTGTTCCAGTCCGACGAGATAACACAGCTCAGAGAGATGGAGAGGAGGCCACTAGCCTAAGCTCTGGTGGATGCCACAGATAAGAACATAAGAACATAAGAAGAGCCATGCTGGATCAGGCCAAAGGCCCATATAGTCCAGCTTCCTGTATCTCACAGCGGCCCCACCAGATGTGTTTGGGAGCGCATGAGACTAGATATCTGTCTCCTGATACCACTCTCCTGCATCTGGCCCTTGAAGTACCCTGGTTTAAACCCTGGAGGTTACACATCTCCATCATGGTTTGTAACCTGTGATGGACTTTTCCTCCAGGAATCTGTCCAATCCCCTTTTGAAGGCATCCAGGTCAGATGCCATCACCACATTGTGTGGCAGGGAGTTCCATAGACTTACACTTACACTTACACTTACACCATTACACCAACTGTATGTCCTTGGGGTGGAGGGTGACACGCTTGGCACGGATGGTACAGAGGTAAGCTTCCTCCACCACGTGCATGAGAACAGCTTCGGCAGGCTCCTGCAAAGCAAGCAACACCATGGCCTGCCACTGCATATTGACCCCTTGGGTATAATTCAGGCAGATTTTTCACACCACCCGGGCAAATGGCAACTTCTGGATGAGGAAATTGGTGCTTTTCTGGTATTTCCGGGTCTCCAGCATGGCCCATTGGCCAGGTGGTTAGCATCACTGGCGCAGGTGGCCTTCTGGTTATTGTCTCTGAGGTGGATGGTGTGGAGATGACCAAAGTGACCACCCACAGTGTAGAGACCTTCCAGTGCCACGGCATGAAGAGTGTTTTAAGGGAGCCCTCCTAGGATCGGGGCCTGCTGGTGAGCCACACCTCATGATGCCTTACCTGCTGCCGCAATGAACCCTCATTAAGGCATGGCTTTAAGTCATTTGAGTCAATCGCTGTTCTTAATTCATAATTCAGCAAAGGAGGCAATTACTTTTAAATGGTTTACAAAGCTTGCTCAGTGACGTCTATGAAGTAAACAACGACAGGGCTTAAAAAGGAGGGTTAATAAAACCAGTTTGTGATGGTCAATAAAAAGTAAGCAACCCAAGGAATGCATTTAAAGAGTCAAAAGAATGGAGTAATGCTGCTGTCAGTTAAGTAGCATATGGTCCTTTTCCAAGGAGAAAGGTGGGGTAAAAATATTCAAAATAAAATAAATTAAAAATAAAAACTGTTGGATCATAGTGGCTATAAAATTAAAATCAAAGCATAGCAATGATAAAATATAGAAGATAATATACTAGCATCCCTGTGTCAGCTACTAATTGCGGAAGAATAGAAGGCAAATCACTCAGCTGCTCTAATCTTTGATTCCCCTTGGCATCAGGTATATTACCTTTCTGCTAGAGAGCGAACTCCCCTTATAGATTGCTTAAAGTGGGAGTCGAGGATGTTACATGAAAAGTTGGCAATTTATTTTCATCATTTGCCAGCACAGCTGAAAATAATTACAAATAAAGAGGAAGCTGACTTTTAACTTCCCACGCTCTCCAAGGGGTTTTGTTTTGTTTGGTTTTACAGCCTGCATCTGGATTTATAGAGCATTTAGCTATAGTGGATAGTAATGCAAAACAATGGCAGCACTAGAGCATCTTTGAAACACTGCACAAATTTCTATATTAACAGTTGGGAGTATCATCATGTTCATTCTGAATGCCCTTTAATTTTGGGCTCCCTGCTGAAACAAAGCAAGGTAGGTTGGCTCTTCCATTAAGCAAAAAGTGGCTTGCGGTTGGTCTGTCAAAAGAATGCTCTCTCCTTGTGTGCCTTCTTTGCATTTTGTCTCAAGTATTCAGTGTTATGACTAGACAGTATGGGGCAACTTCTCCCAGCTCGTAAATACAGCCTATCTTATAAACTGTTTGAACAAGACCTTTTAAGGCAACCCCGTATAATGCCACATTTCCAGTATATTGAACTAAATTTTTGGTTAAGGCTTAGGTTTTGTTTCCCAGGAACCCTCTGCCAAGCTGGCAAATGGTTGTGGCTAGTGTGTGTGGCTTTCCTTAAATAAGGGGGCGGGTGAATAATGCACAGCTGGATCCAAACATCAAGGCGCTAGAAACAATTTCACAAATATGATGATTCCAGGGCAATGCGACTCGTCATGGGGGGTGGCCTCTTATTGTGCAGTTTGCCATGTCATCCAGCAGTGGCTGTCTAGAACGTTCTCCTTGAACACTGCCGAAGTGGCCATTGTGTATTAAAGGCAGGCAGAATAAGCAAGCATGTTTATGTTTCATTATTTACCAATATCAAGGGTTGGGGAGTATTTACTTAAAGATGTCTAATCTGCCATGTAGGGAGGGTTGCAATCAGTACAGTTGCCTTAAAACAACATAGAATAGTCCAAGCACAATCCAACACACCTTATGAGAGTTTAACAGTTAAAAAAATGAAAAAAGCTGGGGACCTGGAAGACAAAGCCAGGCCACGATCCCCCTGGGTACTGATGTCAGGTTTTAACTTGATGCCAAAATAGGGGCAGAGTTGGTGCCAGCCAGGCCTCCAAGAGGTTAATGTTTTACACCAGGAATGGGGTCTGGCGACTCATTGATAAGTCTGACTTAAGTTGCAACAATGACTTGACTCAGAGAAGACTTAGGGTTTGTTTGTTTGTTTTTAAGACCCAGACTCTCCTTTTCTATTCAGATCCTTTGTTTTCTTGATTTTGGGATATATTTTTAAAAATATCATTCCGGTTTTTTCTTCTCTCTCTCCCTCAGCCCTGGAGGAGGGACGGCAGAGTGGAGGCACATACCTAGAAGGTGAGTGGCTTTGTTCTCCCCCACTTACCCTCTTCATAAACAAACAAACAAAACTTGGAAGAGGCAGTATATGATGCTGTCTTTTTTTAGTTTTCTTGCAAATGGTTTCCAGACCTCCATGGTGACTGAATACTCATCCTCACTGACTCCTCCCTTTTTCTGAAGACAAAAGCTTGTTTTGTAATAAGGGCTTGAGACTCAAACTTGGGAATTGGGTACCATAGAATTGCCTGTTTATAGGTAGGAAAGCCCCCTTCAGCTTCTCCATGTTGAGGACTGCTTCCACTGCCCAGGCATAGAAGATAGCTTTCCCCATCAGGTTTTAATGGTCCTAATATTTAGGAAGATAAATTATGCATAACAATCCAGTCCTCTCCTCTCCCCTCCACACACACATTCATAATTCTATTGCTGAAACCAAGTAAGCTTAGGATAGTAAGGAGCAGGATTTTGTATGGAAGATCTATTTGGTTCTGGTACCCAACAAATGCGTGGAGTCAGAATCACTAGCGTAACTAGGGAGGGGCGGAAGAGTGCAGTTGCCCTGGGGGGCACAGCAATTTGGGGGCACCTGGAAGGGGAGCAGGAGGAGGGTGCCATGTGCCATCCAATCAGCAGTCCTTCCACTTCGCTAAGGCTTGGCGTTCCTTAGTTGGGGGCAAGGAGGAGAGGGAAGCAGGCAATGTTTTTTTTTGTTCAAGTAGCACCTCCATTGATTGCTCTCCCTCAGCCCAGGGAAAACAGGAGAGGGAAGCTTGTGACGGAGGTGCTGCTTGGAAAAAAAATCCCATCGCCTGCTTCCCTCTCCTCCTTTCCCCAAGTTAACGATCACCAAGCCTTAGCCGGGGGAAAGGAGGAGGGGGAAGCGTGCTACGGAGCTGATGCTTGAAAAAAACATTGGCTGCTTGATGCTATCCATGTGCTGTGCAGTTTGCACAGGAGAGCCTTGTTGGGGAGATCTCCCGAAGAGGGCATGAGAAAGAGGGACCCTTCTCCCTCTCCCCCACTGTTCCCCCAGGATTGGGCACCCCTTGCTCGGTGGGTAAGACACAGTTGGGGGGCAGGAAGGGGCACAAAAACTGACTTTATCCCTGGGCACTCTAAACCCTAGCTACACCTCTGGTCAGAATCCTTCCATTCTAAGCATGTGCCTTTTATTTCAAGCTTTTGTTGATGGATCTCTAGATTGTAGTAAAATCCAAAGTAAGATCCCAAACATTTGCACCCTGTATTAACATGTTGGGCAAATCGGAATATGAACTCTCAGGGAGGACATGCTAGTAGTGCGTTCTTTCCCTTTGGGTCTCATAATAAAGTGTACACCTTATTGGGAGAAATGAAAGACCAGAATGGAGGGTTTCACAGTTAATCAGAGTGTTTAATCATACTTCAAGAGAAACCGATAAGAGATAGGAAGGGAGAAACTACCGTTACAGAGGAAATGGGGCTCAACATATGACGTGATTCAGCTAGTTAAAACAATAGAAAGTTGCTTGCGTTAATTTAAGGAGGACAACACAGAAGGATTCAGTGCTCTTGCTCACAGGGTTGAGAGAGTTTGTGACTTGTAATTTCAGCACTTAAAGAGAGGAGACTCACACGGCACATGCCTTTTATGTCAGAGGAAATTACTCAGATGTCAAGAGGCACGGAAATTCATTCTTTATTTTCACCATGCTGCTGAGCTGGTTACTAGTTCCGGTTCCTTATTTGTGTAAAACTTTGAAATCGCTTAGTCAGGAACTGAATAAAATAATAAAAATATACATGCTTCTGAACCCCGGCAGAGGATTACCCAACGCCACGGGGAACTCGTTCACTTCAAGATGAATAATAATCATCTCCAGGTCAGAGCAGAATTTTACACAAAGCACACTGGCACGTGATGAAGCCAGATGACTAATACAAGTAAAGATCTACTGCTGAACATCCCACCATCAGTTTTAGGCCACCCCTAATAATAACACCTACACATCTAGGAAAATGTCCTCCTTAAGATGGTATCAAGCCCCAGCCAACGCATAGCTTTCTGTAAACACAGTGCACTGTTAACTTTGACATCCCACATCTCTTAAAGCTACAAAAAGTAGGAAAGCATGAAGAACTGGTGCTGAGCGCACTTTAAAATCATACACCCACACTTCCAGGATACTGGTGTCCATCATAAGGGATTGGGTCATGTCCAACCTCAAGTGTTACACATGGGCAAAGCACTATCAATTGACACAATGGGCATAAAATAAGAGGGACCTGCGATTCTAGTGGGACCTCCAAATCATACACTGCCATATTCATTATGATTGGATGTACAACGGAGCATTGTACTTTCATTAGAGATGCAACTAATGTAGTAACTAGAAAGATAATAACAGAGTTTTTTTCACACTTCACTGCTTCCTACTTTTCTTTCATCGTGGTTACAGTGCTACACTAGGACTCTAGAAGTGTGGGTTCAAATCCATGGGACTCACTAAGTGATTTTGGAAAAATCAGACTCACTTTCCCTGGACAACTGCACAGGGTTGTTACAATGGCAGCATAGGGAGGAAGACAGTCACGTCCATTGTCATGAGCTCATGGGAGAAAAAGTGGACATAATTGTAAAAAGAAACAACAAGTGTTCCTTGCCACTTTCCATGTTCTTTTTCTTTTATTGCTGGGTGCCACTTTTCCTTACAATATATGGGTTCCAAGACGTGGAAGGCTTCGAAATTACAAGTGCATTGAAACAAAACAAGTTGAGGAGCCATGTAGCCATCACAAAGACCAAATGCAAAAGTGGAACAGGTGAAAGTAAAACATTTTGTTTGTTGTGATTTGCTGAAAGTTTCTTTGTTCTTGCTCTGTAATTAAAAAAAAACTATTTACTTTTTCACAAAGTGGCAGCATGCAAGGGAAAATCCCAGAAGCTAATTCCTTTTTTTCATCATTTAACCACTTCTCACCCAAGACAAAGCAATTGTCAGGGCTGTTTTTCAGTAGGTATTAATAAATAATACACTGCAGACCACGCTGACTGCTGTCATTCGTGTTGTCCACATTCAGACTGCCCTTTGCTATGTAAAGCTTGCCATGCTTTTTCTTGCTGGCAACAACGCACAATATTATGCAGTAATTTTGGGCCATTTCCAGGCTTTTTGAATCAGTGGTACAGAAGCACAATATCCCACATCCACAAACTGGGAGGTTTTTAATTTTTTTTAAAAAAATCCTGGCACTTTAAAATGGGGGCTTAATTATACAAATACTGTACACGCAAATTCCGACTGAAACTTCCCTCATGTGGAATTATCCAGTGCTAGAGGATCCCAGAGAATGAGTCCATGATCTTGACTAGAGTTGCTGTGAGAAGTCAGAAGTGAAAACAGCTTGGATGTGGCTGCAGTCCCTCAGTGCCACAATATATTGAAAGGCCATTTTGGACATGGACATCCACTCAAACTGCAACATGGACATCTACTCAAATTGAGGGTTAGGAGAGTGAGAACAGACAAAAGATTTTTTTTTTACCTAGCGTGTTATTAGTCTGTGGAACTCCCTGCCACAGGATGTGGCGATGGCATCTGGCTTGGATGCCTTCAAAAGGTAATTGGACAGATTCCTGGAGGAGAAGTCCATCACAGGTTACAAACCATGATGGAGATGTATAATATCCAGGCTTAAAACCAGGGTACTTCAAGGGCCAGATGCAGGGAAGTGGTATCAGAAAACAGATATCTTTTTTTTTTAATAAATTTTTATTGGATTTTTAAGGGGGGGACAAAGGGAAGGAGTAAAGGTAAGAGAAAAAAAAAAAAGGGGGGGGGAAATACAGTTTTTAAGACTTACATTGAGTATATCAAGCAAAATAGAAATAGTAATTAGACATATTGCTAAAATTGCCAGATGTTATCACACTAATACTAATAAATTTGTTACTTCTTGCCATCTTTCCCGAAAAATCTCGTCGTAGTCTCCCTTTAGATAACCAGAGAGTTTATCAATTTCGATGCATTCTCTTATCTTTCCATGAAGATCCTTCTCTGTTGGCGTGATTGGTTGTTTCCAGAGTTTCGCGTACAGAATTCTTGCAGCAACAATTACATGATGAAGTACATATCTCTGATCATAGGAAAATATTTATATCTACTATATTTAACAGAAATAGTTCTGGTCTAAACTCTATTTTAATTTTCAAAGATCTTTCTAAGAAAAGTTTTACCATGTTCCAATACGCCTTAGCTTCTTTACAAGTCCACCACATATGATAAAAGGTTCCACAGTCATAATTACATTTCCAACATTTAGGTGAACAATTGTACATCTTGGATAAACGATGAGGCGCGAAATGCCATCTATAAAACATCTTATAACAATTTTCCTTGAACGAAATAGATTTAAAGATTTTAACTGTGTTCCACAGAGAGTCCCATTTATTTAAATGAATAGTATAACCTAAGTTTTCTGCCCATCTTATCATACAGTCTTTAACCAGTGTATCAATCATTTTTTCATTTAACAATATGCTATAGAATTTACTAAGAAGCTTGGAGTCACCAGAGGAAAGTATTTTATCAAATGGGGTATCAGTAGTCATAAAACCACCCTCTTTGGAAAGCTCTTTGAAGTGTGAATGTATTTGTTGATATTTCCACCAATCCAGATTATAACCCTCTGATACTAATTTCCCTAGTGGTTTCAATGAGAAGTCATCATTCAGAAGGTGTCTGTAAGTTATAACATTTGAGATTCCACTTGCCTGGGAGCTGTAAATTGCTCCCAGTGGGGATAGCCACATAGGTGCTTTGAAATAAAATTGTTTTTTGATCATTAACCATATTTTAACTAAGGCATTCCTTATCCAGTGCTTTTTAAAGAGGGTATTTAAACAGATATCTAGTCTCATGCGCTCCCAGACGCATTTGGTGGGGCCACTGTGAGATACAGGAAGCTGGACTAGATGGGCCTTTGGCCTGATCCAGCATGGCTCTTCTTATGTTCTTATGTTCTTATGTTCTTATGTTCTTATGACTTAAAAAATGGTGAAGCAAAGATGTGAGGAGGTACAACATGTACAGTGTAGAAACGTACAGTCCCTTTAACCTCTCAGGTAACCTGATGCTGCTATGCTCACTCTGCACAATGAAGGCTAGAAAGCTATGCTTTCCAAACCATTGACTTAGGCAAGCTGAGGAAGAAATGATCTGTTGGACCAAAAGCTCTGTGGACATGTGTGCATGTTTTCCAAAAGATATTGCTTTGCCTTTTGAAACAGAAAAAGAATAATAAGAAGAACTTGAAATGAACAAACCAAAGTCAAAACCATCCATACTCTGTGAAAGAAGGAGAGTGAAGAAAGTGATAAAAATCAGTTCATTTGAATGTAGAGTTGGAGGAGAGCCCTACAGATATGAAAGACAGCCAGCAAGGCAGAAAACTGGGTACTCAATTAAATGTTCAGTAGAGTGAAAATGAGTAACTGGAACCTATCCATGTACATATAATGGAAATACAGAAATAATTAGAATATACTATTTTGGTGGCAAAAGTGGAGTGGAGCAGTAGGAAAAGACGAAGACCTAACATGATATGGGCTGACTCAATAGAGGAAGCCACAGCTCTTAGTTTGCAAGATCTGAGCAGAGCTTATTGGAAAAGACAGCATTGTTGGGAGGGTGGCAATAGGAAGAGAGAAGAACCTAGCATGAGCTGCTGTTGGCTTGCAAGATGTGAGCAGAGCTCTTAATTATAGGACATTTTGGAAGTCAATAACTCATAGAGTCATCACACAGCACAAATGACTTGATGTCACATGGCAATCTTTGAATTTTTTTCTCCCTTAATTGCCAAACAATGGTAGATTTACAAGGTGGGTAGAACAGGCATAAAAGGGTTTCAGAGTCTGCACTGGAGGGAGTGGTGAAAACAGCTTCACATTTTAAAAAACATAACTTGAAAAATGTTTGCCTAAACATTTAGCATATAGCAAGAGCAGGCTGTCAGGTACATCTGTGAAAAATTTGGTGCTGATCTAATGGTTCAGGTTGGTTATTTATATATATTTATTTAGTTGGCTGCCTTTCTACAAATAAGGAGACCAAAAGCAGCTCACAATATTAAAGAGAGTAAAGTAAAAATGTAATAAATTAAACAATAACTATAATTGAACTATATGCTAATTAAAAGACAGCTTGAATAATTAAAAGCAAGTGCATATTAAAAACTATCTTAGCTTAAAGTAAAAAAACAACCTTAGCTTACCAGTTCCAACATTATAATTTTTGTTTGGGGCACCTACATTTTTTGAGTCAAGTTATGTGTGAAATGGATGGTCGGCCTTATGCAATTCTGACCCAAGTGCCATCCTCACTTATAGAGAGGCAGGAAAGGTCATTGGCACCCTGGACAAGAAGCCCTCATCTGTCAGGAAAGTGGCTACCCTCATGGGAAAGACAGAGGGGTGAATGAAAGGCAGACCCACAGCCAGATAAACCAAGGTGGGTCTGGACTGTTGGAAAAGACAGGGCACTCAGAGGAAGAGGGGATGGGATTAAAAGAGAAGGAACAGCAGAGACAGCTGGAATAGGTAGGAGTAGAAAAGGGAAAGGAGACAAGAGGGAATAAAAAGGGAAAGCCCACATAAGGGGAGGCAGAAATGGGACAGAAATTCCTTCTACCTGAGTGGGAATGGATCCGGATGGAAAACCCCTGGACTAAGCAATGGGAAAAGTTGATGATCCCTCACAAAGAGGCTGAGAGGAGGAGAAGGGAAGAACTTCCCCAAAAGCCCTCTAATTGGGATGAGAAGAAAACCATGGAGCTGAGAAAGACGATCCAAGAGGAGACAGGGAAAGAAGACAGAGGGCTTGGCTGCGCAGTTCATCTGGGATGAGGCAAACTGGGAACCTTCCTCATGGGACCCAAAGAGGTTCAGAGACAAGCCATCGGGGTTCAAGACATCTCTCAGAGACCCACTGCCTATGTTACCAGTTTCACCAGGAGTGGAGATGAAAGGTTATGGCCTGGTCCCCGAATACGGACTTTTGGAAATGTCAGTGGAGAATCCTTTTTCCAGTACAGTGGTACCTCTACTTATGAGCAGCTCGATTTAAGAGCAATTCAACTTAAAAGCGAACCGTTGCCGTTTTAACTGCTGCCTTACAAATTTTAGATGCAGTCCGCTCTACTTAAATTTTTTAATTTTTTTAAAATTAATTTTTATTTTTTAGATAGGGCTGCTCTACTTAAGAGTAGTTCAACTTAAGAGCATGCAACTCGTAAGTAGAGGTACCACTGTAGTTTCAACTTCCATTTCGGAGGGATGTGTATAACGTGGGAATGGTAATAACATGTCAGCCTCTGAAAATGGGGTCTTATTATACAAGCCTCCACTCAGGGATGGAACACGTAGTTTATAGCCAGTAACCAAGCCATTCTGCCTGGGTACTTGCACCATCTGACCAGTTGTTTCACCTCAGGACTGGTCCTATGAGAGGACAGACATTTTTGAGCTTTGTAATTAGGGCTTCCCACTCAAAATATTCCCTTTATTTCCTCCTCTGTTCCCTTTCTTCTGTCTCACCTGTATTCAAACTGGTTATTTCCACATCCAGGTCTATCAAAGGATTTCCTTCGAGTTCTTGCATGGGAGGGGATGGTGCATCACCTCTGTTGTTTTCCTCACAAAGATGTTAAACACTTCCTCACATAGTTCTGTGATGAAGAGCAGTGGGACTTTTAAAGTTGATATTAATAGGGGGGTTAGCCCTTTCAGAAATATGTTAATGTTTTGGAACCTATGGAAAAGTTGTCTTCATTGGGCTTGAAAGAGAAGGCAAAAACAAGTTATCCCAAGATCTTGGTGAACCTCCATTATGGAATGCTGATTTGCTCTGTTGCACAGCATCTATTGCAGATCTCACATCCATACGGATAGCAAACACCAGAAAAAGATTATTTGTACTAACTGGAATAAAAATGTAATTAATATAATTAACAGTGACAGAACTAAAGCAAAGCAAAAGCAAGGTGTTCTGCTTATATTTATACTTAGTAGAGATGGGCACGAATAAAAAAAATTGCATTTCGTTTGTTGTTTGGAGGGTCCATTTCGGTTTGTTTCCGTTTTTCGCGATTTTTTTGAAAAAAAAATTGTTTTCGTTTTTGTTCCTTTCGTTACGATTTTGTTACCATTTATTTCATTTTTTGTGATTTTTTAAAGGATTTTAAGCAATTCACTCATATTGCAATAACGGAAACGAAACGCACGACAAAATTCCCAGTGTTTCTGTTCGTTTTGTTTCATTTCAGAGAGAAATTTCGTTTGGCGTTTCGTTACGCAATGAAACGAAAAAACGAAAAAAATGGAAAATTGTTCATTTAGTGCCCATCTCTAATACTTAATATATTTATGTTTATGTTTATGCCATGATCCAGCAACATAGGCCTCCAGAGGCATAGCCAGGATTTGAAGCACCTGGTGACAAAGTTTGTTTTTGTGCCCTTCCTGCTGCCCCCAGCACATCGCACACACCCAGCAAAGGGGGGGGCAAATCCTGCGGGCGTCGGGTGGGTTCATGTGTGTGCACATGGGAGGATGGGTGTGTGTGAGGAGAGGAAGAGGAAGAGGAGGCCGCCGTGTTCCTGCCTGCCTACCCGCTTCGCCACTTGCCTGGCATGCCGCGGTGGAGGCAGCGGAGGGGGTGCTGCCAAGCACCTTAGGGAAAAAGAGGACTCCTCTTACCCCTCCAGGTGCCCCCCAGATTGCTGCGCTTGGGGCAGATGTAGCCTTCTGTCCCCCCCCCCCCAATATATGCCCTTACAGGCCTCATTCCATAAGGACATGGGGGTGCAGCAGGCATACATCGTGCAGGAGCCGTGGGGACACACAGCAGCAGCAGCCTTGGCACACATATTCCCTTGCCCTGTTTTATCAGGGATGATCTAAGGAAGGCTTCCTCTTCTCCACGCAGTGTCTGCACTGCACAGCACTGCTTGTTTCTTGCCTTGCAGGTTTGTGCAGGCGGAACAACAGGAATTATCTCTGGAATTACATTTGTGTCTGTCAAAAAAGGGTGGGATATGTAAAAAGATGAATCATCACCATAACTAAAAGAAATTGGATTGCCTATTAATAACCTTCAAATGATCTATCTGAGGATGCTGAAAGAACTTCACTTTTAACTTGTAGGAAGTAACATCTTGTGCTAGGTATATAATTGCTTCCCAAAATCTGATATAGTGGTTATTCAGGTCCTACTGCTAATATTTCATTTTTATGGGCTTATCTCACTGATCCTGCTGGGTGCTGTGGAATAAACTGGGAGTGGCATAGTTCCTGACCAATGAGATTGTGATCTATGATAGGAATGAGGAAGGGAGAAGCTGAAGCCCAAGAAATCAGCAGGGAGGAGGAGGAACATCACAAGAAGAAAGGGGTTTAATGAGTAGAGGAGATCATGGCAGTATGTCATAGAGCCATATATAGAAGCAGCATCACCTCTAGATGACTACAATGAATTCCACATGAGGCTCCATGTGAGAATGACACAGAAGCACTGCTTGCATGAAATATGATAATGAGAGTGCTATCAGGACTGTCATGGACACCTCAGGAAGAGCAATGGCTTGTCAATACTAGGCGTGGATGATTCGTATTCATATCCCTGGGGGTATGAATGCAAATCAGAGATGCCATGGAGTCCTCTTCCCCCACAACTGGCTGGTCCACTCACTGTTCGCTGGATTGTGTTCAGCTCTGTTGTTGTAGCAGCCACACAAATCATGGAAGCAGTCCAGCAGGCTCTTCTTTTTTTGTCTCCCGCACAGCCGTCTACTCCGGCGAGAAAGCAGGATGGGTCGATGGCTGTGCGGGGAGGGAGGGAAGAGCCGGACGGAGTGCTTCCACGATTGGTGTGACAATGACAATGGAGCCGAGTGCGACACAACAAATGGTGAGTGGGACAGCCAGTTCTTGGGGAGGGAATGGGTCTCCATGCCACAGTTTGTATTTGTATCCCCAGGGATATGGATACGAAACACCCATGTCTAGAACAAAATAATAATTAAGCTGGTGAAATAGAATTGTAAAGTAGATGCTTTTCAAAAGTAAGAGCAAAAGTAATCTTGGGCATTTATTTATTTATTTATTTATTTATTTATTTATTTATTTATTTATATTTATTTATTTGACTTATATACCGCACCATCTAGCAACAAGGCCACTCTGGGCAGTGTACAAATAATTCATCAAACAAAACAAGAACCGTATACAATGTAAAGATGAAGCTAATAAGCAAAATGAACATAACTAAATCAACAATAACATCAAAAAATCACTCAAGGAACAGCGGGATAACTAAAACAGAAAGGGCGGATTAAAGATCAGCGAATCAAGAAAGGAAGAATTAATAGCCAGGGAAAGCCTTTCTATATAGCCATGTCTTGAGATGTTTTTTGAAAATTAACAGCGTAGGGGCCAAACAGGGAGCTGATTCCATAAGAGAGGGGGCGCCACTGAGAAAGCCCCGTTCCTCATTACTGATTTCTGGGCTTCCTTTGGAGTGGGCACCCTCAAGTGACCTCCTTGAGAAGATCGAGTGTTTTGGGCGATATATGTATAATGTTCCCAGAGGCACAGTAGTAGTAGATAGTAGTTGACAGCATAGATAGTAGTAGATGGACAGATAGCAGAGTTCTATGTATAGAATCATAAGATAATGGAGTTGGAATGGACAAGGCCATTGAGTCCATCCCCATGTTCAGTGCAGGAATCCAAGTCAAAGTGTATCTGATTGATGAATCCCTCCAGTATTAGAGTGCTCATCACCTCCTAAGGTAATTGGTTGCATTGTTTTACTGCTTTGACACTGAGGAAAGCTTTCCTGACACTCAACTGAAATCTGGTTTCCTGTAACTTGAATTCACAATTATGTGTCCTTCACTTTGCAGTGACTGAGAACAGATCCTGCCCCTCTTCAGGGTGACCAATCTTTCAAGTACAGTATTTGAAAAGTACTATCCTATCTTCCCTCAGTGTCACCCACCCCCAAGACTAAACATGCCAAGTTCTTTCAGATGTTGTTGCAGGCCATTATTTTCAGTCTCCTGATAATCTTTGGGCACTTTTACATGACCTCTAAAATCCGCTGGCAACTTAAATTCGGACCAGAGATCGTGGGGGTTTGTCCCTCTTTCTGTGTTCCCACCCCTCCGCACTCCATTGTTCCTGTCTGCGTGAGGGGAGGGAGAAAAAAGGGGAGAAAAAATGCAGGCTCACCTCAGTCAGTTGAAGCAGCCCCGAGCAGCCCCGTAGGGATTCCTGTATCTTAAAGGGATGGCGGGGACAAAAAAACAAACAGAAGGTGAGGGAGCCCGGCATTCACAGCTTTACAATCCGCATCGGAAGATTTGTTATCTCCTGGCGGCCAGGTACTTGAAAAGTGTGCTGGGACTTGCTTAGGTAGGTGTGGTCTTACTTAATTTTTTTAAAAGTCCGGAGCTGGTGGGAAAACATTTTTAAGTTCTGGATCTGGGAGCCCTTTGCCTTGGATTTTAGGGGTCCTGTAAAAGAGCCCTTTCTTGCCCTCCTCTGAACTTGTTCCAGTTTGTTCCTTCTTAAAGTGTGGCACCCGTAACTGGACAGAGTACGAAAGGTGAGGTATTTTGTACATCAGTCAGCTTAATAAAGCATCTTGTCCAAACAAATTCAGTCCTAAACAGAAAGTCCACAACAAAAATACTCATAAAGTATATTGCCATGTTTAAAACGAAATGTAAAATGGAAGGTGAACAATCTTTGTGGCAGGAAGAAAAGGGAGAGATCTAGAGAGAAAAGGAATCAGAAAATTAATTTTATTCCTGCTTGATGTAATTTAACACCTCAGTCCCCAGAATGCTTAGGGTGGAGTGTTATAGCTATTAGGCTAGCAGATTGTCCTAGTTGCGTTATGCTGCATTTGAGTTGTGACTCAGCCTAACATAGAAAAGTGGCAATATGAGTGATGACAGAAGAGCTGAAGGACAGTGAATGAATGGTGCTTAAAAATGCTGGAAGGGTAGAATTAAAGACTTTTAGTGTGGCTGGTATTGATCCTGGCTTGTTCTGAAAAGTTGAAGGGTACGTTTTTTAGTTGAGTGCCATCACGCTGATTTTGGATTGCATGCTCCACAATGCTAAAACCTTGCACCCTGATATAAAGTCATTAGAAAAATCAGGTTCTTTGGGCCCTGAATATAGCTAAGCCACTTGTGTGGGTTAAAAGGTTTAAAACAATCACTGTTAAATCTGACACATTTCATTCCAAGCTCTTTATTTTGGTTCTCGGTTAATAGGTGATTGAACTATTTGGAGAAGTGCCAGTGGAATCTACCGACCAGAGTGTGGCATTGGCAATGAGGTTTCAAAAACACTGTGTTATGAGGACAGACTGTGGCACTTTTCCACAGTGTTACAAAACTGTATGGAAGGATCCAGGGCCGGGTCTTGATTCTGGTGCAATACATAGGCCAAACTCCATGAAGCAGAACTGCATATATTAATGGAGGTAATAACTTCATTAGTAACTAACTAACTAATTAACTAACTAACTAACAAACAAATAAATAAACAAACAAACAAACAAATAAACAAATAATAAATAAATAAATAAATAAATAAATAAATAAATAAATAAATAAATAAATAAATAAATAAATATGAAACAATTAGCAAGCTTTTGCTAATTGTTAAGCATAAGGAGAATGCCATAAATATTCTGAAAAGACAGTTTTGGCTTTTAGTGTCTTTAACCTTCTGAGCTTCTGAATTAGCAAGATGGGTTTGGATTCATAATTTTAGACCAAAATCCACAAGATATATATTCTTAAAGGATAAAGATGCTGTGTGACAAATCAGGCTCCGCAACTTAGGCTTTACTCTTGATTATTTTGCCAACTTTGACTTTAAAAGAGCTTACTTGACCATTAAGGCAAAATTATTTGAAGAAGAAACTGAATTACTTTCCTGTAATCTAAATTGGACCTGCTCTCCACGTTTCTTTAACTTATCCCGTCTTTGGCCATGATCTCTGTTATTTCCATAAGCTAATTAATCCAAATAAGAGACGTGCTTTCATGTTGGCCAGACTGAATATTTCCCCCTCCTCAGTACTCTCAGGTGATACTTGGGTTGGGTATACCATCATCCCAGAGGCTTTGTAAATTTTGCCATCTTGAACCGGACACAGTCCCTCATATTCTGTGCCGTTGCCCTGCCCATACTAGGTTACGCAAAGAGTTTTTAGATCCAATTATGTCTATGTTCCCTGGCCCCCCAGAGGAATACACAAGCTTTTTACTTCATGAGTCATGACAATTCCAAATGGGTCACCTTACAAGTTGAATATTTTCTAGTAGCTGTTACTAATAAGAAATGAGAGTGTATTCCCTTTTTGGCCTTTTACCTATTGTTTTACTTGACAATGCTTTACCATCACTGTTTTGGTTGTGTTCTATTTTCTTTGTTTTAATGCCAATAAAGGTGTATGTATGTATGTAAATTAGGCTGTGTGGGGGCATTTGTTTGGATGACTGGGTAGAGAAATTCTAATCCCCACCTCTACTGGCTGGCTGGGTCTAGGATGGAACACAGGTCTCCTCCACTGAAAGAAGAGGTGGTCCACTGTTATTAGGGAAAGGGCCACACACTGCAGAGGGTCCATTTATATGATGGACCCACCCACCCCGGTAGACCAGTGGTTCCAAACCTTAGGTCTCCAGATGTTCTTGGACAAAAACTCCCAGAGGCCTTTGTCACTAGCTGTGCTGTCCAGGATTCCTGGCAGTTGTAGTCCAAGTCCATATGGGAACCCAAGGTTGTGAACTATTGCTGTAGAAAAAGCTTTATAGTGGATGAAGTTCCGCTGTTCCCCCCAAAAGACTTGTACTCCAAGACCCTCCATTATGTATTCTCGAAGGCTTTCATGGCCGGGATCTGATAGTTGTTGTGAGTTTTTGGGCTGTTTGGCCGTGTTCTGGAACTTCCAGAACACGGCCAAACAGCCCAAAAAACTCACAATTACCCTCAATTATGCTTAGCGGGTGCTGTTAGTTCTCTCCCCACCCCCTGATTTCAACAGGGTGTATAAGAAAAAATAGTTTTCCAGGGAAACAGCATAAGGAAAAGCTAGCATGAACCATCAAGGCATTGAAAGTGGTGGAAAGTCCATCTCTTTCCTCCTGTGACCCACTGTCAATTGCTTTGTTGAAGTTTCCATCAGTTAATTGGCACAGACAATGCTAATTAACTGGGAAGGGCCAAGTTGTCTGTGTGACCACCTGTTTTGGCGTGTTCTTGCAGTATAGAATAACATCATCTTCAACAACAAAAAAGAACATTGAAGGTAGAGTTTTCCTTGCCCCCCCCCAAAAAAAAAATTAAAGGTAAATTTATGAAGGAATCATTATCTAACAATATCTTAACAACCCCAAAAGGTGATGGCTTTGTTAATTAATGGAATTTGCCCAAGTTATGGATTGATTAATCAAACAAAGGAAAGGCTGCTTGTCATTGTGACTTATGTTACATGATTGACAGCCCCAGCAGAACAAATTCCATTAGAGGACACGTAAGCCTCATTACAGGTGTAGGTTTTATGCACATCATGAATGTACACAAAGTGCAAGAGAAGCAGGGAAGGTCATATGGGGCTAGAATAATAGAACACTTGTTGTGCAATGCCCGAGTGTGGCTGACGGCACAAGGCAAAAACACTCCTCACCTGTAAAGATAATAATACCTAATAGCCTTCCCTTGCTTATAATGTCCAATTATTCCAAAATTGCTTACCTTGTCAGAAGGGTGTGTAACTGAACAGGCAGAACTGGATGGACACCTTTATTTTAGGAGAAGGGCAAGTTCCACAAGCTAATTTGGTGAGAGTACTCATCCTTCCTTCTTTCTAATCAACTCCTGAGCACGTTAATTCATGCAAGGAAATTGTCCACTGCCATATAACCAGTTTTCCTTTGCTTTTGCCATAGGCCAAGTAACTACAGTTTTAAGATGAGAAAAACAATGTCCCATGATGACATGGCTATACTGTAAATGACCAATCTATTATGTAGTAAAGCTTTCTACACTGGGGTTCTTTTCTCAGCCAAATTAATGTGAAGGCATTGGTTCCCCATCTCCTCTGCCCGCTACACATTTTCATACATGGCAACAGTTAAGCATCTTCTCAGAGGATAAGGTGCCTCTGCATTTTCTCACGTGGGTGATACACATCAGTGAACTATGACAGAGGGGGCAACGAGGTCCTTATGTGTGTTCACGCAAGCCCTGCTATTAGGCAAAATGCAGCTGTATGGAGGCAAGTGTTATATGTAATGTGTTAGCACAGCCTGATTCCCATGGTAGAGAGACATATGATAGGGTAAATGATAGGAAAACCAACGAAGACTTTTCCTGCACCACTTGTATTTATACAGTACCTTGTAAGAGGCTGGGAAAATGAGGTTTGGGTTTTCTTTAAGTGGGTGTGGACAGGCAACCCTGAAGTGCACACACTTGAAATCATTTTCCAGGGATTAGTTTGCCATTTAACCCACTTGAACAACTCAACTGGACTCTCAAATGAAGTTATTCAGAAGTGGTCAACGAGCCAATTTCTCTTCTTCCAACATTGCCTTGGAAGTGAAGACAAGTAGTAATTCCTTCAGATAAATGTCTTGTCTTATATTGACCATGTCTGATTTGAGGACAACACCACCTTAATCTTAATAATACTTTGACAGGAGGTAAGGAGATTTCAAAGAGGCACTAACACCCACAATTCTCATTCCTTGGAGCCAGAAGAGGTAATTGGTACCGGAATCATTTGGTATGAAATTGTTATTTTGTTGCTGTTCTAGTCCTAGTTTATTTAGATTATTTCCTTAAAGGTTTAGGGTAGTCAACATTGACAAATGCACCAAGCAAGCTCGGAAACATTGTCCAGAAAGCTAAGTAAAAGTCTGTTGTCTTACATTGTTCTGACTTCAGATCATAAAGGGAGGTTGTTTCGAAGGTGAGCCATGTCTGCTGAGATTATGTACCCTTGTCAGTCAAAAGAAATAAAATCACAGCAGACATTACTTGTCAAAATTATTTGAAAGGCAGTTGTTGTTCATACAACACCTTCTCCTCGTCTCAAACATAGATTTTGACATCTGGAGGTGGCTTGTGTGTGTTGTGTCGTTACAGTCGTGACCGACTCTACGTGACTCCATGTCCATGGAGTTTTCTACGTGACTCCATGTCCATGGAGTTTTCTTGGCAGGAGTACTGGAGTGGCTTGCCAGTTCCTACTGCAGGCGCCTACAGCACCTGGTATTCCCTGGTGGTCACCCATCCAAGTACTAACCAGGGCCGATCCTGCTTAGCTTCCGAAATCAAGCGAGATTGGATGTGCTTAGGGCATCTAGGCAGCACGGAGGTGGCTTGCCCCCTTCCAATTTTGTTCTCACAAGGGCCCTGCAAGGTAGATCAGGTTGAGGGATGGTGTTTTGTCCAAAGTCACCCAAGCAGCTTCACTATTCTTAGATCCCTGTGTTTTTTTTAAAGCCACAGCTGCTTGCTAACAGTCACAACAATGTTTGCATGCTGTCAAGTCAATTGCAATGTATGGCAAACATCCTCAGACTTTTCTAGGCACTTGGAAGTTGTTTTTATCAGTCCCTATCATTCTGCGGGCACTCTGGGATGTGCAGCTTGCTCAGGGCTTCCCAGGCTGGCTCTTTTTCAGGAGGCACAGTGGGGAACTGAACTCTTGGCCCCTGTCTCTAGTGTTCAATTTCTGTGAGCTCTTCCAGATAGCTGTGCCCAACTGCTGGTTTTTCATCTGGATGGCTTCATTTGTAATGTTCTATCTGTGTGAGACTTCATTCTCTCCCTGTAGATGTGTTTTGTGTGTGTGAAGGCTGCCAGTCACCCATATGTTCAAGCAATGCAACTGTAGAGTGCAGAGAATTAAAACTGATTCAACTGTCTGTGCAAAGTATGGAAAGTATGTGTGAATAAATTTGCACCCTGTGTGTGCATGTACGTGTTTGGAAATCATTAAGGGTGGCAGTTTTAAAATGTTGCTTCAGTTTGGCTATGCCATGTCAGGCAGGCAATTTTAAGCAGTGGAAGGGGAACTTTTCTTTTCATCATATTGTCTAAGAACTGTGCTGTGATCTCTGGTCCTGGAAGAAAATGTAACTTGTTTCTTTCAATGATCCGAGATCTGAAGCAGGAACAAAGAGGCACATCCAGTCCAATCCCTATTTGTTCTTAAGTTTATGGAAAGTGATGGGCCACTTGGCTTCAGCATTTTTCCCCCTTTTTTGAAGATTCCGGCCCTCTAATGGCATGGACTATTTTTGGCAGCAGATGAGAGATAATAGTTTATCTGGGATGAATTGTAGAACCAGCTGTAGTTCTGATGTGAAGATAATGGTTTGGGGGGAGCGGGGGGGGGGGGCAGCAGCGTAGAAGGGGACAATATCTGTTCAAGCCTGGAGTCCACATGTACAGCTGAAAAAAAGGATAAAATTTACCAGTTCATTCCCATATGAATCAAAAACCCACTTGGACAACTGTATCAAAGGTTGCTTTAGAGAAGTGGTTTCCAAGCTTTTTCGAGTCATGGCATAACAGCCGAGAAACCTGTGGGACACAGTCGGCCATGTTTGCTTAAAAAGGCATTTTATGTAGGGTCAAGTCATCTCTTCTCAGAAAGTAGAGGTTTCTTTCTCCCCTTCAAAGGGCCTGTTTCTCATATATGCACAATAGTTTTCGAGCATCTGGCTGTGCAACGTCAAGAAAGAAATGACTTAATTAAGGGCTACAAGACATACAAGAAAACACTTTGCAGCCCCTTGAGCTTCATGGCCTACAGGGGTTGAGAAACATTTTTAAGGCAACCCAAGGATTCTTGAAGCAGCTCTTCTTTGCTGAAGAGGTCATATTCTCTTAAGAACATAACAACATAAGAAGAGCCATGCTGGATCAGGTCAACGGCCCGTCTAGTCAAGCTTCCTGTATCTCACAGTGGCCCCACCAAATGTGAAGACTGGAGATTACACATCTCCATCATGGTTTGTAACCTGTGATGGACTTTTCCTCCAGGAATCTGTCCAATCCCCTTTTGAAGGCATCCAGGTCAGATGCCATCACCACATCCTGTGGCAGGGAGTTCCACAGACTAACAACGACCTGGGTGAAAAAATATTTTCCTTTGTATGTTCTCACTCTCCCAGCCCTCAATTTGAGTGTATGTCCCCTAGTTCTGGTATTTTGTGAGAGGGAGAAGAGCGTCCCTTTATCCACTTTACTCATGCCCTGCATTATTTTGTACGTCTCAATCATATCCCCCCCTCAGGCGCCTTTTTTCCAGACTAGTAGCTGGGCAAGCTAGGTTGCCATGTACAGTGCAAGTGCTAAATGCAAGGTGTCCAAAAAGGAAATTGGAAATGGTTGCTGTACATTTTCTCAATAAAAACAGAAACAATTTAGAGTTGGATCCTTAGTTCATCTACCCCAATGTGTTAACTCTGGCTGGCCATGGCTCTTGGAAGTGATGGTTTTCAAGCAGAATTCTCTCCTAGGCTCATCTGGTTTTCCCTGGTGGTCTTCCATCCACATATGTATTGGATCTGCTTAGCTTCTGCAGTCAGTTCAGATTCTAGCCATTGGGGATGGGATGGTTGGTTGGTTACCTGCATGTTAAGGAAGTGACATTCCTGGGAAGATACTCCAGGAAACACTTTATCAAGTGAACTGGATTTGATGTGGGAAGCCTAAGTGCTCCACAGTGGCAGCAAATCCACTCTAAAAGCCAATACAAAGACAAAGCTTTTGCTGTGGTGACACTGGGATGGAGCAATTCATGCCCCAAAGCAGTGCCCCAGCCATGCCTCTTTCCTAAGACTCACATGGGCTGTCCAACTTGACTGTGTTTCTTAGATGCTAAAGTGACTTGGAGATTCTGCCTTGGCTGTTGATTGCGTGTGGCTTTTTCATCTTCTCCTGGTTGTATTAGATTTAAATCCATTTTATTGCATTATATTTGTTCTGATGGGTCAGATTATTGCAGCAGATTTCTGGGGTCACCTGCAGAGGACCTTGTCAAGGCCAAAATGTGTTTTTGTAGGCAATGAAAGGTAGAGTGTCAGAGCCAGAGTTAAACGTGGTAGTTGAGTGGGCAGCTCTGGCTTTTCAGTCCTTCAGAGAAGGGGTACTTGAATGAACATGGTTTAACAGGCTGCAGCTTTCAAAACATTGGCCAGAATCAGACTGGAGAAAGGTTTACATGATTTGCTGGAGCCACTACAGCTAACAGATGAGCTGCCCAGGGTGTGTCTTGATCATGCACCTAATTACAGAACTGAGATGTACCTTGGGACCTCCTGATTTGTTGCATTTAATTGTGGAAAATTTCATAAGCCTTATGCAAACATCAGAGGATTCTGATCATTGCTTCCCAAACTGGGGCATATGGCCCACAGGAGAACATGAAGAAATTTAGGAAGGGTGTAACCCTGTGAGAGTTTCACAAAGAAGAGATACACCAACTTAGACAATTTC
Organism: Phrynocephalus guinanensis; assembly: GCA_037367245.1. Taxonomy (NCBI): domain Eukaryota; kingdom Metazoa; phylum Chordata; class Lepidosauria; order Squamata; family Agamidae; genus Phrynocephalus; species Phrynocephalus guinanensis. Next base: position 129,096,811 of record CM074733.1, read on the forward strand.
TTTACTAGATTTTGGGATTTCTCAAACACGCACATACACATGATTGAGGCTGAATTTTAATTTAAAACATTGTATTACATGTTTGTATTTAATTCTAAATTTAGCTAGCTAGCTAGCTAGTTAGTTAGTTAGTTAGTTAGTTAGTTAGTTAGTTAGTTAGTTAGTTAGGTAGGTAGGTAGGTAGGTAGGTAGGTAGGTAGGTAGGTAGGTAGGTAGGTAGGTAGTTAAAGTGGAGTTGTACAATGATAAAGTAGATGGGGAGACAAAAATCAAATGATTCTGAAAAGTTTGGGAATTATTGTTATATTGTATTTTGTCATGTTGGCACCACAAACACACCAGCACAGCATCCTGAGCATATCCCCCCCCGCTTCCCCACCACCAAGTTATGGCCCTGTGTTTGTAAGCCGTCCTATTCACTATTTTAGAGTTCCTGAATTTTTTACCTTTATAAGGTTGAAGAATTAGTTGACTTTGTGATTGCTTTTGCTGATATATCAATTTAGAAGGGACTGAAAGATACTCACTTCAACAAACTATCTGACACAGATTTAAAAAATACTGTATACAGTAATTTAATTTATCCATAAAACCACGTTTTATGTTTTATGCTGGGAAATAGATCATGCTAAACTGCTCAACAAATGGTCAAGATATTGATCCATTTCCCCATGTGATCACACCCTATGTTTAGTGACTAGATGTGCCTGGGGCTCATGGGCTGAGCAATGTGGACATCTCATCTCAAAATTTAGGACATGAGATTTTGGGTTTTTTAGTTGCTAAGAGAATGAGTACAGTTCCAGGAACCACGAAACACAACAGAAACATACCTGTGGCAATCCAAGTGTTAGAGGGCATGGCTTGCCCATGTCAATGAATGTCCACCTACTGTTGTTATGTGCCATTGGTTTGGAATTGACTTAAGTGACTTTAATAGAGCTTTCCAGATAAGTGAGATATATAAGGAGTAATTGTACTAGTTTCAGTCCCCCAATGAGCAGGGAATTGAACCCAGCCCTCCTGAGAAATAGTTTATCATTCAATCTACTATACCACGCTAGGTATCTGCTCAACCTTTAGTCCTCTAGATTTCCTGGATTCTAGTTCCAAAGTCCTTGACTATAGGACATACTGATTAAGACTTCAGGGAATTAAAACATAAAACACAGGGAGGGCCACTGGCTATGGAAAACTATCCTAGGCCTTGTGATGAATTCTTCAGCTGCGCTAGTACAGATGAATGAGATCTCTTTGGCCTTGTGGCAGGGATGTATTGTAGCTAAGTGTCTGGACTGAGTTGTAAGCAGATGTGCAAGATGAGTCAGGAGCCCTGCATTTGGAGCCAAAACAAGCTAGGGAGTAATGTTTTCCTCTTTGCAACTACTTACCTTGCAAAAGCTCTGCCTCTTAATAAACACTGACTGTAGCAGCCACTAAAGGGTATGCACTGGAATAGAGAAAGATGACGTGGTTAAAAAAATGTGCCATTGTGGACTGTGAACCCAACTCCCGTGTTTGTGACCAGAGGTCATGGTGGCCATTATGGTTGGGAGAGATCAAGGAATTTGTAAATTTTCCATCCTCTGGTAGAGACAGCTATACCCACTTCTTTGAAACCAAAATATTGCTTTGTCCTTCACAGCCTGATTAAGTCTGACACTGTTGCTTTAAGAATCTCATGCAGAGCCAACCGATGTACATCAGGAAGATGGCATGCCTGGTTTGAAACCTTAGCTTAAGGCACAGACATGTGAGTTGGCCTTGAGTCTGAGTGACTCATGTTTTGTTCACCTTTTCACCTGTACAGAATCAACATGTTGCTAACAAACCAGCTCTCAATTGTGGAACAACAGCTCTCACATCCAAAAGTGATGGGTGCTCCTCTATAAAACAAAACACAAAACCCCACACTTGTGGAAAAGCTGCATTTTAATTTATGTATTTAAAACCAAAAGTGAACTTTCAGTTGCTTTTCTTTATTATTTTTTTAAAAAAATGTTTATAGATTAGGGTTGTCCATGATGGGTCAAGGAGAGACAAAAACTGTACCGCAGACCCACCTAAGCCAAGTTTTAAAACATATACTTATAATGGATATCTATGGGCCAATTCCCAAACACCATTGTTCCTTCAACAGTAATTAAAATTTTGCAGCTGATTCAGCAAAAACCATACCCGCACAATTGCACAGTAAGGTTTTGGAGCACTAGGAGAAATATCTACCAGGAAAGACTTACCCTATCTAGCTAGAGAAAAGCTAGAAGGTCACAGAAGGGTGTTGAAAATAATGCCATGTTATAGTGGTACATTTTTTACTCCTGTAAATTTACTGTGTTTTAATTGCATTTAAAGAAAACAGCAACAACCCTATGTTGTAAGTTGCCTTGTGGAAAAAAGGAGGAGTTAAAATAAATAAATAAATAAAACTAAATAAATAATATCCAATCCCTTTTGGTTATTAGAATTTCATTCCCAAGACAGCCTCTAATAAACCCACTTATTTAAGTATTCACTTCACTTCATTTTTTTTCAAATAGCACATTAAGTTTTACTGGGCAGGCCCGTGCAATATTCTGTTGTGGTAAGTTGACTGCAGATTGTCTCTCTTGTTGCTGAGGGCAAATCAAAATGAAACCTGTCAGTAGAGCCAGCAAAGAGACTTCACACCCACAGACCCGGCACTGCACTCATTCTTGTAAGAAAGGTTAGCACACGAGCTCACCCTCTGTCTCAAAGTTCCTGCAAAAGCAGTTTTCCATATGACTAGCCTCGAAGGGTGTTTTTAAAACATCAAGCCCACACGGCATTTAAACTGTTTATTAATAAGGTCAGTTTTCACTTTTTTTAAAAAAACGTTCCTTTCCACCTTTCAAATTTGCCGACAGTTGGAAGAGCAACATTGATCTTAAGTGGGGCTGAACAAATCACACTCCTTTTAGAAGGCTCGGCTCCTGTTGCTGTTTGATCTCATAATGTCCCTAAGGCAAGGCTGGTTGTAGCTCTCAGAACTGGCATGGTATCTTCCATTGCCTGAGATAATGGCACCACCTCTCCCTCCCCCCTGCATTTCAAGCACCGAGTACCCACAGCCTGTCAAGTTATTTTCAACCCCTGAGGGAGAAACTTCCACAAATCCCCGTCTTCATCTCAGGAAGCAGCAATGAACAAATAAGGGACTGATTAATGAGTGGATGATGGTCCGTGAGCAAAAGGACCAATAAAAAAGCACAGTTCTTCCACAGGGGTTGTCCTTCCCGTGATCACTCTAATGACCAATGATCTCATAAGGTGTGTAAGGACAGAAAACAGCAAATTATTGCAGTGGCACTCAAGACACAAAATGTGTCATGATCAGCAATGTCGCCAGGCTGCAGGGGAAGAGCAGTGGCTGCTTATGTACAGATGGGTGTCAACAAAGAAATGTTTTGCTCTCTAACCTCGTGGAAGGAGAAGTGGCTGTTTTTGCTTTAATTTCCCCCCAAATTTAGATTTCTGCCTTTAATTATGTCCCTCCCTCACCCCCGACAGAAGTGGGTTCCTAGATCCAGTTGAATCCCTTCTTCCGACATTGGCCAGCTGGTCAGTTGGGCTGGTACCCCATTCTGTGGACAGGTGAATGGACTGTACCCCTTGTTCCCGTGTTCCCATTCTGCTTTCAAATGCTGCCTATTCAGGCATATAACCCATTGCCTGAGGCACACCTCTTCACACAAGCTTCCTCTACCATAGCAATTATTTTACCAGAAGAAAAGCACAGAGATGTTTTGCTCTGTCCCGCTCAGTAGTGCTTTCCTTCACAAGCAGGGATGAGAGGGAAGCTGCACTAGTCTAGCCAAGGGAGACTGCCAACATTTTGGTACGGCTCCTTTGTACGCCAGCGAGGAGGAGGACAGAAGAAGACACGGCTTCATATAAATTGTCATGTGCTAGTTTATAGGTGTGCGTGTTGTGTCGTTACAGTCGTGACCGACTTTTCGTGACTCCGTGTCCATGGAGTTTTCTTGGCAGGTATACTGGAGTGGCTTGCCAGTTCCTACTCCAGGTGCCTACAGCACCTGGTATTCCCTGGTGGTCTCCCATCCAAGTACTAACCAGGGCCAACCCTGCTTAGCTTCCAAAATCAGGCGAGATCGGATGTGCTTAGGGCATCTATGCAGCTAGTTTATAGGTACTAATGCAAAACTGGAAATGATTTTTAAAATAATAAGACAATGACCATGCCTCTCATATATTTTGTGAACGCTGTGGCCTGTGTGCTGCTGTCAACATTTTGTCCAGGGGCTGAAGGTTGATGGGTTGTGCTTCATCCATAAATTGTGGTGCTTCATCCATCAATCGGATATCCTTTGGAAGCAGAGGACACTTTCACAGAGAGGACTGTTCTTCCTAAAAGGGGAGCATGGCCACCCAGAACTTGCCATCTCTTTCTAGCAGCCGGGGTTCATGTTGGTGGAATCCACAGATTCTTAGTGGGCTCTCCCCTCATGACCACCTTCTGTCTAGAATCTTCCTGTCAGTCGATTGCTCGGTAGGGAACCTTTCTTCTGAGAGAAGTATGGACACCTTCAGGTGTTTCAAGAGACAACCAATTACGTCTGGGTTTCTATTTCCTGGAAGGTTTCTTGTGTTACTAGTAGAGATGGGCACGACTTAGCGGTATTCCCGTTTCCGTTTCCGTTACTCGGTTCCGTTACTCTACGGAAACGGTAACGGGAATTACTCCGCCAGACTTCGAGCTCGAACCGACGAACGAACAATTTTGGTCTGATTTGTCGTGCTCGTTCCTTGCATCGCGCGATCGCGCGATGCCACGTGGCACAGAAAAAAAGTTTTTTAAAGTTAAAAAAACCCGGTTCCCGGCCGAAAAGCAGGCGGAAAAATGCCTGCCGTGCCTCAGGGCACCTACCAGAGGGGTTGTTTCTGGAGGTCCCCGGCCTCCCCCCCATCCCCCGTCCTGGGCTGCTCTGGTGGGACTCGCCGCAGGCTCGCAGCCAGCAAAAAGCCCAGTCTCGCCGCTGGCCGCCGCAATTAAAGCGCAAGCAAGCGGCACGGATGGCACAGGAAAAAACTTTTAAACTCTCCCCCCACCCATTCCCAGGCCAAAAAAGCAGGCGGAAAAATCCCTTCTTGACTAAGGGCGCAGGGCACCTACCGAAGGGGTGGTTTCTGGAGGGGGTCCCGCCTCCCCCCCGTCCTGGGCAGCCGGACTCGCCATGCCATGCGGTGCGGGCGGGGGATCCAAAATGGGGCGGCGAATGCAATATTGTTTTTGAAATCGTGGTCCAAAAACACACAAGCACAACAGAAACACGCGAAAATTTATAAACTGCCAGATTTTTCACAGTAGCAGTGGGTTTTTTCTTGCAACAAAATGTCTCTCCTCTCCTCCTCTGTCCTCCATTGATTTTTTTTTATTTTTTTTACACCTGCGCAATGATGGGCTGGCCGAGTGGCCAGCCATGTGGGAGTGGACGACCATGCAAATTTTTGGAGCCATCCCACCAATCGCATGGCCACTTGGCCATGGAGACTTCTGGGATGTGCCAAAAAGCCCCCTAAAACCTGCCCTAGCCCCCTAACCCTAACCCTAATCCTTGACTCCAGTCCTTACCCATACGTCACAGACTGTCTTCTTAGTGGGTCAGAGAGGCACCCAGAGGTGCAACCCACTAGCCCACCGTAACCTTACCCATCACTAGCCTAACCCTAGCCCTTGCACTAACCCACCTTAACCCTAAGCCAGATCTACTTGCATTGCACTACACGCAAGTACAATTCCCTTCTGTGTGAGACATGGTGGTGCGAGAGCCTTAGGCATCACCTATGGCTCTGGGTTCACTGCCATCACTAGTCTCACTGTCTGCAACTGGTATGCATATCCATATGGCTATTGCATACCATTTTGCAGCAGCAGCAGGTGAGGAGGGGAGACCCCCATGTTGAGGGGTCTCTTGGAGCCTGCTTCCCTTTCCTAGTGGGTGAGGATAGGAGGCACCCACGGGTGCCTCCAGGAGCCCGCTTTCCCTTTATAGCGGGCCAGAGGAGGCACCCACCCCACAGAGGTGCCTCCAGGAGCCCGCTACACCCCCCCAAACCAGTACTAACGAAAACAAAAAAACGAACCGACTAATTTTTGCGAATTTTCACGAAAAACGGAAACGACCCGAAATGGAACCGGCCCGACTAACAACTCGAAAAAATTTTTTTTTCAAGTCGTGCCCATCTCTAGTTACTAGCATGTGTTTCCTTCTTTATCTAATCATCCAATCACTTTTCTTTGAACTCCAGTCGGGTTTGTTAGTGCGTTCAGGAGGACTTCAGTTTTCCCTCAGTAACAAAAGCAACAGCTGCTGGTCTATTGCAGCCTGATGAGATTGCCGCTTACAACCTGCATGGCCTTCTGACTATAATGTGTTTTATGAAACCTCTTCGGAAAGCTTACATGTGACATTAGAGCATAACTCTTTGACAGAAAAGTCTTTTCCTGCCAACTGAAGAACAATAATTTATGACAGTAATGGTTAATCTAAGGTGTCTATATGTGTGCGTATGCATTTTAAAATCAGCACTCTGTAGAATATAAGACTATAACATGCACCATTTGGCACATTTATGACAAAGGTGCTCTGGTTTTCTTAACTCCACAGTTCTGTGCTGGCAGTTTTTCAAGTTCTCGAGACAGATGTTTAAATGAATATAAAAGGACAGAGAAACACTTTAAAAGCATCATGTATAGAATTGTGAGGCTCAATATAAAAAGAAACATTTTTCTAGCAATTCAACCTAGAAGAGGATGCCACATGGCCTGTCCTGTTTAAGATCTGCTGTTAAGATGATAGAAACAACAATGTGGAATTAGCTTTGTGGCAAATAAGTCTCCATTTATTACTCAATTGTGGCTGATGCACAGAGAGAAAAGGGAGGCAGGAATGCTTTGTTTTTCCTGTCAACTCAGAGTACAGTCACATCTAGTTGCTTAAAATGTACCAGGAGCTGTCTGGCATGCAGAAAATGTGATCATTACTGTACAGGCAGAACCTAAGCAGCAGTTCAGAGAGAAAACATTTTAGGTGTGTAACATTTTTCAGAAGTGCTTCTAAAATAAATACATAGAATTCATAAGGAGGATAGTAGGTTGAAAACCTAGGGAAATATATACAGCATAGACTATGCACATGAGGCCTTCAAACTACGATGGGCTTTAGTGGAAAGAAATGCACCTTTCTTTTAAGAGGACAGCACTTTGCAGCTCAAGTGAGCACACATGGCAGTGTGTTGCTAGTAGACCGCTCTGTAGCACAAGACTTCACAGAACCACAGAATACAGGAGTTGGAAAGGGGCCTATAAGGCCATGGAGTCCTACCTCCTTCTCAATGGCAGGAATCCAAGCCCAAATAGATCTGACTGGTAGTGGTCCAATTTTAGTGTGAATGTTCACAAAACAAGAAGGTTGAAGCAATGGGAGTTTTGACCATTTTATACTGTATATATTGCACCAGCGTACTGCTACTCGCCCCTGTGCAACAGGGAAACTATCAGCATGCTTGAGGGGTGAATATAAGGTCCCCCCCCCATTTCCAAAAATACAAAAAAAAATTTCAAATAGAAAACTTGATGGAAAAATGAACACAGAACGAAGGAGCCGGGAAAAGGGAACATGGCGGATGAGCTGGAACGTGGAGCATGAGCAGGCCACGCCAAAACTTTTGGCTGCATAGCTCATTTTTAAACTCTCCAAAACAACCACTGCCTAGATGCCCTAAGCACATCCAATCTTGCCCGATTTCAGAACCTAAGCAGGGTCGGCCCTGGTTAGTACTTGGATGGGAGACCACCAGGGAATACCAGGTGCTGTAGGCGCCTAGAGTAGGAACTGGCAAACCACTCCAGTATTCCTGCCAAGAAAACTCCATGGTCATGGGATCATGAAGAGTCAGTCACAACTGTAACAACACAACACAAAACAACCACAACCAGGCTCTCTGCATTGTACAGGGGTACCTTGTATAAAGGAATTAATTCGTTCCAAATGAAATTATGTTAAGCAAATTTTCCTTTATACAAATTTCCCATAGGAATGCATTGAAAACAGAGTAACCCCTAATCGCGACCACTTTTATGTTGGACGAATTTGCCCCATAGGTGATTCTATTAAGCAAAATCCCCTATCTCCGGAATTTTTTGTGTTGTACAGATTTTATGTTTATACAAACCATTTGTTATACGAGGGTCCACTGTACTAGTATTCCAAATTGATTTCACTGTACAACGGAAAGATTATATAATAGTAGTGCAGACGTCTAAAACAAGGGAATGCTTCAGTGGTGAGATTTTGAAGATCTAATTCCTACCTAATCTTAATACATGAAACCTGTGTGAATCTGATTAACCCGGGGTTTATAGTAATGTGAACTGGCAGGTGTGACTAGAACTCAGGGGATGCAGAATTTGATTTTCTGAGAAATAAGACATGTGGAAATGCCATTTTATCAATGAAGATTTTCTTTAACAAGAGCAATGTGTCCCCTATGTGTGAAGATACATATTCAGAATTTTGTTGTATAATGACTGAAAAATAGACACGAAGTATGAAGGCTTACCGAAGAAATGGATAGGAGTCACTGGTAAAGCAATGAACATTTTATATTTAATTTACACTTTGACATTTTTGCACATAAATAACAATGTAAACCTGTACGTAAACATAAGATAGTTTGTTCTAGCAAAATAAAAAGCCTGTTAACTTTGGTCAGAGCCTGTTTTTTTTTTAAAAAAAACACTGATTGTTGCTACATTCACATGTAAAATTCCTAAACAGAGAGGAGACAATTTTACAGAAAAGAAGTACATTTTAAAGCTGATGCATATAAATCTTTGTAAAATCTTTATTAAATACATGAAAGCACTACAGGCAATTAATAAAAGCAAGTGTGTGTCCAGTGATAAGGGTAGTGGTACTTTGGTTTGTCCTACATTGAAGTCCTACATTTATGAAACATTGCTACATTTAAATATATTTGCCTCACAATTTACGGGAGCAGAAATGTAATGAACAGTAAATCCTTCCTTCAAAAGCTGTATTTAAAGTATTTCTTGGGCTACTTGTAGACCATACACGTATTTGATGGCCCAAATAAGAAGATATTAGAAGAGCTGTGTCATTTTGGAAACTGGCTAATTTCTTAAGACTACAGTATTATGAGATACAAATACATATACACATTGTGAAGAGTGTGTAACACTGGTTCTTCTTCTCTGTTGCATGCATGCATACATACAGGTTATCATGCACCTTTTAAGAAGAAGAAGATATTACAGCAGACTTCCTGAAACACCTTATGTAGCTCGCCTTTGTTTCACCATTCTGTATTATATTTATACAATACACAGTTGAGACCTGGGCTTGTTGGTTCTTATGTTTAAAAAAAATACAAACCCCTATTTGTGTGATTTTTTTTCTCCTCTTCTTGAGCAAGAGTGTAAGACTAAGTAACAGAATCTTCACATAATTCTTTGGGTTTCTTTACAAAATTAGAAATAAACTTGCTTATATGAATCAGAGTGCAGGATCATATTCTCATATTTATGTGTACTGTATGTTCATCAGCAACTGACGGACTCCTTAGTATAGTATCATTATGGAGTTGAGGCTGATAATTTTTCTCTTTGGGAATATGATACTAACCAAATAAAACTGATTTTCTAGTTTGGCTCAAAAACCAAAGTGGGGTATAAAATATATACGTATGCATGGCAGATTGGTATAAATATTTATAAATATACATGTATTCTTTGCTAAACTTTATATGCCAACGTGGTATCTTTGGGCTTAGCAAAACAAAGTAAGGTTTACAAAAAAGAAAAGAATGTGCATGCCATCTTTTTCTCTTGTGTATTTTGGTTTTTTCTCTAAAGTAGCAAAGCGTTAGATAAAACAGCATTTTCTATATCACTGGACACACTCAATGAGGTAACGGTTGTTCAGCTATTTTGCAATGCCCTCTTCATATTTAATTAAATTAACCACAAAAATGTACAAATACTGAGAGAAATCTTTGAGTCATACAGAAAAAAGGGGGGTTAGAGGAGGGGAGAGGCGAGGAGGGGATAAAACCTCATGTGAGTATGCTAGGTAAGGACTTTGTTAGGGAGTTTTTTTAAAGCCAGGAAAACATGGCAGACAGAAGGGGAGCAAGCAGAAAAGAAATCTGTCACATATTTCCCAGGGAATCTGGAAATCAGATTCTTCCATATGGCTCTACTGGCAAAAAAAAAAAAAACCCACCCCTCCTTTGCAGGCAGCATATTTGGATTCTTAAACAGATTGACAGTGGCGGGGGTGGGAATCATTCAGAGAAGGAATACTACTGTCCAAAATGCCATGATGCATAACTAATTAAAAAGAAGTCATTCATAAAGAAGGAAGAATATCTCCCCCCTTCCCCTTCCCATTTTTATATATCATTCCTGGCCAAGCACTTAATGTTCCAAGCTATCTTCGAAGTGAAGTACTATATGACAGGAACCTCTAAACCAGCATGACCTCGACTCTTCCGATGGCAGCATATATTTTGGTGTAATTCCATCCTTAAAGCCACTTGGTTCACTCCAGTCCTGTCTAAAGGGCTTTATACGATCTACCTTTGGCAAATCAAAAACCTCATTTCTGAAGCAGGTAAGTAACATTGCTTCCACACTTGCAAGCCCTGTCAAGGCTTTCCTCTCCTTGCCTTGCTCAACAGATGCATACAAATACTTTTCTGCAAAGAATGGCTGGAAGGTGAGGATGGGCCAGGGGGTGGGGGAGAACACTTACATTCCAACTTACATTGATGGCTTCTATCATTGCAAATACTTTCTAACTATTGCTTTTTGAATGGTGAGTTGCATAATAAATTAAGAAGTACTAGCACTGGAAAAGGATTAGGTTAAAAGATTGTCTTTTTTTTTAAGTCAAGGGAGGCAGAATACACAGTCCTTGCTTTGTTTTATGCCCTGAGAATTCAACAACTTTGGAGTTCCTTCTTTTTAAACTGGATTTAGAGAAACTAAATAAGCCAAGGTTGCTTTGCAGCATTGACACTATATACAAGCAATTGCTACAGGCACCCTGACTTGCCAAGTCATAAATTAAGAAAGAAAGAATCATTTCTCCGCCGCACATACAAATGCATAAGTATGCAAAGGTGCACGCATAACTCTCATCCATATACATTCACACGAACATCCCACAGCGTTTAAGGGTCCCTTGGTTCAACGGTTTCTTGCTTGACCTTTATAGGTCCCCGAGGTAGTGGATGACCATGAGGCAACTTCACAAATGACGTATCTGGCGATTCATAAAGATTACATCCAGAAGAGACCCGTCCGTTTCCCAGGCTCCTCTGCAATGAGGTTTTAAGAGTGGCTCCTTCAATCTCTCTTTTAAGCGCAGAAAGGATTTCTTTTTCCACCACAGAGGCCATGTTCACATTGTCCTCAACATCTTCCAGCCGGTCTGCACTGTCGCTAATGTCAAATTTCTCAATCTCTTCATTGATCCGACTCAGGTCCTCCGTAGAAAGATTGGACGCAGGGATGGCAGGGCAGTTGCCCTTCAGGTGGACCTTCAGGCTACAGAGGTGGATATAGCTCTTATGGCAGTGGATACACTTGTGTGGGCGCTCTCTGGTGTGCAGTCGCTTGTGCAGCTTCAGGTGCACAAACTGGGTGAATTTAGCAGTGCAGAGCTTGCACTGATAAGGCTTTTCCCCAGAATGGAGCCGCAAATGGGTCTTCAGGTTGCTCGTGCTGCTGAATCGTTTATGGCAGACCTAATAAGGGAAAAGCAAATGAGAACATTAAGGAGATGTCTGATTTTTAAAAAATTTTCTGTTGAATGGAAAAATGTGAAACAAACCACATCTCCCTCTGAAAATATAACCTATACTGTAGTCCTCCAAATTAAGACAAAATGTATTCAAGCAATGATGAATAGTGGGCGACTGAAAGGTGACTCAACAACCCATCTTTCAGACATTTCGCTATCAGGACTTGCACCACGAGAAACCAAGCCACTGGGACTAATAGTTCTGTTTCAAGCATTAACGTGTCATGTGGCCTTTGCCATTCCTAAAAGGAAATCCAGCTGTTTTATTTATTTTTATTTTGAATATTTTTACCATACCTTTCTCCTTGGAAAAGGACCCAAGATTGCTTACACAGTAGCACGTGGTCTCCTAAGCAGCAGAAACTGATAGCAAGTAGTACTGCATTTATTCTCTCTCTCTCTCTCTCTCTCTCTCTCTCTCTCTCTCTCTCTCTCACACACACACACACACACACACACACACACACACACACACACAACACATATCTGCACCAATGTCAAGATGTCATTCCATATGAATTGCTACGTACCTGGCACTCATGGGGCTTTTCTCCTGTGTGTACCAGGTAGTGCTTCTGGAGGTGTGCCAGCTGTGTGAAGCCTTTGTTGCAAGTAGTACATTTAAATGGTCTTTCTCCACTGTGTACTCGAAGGTGAACCTATAAAACAAATTGCAGCCTTACAAAAACAGCTAAAATAGAATAGAAAACATTATTACTTACTTACTTACTGAGTACTTAGATTTCAGACACTGTAAAAGAGAGATAACTACAAATATTCTAACATACTGGATGAAAACCAGCACTAAGTTGCAACCAAAATAGACCCACTAAATCAGTAGAGATCTGTTAAGCCAACTACTATGCACTCTCCACAGATTCAACAGGCCTACTTGAGTTGCATCACTTCTGACTTGCTCAACTGCTGCAGATAATTACAAATCTGTGTAACTTCCTAATTTTTAGATCTTTACAGATGCAAAATCATAGACATTGCATCTAGGGGGAAAAAGAGATTATTTCACTGTCAAAATGCAGTGCCTAAAGACTAGGTGGGTTACTATAATTTCCAGAAGAAAACATGTTTATCAACTTAAAGAACTTAAACATGTTCTTTATCAACTTAAAGGCTTTTCTAAGGCACAGACAGGATTTTGTTGTTAATCAGGAGATCTGTCTATAAACCATATTGCCATTAAAGGTTTACCTTCAGGTTAGAGAGCTGGCCAAATGTTTTGGAGCAGACGTTGCATTCATACTTTATTTTGCCATTCTGTTTCTTCAGTGGATATGGAAGAGTTTTGTAACCTGTCATGTTCCGCTTACTCTTGATGAGATTCATGGCTTCTTCACTGCTGGTGGCAGCCAACACTGGCGAGGTAGGTTTAGGTTGCATTACGTGTTCTAATGTGGCTGCTGTGCCTGCCGTGGGTGACCCACTGGTTGGATTGCAGGGCTTGTCTTTCATGCTGGCAGCAGCCCCTGTGATGGAGAAGGCACTGTTATGTGCTGGAATGAGGAAGTCTCGTGGGTGGTCAGGATGCAAAAGCTGACGGCTCCCGTCAGATGGCAAAGAACTTGGAAGAGAGGATGAGTTCAGCATATGATTAGAAATGCTTCCTCCACTGAGTAAGCTGCTGTAGAGAGGATACATGCTTGGAAAGAGGGTGAAATTGTTGATGCTCATGCCATAGGGCGGTAAGAAGAATTTGGGGTAGGAAAGAGTCGGTGGGAGATGGCTCGAGGGGGCATATGCGGGATAGGACCCCAGTCCTTCTGAGTTGTAGAGTCCATTCAAGTAAGGATAAGGTTCTCTGTGCTCTTGAGGAAGAGGTGCTAGGGGTGAAACTCGAACTCCTGGGCTGCCAAGAGGACTTGGGCTTTTCAAACTTTGGTCTGGGCTGCTCCTGGCTGAAGGGCTTGGCGTGGTTGAAGACTGGATTGGGGAGTGGGCAAGGTAACTCGGCCTCTCAATCCCGTAAGCTAGGGAGGCCTTCAGGTAATCTTCCGGAACATGCGGTCGGATTGGGTAGACAATTCGAGGATAGAAAGGCCCCTCGGGGCTACAATTTTTTCTCATGCTCTCTGAGTCATTTTCTCGCGGAGAAATGTGACAATAGAGTAAATCTTTTCCTCTTGGATTGGTAGAATCAGCTTTCAGGATCTCCTTCACACTATGTTCTCTTCTGGGAACAGTTTTCTGATGAAGATCATCCTTGTCACTCGTTTGCTGCTTTGGATTAATGTGGCTTTGTGCTGTAAACAAAAAACAAGACAGTGATTATTTCAAGACAACAGAAATGTGTGTTAAGAACCAACACAAAAATTCATCTATTCAAATAGTAAGCTCCTATTAAAGGGAAACCTTTTGAAACTATGTTAATTATTGTTCTAGTGGGATGAGAAAGACCATTCACACATTAGTGGATGATGAGAAGGACTAGGTCAAATACAAGGAGAACACAAGTCAGGAACTACTTATTAAACACTGGATAATTAGCCTGGTCAGTGTCCTGCTCTTACATGTACTCCTGTCTCCACCTTCATAATTGCTCTCTTAAATATGGCATTATGTGTGTTGTGTCGTTACAGTCATGACCGACTCTTCATGACCCCATGTCCATGGAGTTTTCTTGGCAGCACCTGGTATTCCCTGGTGGTCGCCCATCCAAGTACTAGCCAGGCCCAAATATGGCATTACATTTTATTTATTTATTTATTTATTTATTTATTTATTTATTTATTTATTTATTTATTTTGGTGCTTATATACCGCCCATCTTCCGGACGGAATTCTGGGCGGTTTACAACAGAAAGAAACAAACAATAAACAAGATTAGGTACAACATCACAAAACAATATAAAACAATAAAATAAACACTAGGATCTATTTTAAAATCATCAAAATAGCACTTGGCCACAAGGGAATTCTTTTGGAAAAAGCTAGTTCTCAAAATTGCTCCCCATATAGTCTTCTTCCCGGCTTTCAAACCAAAGCATGCCAGGTTTTAATCTCTTCCCAGATTGCTGCCCTCCATGTCATAATATGGGAAGAAGAAGCAGTGACACAAGGAAGAGCCTTCAGCATACACCTCTGTTTGAACTGTGCCACTGGAATGAATACTATTCAATCAAATGAAACACTGGATCCCATCTTCCTGCATTCATCTGCATTTCAGGACACCATTTTCAGAAGAAGGGTCACTTTCAAAAACCTGGATAAACCCCTTTCTTCAAACTGATCAATAATTCATGGCTGTTCACTAATTTTAACTGGCTGAAATCCTGTAATAAGTCAAAACTACAGTCAGCGCACTGCATCCGTGGGAACGTAGTGAATCTAGTTGCAACTTACTATGTGGTTTTGCCAACTGAATTAGACTTTCAGCAACTTTCACACTTAATTTTAGTATATTGAGCAGAAAATAAACATTTCAGTACAAGTGGACCCTTGTATAACAAACAGTTTGTATAACATAAAATCGGTACAACATAAAAAATTCCAGAGATAGGGGAAATTTGCTTAACAGAATCGCCTATGGGGAGAATCCGTACAACATAAAAATGGGATTACTCCATTTTCAATGCATTCCTATGGAAATTTGTATAAAGGAAAATTTGCTTAACATAATTTCATTTGGAACACATTAATTCCTTTATACAAGGTACCACTGTATATCCAGTTACATGTCTACTTGCATTTTGTTTGTTTTTTTTATAGCCAATTTTTTTTGGGGTGGTGGTGGTGGCATGTGCTATTCTTGTTAGTCCCTAAACGTCTTCAACCATTCTAGTTAGTATAAGAGACTTTTTCTTAAAATGATAGAAAAGGAGTACTCCCTTTGCTGCTTTTGTAGAACTAAACGATTCATCAAAGGAAAATGGAATTTCCTGTTTTCCCTCTGTCTGCATAATAAGTTTAATTTTTTGAGATGGTTTTAAGTACGCCTTTACATTTTACAGTAGAGACATGAACATTTAGCATATGCCTAATTCTATCCCATAATATGTCAAGTCTGCATAACATTTTCCTACCACGCATACATTGCTGAAACAGTTTGGGGTTGATATGACTGGTCCCCTCTTACAAGACCCACAGCCTCTTGATATACATTCTTTTCAACATGTGTGTACGTCTACTACAACCTCTATATGGTTTGTAGTCTCAGGTTTTAAAGACAATTATTCTCTCTCTTTAGTTTTTTTTACATTTCATACATACTGGGAGCGCAGTACTATGATGTATGAAAAGGCAAAAAAACCACCACAGAACCTCTCGAAAAGATTTGCATGTTGCACATCTAAACTGTATCCTCAGTGTGGTCTACTAGCACGAGTGCTTTGAAGACCCTTGAAATGTTCAATTAAAATGCTTAACACTGATCTTTCTAAGGAGAGGGAATCTATTGTTCCCAGCACTACCACACATACTTTTTGCAATTAAATATTTGTCAGTGTTGAAGGTGCCGGATTACCTTGTAGCCATGTGTGAACAGAAATATCAAGGAGACACACAAAGGGGTGCTTTGTCTGTTAGTTACAAATCAACATCCTCAGTCAGATTGCACATGCAGTACAATAGGAATTTTCTCTACTGCCCTTCCTTCTTTTCTTGTAGGATTGCAGCAGCTGCCTGTACACAATAGGCAAAACCTTGTTTTGTTTGCGCTAGAAACTGAGGCCTTGCTTTCCAACTCCATAGGAAGCCTGAGCAGTGGACACACGGTTGGAAACTGGGACACCTGCTCAAGAAATGCATACCACTCTATCCTACGTTATCCACCCCCACCCTTGTGTGTGTGACGTGGGCTGATTATAGCTTGCTGGGAAAACAGGAGACCATAACTGTGCATCACTGTGGATAAGGATATGGCTATCAATACCGATTTTAGCAGAGAGTAATGTTGTGCTATGGAAGTGTATAAGACTGATGTCACAAGCACAACTCATACAAGGGCACAGGCTGGGGAATGAATCTAGTAGAGATAATTATCTTCTGCACAGATACATGATATTTAATAGGAACATTAGTATCTTGGCAAAAAAGGTTTAGCATTGCTGATTTCAGAACACTGCAGAGTATTTTATAAAAAGTAAAACCAGCAAGAAAGCTGGGGATCTTTGATAGAAAATCACTATCTGATGCCAAAAAGATCATAGTATAGGTTCCAGCTTAAGGAAGGGCATTCTGCAAACAGAATAGCACCACTCAAAAAACCACCTCTCTCATGGCCACCATCTATCTGTCATTTATCAGTGTCTTGTGGAGGAGAGCATCAGATTAAGACCTTATGGTCTGCATAAGTAGAATTATGGAAGGGGGAGTTTTTCAGGTAACATGGACTCAAACCATTCTGAGATTTAAAGGTAGCACTTTGAAACTGGGCACCTCCCTTAGTTCTTTTATGTAGCTGTAAGAATGATAGGTATATATAAACTCTAAGATCACTGCGTTTTCATGACAGATTACATCCACTCAGATAAACATTTGTACCAGCATAGCTATACAGCAGCCAACTGGCAATGTAAATTTAAATGATATCCCTGAATCTATCTTAAAAAACATTTTTCTTTGCATATCCACTGCTAGCTGCCTGAGAGAGTTTACTTTAATTCCACCCCCCACCCCTGAGACCTCAAAAATAGCTGTGGGTGTGCAAAGTCATTTCAAGAGTAAGGGCTGCTGAACATTTTGAGTGATGAATTTTAATAATGCTGATTCACATTTTGTTCTAAATAAGATACCTGTTTTGCTAGAAGAGAACCTAGAAGTTCTGGGGTAAAAACAATTTCCACCAAAATTAGGAACAGAGACAAATATTTACCATTACATGATATCATAATTTATTTCTAAATAAGTCATCACACATGGTCTGAGCCAAGTCTACTGAAGAGCTTGGCCTTGTTGAACAAGGCTCTTGGGTGTGCTAGATGGTCTGCTGTTGGTTATGGGAAAGAAAGGAGCTTCTAGTGCACTGGGAATGTTCACATTCCATAGGGAACATTTGATTGAATGTGTGGTTCAAGTTCATTGTTCCATGGACACTGTGTAGCACCAGTTAGTTGCACTGCAGTTGGTTAGGCAAAATGCATTTTGCATTTTGATGTTGCATATATTAATTAGCTTCTGCGGCAATGACCAGTAGGCCTAGCACTGTTCCATGTAAGCTTCTTTGGATCTGAGGTATATCTGTCCTTCCTCTAAGGCATTCAAGAGGGATACCTCAGCCACTGATAGACTGATTTTCCTAGCCTCACAAGCCAAATACAGATCTCAATTTCAGATGGGCCCTACATGTTCAGAACCTGACATTTCAGAGAGGATAGCCGTGTTAGTCTTTTCAAGAATTTCAGGCAAAAATCAAAGAAAAACAAAACAAAACAAAATAAAAGACACAAACATGTGGCACCTTAAAGACTAACTTTCATATTTTAATGTGATGTTTCATGCACATGTGCACTCCTTCAAAACATAGCAGCAGAATAGGTGTGGGATATGATATGAGATATAAATTTCATACCAGATATTCATTGAGCCTAGATATGATTGGCTGCAGCATATAGAATTTGGGGGGGGGAATAGGGGAAGGGAAGGAGGAGGAGGGGGGAGAAGAGGAGACAGAGCATAGATTGCATATTATCTTCAGTTGCTGCCTCCCATAAAGCAGGCATACTTGGTGCCACACTACGCAAAGATTTCATTTGGCTATCTTGACTAAAAGCCATTAACAATAGACTTATACTCCATGCACACCGTTATCTGATCGTTTAAAAAAGAAATTTAAGTTAGCAACTGTCATCATACTGTGAGCCCATGCCATGAATTCAATACAGTGGTACCTTGTATAAAGGAATTAATTCGTTCCAAATGAAATTATGTTAAGCAAATTTTCCTTTATACAAATTCCCATAGGAATGGATTGAAAACGGAGTGATCCCATTTTTATGTTGTACGGATTCTCCCCATAGGCGATTATGTTAAGCAAATTTCCCCTATCTCTGGAATTTTTATGTTGTACAAATTTTATGTTATACAAGCTGTTTGTTATACAAGGGTCCATTGTATATGTGTCATGCAACAAAATGACCAATTACCATAGTGGCTGTGGCTATATGATGATAGCTGCTTACATGCATGGTAGAGGTTCTGTTCACATGAGCACCATGCAACCAGACCTCAGCACCCAGTCAAAGCCACTTTGGTAATTTCCCTTGCCCATACTGTGTTCTTGGCTATGTTAAGACAAGAAAAATGTTACTACATTTTTTATGATATGAAACAAGAAATAACTAATTCATCAAAACTGTAGACACACATTTAAGAAAAATCACATGAAAACAACATATAATCATACTGACATAGAATAAGAAAACTTCCTAACACATATTCTCAAAGCATACATTTTAATCTGTAAAAGTCTTTAAATCACCCTGTAATGCATGTGTTTTTATTATTGAAATCACCTGTGTAATGCTGTTTAGATTGCCTCCCCGAGCAGTATTAGAACTATGCCACTGTAGACCATGCTAAAAACGTTGTCTATCATTTTTAGCCTGCCTAAGTTCTCCATTTGGCAGGTTAATAATTGCTTGTGAAATCCTGCAGCCTGTCATGACAAAGGCAGTATCAGCAGTGTGGGAACCAAAGACGTACAGTCTCACAAAGTCACAAACCGGATGTTCAGAAGGACATACAGCCCAAATTGCCCAACACGGTATAACGAATATGATCATTTCTGATGCTAAGCTGAACTTTTATTCATCCAAGTATCTTTTCTATTTAAAATGCCTTCTACTGCAACCTTACTCATTCACACACGTATGCACCCTATCAGCCATACTCCATTGCTGAAGGGTGAGTGGTAGGGTGTTTTGTTTACAAGTCAGCATGCTTATAATCTACTTACCGATATTCATCCTCCCCAGGTCTCCAGTAGAAGGATAGTGCAATCTATCTGCAAAGTCCCGACAGTACCACACGAGCAATTCCTGGCCTGGTGGGATGGGTTTAATTGTATAGAAGTAGATGTCCATTCCATTCTGACAAGCAGCTAGGTTCTGCTCCTGAACAGAATGAGCTGGGTTTACGTATCGCATCCAATTGCTCTTTTCCTCATTAAATCCATCTATGAAGTGCAGGAGTTCACCACCGGAATAGATCTGCAAGAAAGAGGAAAAGTGTAAAAGGCAATAACAGAAACAATCTTTCTTGAAAGATTGTCAAGGGAGCCATTCAGAGACGCAAAGCTCTGGGTTAGGCAATATCTTCATTAGACCACCAAAAATTCAGATGTTTGTATTGTTATTTGTGTAACTAATACTTTACTTTGCTAAAGCAAGAGGTTAGTGGCATTATCAACTTACATTCTCACTGTGTGCTGCTACTACTAATAATAATCACTTTTGTAAAGGCTGATTAGCTTTGTTATGCCACAACCAAGTCTTTCTTGCTGCCCCCCTCCCTACAGTCTTTGCACTTGCAGGTGGTTTTTTGTTTTGTTTTTTGTTTTGCTATTACCACCCCAAGTTCTAAATATGCAAACATCCACCACCCTAAGTCCTGAAGTAACCCTTGCTCCTACCTGGAATGGGGCCCTTTTGTTGAATGACTGGGTGGAGTAAGAAGAACTGTACATGTCATAACTAAGTAGAAATTTGGAAGGAGGCCAGATTATGACAGCAAGAGAAATGCTTTCCTTTCTTTTACAGGTATGTTCGAGAAAATATGGCTCTCTTGCAGGTGACAGAAGAACAAACAATGCAGTGATTTCACACATCTCTGTTTCCCAAAATGACCCTGAAATTAGGAAAATGAGCAAAGAAAGCTCTTTACAACTCTACACCTACGGAATGCTAGCTAGAACAAACATGTAGCTATTCTCTGAGTAAAAAGGTTTCAGTTTATCCTATAGGGGAAAATGACATATTGTCTAGAACCCATAAGTCTTTTTATATTTTCCCCAAATCATCATAATCAAACAGAAAATGATGCTTTTCTGTATGGCTTCTAAAACTGTGGGTCAATGGCAATATACTTCGTCATTTCAATTTATTTTCAGCAGTCAGTTAAGCGATTTCCAGAAGGCCACCCAGCTAAGTGTCACAGCTGGAAACGGATTTCATTTGGTGTTCTGTTGTCCAAATGCAACCCTGCGCCATTTCCCAGTGTGCTTTTTAACATGCACTCTCAGCTTCAGCTTCATGTGAATGCAGTTTGATGTAAGAATCAACTGAGAAGGCTTTAAAAAAAGTAGTACAGAAACAAAGCTGGCCTTTTAACACAGGCAGTAAACACCAGAATCACTTTCTTACTTCCTGTGATTTGAGGCCGAGGAAATACATGTGGGTTCATCAAAGAAGCCTGAGAGATTTTGCGGTGTTTTTGTTATGAGAAAGATGGAACAAAGCCTGAAGAATTGTGCTTTCAGGAGGAGTCTGTTACTTCCCGTTTGTAAACTTCCAGGAACTAAAGAGTTCCATTGCTGTGTATGTACATCTCTAACCAATGGAAGCTACTTTGAGGCCAGATCAAGTGCCTTCCAGTCACCTTTTAGTGCTAATGCAATTTACTGTATCCTGTCTTCTTAAAAAACAAATGCTTTACTGCAGTGAGCTCCCTTGGCCCATCATAAAACTTTTATTTTGCCACCTCACCAGATTTCCATGCATCGGAAGGGAGATTAAAATGTGCTGAGTCATACTGAGCAATTACAAGAAATGACATCATTGTGGAGTTTGCACAGCACATTTGTGCCTCTTTTTAGAAGGTATATTTTGAACAGAATGTGTATGCTTACAAACAACAGATGTTCCTCTTCCTGCCAGCTAGATCAGAATATCTTTTATACGACATGTGGGAAATTATTTTCTAGTTTCCTTTGCATGTGCAAGACTGTTTTCAGAGCCTTAGGAAAGAACCCTTTGACCTTAAGGCAATATGAATCAAAAGAACCACCACGACAATTTACTGAGTGTTTTCAGAAGGTGAGTAACACAAGCCTGATGTCCGCTCTCTCTCATTGGAAGCATGGAGTAGTTAAAATCCTTTTCCGAGGCTTGCTGAATTGCATTGGGGCTCTAGTGACTAGCCTACCCCATTTGGTTTAGTTCGGACTATGGGCCAAACCCCAGAGTGGACAGACCCTCTCTCGCTCTGTGTACAAACTTTCACAGGAACTGTACTCATATTTGTATGCTCCATCACAGAAAAGTGGAGAAGATAAGGTGGTGAACTTTTCCATTTGATGTGGTAGCATCCTATGGGCAGAGAATTCCTCTATTTCTGCTCTGATACAGTTAAGTCCAGGAAAGGCTCCATGATGTGACACCCCAGAAAGTGCTTAGGCTTTATTTGTACAATTAGTTATTTGTGTTTTCACAAAGAAACCAGTCAATAATCGGTGACTGAATATTTAATTTGTATGTCATGTTTGTAGTTTGAATTCTCCCAACTCTGCATTCACTTTTGACCTCACAGCAACTCAGTAAAATTATGAGACAATAGATTGCCTCAAAACTCTCCAGTGAGTGTGTCTCCCAACTTAGCATTAAGTGAATGAGGACAAATTGACTGAGGTTGAACTCGGCAAGACAGAAATCCTATGCATGGGAGCCTCTGATGCCAGGGGCATGATCCTCCCCACTCAGATTGAGGTTCACAGTGTGGGTGTTCTGGGCACAATGTTATCCATAGAGTCCCAGGTGGCGTCTGTGGTGTGTTCCACCCATTTCCATCTGCCCCTATCTGGACACTGAGGCTCTCGCAAAGTTGATTCATGCATTGGTAGTCTCAAGATTAGACTACTGTAATGCACTCTACATGGGACTGCCCTTGAAGTTGACATGGAAGATGATCCAAAACATGGCAGCCAGATTGTGAACTGGGCTTAGTAAATACCAGCATATACTGTATCTCCAACTTTGGCCTCCCTGCACTGGTTACCAGTTCACTTCTGCATCAGTTTCAAGGTGATGATGACATAGAATGCCCTAAACAGTTCAGGGCCTTGATATCTGACAGAGCGACTACTTCCAGTGTGAACTGCCTGTACTACCAGTTCATCCTAGGCAGGGAATTTGAAGACACTAAACCCAACAGTGGCCCATAAAAATAAAACTGCGAATCAAGACTTCTTGGTGGTTGCCCCAAGCCTGTGGAACTCCCTTCCTTCCGAGCTATACTTGTGTCCCTTCTTGAGATCTTTCAAATGTTCTTTTAAAAACGGGATATTTAAGCAGCCCCCCCCCCAGATTGGCACACAGTTGCAGTGTTATACATGATCTCAACTGCGCCTTCAACCCTTACTATTACCTGCCTATTACCTCAAATTGTTTATTGTTGTAAATGTTATTATTTATTATAATTGTGTTTGATTTTTATCTTATGTATACTTTTTTAAAAAAAATGTATTTTTGTTATTGATTTGTATACTGTTATTGTTGTAACACTCCCCCCCCCGAGTCGCCTTGCTAGGCAGTATAGAAATCGAAAGAAAGAAAGATAGAAAGAAAGAAAGAAAGAAAGAAAGAAAGAAAGAAAGAAAGAAAGAAAGAAAGAAAGAAAGGGGTGGTATAGAAATCTAATACATTAAATGAAATAAGTGTTATTTCCTCATGCCCCCATTATTATACAGCAACATCATGAGACAGCAGGCTTGGTAGTATTATAGGAAGTGGCCCTGTTATTTTATAACCAGGGAACTAAGTGTAGGTTCCTGTCTTTATACCTTCCCTCCCCAGACGATATGAAAGTACATGAACCTGATGATGCAACATAAGGAGATTTCTCTTTCTCATGATAACTGCATGATGAACTCCAAAAGTAGGTCAGGCTCCCAGATCAATTCTCCACCAATTTTCAGCACCAAGGTCCATTTCAAAACAGAGCTGCTTTTTTTAAAAAAATCATGCTGATTTAGTGAAAATTTTCCATCAGACTCTAATGGAAGGGCCATTAATGCACTTGAAAGTTAGTCATACAGAGGAGAGGCGGATCTGTTCTCAATCATCTCAGAGTGTAGGATGCATAAATGCTTGGCTCCAACTACAGGTAGCCATGTTTAGCTTGAATACCAGGAAAAACTTCTTAACTGTTAGAGCAGTATAACAATAGAACAATTTACTTCAGGAGGTGGTTATCACTCCAGTGCTGGTGGCATTCAAAAGAAAATTGGACAACCATCTGTCTGCTTTGATTTGGATTCCTGAACTGAGCAGGAGTTTGGACTCTATGTCCTTACAGACCTTTTCAAATTCAATTATTCTGATTCTCCAAGTTGTCTAGGGAAGCTCCATGTATTTTTTTCAGCTTTGAAAAGACTGCTATTCTGCCACTGGTCTCCATCATCACTATTGGGAAGAATGGACCCCAAGAAGAACCACTTAAGGAAGCTTCAACCTGCTTACGCAAGTGATCTTCACCTATACTATTTCCATACAGCAAACACAGGTTCAGCAATCTTTGTTCTCTCCCCCTCATTCTCTTTATGCATCTGTCCCTCTTTATGTGAACCCCGAACTACACTCAGGGCAACAAATTGCCAATCCCAATTGATATGAGACTGCCTTGTTTTGTTTTGCTCACCCGCCAGAAGTATTTTCTGTTTGCATCCTTAGGAACTGTGTCACTGGTATAGATTTCACCAACCAAGGGTCCAAAGCGTGTTCCTTTGGGGATAATATCTTTGCTAATAACTCCAACAACCTGAAAGGAGAAAAGCAGAATAACAGACTATTTAAGTAATGTTATGTCATGAAGAATATGCACAATAAACAAAAGTAGAGAAGAGAAAAGCAAATACTGTATTCTAATGGTTTATCTGTCTACTATTTTATAGGGAATCAGTAGAATGTTTAAGAGGAATTCCCCCATCCTCGCTCTCTATATTAAAATGTATTTCAGTATTGATACTGATGCTACTGCAAAAAATAATAATAACATGCCAAATTATGGTTAGTTTGAATAAGGCTGAATAACGTCACCTGTTCCTGTGGAAATATTTGGAAGCAATAACTTTGGAATTTCATTTGGTTATGAATTATACAACAAGATTATACACAGTGATTACCCCACTTTCAAAAACATACCATTGTAGGGGATTTGGAGAATGGAAGAAAAAGGAAACTGATAACTAACAGTCTCAGTGACAGGTTTTTTGTCCTTTCAATGAATCCCCATGAGAGAAATGAACCTGGGTGATGGGGAACAGAGTGTGATAGTAATTGTGGGACAATAACTCTATTATTAAAAGATGTTGCCCAGACTTCCTGGGTGGAATTAAAAACCTGTGGAAGCAATAAAGATTACCAGTTCATGGCAGGCATATCTATCTTGCATTATCGATCTATCTACATGCCTCTATAGAGTGGGCCAAATATCCTTGTGCCTGGATACTTGACGCAGTGGAGAAAGGACATGCTCCACTGTGAATGGAAACCAGCATTTGCTGCCTTCAGATATAAACTCTGCTTTGCACAGTGTGGATTTACTCAAGGAAACATAGTAGTTACAAGTGAATGCTTTGGTGTGCCCAGTTGTAAAATGCAGTGCTCCTTCAGCTTTCTACTTGCCAGTAATTACATACAGACTACAAATCCGGAATCAGTTTTGTATTTATCAGAAAGGCATTCTTGCCAGCTTCTCCTTAGACAATGCTGAAAATGTGGGGCTTTCCTACCCCACCTCTTGTCTGCGTCTCCGGTAAACCAGATAAATTTTAATTTGCTCTAAATAATGTGTAAACAAAGTAACTTAGTAAACCAGGAAACATGAATAAGGGCTTTAAAAAAGAATGTCTGCAGCTTAAATGGAAAGTGGGGGGTGAAGAGAAGACATTTGTTCCACAGACTTAGTAAACATTCATGTTAGAGATAATGAGTCATGTTCTTCTCACACTGACTAGTTTCATTATGCCTGCCAAAATAATGAGAGGATACAAATGCATTACTGAGTCCTTCTACCCAAATTTGAAAATAAGCACATTAACTAAAACAAGATGTCACAGTACCGCATCCCTTTGCTCAAGACTATTTATAACGCTGCAGAAGTTAATGGATTAGAAGGTACTATAGGTTAACAAAATATACAAAGTAGTTCAAAAATTAAAGATTGTTCCATTGTAACTAGTTACATTTTAAATGGGAAAATCTATTGTTTTATGACCATAGGATGGATTTTATTTTATGGAATGGTTTATTCCTTCACAGGTCACAAAAACCAATGAAATCACTTCCCTCCTCTGACATCTTTGTAACCATCTCTTTCAAAACTAGAAATCTTATGAGTTCCAGCTAGTTAAATTTGGTGTGCCTTATTTAACACTGACAGATAGCTGCCAGAGTCCACAACTAACATTACTGAGCTGGTCAACCTGTGGCCAACCTGCGTGCTGAAAGATTCCTGTGTGCTAAGAAACACAGGAGTGAATCATCTAGCTAGCAGATCCTGTCTCTAGGAGAAATACATCATCTGGTAATTGTTGTGGCCGCAACACCACCCCCAAAGACTCCTGATTACTGCAGTTGCATGACATCCTGGGGCTTCTCTGTTAGAAATCCCCATTCCTCTATAAAGCTACAGCACCTATGTAAAAACACACTTTAAGATGGTGGAGAAGAATTCCTAATGGGAGACAGAACAGCAGAACTATAAAAACTTTGCTTCTCATGAGTATGGATTACTGAGTTTATGGCAAGAGTTTCATTTTAAAGTCTTTTAAAAAAATAACAGACTGTGCAGCTTTGATGAAGAGGGACTTTCACAAACCAGTACACCTAGGAATATGCCCAATGACTGTGTTTATTTTTGACACTCCTGTGCATTTTTCATAGAAAGGTGAAAAAGGCAGATGTTCTTGTAGCTTTCCCCAATGACCTTCATTTACATTTTACTCAACTTTCAAGAAAAATTCACTTTGAAGCATGTTTGCAATTTGTCCATAGGATACTCTCTTTTTGTTAAGTTATAAAGAAACACAGAAACTTATCTTAGTTCTAATTGAAAAGTATGCTGTCTGAATTAAGCTGAAGTTTTCAGAATATCTAGGAATCGATATTACTTGGAACGTCTCAAACAGAAACAGGGGATTTTTGTACAATCATTCAAAGCATGCCCCAACAGAGTTCTATTCTTTGCTTTTGTGCTTGAGAAAGATCACAGGGTAGCCACCCAATCCACATGAAACACAGTGTTTGTGTGTATAGGGGAGAGGAGAACAGAGAGCAGATGGTTGGTCTATTATGCATATTGGTACCCAAAGAAGAAGCAGGGAATGCTGCTCCCTACCCGGGCAGTTGCTGATTTATTACACTTCTATGCTAGCTTTCCTTCCCTGAATTCTAGAAGGCATATTACACAGCCTGCTACTTTGTCCTCACAACAACCAGGCAATGGATGGAGACTAGAACCAAGCCCCTGCTTCACACTCTAACTAAGACACCACAGAAGATAAAGGTGTGTGTGTGTGTGTGTGTGTGTGTGTGTGTGTGTGTGTGTGTGTGTGTGTGTGTGTGTGTGTGTGTGTGTGTGTGTGTGTTGGGGGATGGCTACAATTCCACTGCAGACCGTACTACTTGACTGGCTTGGTTTCTGCTCCCAAGCATTCTGAAGGTGGAGATGAGGGGAAGTCACCAACTTGCCAGATTTTATTTTGAAAAATCCCGGTACAATTTCAGAACTTGAGAAGGGAGAAGAAAAGATAATGGAAATATGACTGATTGGAGGGGCAGAAGGAGAAGCTCCTGTCACTTGCTTAGCTAACACTTTGCAGGTAACATCCAGCCAGCTGAACAGCCTTCTGGAAGGCAAATATGCATAATGACACTGGATTTCCAGGTGGGCAGCCATATTAGTATCCAGTAGTAAAAAAAACAATGCAGGATCCTATGGCATGAGCCTATGATTTTTTTAATTTAATTTTTTTGTGGGCCACCGTTGAGTTCATCAGAAGTAGTCATATTGAGAGTTGCAGTTGTTCAAGTACTAGCTCTACTGTTATTAAAAAAGAATCACTCTGGCTTAGAGGTAAGATGCATGGGAGCATGCATCCAGGGATAATACAATAGATGCTGGAAGTGGGATTTAGAGGGAAGTTGTCTAGACTATGTGTAATATTTATTATGATAAAAGCTTCTCATATGATGCAAATGCCCTTAGATGGACAGCTGATGTAACACAATGCTGCTCTGATGTTGTAAACAGCACAATTTGGACAATACCACCATAATTAATAATTAGTAGTTAAGAAGATCCATTACCAAATATATTGTCAAACGGTTGTAGCTAGATTGTACTTCCAGGTAAAAATATCTATCGGGTTTTAGAGAGAAAGGAAAAACCCAGGATAAAACATTAAGGCTATAATTCTGAGCATTATAAAAGTCCTGTCCAACTTAGTGTTTTCAGCTAAACGAGGAAGAAACTTTGGTTGGGATTCACGGGGACGATCAAAATTATTTATATTATGGCAAATTGATACTATTTTGTTGCCATGGGCGGTTTTTTGCACTCAAAATGTTTTTGAAATAAAAACAAACATCAGAAATTGCAAAAGCAAAATTTCAGTAAGCTTTAGTGGCTACTGAAATACAGCCATAACTGATATTTCGCACTCATCCACAAGGTGTCATTAAGCACATCTGCTTGGGAAGTCAGCACATCAGGCTGATGTTATAGTCTCCAAAACTGAATAAGAATTCTTATGAATGTTCAGAATGTTTCTGTGGAACCTACTTCCTCTCAATTCCATATTCTTATTCCAGGATATCAACACACAAACAATCCTATTTCTTCCCTTTGAACGAAATACTCCGCTTCGTAGAGTTATAACTAGCAAATTCTAGTGGAACATTCATATTCAACATGTTAGAAAAAGAGACACTGCTCCATAACACTGAAAACCAATATTGACATGGTATGTAATGACACTATCTTAATCCTGTAAGGATCTTTGAAGGCCAGCTTACCAGCATCAGGAAACAAAAGGATGCTACTGCTGTTTCTCTCTCAGAAAGCGGGAGGATATCAAATATCTGAGATCAGAGTAAAGGCGATATTTTCCCCAACACTTTGATGTTTAGAGATACTACTACTACTACTACTACTACTACTACTACTACTACTACTACTACTACTACTACTACTACTACTACTACTACTACTACTGTTCTCAACTGACATATATACTCTAGCTTTCCTTTGATCATAGTTCTTTTCCAATGTACTTTCAGACCTAGTTTGGGAACAGAGAGCTAGATGATGTTTTAGATAGTAAACATACAGGGGGAGGAGGGGAGATGTGCTCCATTACTTCTGCTGATATCTGAGTGGTAGCCAATGTTACTGGGCGCTTGAATGAATATGGAAATCAGGAAACTGTTCAGCAGTGGTTACAGACTAGTCTGGATCAAAACTACCAGAAAGTGGTGCCAAGAGAATTCTTTTGGGCTCTGTCTCTGTCTTGAAAAACACAAAGGCACTGGAAGTAGAGATGGGCACTAAACGATTTTTGTCTCATTTTTTTGTTTTTCATTTCATTTCATAATGAAATGAAAAACAAACTTCCCCTTCAAAGAAAAATGAAACAAAAAGAAACAATTTTTTTGGTTCGTCCCATTTTGTTTTTCATTTCCCCATAGGAATGCATTGAAGCAATGCATTCCTATGGGAAACCGCTTTAAAAAGCCCGAAGCATTCCCCCCCCCCCATATGCACCCGATTGGGGGAAGGCTTTTTAAACTTTTTTGCCACCAAAGCCCCACGCGACCAGCTGATTGGCGCTTGCTTCGGCAGCAAAAAGAAGTTTTAAAAGCCCGCACCATTCCCCCCAATGTGCCCGATCAGGTGGGGGAAGTGTGGGCTTTTAAAACTTTTTTGTCACTGAAGCAAGTCCGTAAAATGCTGGTAAAGTCCGTAAAATGCTGGTAAAAAGCTCACCAAAGCATGGGCTTTTAAAACTTTTTTTTGTCACCAAAGCCCTGCATGCCAGCTGATTGCCACTTGCTATGGCAGCAAAAAATTTTTTAAAGCCTGCACCCCCCCAATGTGCCCAATCAGATGAGGGAAAGTGCAGGCTTTTAAAACTTTTTTCGCCAGCCGCTGAAGCCCCGTGCGCTAGCTGATCAGTGTTTGCGGGGGCAGCCTTGTTGTGCATTGGTCCATATTTTCATCCAAACTAGACTTTGGAGTGTGCTGTACCCAGGGCTATGCTAGAAACAATATTCTAAAAGTTACAGTGATCAGCTAGACTCAGACTCACCTGGCACAAAAAATCAGGTGATGTCAGTTTTGTTTCAGATTCAGTGGCCAAAGTGATGTGATATATATATATATTGAAGGCCAGGTTATGAGCATCAAGAAACAAAGGGATGCTACTGCTGTTTCTCTCAGAAAATGGGAGGATATTAAGTATCTGATATATATATATAATGTCTGCCTCATTCCACATAAATGTTTCCATAACTAATGGCATAATCCATGACCTAGAGAGATTACATCTTGATCAGGCTCAAGAAGAAAACATTATATTGTTCTGTCAAACTTTTAATGGATCTCTATTTCTATTTTACCTGATCTAAGAAACAACAACGCATTAACACTTTATTTTCATTATTGTTTTACCTAATTTGTATATCGCCTCAGGCACCTGTTGGGTATGGTGACTGTAGATAGGTTTTCAGAATAAATAAAGGCAATTTTAAGTGAAGGCATGTTTGCCAAATCAGGAAAGTGTTGAAGCTGGCCAGAGTCCTAATGAACTAATTAGGGGCAAAACTACTGTATGCCTTCGATAAACACTTCAGTGAGGAGCTGAAAGGCCTCAATACTCTTAAGCTTCTGTTGTCCCTACAGTAGGTACTTCCCTATATACTTTATGGTCATCCACCGGCCTTTCAGCTGTTTTGCCACATTTCTCCGTGTCTCTAGACTGTGCCTTAAAGCACATTCTAACTACTTAGTGTCTATGGATGAAAAGCAACGTTTCGCCATCCTCACTTGAGGCTCCTTAATCACTTTAAAACTAACCCCCCATCATAGAACAAGATGGATGTAGTTCACCTTCTATGGCCGCTTTTAGTAATTCTGATGTCAACTTGAACAAAATAAAAGTTAAAACAAATAGTAACTGGATTTAGACTGCCAGCTGTTGAATGACAATAATTTAATTCTAGCTCACTATTAATTTAACCTCCACTTTCTTGGTATTAGCACCATTTGTTCTCTTAGTGTTTTTTGTTTGTTTTTACTTTGAATAGTACATACTTTCATTCTTTAGTTTTTCAGCAACACTGACTAAATGAATGGTGCAGCCACACAAAGGGCTTACATCCTATAATTTATTCTTTTTAAAAGGGTGGAGTGAGAGGAAATGTTTTCCTGTTGTTTCATTCTTATATATGCACTGCAACAAAGATAATCTATGTTTTTACACCTAGGTAAGATATGTGATAGATGTTTAACAATTAGGCCTACATATTACTTTGCATAAATGATCCTGGTGATTTTTTGTGAGCTACCTTCATCTACCTGTTGATTATGAGGATGATTCAGAAAAAGGACAAACAAACAGTATATCAGTTCTCCTTAAGAGCAGCTGTAATGGTGGGGGTTCCTTCTGTGTTTTCTTCCCCCTTCCAAAGTTTCCAGAAATTTTATGTCTCAATTCAAAGTGCTTCTAGTTTGGGCCAAGGTATCTTGCAGAACCATCTTTTCCCACTTGAACTTATCTATGGTTTAAGGTCTGCATTGGGGCTGTTTTGTGGAAGCTTCATGATGATCCTCAGCTAGGCTTTCTTCTCTTCTGGTGGCCTACTCCCTGCGAGACTTACTCGGGCTTGATTTTTTTTTCTTTACTTGTGCTTTTGGAGTGCATTATTTCATTACTTTATTTTCCTTTGAATGATTTATCTAGGTATTATTTCTGTTTTCACTATTTTTCTTGTATTCCAACTATTATGTTAATGGAAACCAGTTTGGAAAATTGACAGCAACATGTTCAAATAAAGAAATGAATAAAAATTAAAAATTTGGAGTATTGACAGAGATCTGATGTCAATTTGTACCCTATATGGTACTAATTTCAGTTGAAAGAAATAGTTTAGCTTTCAACACCAAATCAAAGAACTAAATATACTATGAAATTCATGCCCACAATAAATAAAACCCCAAATAACAAGAACTAAAAGTGATTTCCTTTAAAAGGGTGCCAACAAATTTTGTAACATTAGAAAAACAAACAAACCACAAGCAGGGTATCGGCACAAAACAAATTCTAAATCTATACTGAGGTGATATATGTTTTATGGCAGCCAAACAGGCACAAAAAAGTATATACACACACACACTTCTGATCTTTAATGGTTATTTATTTATTTGACACTTTTCTTCCTGGAGGGGACCCAGTTTATAAGACAATCCTTAACAGAAGCCATCCACATGATCTGGTGGTGTTTCTTCTTCAGTAAACATTGGGGTTCAGGGCTTAGTAAAACAATGACAGGCCTCCAATCCAAAAATTTAAGTACGAACAGCTGCCCACTCAAAACAGATTCTTGGCCAGGGACAGGGAACCTTTAGCCCTCCCGATATTTTGGACCACCACTCCCAGAGCCCTTTATCACTGGCAATATAGGTTCAGAATTCTGGCAGTTGCAGTCCAAAACATCCAAGACTCCCGACCCCTATTCTAGGCACTGTGATGTAATATTGTTGAAGTGTACAGAGAGGCACATTACTCCAAATACAGCCCTTATTTGAAACAACTCATGTTTCATAAGTAAAATAAAAAATACAGCTCATCACTTGCATCATTACATATGACAGCAGTCTAAATAATGTTAAAAAAATCTTGAGAAGGAAATAGAAAAAAAAGTTTTTCTGGCCCATGTACTAAAAAAGATTCATTTGTCAACCTACTTATTTGTAGATCAGGATTAAAATTATGGAGTTTTAAAAGCATCATGCTATCCCTAAGAATCTGATTTTGTTTTTCTACTTCCACACTGGTGGGAAGAACCAGTCATATTCAAGGGAAATCCAGATCAGTAAACATGACTGCTGGAATCTGGACTCAATGCAGTCCAGTCATGAGAATTGCCCGTGGGCAGCTCACCATCTTTTAGTCCTAGTTCTCCATCACAACTCAGTAGCTAATGGGACCTCCAACCTCCAATACTAGAGGAACAACAAAATGAATGCTGTTATGAAAACAAACAATATGGGGGTTGGAAAAAAAAGTTGAGTCTCAGGCACCATATGATAAAACAAAATCAGATATCTTGATCATGAAAGGAATTGACAGGTTAAAGAACCTTCTGTTTTCTTAATGAAAAGTAACTTTTTATCTAGAGATTCTGTGACAAGACTCAAGTACACGACCATGTATGAGTGACAACAAGAAACTCTTGTAGGCACTTGAAACAACCTCCTCAAGGTGGAAAAAGCATGGTTCAAAACTATGATGGCGCTGTTCTAAGAGGTGCAGACACTTGGCACATACACAAAAAAGTTGTCAATGCTAAGCAAGGAAGTTCTTCTGGACAGGTTTTCCCCTCTTACTTGTGATGTGGCAATAAAGTTTATACGAAGTGGGTCTATTCCAGCACAAAAGCTGCCATTAGCAAGTACATTCAACTTAGGTTTGTGGTCAGACTAATCAGTCAAGGAGTTTGGCCTGGCATTACAGCTTCCTCACCCAAACTTGAAGGCACACTGTACCTGGAATGATTTTGAAAGCTTCTGTTTCCCTCAGCTTACCATTTATGTGGGATACAGGATGAGCGATAGTACAAACAATGTACAGTATTTAGAAAGAATAAACCACAGAGATATTTGGCCTACAATACACTCTTTCACACTCCAACAATCAAGGCACCAGGGTGCCAGCTTATATCAGCTAAAGTTTTAACTCTGGTTCCTGATGCAAATCCTCCCTTGCTACCTGCTTTAGAATACTTTTCATAACTATACCCTTCATTAGCACCGTGGTCAGTTTGTTTAGCCACAGTAGCAGCACAGGTTATAGTGGTTCCACAACAAGTTGCAGGACAGGGACAAAAATGATGGGCTGTCCCTACCATTATTAGCTAGCTGAACATCACGCCTAGCTATAATAGCTGCTCTATATGGAGGAAGGAATAAACAGGCAGCCAGTTGCTCATCCAGGCTAATTCTTCCCCAGCCCTTCTGAAACAACAACAAGGAATGTACCTACTCAAGAGACAGACTGAAATATACTTGTGTGTCCAGCTACAAATAAAGAGGAACTGCCCTAGATAAACAAGTCATATAAACACAGGTTACTGATCTGGCCACCCTCTCAGTACCCGAAAACATACAAAACTCAGTTTAATGATGAAAGAAAAGATAACACATTTCATTGCAATGCCACCCAGTAACTGCAGCATTTCATCTTCTAACCCAGAAACATGTAAGAAATCAATCCATAAAATAACCAAGTCCTCCAGACAGATGTGTGTAGAATTTTACAAATTCTAAACTGGCGTGGGATGCAATTTTGGGAACCACCATCATTTGAGTAATCTAGAAAAAAAGACACACACACAAAGATACAAAGAGAACCTAAAAAGACTAGTCAGGCGGGATCTGATTTTTCTTCTCCAGGATATTAGAAATTGAACTTTTAGCACCCATCTCTTCCCTCATTCATTTACATCCTTCAAAAAAGCTCTAAGAACTACCAGTGTCTACATGTTAACAACAACAATACAAAGAAACAAAAGGGACCTTCCCACTTTTATGAACTATGTGGTCCGGCTACCACGCTGTACTTAATTCTTCTCAAACATTTGCTTACCTCTTTGCCATTTCCAGCATACTTGAAAATTAAGTTCCTTGGTAGAGAAGATTCAGCCTGGGTTACACTGCATCCTTCCGTGCCGGGCTCCGTGAGGTGATCGTTCACAATGTATGTGCACTTGTCTTCAAATTCAGCCTCTGTCCATAAAGTCATGTCAGCATCCTTCATGTCCATTTTCATTATTAACTCTGCCCCTTTTCTCAGTGGTCGGTGATTCACAATATATGAGCTACACAGCGTGGCAGCCTGGAAAAGAAAGCCACATTTAATTCCCATCCTTAGTATCCCTAGCAGTGTGATTGGAATGGATACCTAGTGGCACGCTTAATACATCCATGGGTAGCTGAGAAGGCAGCTGGAAATGCACTATATACATTGAGTTGCCTGCATTCAACACATCTGGGTTGCGAATAACATACTACATCTCCGGAGGCAGCACCTGTGCAGGCTTCTTTTAGAACCTTTCCTGAATATCTGAATAGTGGGAGGAGGTATCTGAAAACTCAAAGACGTTTGTGTCCTTTGTAAAAGCAGTCTTAGAAAAGTGTCACAAACAAGGAAAGGAAAAGGAAGGAACTGTTGTCTGCGTCTGAATGAGCTAAAAATGGAAAGTGCATGTGGCGGAACCCAGCCTAGCCTTTTCCAAATGGGGAAGGCTGAACTTTCCCACCAGCTTCCAACACACAAACAACTTTCAAAAACAACATCCCCGCTCCCTCCCCTGATATCCTCTTATCCTCTGGGGTGGAAAGCTAAAGGAGGCTGTATCCTGCCAGCATCTCTCCAGAAACAACTAGCAAAATTCAATTGGAACACTCTACCTTCCCCCCCATGACCCCCCCCCCCGTGTTTCGCATAGCCACCATCCAGAATGAAAGACAAAAGTAGTTAAATCAAGTCTAGAAGTCGCAGAGCTACAACTGGACCTCACTGAAAATGTAGTGTGGTGGAAAAGTTCTAATCATGATGAATAAAGCCCTTAACGTGAAACAGTAGCCATGCATATTCTTGAAATGTTCAAAGGCAAGCCGCAGACTAAACCCACATACAACATGGGAATAATAACAACCGCCTACCTCACCAGGTTCCTGTATACGTTGTTACTATTTAATATCCATGTTCTTCTCCCAGTTTAGAAAATTACACTGGATTTTAAATAGAGCAGTGCAGTACAATTCATAAAAAAGTACACATTTAAAATGACACACAACATTTGGTCCCTCAACTCATACCAGGAAACTAAACTGTTGATTAGAAGCATAATATTAACATCTGAAAACATTTTGCTTTCTTTGATATAAAGTTACAGGGCTAAACCACAGCCTTTCTAAAACTCAAGTTCTATGCTCTGGCATTGTACTAGAAATCCTATCAAGGATTTTAATTTGGACAGGAAGAAGGGCAAGTAATATTTCCAGCTCAAGGAAGTATTTTGTACAAGGCAATCTCCGAAGGGAAGAAGTTGAATCCCACGCTTTCCCCCATCTTTTAAGATTTGCAACTTAAATAGTCTGTCACACTGCGCTTACAGGCTTGATTAGCCTGAAACCACCTCCCCCGACCCCACAATATTTTGGAATAATTTGAACACAAGGCTTCAACAGTTCATAGGCTTGGAGAAAGAAGTAATTCTGAAACTCAGTTTGAACTGGCAGTTGCTACTACTAGTGAAATAATTAATCATCTGAGAAAAACAAAGGTCCCTCATCAGGGAGGCTCCGGAGAAAATGTTTCCAATTTTCACTGTGTACAGTGCCTTCTTCATTTAAAACGGTGCTAAAAATGATCTGTCTTCTAGATTAAGAAGGAGGAAGAAAGTATCTTACCAAGGTACAGTCCACAAATATATCCAGCTGCCAACACGATGTTCCAGGTAACCTGCAAACATATCTACGGAGTAAACATTCTCCTGACTTCCACTTGCCTGTTTCAAGTAATACTGACTCACACCTAGAGAGTTAACTCTTTTTGCTTGCGGCTGCCGCCTCCTTCCTTCCCTGCTCTCTCTCTCTCCCTCCCTCCCTCCCTCTCTCTCTCTAGTGTCAGGTGCTCCGGCACTCTCTGCTTTAACATTGGAGGGCTGAATGTTACAATACTTTCAGTCTGTTAGGCAAACAGACTCGTCCTTTCTCCTCCCTGTATCAGGTTTCTTATTAGCTACTCATCTCTGATTTACTCACAGTTGCGGCTCCAGCAGCAGGGGGGTGGGGTGGGTGGGGTGGGGCTATACCTGTAACTCACACAAAAAATAACCAATGAAACTCTGAACCAGTCAGAAGGAATTTTTTTCCTTTCTGCAGATCACACCAACATAGATTGGTCTGTTAACATTTTGCTGGCAGCCAAACTTAATTTCTATCGGAAGGGAGAAACATTTGGTGGCGTAAACTACTGTGCTGTCCCTTGGCTTCCAAAATTGTGTTAGTCATTGCAAACACACACACACACACACACACACACACACACACACACACACACACACACACACACACAGCATCTTACATGATTTAGAAGAAAACAACACAATGATTATCTGGCCCTTATTTCTATCTATAAAGCACAACAGAGCTTCGCATATGATTTTAAAAATAAAAATATATGATTAAGCAATGTTCTCATCCACTTTGACTTATGGGGCAAACCTTTTTTGTATTTGAAAATAACAACATTGCTTCCTGTGTTACAATGTAAACCTACATGTGAAAAGTATGACTATTCAAATTCAATCATACTTATTCCAAGGATAGCCAGCATAGCAAACATGCATTAAAATTTGTTTGTGTTGTTATAAATAGCATTAGTTAGAAGAGGAAATAATAAAAGAAACTCTCCTGTAGTCATACCTAGGTAAAAGAGGGCTCATTATCTTGGCATGGTACAGAAGAAAAAGGACAACCCTTTATTTAGTTGGGGTCCCTTACAGACCCTACAGCTTTCTGGAGAAGCACTGGCATGCAGTAATTACAGGGACATGCGCTCTTGCCGTTTCTTTCTCCTCCTGTCCATGTTAGTGTGCTGCCTTGAAGGAAGGACATCCTGTGATGATGGCATACAATGTCCTGTTTGTTTATTATGAAGCGCATAGACGTTACATTCCTACTTCTCATTACCAAACAAAGCAGCTGTCTAACTTCCTTCAGTGCTCCTGGTCCTTGGCTGAGGAATCCTTCAGCTCACAACAGTTAATGAGGATGCACAGGTCCATTTATAGTCTCTCGCCAGGTTACGAACACCAGCCGGTTCACCAGAGGACAAAGTCTCCTACTTTTCCTTTTTGCATCACAAATGGAGACATGTTTTTATCTTGCCTTTCCTCTTACGTGGGCAGAAACTTGTTTTGCCTTGTTATAAAAATACAAAAAAAATAAACAAACTGAAAAACAAGTACCTTTTAATGCAGGGATTTGTATTACTCACAAAAATGATTGCCCCTTTCACTGTATAAAATGGAAGGCCATTTCCCTGGAGACGTATGCTGCACCATCCGTGCTCTGAGGTTCTTACAGAAGAAGGTGAAAGGGATTATTTGTCATTCTAGGTGACACCGCACTGAGAATAGCACATATCTCTGTAAAGACCTTTGGCATCTTCTAATAGAAAAGGACTCATACTGTTGGACATAAGTAGGACAACAGTGCCAAACAAGTGTCCTGGCTTAACTGTTACTTGCACCTAATTCCACAAGAAAGGTGGTGAGGGCAACCTACTGATGGGTATAAATGTAATTGGATATGCAGTAGGAAGAAACAGCCATTCAAAGCAAAGAAATCCAGCCACCTTGCCTTGGGTGAATAAGCAGTGCTTGAGGTGAACTGGTCAACTACTCACCACTTAGGACTTCCAAGTTTAACTCCACACTGGCACAGTATTATATTCTTATAATTATGGTATCTGTGGATATGGGGCTGCTTGGTATGTTCAGCTTTATCACACAGGTGAAGGTTACTAATGCCCTCTTCTCTTTGTAATTTGCATAAATTAAAATGGCAACTCTATGACCACTGTTTGACTTCTATGGCAGCTCTTTATATGAATGTGGCAGGACAGAATTAATAACGCTGGATATTCTGGCTGGCCTTGGTATGGGAAAAATCCATGACACCCAACTTAGATGACATCTTCCTTACATGCACTGCAGCTAAGCATGGAAAGCTGCCCTACTGAGGCAGTAAATATGTTTATTATTCAGGCGCCACAAAATGTCCCTGAGTCATACTGTATGTGGTGGAATAGGAGCATAGCTAGTCATACTGAAGCCGTCTCTTTCTCCCCACACATATACAAAGATAAAAGTCTCATTCTGACATGTCCTCAAGTTTTGTTTTTCCTTGAATCTCTTTAAATACATTTAACTACTTAGACAACACAGTACAAAATACTGTTAACCAATTATCTACTGTCTCTAATTGCAGAAAGGGTAGATACAACACAGTGTTTCAATGGCAGGAAATTGTATTTGCAGCATTTTTTCTTGTTAACTATGTAAGTAGTTACTTTGTTTCCACTTGGTGGAAATGATGATTATGAGAGTTACACACAAACTCTCTTTCTTGGCTAACAAGTAATAGCATGAAGTGCTCATGGCTGTGGAAGCTGGATTTACTGAGCCAAATGCAGAACTACCTGAGAGCGGTGCTCATTAGCACAGTTGTGAGTGCAGCGAGTGTGATCTCACACCTATTTTACCTAAGATAGAAAAAGTCTAGTAAAAACAGAGTTCTTATCCTTGCTCAGCAACATGCCTGTATGCAACCTTGACCGCTTTACTCCATGTTTCTTTTGTTGTGAGAATATGAGCTCGAAAGGATAAAGTCACTGCAAAAGACCCCCCCCCCAAAGGAAGACAGACTGAGGTAAATTTAGGCTGATAAAAAAATAAAAAAATACAAGATGGAGTTTATGTGTGATGCAGCAGTGACAATGTAAGTGTGACCTAAATCTAGTCCCAGCCAAAAGGTGACCCATTAAATCAATAGGATTTGCATAAGTATTCAGCCATTGTTTCAATTAAACTACTCTAGGTGTGAATAGGAGTTGGTTTAGACTTCTTTCTCTCATTCTCCTCATTTGTGTGTGTGTGTGTGTGTGTGTGTGTGTGTGTGTGTGTGTGTGTGTGTGTGTGTGTGTGTGTGTGTGTGTGTGTGTGTGTGTGTGTCATAAAAGCCACATAAACCATCTGAGGACCCTCTGGAGGCTCAGAAGGCCAACAATATTTCTTCTTCTCTGGCCTGTACATCTTACTCAATGGTCTTAAAAGTCTCAATTAAACAAAGCAGGAGTGAGTGGAAACACCAGGGAGACACACTGGTCAAATGGGGTAAATATCAAAAGAAGCTTGCTTTTTACATACCCACACTGCCTATGACTACCTGAGCATTCTGAATATTTTTTGCAGACACATATGCAGATATCTATTTTATAGATGCAATATGAAGTAAAAACAAAAAAGAAACAACCAAGCAAAAATTAAAACAAAATAAGGAAGGCAAACAAAAGTTGCTGCCCTTTAAAGACTAACTCCTATATTTTCATATGAGTTTTTGTGGACCTCAATTTTCTCAGATATTTCTGAGGTAACTGTGCCAGTCTGTTGCAGTAAAACAAAAACACTAACTAACTAAACAAACAAACGGTGGCACCTGTAAGTTGATTTAGCGTGAGCTTTTGCAGATAAAAAGCTCACTTGTTCACAAGTGTGGCTCATGTAAAAGAAAAGATGATGGCCCTAAAGATGTCAGAAGTCCATTTCTATATATATACTGTATATATCTAGAAACCTTTCACATCTATATAGGTCCCATCATGGGGAATCTGCAATCTCATTGTTGCTCATATCAGAAAAAAAGAACTTTTTAATCATGTTTTCATTTTCCCCTCTCTTCTCACAGAAAACCTCAACTACCTTATTAGTCAGCAGTTCAAATCATGAATGGCTCTAGCAGTGCTGATGTCAGAATCCCTCTCTCCCTACCCCCAACCCCATTTCCTCTGATGTTATCAGCTCAAACAACAACTTGGTGCTACTCAAGTTGCTGCTGCTAAAACAGCAGCAGAAATAGCAGGAGCAGCTGGCTACCCCCCCTCCCCAATTTCTTTCTGTCTGTGCATAGATGCACAGATTTTTAAAAGTGGGAGAGAGAAGAATGGAATCTAAGAAACGGGGTTCCGCCACAAAACTTCTGTAAAGATGCTGCATCTTTGTATCCCTTCCTTAAGAATACGTCTGTGAAGATTCTCAGTCATCCAGGTGTGTTTATCTGGGAGTTGAGTCATGGCTACTGGACTTCTTTTTTTTTGAGAGATAGAAACGTTTCGCTGTTCATCCAAACAGCTTCATCGGTCTGTTTGGATGAACCGATGAAGCTGTTTGGATGAACAGCGAAACATTTCTATCTCTCAAAAAAAAGAAGTCCAGTAGCCATGACTCAACTCCCAGACCTTCCTTAAGAAAACAAGGTCAGGGACAGCCTAACCACATCAAATGCAGAAACAACTCTCTTCATTTCCCCCACTATCTTCATCGAGTCATCTTCAGGGTTTCAAATATTTAGGAAGCAACTCCCGAGGATGATCCCAACAATGACAAACCATTGCTGTTTGTGCGTGATAAATGAATCCCCAAATCCAAACAGTTTCATCTTTGTTGTTATAAATCTGTTTTTGGAAGAAGGCTGATTAGAAACTCTGTGCAGGGGTGGAGCTTAGGTTGAGGCGTGGTGATGGATACTATGCCATAGGAACAGCATCATGTAACACAGGGGTGGGAGATGCCCAACATAAAGGAAAATGTGCAGGTGACACACAACCTTGGAAGGCAAACAAATGAACAAAAACAAAACAAACAAACAAAAACTCTACAAAATCTAATGTCTGTTTGAAAATGTTAGCCCTGCAGTATGTCCTCATGGGATAGACACCTTTATAATTAATGATGTGTTTAAAGTGTACCTGACATGTATTAATTGTTTCAATAGCTCAAATGTTTGGGAGTAGTAAGCTTCAGAGCAAAAATGATCTGAATTAATACATTTATTTACAGTGCCAACCTTTAGTTACAAAACATATTGGATTGTTATACCACATCATTTCCTGAATTTATTTATGTAGCCAAGTTTATATCTGACTTGGCTAAATAAGACCAAATAGGTACAATGCATTTTATTCATTTACCGCTAATATCAGTGTCGGAACCAAAATGCCATCTCTTATTCTGCCATGCACTGGAGCCAAAGATTGCTTTTTTCACATAGAAGCCATCTTCTAATAACTGAAAAGATGTTTTTAACCACTTGTGTTACATGAATGTGATCGACACTGCAACCCTACAAGGGCCTAATCAGACATAGGTTCCCTTAAATTCCATAGAGTTAAATTACAGTACATTGGCACCTCTAGTTACGAAATTAATCCACACCAAATGCATTTTCTTATGTCGAAAAAGAATTTCCCATAAAATGCACTGGAAACAGATTAGTCCGTTCCAAGTGGGAAATCACACACACACACACACCCCCGAATGAAAAAACCCACATTAACAGACATGCAAACGACAGAAACTCAGCTCCCTACCTTTCAACCTCTTGAGAAATCCAAAATAAAGTTCCCAAAAGTCCCCCAAATGGTGCCAAATATATCCAA
The DNA here is from genome assembly GCA_037367245.1 of Phrynocephalus guinanensis. Classification (NCBI taxonomy): domain Eukaryota; kingdom Metazoa; phylum Chordata; class Lepidosauria; order Squamata; family Agamidae; genus Phrynocephalus; species Phrynocephalus guinanensis. Next base: position 129,139,134 of record CM074733.1, read on the forward strand.
AACAGGCAGTTTGAAAAGGTTATTAAAAAAAAAAAGCCCCGGTTATCAACTTTCCTGTTCAAAATGTCTCCTTCTTCTTAATTGCAGCACTGGAGTTGGGCGGCCACAAGATGGCAGTATTGCTATTGCAAACAAGCAGGAGCTATTTTGAAAAGGAATCTTTCCTTTCCTTTTACGTTTCATAACTTGAAAAAAACTAGGCTTTTTCATAACTTGAATTTTTCCTATACCCACAGATTTCTATTCTTAAGTCAATTTTTTCTTGTCGAGATGTCTGTAACTTGAGGTACCACTGTGTATAGGGAAGTATGGGATTGCAGTCTGCATCACAGAGTACACTTGCAAAACAAAGCTATTGGCTATCCCTTCATTCACAGTTCAAAAGATAACGAAATGCCATTGTGATATAGCAGTAATGGTGTTACCTTGGAATACAAGAGTGATAGATTCAAGTCTCCACTCAGCTATGAAACTCACTGAATAACCTTAGGTAAACCTGGGGGGGATGAGACCTAATCTTGAGCTGATGGTAAGAAAGTTGGATTATTCATGTACAGTAGTCTCCCGCCATTTCACAGTTCATATACCGCAGTCCTGGTCTATCGCTGGACCTCAGTATATGAAAGGCAAGGCCCCATGGGGTAAGCTCCATGGGCCTGTTTGAGGCCTCCTGCACTAACCCCAGGCCTGGTGCTGCCCTGAACGGGCCTCCAATGGGCTTCTTGGGCCTGTCGAAGGTCCCAAAAGTGATTTCCGGTGATCCTGAAGGCACTTCTGGTTTTTCATAAGGCACTTCTGGTTCGCTGGAAACCACTTCTGGGGCATCCAACAGGCCTGGAAAGCCCATCGGAAGCCATTCGGGGCAGAGCCATGAGAAGGTCAGTCTAGGAGGGCCCGAACAGTACTCCCTAGTCCCAACCCGACCCAGCTTCTGCAAATCATGGGTTTTCCATTATCGCAGGTCGGGTCGGGACCCTAACCTCCATGATAAGCAGGGGGTGACTGTAATACAGGCATGTCCACATTTCGGCCCTCCAGATATTTTGTACAGCAACTCCCACAGTACTTTGCCATATGCAATCTAAGCTTAGAATTCTGGGAGTTGTTTGGACAACTCAGGAGGGCCAAATTTTGGACATGCCTGCTGTAACAGAATAGATAAATGTAGCAATTCAGGGTGCAGTTCTGTCATACAGATGTCACATGACTCTTATTTCAATATTCCATGAAGAAAAAGCTATTTTATGAAAAAAAACTGTTTAACTATTTAGTGTTAAAACATGGAATTGGTTTTTCCACCTAGTTTATGAGTATTCATGGATACATGAATGTTCAGCTCTTTAACTTCTGTCAAATGACCAATACTGTAGTAACACTAGTTGAGTTCTATTGCACCTGGAGAGAATGGAGTCTACATTACATACACAAACTAGTAGTAACATTGTTTCTTTCCTTTCCAGATAATCTTATGGTTTTCTAAGGGTGGCTAGAATTTTAGGTTGACTAGTTAGCCTTGCATGGACAAATACATTGGCTTCTCATTGTACAGTACTGTACAGCAGTCACATGCCTTGTCCTACAACAAAAAGTAATATAATAACTATAAAGTTACTTTTCAGAGATAGTGTGCAATGTAAGTTACTTTCTAGGATATTTTAGGAGCAATCACGCCACAATTCTTCATGTTTTATGCTACTTTCAAATCACTATTGTGAAGTATTATTTGCTTGGTTTTGTCTTTGGTGTGTATGTGTGTATTGCGTCATTACAGTCATGACTGACTCTTTGTGACTCCATGTCCATGGAGTTTTCTTGGCAGGAATACTGGAATGGAGAGGCCATTCTCTCCATCCTGCCTCCCTCACAGATATGCCTTGTGGGAACACATGAAAGGGCCTTCTCGGCTGCTGCACCTGGAACTCTCTCCCACTGGAGGCCAGGACTGCCCCATCTCTGATGTCTTTCTGGAAACAGGCAAAGACCTTTCTCTTCAGGCAAGCTTTCCCTGAATGATGGACTACCTATTATGTGTCTTTTATATGAATCTACCATACATGACTACACAGACTTTGTGTTTACTGTATAATTATCCTTGTGTGATTGCATTGACACAATGTTGCCTTCTAATGCTGTAAGATACCCCTCAATTCAATATTTCTAAAACTGATTGTGTCTTAATTGCAATGGACAGTTTATCTGATAGAGCGTATCATCCCAAGACCCACCTCAGCCTGGCCCACCAGATCATCTCAGGTCCAAATTCTTAGAATTGCTACCCCCAGGGAAGCGCGTAAGACCTTCGCCAGGAACCGCACATTTTCAGTTGCCAGTCCTACCTGGTGCAACCAGGTCCCTAGCGAAATCAGGAGCGTGGAGCCCCTCTCAACATTTAGGAAAATGTTGAAAACATGGCTTTTAAAGGCTGCGTTCAGTGACTGGGAGGAGGAATGTTTTCCGTGTTTTCTTGTTTGCTCACTCATTCATCTTATTTTGCCACCATCTTATATATTTTATATGTTTTATATATTTTTATGACATTTTACTGTCTTCTAGCTCTTTAATGATGTGGTTCTATTTGTTTCGTTGTCCCTATTGTGGATTCATTTTGTTTGCTTTATGTTCTATGTTGTTAACCGCCCAGAGTTCCCTTGGGAAAGCCAGGCGGTCTACAAAAATATATATAAATAAAATAGTCTCTCCTTACTGTAAGCCGCCTTGGGTCCTTTTCCAAGGAGAAAGGCAGGGTAAAAATACTCAAAAATAAATAAATATTTTTAATTAAAAACACAGTTGACAAACATTTCACATAACAATCTGCTACTGTTTTGTCGACTAAAATCACTTTTTACTGACTAAAATCACTTTGATGACAAATGTCATTGTTTGGCCGGCTGGCCAAGAGTGCCGAGCACACAGCAGGCGTTCCCTCTTTGGATAGCGATTGAAAGCTGTTGCCTCAGGAATAAATGAATAAATAAATAAATAAATAAATAAATAAATATTGTCACTCACAAGAACTATTTCCAAGGTGTAATATCAGAACTGACCATAAGAGGGAACCAAGAGTATTTCCTTGCACTTTTCTATGAGCAGACAGCACACCTCACTAGGACTGCAGAGTACTGTACAATAGTGCTCCCCAACCTTTTTGACCCCGCGAACCGGGAAATTTTTGATAATTTTTCTGTGGCCCGAATCAGAATTCGAAAGGGGGGTCCGGCGGGGAGGCAAAAGGGGGATGAAAGCAAAGGATGGGAGGGAAGGAGGAGGGGGAGGCACGAGAGCGGCGGCACTCACCGGCCTGGGGCGGCAGGCGTGCCACTCCCCCCACACACACAGGCGGGGAGGGGGGGAACCGGGGCTCCTGGGCAGGCGGGCCTCCGCCTGCTCCTCTGGCGCCGGGAGCCACGCGTGGGTCTCGCTGCTGGCGCCCCGCTTGCTCCTGCTGCCACCGCCGCCGTGGGCCTCCTCCTCCGCCGGGGGGAAAGCAAGCGGGGCGCCAGCAGCGAGACCCACGTGCAGCTCCTGGCCTCGGCACCCCGCGCGCGGCACCCGCCCGGCCGCGCCGGGAAGCGCCCTCGCGGCACCGACGAGCCGCCGCCGCCTCCTCCTGCTCCTGCTCTGGTTCCTCCTCCTCCTCCTCCTCCTCCTCCTCCTCCTCCCGTCGCCGCCGCCGGAGGAGCAGCAGCAGCCACCCCCCCCGCAATCGCCCCCGCCGCCCCCGCCGCCATCGCTCCCGTCCCCCCGCCGCCGCCGCCACCCCTCCGCAATTGCCCTCGCTGCTGCTGCTGCTGCTCCTTCGGCGGCGGCGGCGGGAGGAGGAGGAGGAGGAGGAGGAGGAGGAACCAGAGCAGGAGCAGGAGGAGGCGGAGGCGGCTCGTCGGTGCCGCGAGGGCGCTTCCCGGCGCAGCCAGGCGGGTCCCGCGCGCGGGGCGCCGGGCCCAGGAGGGAAGGGGAGGAGGGAGGCAAAGGCAAAGGCAGCGGCAGCGGCTCCTCCTGCGCTCCTCCAGCCTTCCTCCTCCACCGGCCGCCCGCGGGAGAGAAGAGGAGGAGGAGGAGGGCGGCGGAGGAAAAGGGGAGGAGCCTCCCCGGCCTCCCCAGGCGGCCCGGTGCCGACCGGTCCACGGACCGACACCGGTCCGCGGACCGGGGGTTGGGGACCACCGCTGTACAACAATGCTTCTATAATCAGAGCAATGATAATGGCAAACCGACTGTAGGACAAATGAGTAAAGAACTAAATTCCTTTACAAGTTTTCATTAATTTTTTTTAACAAAGGTCAGCAGGCCTTTGAAGTAACCTATAAGCTGAGATATAGATATAAACATATTGCAAAATCCTATTCATGACTTTAAGAAGAACAGAATATGCCAAAGCCATACTGAGCAAATATCTGCCAAATCAATATTTCTCTTGATATTTTCATTTACAGAAAAGTTATCAGTTCTCATCTGTAGATGGATACCCTGCTGATAGTGATGACTGTGTGTTATTGTAGCTAGTGAAATTGAATATACATACTGATAATCAAAGCTATGTTTTTTCCAGTAGTGATGTATGGAAGTGAGAGCTGGACTATAAAGAAGGCAGATCGCTGCAGAATCAATGCTTTTGAGCTGTGGTGCTGGAGGAGAGTCTTGAGAGTCCCCAGATGTTCACTGGAAGGACAGATTTTGAAGCTGAGGCTCCAGTACTTTGGCCACCTCATGAGGAGAGAGGAGTCCTTGGAAAAGTCCCTGATGTTGGGAAAGATTGAAGGCAAAAGGAAAAGAGGACGGCAGAGAATCAGATGGTTGGACGGTGTCATCAATGCGACCAATGTGGATTTGACCAAACTCCGGGAGGCAGTGGAAGATAGGAAGGCCTGGTGAGCTCTGGTCCATGGGGTCACGAAGAGTCAGACACGACTGAACAACTGAACAACAACACCGTATATTGTCTATCTGTTCAGTCATATCAGACTCTTGGTTACCTTGTGCATCAATGTTCTCCATGACACACACACTCTGTCTGTCTCCCTCCCTCCCTCACACACACACACACACACACACACACACACACACACACACACACACACACACACACACACACACACACATACACACTATCAATGCTCTGATTTGATTTAATTTTAATTTAAAAGATAAACAAAACAAAAATACCTGTGGTCATTAAATGGATGACACCTTATCCTTCTTTACAGATATGGTAAATGTTTGCCTTGTAAAATCCAGGAAAGCTTTTGAAACAAAAGAGAACTGAGATCTCCCTTGCAACTCTTCATTCTTGCTTATCAGCCCCTTTATCAACAGGCTATTGTTTTGCCAGGGGGACTCACTGATGAAGAGGTTAATGTTCAAATGGATATTTGGAAGTTCCACTAAAAGAATACAGGTCACTGAAAGGAAAGCATCATCGCCTCCAGCTACTTCCTTAAAAAGACAACACAAACAAATAGGTGGAGGAAGAGATGCAACAAGAGAATCTATGCATCTGTATACGTGTGTTGGAAAATACCTAAAGACCAAAGAAACACTTATTTGTATTAGTGTTTCTGTTCTTCTTTTTAGGTGGGAGGGCATATCCTGAAACAATAACTTTTAAAGAAAGACACTGTCCCCTATAAGAGATAATCCCACAATGGAGAGTCCATTAGAGGTATTAAGGCATTGGCAGCAGCCTGATCTACAGACCAGCTCTGTCTTGACAATAGACAATTAAAGCTGATAAATCTGAACTACTTGTTGCTGTTCTAATTCCTTGTAATTGTGTGCTGCTTGTCTCTGCCTCCTGCACATAGGGATGAAGCATGCTTCTTTAATCTCCAGAGTACCTGACCTAGTTCCTATGTGGTCTTTTCAGGACCTGTCTTCTTTCCATCTGGACCTCTTTTCTCCCCTCCTCCTCTGCAGTATTGAAGAGAGTTAGTAAAAATGGAAGGAGAAAACATCTCTCAGTGCCCTGATCAATATTCTTTTGAACTCCAAACAATACATCAATCTGCAGACAAGAAGGAGTTGTAGGAGTTGCACACAATCTATAACATCAGTGATTCAACTGGACTTTTTTCATCATTACACACACAGGTAGAGTAGACACACAAGGACAAGTCAAACTACTACATCAATATGGGATACCCAAAGGGCATATTAGACTCTTATGTGTGCATGTAAACACAAGAGCACACATGTGCACCAAAATGCATACAGCGTGCAACATTTAGAGACTTTAGATACATTCAGCATCTCTCACTGTTTTTTTCAAACTAGGCTACACATTGTTTCAAAAGTGCAGTACACTATTTTTCTAACACAATATGTGCAGGTACTCCTATTAATAATGTTGCCACATTTTAAAAGAAAAGAAAATTTCACATCATTGTGCCCTGTGAAGTCAGCCTTTCATATCTAGCTGTCATTAGAAAGGTCATTACTTATGAATCTTGATATGAATAATAGGAGAGGAAACTTTGAATATCTGGGTTTAGTTGATTCAAAACAGAATATTTAATCCTCTTGTAGAGACTGATTAATAATTTCAGGATGCTCAGGTTGGCAACACGGGAGATCAGAAAAGAAGATAATAATGGCTTTGGCTCTAACAGTCTATCATATATTTTTTACATTATTTCCAAACATTTTGGGACAACAACTGTGCTATTGCCATATACTTGGCCATTCTCTTTCCTAATTGTTAAACAGTCATCTTTTCATGCCAGAAGTAACATCAGTGACCTTTTCCCCCTGAAATGTGGACATGATATACTGAATATCTGATGGCAGCTTATTGCTATGTTTTTGTTTATCACATAATTTTACACAAATTGTTCAAGTGCACTTGCTGAACTGTTATTGTACCACAGCCCCCAGCAAAGCCCCACAAATGCCATTTGAAGTTTTCTTTCAGTTGCCTCAGGTTGGCTGGCTGGCTGACAGAAAGGCACCACATTTCCACTAATACTTTGCTAATATCCACTTATTTTAAATAATGTTTAAGAAATAAATCAGTTCAGTTTCCCTTCAAATCAGAGCTTGTAAGAAAACAAAAAATGAATATATTGATTCCTATGTTTCCCACTTTCCCTCCAATTTCATGGTGGTCTAATCATCCTTCATATTCTCTATTAAGAACAATATAAATATATATATATATATATATATATATATATATATATTTTCAAGACTGGTAAGGATACAACAATTGACAATTCAGACTACTGTATACCGCAGCATATGGAACTATAGCCAACTAAATAAATGCTGTGCGGTAAAAAAAAAAAAAAAGAGGGAACAGCTTGTTATAAAGAATGCCCTCAATCTTTTGTTTCCATTTGGGATAACAACTGGGCTTTGCAAAGAAAAGACAACAGGCAGTTCATATTAAATTGGACCTGCCAACTGCTAGTTAGAATATTGCAAATAATTTACTTTCCATGATAAAAGCAAAGGCAAGCAGCACCCAGCAGGGGCCCAGCTGATAAAACTGTGACAAAATTCAAACCATTTGTCAACTAGGGAGGAAAGAGTGAGCTGAAAGATGGACTCAGGAAGCAGAATTATCTGGTGGAACACATTAACGAGTATAAATACCATGGGGGAGGGAAAGTAAACACATTTACGTGGGCAGTTATCTTTAACTAGTCAGGAAAAATCACTCATGTAACTCACTTGCCCTGCCACCCAAATACTCATTGATCACAGAACAGTAGCATTTTCTTCATTGTATACTATGGTTGTGTGATTTGATGCAGAACACTGAAAGGTTTTTATGAAAATACGACTTAGTCCCTTCACAAAGTACAAGAAATCAAACTTTTGGCCATAAATACAAAAGTTAATACCTATTAAAGCTCCAGCTATGTTTGTTCCCTTTTGTTATCAGTAATCATACCGAAAAGAAAGAATGAGAAAGACATTCTGGATGGACAACCCCAAAATGAGGAAATCCATGCAAATCCATCTGCAAATGCATGATGAATATGAAAGTACGGAATACCCAGTGTGATGAGCATATCAGTTTTAACAGATACTTGTTATGTCTGCTATAAAGCAATATCATTTTAAAAATGAGACAAATAATAGTTGAGCAAATGATGGAATTATATATGCATATAGGCTTTTTATTTAAAAAATGCTTACAGTATGTAATCACAACTAGTATCTAGGCATTTAAAATTCATCATGCAAAAACATAATTAGCTAATGAATACATACAAGTTTCTTATAATGGTTAGCAGTACCTTTGGTTAGCCATCTAGGGCAGATTTCTGATCTTCATTCACACATCCCAAGGTTTTAGTCCATGTGTCTGTCGCTTGTCATTCACTTACTCATTCCACACACCCATGCACACACCACACACCCATGCATACACGCACACACCACAAACATGCTTTCTACCTCTCACTCTGACACTCATCATCTAATGTTGCCTGGCACTGAGCTTTGGATTTTAGAATGTCCTCCTCTGAGAACTTCCCCCCTCCCTTCTACTTCCACTCCACCCCATTCAGTAATTAGGCTTAACAAGAGCAATTAACAAAATAAACTGTGCTTAGGCCAGATGCCTGATAATTCTGATTGCCCAAATGTTTGAGAAATAAGCAAAAATATTTAACAAACAACAGATTGATCAGAATCAGGTTTGTATATGATTTAACCTCCTACCTATGAACATTAAAACATAAAAAACTTTTCTTTTTTAAAAAGTGAGATTATGTTAATTACAATATTTTTGTGCTTTTACCTATTGATGGTTTTCACCTATTGATGTTTTTAAAATGACAAATGAAAGACTCGTGGCATAGCAGTCTTTATTAAAAAAATAACAGGGTTTCTATCAGAGGTTGCATCTTTTCCATATAATGAAGACTAGCTTGATTTCCTTGAAATGTACATGGCTGACATACAAATGGATCCTTATTTTTCTTGTTGTTATTGGACTGGAATTTAAAATTAATGGCAGTTGTTTTGAAGCACAATCTAGCCATCGTAATACCCAGATTTTTTTATTCTGAAGTTATCATTGTTAAATTAAATATATGAAAACTATCATTTCTAAACATGCACAATATATTTCTCAATCGCATCACATTTAAGAGGTAGGTGGCTAGATAGCTCAGTGATTTAGATATCAGTTGAAAGTTCAATTATCCATTGTGCCTCCAGGGAGAAAAGCCAGCATGCATGTGTGGCCTTGGGAAAACCCACACAGTGCCAGGATGGCCCCAGAAGAAGAAAAGTACTCTCTACTTAGAAAACCCATGTAAAGGGTTCTCATAAGCCAGAATTGACTTGATGGAACATGTTGTTGTTGTTGTTGTTGTTGTTGATGATGATGATGATGATGATAATGATGATGATGATAATGATCACTCTTAGGACAAAACCGGCAAATTCAGAGAACAAACAGAACTGTGGGATGTTCTGTGCATACTACCACATTTAGATAAAGATTGAATTAGCCTAACTGTGGTTAATATATTGCACTTAATGTAAACTCAGTACTGCTTTTTGTATATCTTTGTGGTCTCCTTTTATAATAGAAATAAATATCAGTTCCCTTGTTTTCTGCCCAAATTCTGCTGTAGGAAAGAAAGACTAAGCTAAGTACAAGAATCGATTCCCTTCCTCATGAATCCCACAAAAAATAATAATAATAACCAGTGATATTTGAACTGCCATCACATAGAATGCAGAATGCATAACATACAAAGATGAGCATGCAGGCTTTTGTTGTATTCAGATCAATTATGAGTGGGCCTACCAAAGGCAATAAACTTGAGGTCCAACTATAAGGATGCCAAATATAATTCCCTGCAAAGTATACAGATTATTATTTTTTTGTTTTGCTTCTAAAGAACCCTGCCTTTTGGGTCTGCTAAAAAATTCACAACAATATGCTTAATATAATGCATATACACTTTTACATCTGCATTGTGAGAGTGTACTGTGGACCATCTGCTAAAGCAGGATAATGGGATACAATCTTCACATAGAAAGAAAAACAATATAAAATCATTAAATAAAAACTGTTGCAGGAATCGCACCCATTTCAACTTGAACCAGTCACTAACTACTACCTCCTCCCTTTCAGAGATACGCAAATGCTCAAGTAGCAGAGTAACCTTATTTGTAAGTAACCTCCAAGAGATCCCATCATTTGCAGCCGTGCTCAAGGCTTGTAAACTCATTGCTGCAGCTTCATGTATTGAGTCAGGTTTGGTTCTTCTCTTTTTCCTAATAACTTCCAACTTTTCCTCACAATATTGTCTATTCTGGTGAGTCTTCTCTTCTCATGTGCCCGAAGTATGACTGTTTAAATTGTTTTGGTTCCTAGAAAAAGTTCAGGCATTCGTGTAGGCCTCCAAAATATGTGGCACTCTGCAACTAATGACCACTCTAAAGGTGAACCTTACATTACTGCTGATTTAAATGTATAATTTTGAGAGAGGAGTTCAAAACAGACTTGTGACTTCATCACCTACTTGACAGCCACAGGTTACAAAGGTTTCTATTGAGAGGAACAAGGAAGCTGGTGGACAAGGGTTTCATACCTCCATTCCTCCTATAGCACTTATCTTGGTTCCTGTAATAGCCACAAAGCGAGGGATACTTTCCTCTTGGTTCTGTCCACTCTCTCCCTGCTAGCCTCTTTGAAAAAAAGCAATAACCACACACCTACACATCTACTAAAAAAATGGTATCTCACATTTCTAAGCCAGTCGCAGGACTACAGGAGACTTAGCCCCAGGATGTACACCAGGATTCATTTTGGGATCGAGTTACAGAAGGAAATTGTGGCAAAAGAGGCCTCCAATTCAATATTACCAACTGATTTTTGCCATGTATTAAAAGAGTTGTGTTTTCGTTTTTAAAAAACCAAGCAAACCATGCACATTAAGAATATACTGTAGAGCTATATAATATTCTCACTAGAACCTTCCTTTAAGCTAAATAAGTAGGAGTGAGGAAGTATGGTACCAGAATTAACTGTTCAGAACACCCACCATCCTGAATGTAGCCACTTCCCCCTCCGCAGCCCACTTCAATCATTCAAGCAGGCCACAGTTTTTGTCAGGTTAAAGTCTTTCCTGGTATAAAAGCTTCATTTCTAAAAAGGCTGACTGTGTGTAGGAAGTCTGTAAAATAGACATCATCCTCTACAAAGCACATTAGCAAACCACATAAATGCCCCAGGTTTTATAACACAAGATTGCTCTTGACTGGGTTTTTTTTTTGGTATGTTGTCTGAATGCCTATGAATGTGAACTAATCTAAGAAGCTTCACAGCTTTCTAAGATGTTTCTCATATATGTCATCAAGCCTATTAAACAAGCAGTTTCTTATTCCTGGACTTAAGTCGTTTGCATTCCATAACCATAATGCACAAGGTAATACACCTCCTCCTAGAAATATGATGCAGTGACAGCCAGAGTTTACAGAATGAAAAGACAAGCATATCAGTGGAAGTGCAGCCCATTTCAAGAGGGAGCTCTCTACTTTCCCCGCCTGACCCAATGTTTGGTTTCTATCCCAGCAGAGCAGGAGGAGACATAACCCATGCTGCTTCTGTTGCTGAATTAGCAGCATGCATCCTATCTACTGCTGATGGTACAGGTCAGTGGGTTGGAGTGCAAATCACTATTTGCTATGAGTGTATTAAGATGTGGAACTCAAATGACTGAAAAATTACTTATACCGGTGGAAGTGTTTCTTATACTGGTCCCAAAGCCTAAAGAAGTCCCAAATCTACCTTACATGTGAGTGATTTTTCCTGCATGCATCTTCATGGGTATAAAGAGAAAAGAGGAACAGTATGATTTTAAGTGGACTTTGAAAAATAGGCAGGCCTTTCCAGACCCTATAACATATTAACATAGTGTTATTTTAGCACTATACTGTCAGTTCAACATCTAGCTATTATATTACCATTTTAAAGTTAATTTTATGTTGTATAATTTACATGGGTTGACACTAATTTTGAGTTAGTTTTATGTTACTGATTTCCGTTTTAAATTGTTATTTTTATGTTATGCTGTAAACCACTCAGAATGGCCTTGGCAGCCAGATGGGTGGTATGAAAAGCAATCAAGCAAGCAAGCAAGCAAGCAAATAAATAAATAAATAAATAAATAAATAAATAAATAAATAAATAAAATGCAAAAGTCTTTTCTGTTCCCACGTATGTACAGAAACCATGAGTAGTAAATGACCTGTAACAGGCTCCCTCGCCTTGCTGGGATACATCTCTCAACTTCCCTAGGCAGAATTTCAAAGGAAAGTTACAATATCTGATCATTAGCAAAAGCTCATAAAGATGCTTCATTGTGCCACCACTTTCACCCGATTCTTTCCACATGACATGACAAGGCAAACAACACAAAGTTGTCTAGTTGTTCAGATGCAGCCAAAAATTAATATTAGTAGCTACAGGTATCTGATACGATTCTCAGCAATGTGCAACAGACGCCAAATTGCAGATCACCTTATGCATGGCTCTTGAAACTGATAGGGAATTTTTTTCTGTGTGCATTGACCAGAAACCTCCCCCCCACCCCAATATTCCAAGTTCCAACTCACAGCCAAAACCTACCTATTGAAAACCTTCTGTTCAGATCTAACAACTTCCCCTCCTCAGATGCACTTGCCCTACAAAAACAGCAATTTAGCAATTAGGGCTCATGGGCACTGCTCTTTGGATATGGAATACATAACCCTAAGTAATAACTAAACAGAGCTACTGAAATAGTGCTACAAATATGAAAGTGCAGCCTGCTAAATCCTTTCCCACTGTTCAGTTAAAAACAAACCCAATATCATGGAAATAATAAGAAGCACTATTGTAATGAGGTGACCTCATATATCACAGCATTTGGCAGAAGCAATTTACTGTATATTGCAATGTGCCCAAATAAACAGGTGTTCATTCATACAGCTCAGTACTGTAGGCGGTACAAGTGGCAGAATACTAAAAAGCTAGCATATGGAAAACCATGAATTAAAACACAAACCCATGAATCAATGTACTATGGCATGTGCTGGATCAATCTTGCATATGAAGCTGCAATCTACTTACAAACCATTTAATTAACTTGTATTTCTGAAGCAGACAGTTCCGTGTAGAGAGGAAATACCAGAAGCTGTTAATATTGACTCCTGTTGGCAAAAATTATTATTGTCGAGTAACTATAGTTCTGTATAAAAACTATAAAGTTTTTTATTCATATACAGTGGTTTCTCAGCACACTGCAACAGACCTGCATACCAACCCTGCTACCTAATCTGTAAAGTATGAACAGTTGCACACATAAATTATGCATGTATGTCAACCTACAACAGCTCATCAGTTCTCTTAAAATCAGAGTTTTCCCTTTTCAACTTATACTGGGGGTGGACCAGAAAGTCTCAGATCAGGAAAATATATACAATCATAGGTGTAACACAAACGGGGGAGAGGGGAAGCAGTACCTGTGTCCCTCATCGCACACATACACATGCTACTTCTGAAATGTGATTGTTTCAAAAACAGAGAGAGGCACAGATGGGAGGGTGGCTGATGCTGAAATCATACCCAGGCTGTGTTAAGATTCTGAAAAATAACCTGCATTGTTTCATTACATTAATGTAAATGTGGGCAATCCCTTCATTATGTATGCATTCAAATGCATTCAGAGTGACCTTTTGTCAGATGGCATGGTATATAAATCAAATAAATAAATACTGTAAATAAATAAATTACCCCTCATGATTCATTAAGGCCACACTTAATCCTGTAACCAAATATAATGAGCTATGTATTACATAATCAGAAGATGACCCAATGTTGATAATTTTGTGTGTTCTGGATCTTACATGACTTCCATTTTACAGTTTAGCTTACAGTACAGTATGACCCCGTACCCACTGATTCATTAGCCACTGATTAAGTTAGCCACAACTGGAAGAGAAAAAATTAAATAAATAATTCAGTAGCTGAAAAGCAAGGTACTGTCCCAAACAGCAGCTGTAAAGCAAGCTACTGTCATAAATCAGAAGCCGTAAAGAAAACTACTGTCACAAACAGCAGTGGTAAAGCAAGCTACTATTGCAAAATAGCAGTCATGAAGCAAGCTACAAAACAGCAGGTTTTTTTGGGTGGGGTTGACGGTCTCTCTTATCCATGGTTTTTGTTATCCACGGGAAGGCCTGGAACCGATCCCCAGTGGATACTGGAGTCCTACTGTAGAAGCTTCTCTTACCAGAAAGTGTTGATTACCAAGATAATTAAAAATCCTTATTACAGAACATTTTAAGACTAATTGGCTGAAATCCTGCTGTGAAGTTATGAAAAAAGCACAACTTTTAGACTTGACCTGTTACATATTAAGAAATCTCCAGAGATACTATCTTTTGTGTAATTGCACAACAAGTTCTCAGCCATTGGCTAGAATCTAATGGTGTCTGCATAAGCGAAATGACGCAAGTTGTGCTCACAACTTGGTGCTAATTAACAAAGTGCTGACCACGCTCCTGGATGCATGTCCAATCATGAGAGTTGCTTTATGTCCTGAAATACAACTAGCATCTAATTAATTAGCTGCAATTCACCACTATAACACTGAGATCTGTAAATAAAACAATTAGTATGTATTGGTTTTCAAACTTTTTATTTGCTTCTTTTGGAAAAGGCTGACGAACCGCATTGTCACGAAGGATTCAACTGGTTTAAAAGAAAAGCCCACCATGCTTTCAATTACATTATATTTGTCAATTAGTCTTAAAGAAAATAACACCTCTGTTAATCATTTCAGTTAACAGCAAGCACCACATGACACCAGCACCGCAGCCCATATGTTGTGCTCCAATCAACCAAATATTAAAGCCTTTTTAATTGATTTATCTAAAGAACATTCAACAGACTCAAGGTGGCAGCCAGCCAGGAAATCCCAAAAGAAGATGACAAAAAAAAAGAGGTGGGGGTGCTAAACCCGTTTCCCAATTTGTTTTTCCTCTTTCTCCAGGGTTCACTGTTAATCCAATCACAGCACATAAAGCTCCCATTTAATAAAATGAAATAAATAAATAAATAAATACTATAGATAAGGGCACACACACACACACACACACACACACACACACACACACACACACACACACACACACACACACACACCAGCTCTTCGTTTGCTTCCTCAAGCCCCTTCAGCTACACTCAGTGGTTCTATTCGGAGACGGCTATGTACAGCAGTACATTTTTATCCAGCAGAAATATTTAGCTTGGCTACCTGCCAAGGAATGCTAGAATAATAGAATGAATTAGAGGATTTACCTTCCACGTGTTTGGCACGCGTCACTGGAGAGCTTGTTTCTTTTCTTCTGAAACCCCCCATCCCCCCCCTTATCAAATATCTTCTACAGTGAGGGGGGAAAGTACAACCTGTAAAAGGAGTTGACACTTGAGTTTTGGCTCAGTAACGCTATTTTGTACAAGGCAAATATTGTCCCTTACTTTCTGGATGAAACCTTGATACCCAGAAATAACTGTCACGCCTTGATTTTCTTGAATTAGATTTGTTTAAGGGGAAAGGTTGTTCACTTCTTTCTTATCAGAGAAGAGCTAGCCGTTTAAATATGGATTTCCACCAGACATTAAAGTACTAAACTTAGCACGGTACATATAAACAAGGTGGATTGTTCTGTCCTGTGTCTACAATGTGTTTACATGGGCTTTCCTCTGTTGATTTTATGACATTTCCCAAAGTTTTCATTGGACTGGTTTTATTTATATTGGCAAGTAATAGGGAAGGAGGGTGGTTCCCCCCTCCCTTTTAGAGACTAATAGTTCATGCAACTCACTCTCTATAGCCAATGACCTCTTATTCTGGGAAGCTAGGATGGTGCTGTAACAGTTTAACAGATGGTTAAAAGAAAGCTTCACAATAAAGGAAGGCTTCACAAGCTATAAAGGAAGGCTTCGCAAGCATTAAAAAAAGGGAGCCCTTAACCAGCTCCATTTAATTCAATGGAGTGCATATGTCTTCCCTGCATTTATATTCTATGTTACCCATTGTTTTGTAGAAAAAAATAAATGTGCTTTAGTTAAATTAAGCAAAGTGATAATTGACCACCTAGGAGACATTTAAATGGATCTGAAGAAGTCTTGCATCGACCCCCCCCCCCCCCGTCCCAATGTATTTCAAGGCAAATATCAAAATATGTTAGTAGTAGTAGCTGGTGTGCCTTGTACAGTATTAGGAAAAATGCTGTGGATGGGGAAAAGTAGTGGAAGAAGATCGTACAACATAGCAATGTGGGGAGCAGGGCATGTTTATATGTAACCCTCTGCTTACCATAAGAAAGTTCTTCACTATGTTTAGTTTGAATTTTTTTTGTGTGTATTTGAAATTCATTGGTTTGGATTTTATTCACTATAAAAGCATTGAACAACTTGGATGTGCCTCTTATGTGACAGTCCTTCATACACCTGAAGGAGGTTACAGAATCATTTCTCCGTTTTTTTCTTCTCCAGTGAAGCATACTGAAATCTTTTCAGGCAAAATCTAAAGGAATAACAAATAAATAAATAATGCATAAAAGACAAAAACCATGGAACCTTAAATACTATTATAACTGTTTAAAATAGAAGAGTTAGTCTTTAAGATGCCAGGGTTGTTGTCTTTTTTATTTTATTGGTATTATTATCCTTTGGGTTTTGCCTAGAAAGCTGCCTAAACTAACCTCTTCTAAATACTCAAGTCTGGTTCCCAGGATCCTTACCATCTTGCTCACCCTCCTTTGGACAGGCTTCGGTTTCCAGATGAGGCTAACAAGAATAGTATAAGATACAGGACAACAGAGGCTTTCAAGATCGTAGCTGAAGCTAGGATAACAGAATCATTTCCCCTTCCATGCTGTGCTCCAGGCTGCCACAAGCTGTCTCTGGAGAATTTCTGGGGTTTCGTGGCTGCGTTAGCGAGGGGGAAATTGCCCCTTACTTGTTCTGCCACCCAGAAGATTGTGACCTAAGAATAATATTTTGCAGTTCCATTCAACTGTCCAAAACCAGGTCAAATCAAAATACTTCAATTATATTTCTTAATAAATAAATCCCACTTAATCCCACGGAACACTACACTTTTGGTGTGCAGAGGAAGCAGGTTGTGGATTATTTCAATATATTGTGACTTTCAACATCTTCTAAAATGTCAAGCAACTGAAAATTAGAGTCATAGCATTCACACACTAGGGTAGGGTCAGAATTTTATTTATTTATTATTTATTTTTCACACTTGTATACCGCTCGTACTTCCCAAGCGGGAACTCAGGGCGGTTCACATAAAAATCAAAAGGAACAAAGACAATGGCAATGGCAGGGGGGAAAAAAACTTTCAGCATATGGGCCAATAATAAAACTAAGTCAGAGAAAGAAAAAAAAGAAAAAAGAAAAAGAAAAAAAAACTAGTCATTTTTGAAGGCGTCCCTAAAAAGGAGGGTCTTCAGGCCTTTCCTAAAGGACGCCAACGACGGAGCCTGCCTCAGCTCGCTAGGTAGATTATTCCAGATGGACGGCACCACCACCGAGAAGGCCCGCCCATGAGTGCTCGTTTTGCGGGCCTCCCTCGGGGGGACCGTCTGAAGCGAGAGGGCCAATGATGAACGGGTGGGTCGGGCCCGATCTAATTGTTCGGTGAAGCCGCTCTGCCAGATAGACAGGGGCCAAGCCATGGAGGGTTTTGTAAGCCAAAACCAACACCTTGAACCTTATTCGGGAGGCAACGGGCAACCAGTGGAGGCGAGCCAGGATGGGAGTGATGCGGTCGAAACGACACGCACCAACCACCAGCCTGGCCGCCGCATTCTGGACCCGCTGCAGTCTCCGAACAAGGTTCAAGGGAAGCCCCATGTAGAGAGCATTGCAATAATCCAGCCTCAACATGACCAGTGCCTGTACCACAGTCCTCAGGGAGCTCTCGTCAAGGTAAGGGCGAATCTGGGCGATTAACCTTAGATGATAAAAGACCGACCTGGTCACGGCTGACACCTGGAGCTCCAGGGTCAGACCCAGATCCAGGACAATGCCCAGATTCCTCACTCTTTGCGCCAGCTGGAGGGCGGACCCACCCAGACTGGGAAGAGGGGCACAGTACCCATCGGGGCCGCCCCCGAAGAACATAACCTCGGTCTTTCCAGGGTTGAGCCGGAGTCTGTGAGAAGGACTTAAAACTTGTTAAAATTGTCTATGTTCCTTTATACATCCTTCTTTTGTCCATTCTGAACACATACATATTCTCTAAGAGCTACCACCAGCTTCAGCATGCAATCCAAGAAATGTTAAAATTGATGTAGATTTGATTTCAACATTAGATTTGGAACTGACATACTCTTAGTGGAATGGATGATGGTAACCAGACTGACAACCAGGTTCCTAATATGAATGATACTTGCCACTGCTATTGGAGGTAAAGATTAGATGGATAGAACTTTTGAAATAATGCTGCCATAAAAACCACAATGGATTTCTTTGTGCACATTGTACTGGTTTATAGTGATCCCAGTAGGGTTTCTGAAGTATGAGAGCAGATTTAAAGAGCAGATTTACCTGTGCCACAACCTAGTAAGGTTCCATAGCTGAGTGGGGATTTGAACCCAGGTCTCTTGAATTCTAGTCCATCCACTACACCGTGTTGGCTAAATTTCCTTAGCCATTTTAAAATCCTGGCTGATGCCTCCTATATCATCTGTCAGTCATTTAATATTCATTCTGCTTATATTGTACTTTTGCCCCCTCTTAATATAATCTACAGTGATAACCATGGTACTTTGCTCTCTTGAATATTGGTGGTCTGCTGAATTAATTCCCCACCCCCACCCCAGAAAGCAAGGGCTTAAGCCAAAAAAAGTGATACTACTTCTGACTTGCACATTAGGCAGGATCCAACAATGTGATTAAATAATAGCTGAATCTCTTATTTATGTTTTCAGTTCAATATCTTTGCAGTTAATTGATTTTCCCCCCTGAATGACTCCGGACATTTAGGGCTGCACTCAACCTTCAGCAGCAGTAGCATCTGTTGCAGATAATCCACCAATGTTGTTTTTAAATTGGCAAATAAAATAGCAAAAAAGACAAAAAACCCCACAATAAATGCAAACTATTGCCATCCTGATACACACCCTGGTACTTTAAAAATATTTCAGTCAGAAACTGAATCTATGCAAAGGACAGCAAGTTTTAAAATAAGTTACTACAACTAAAGCATTGTTTAAGCAAACTGGGCAATATCCAGGCCCTGGCTGACAGTATATTTATAGGATAAGTGGTCCTACAAATACAACCCGTAAGCTTATGCTCATTTTACTATTACATTCTTGATCTCATGCTTCTACCAAACTAGATAATTTCTATCTGCTTTGTGCCATGAATGATTAAAGTCCTTATGGCTCTACTGATATTCAAGAGATTTAAAAGAATCCTAGAGTTATTATAAATAGTCAAATACAAGCTCTATCGAGCAAACTTGCTATATTTCAAACAAGTTTTTGTAACATGTATGCTGATTTCTGTTGTTTCATCAACAATCAAAATTTACAACAACCTATCTAAGAAAAAAATTAAGTTTAAAGCAATAAACTTTATATCTAAAAACAACACATTTTTTTGTTGCAACCGGAATATAAAAAGAGGCTTTTTAAGAAAACAGAAGTTATTGAGTCACAATGCAGTAAATTGTCCTTCCACAAACCTGCCTTCTTCATTAAAATCTTATTTGCTGGATAATCTCCTTTGATCGCTAAAGTTATAAGAACCACCCTCCTTCCTTTTCGATGCTATCAGTGTAGCTTTTGACCAGGGAGCGTGATGAATTAAATGTATGACAGATATGACAGGTGAGGAGTGCTTGGAGGGGGCTTAAACAGCAGGGATAAGACAAAGCCCCCATTTAAGAACAAAACCCCCACCGTATGACTAGGACATTAATGACCAACCACAGAATCACTCTATTCGCCCTGCTGGATGAGGAGCAAGCTGATACTACAGACAAAGCTTTGTTAGCCACAGGGCAGTTGTTCAACTAGGCTACCCGGCCAACTAATTGAAAAGTCCATTCTCCCATTCCTGCTCTGCTTGCCATTTGATACAATGGCCTTCCCTAGGTAAACTGTCATCCCTTCCTAAAATGTTCTATTAAGTCATCCACCACAGGTTTACAGCTGGACTAAGTGGTATTACAGTTTATAAACCTGAACAAAATCTATCTGCAGGGAATCCAGCTAAGCCCCAGAAGGAAACAAGTCCAGCATTACAAATCCAAGGAATTTTGGAAGTCAATCCATTAGGATTACTGGGGCAGGCCTTTGATTTTGGAAGTCACAGACTCAAAAACACAGCAGCAATGCACTCCTTCAATCTCCCGTTATTTTACCCTCTTATCTGAAGGCTTATTGACTCATTTTTACTCTAATAAACAGATACATATGGATGAAATTGTAATCATTTGCAATAATATTTCCCAGAGATTATTTGGGCAAGAAGCCCCGCAAAAAACATTTGCTCCCCTGAGCCTTGTATTAATGTGATTTTAAAAAACAAAAACAACCCCCCTGCTTTTAATATCTGCCAGTACTGTACCTGATAATATACAATCTAGATGACAAATGGGGCAACTTGTTCATCTTTGTGATCATCTTCCAAGATCAAAATGTATCTAAACCACTTATGTTTCCTTAGTTATTACTTAGTTAGAGAGAAAGAGAGTTCATGAATAAACAAAACATTCAGCACATCTAAATGGGTGGAAGCAGATGCTGAGCTTCTAGTTTGCAAAAGATAAAACAACCTAGAGCATGTAATTAAAGAAGTGGTCGGAACTGTTGTAGAAGTTCTCAGCAACTGTGGATAGAATCCTATTAATTATTCATGCATAGCTTTTTACATACTTTTGCCACTAACTATTAAGCACATCCGATCTCGCCTGATTTCGGAAGCTAAGCAGGGTCGGCCCTGGTTAGTGCTTGGATGGGAGACCACCAGGGAATACCAGGTGCTGTAGGCGCCTGGAGTAGGAACCGGCAAACCACTCCAGTATTCCTGCCAAGAAAACTCCATGGACATGGAGTCACAAAGAGTCAGTCACGACTGTAACGACACAACACACACAATGAGGCAATAGTCACACTACAGTTCTGTGCCTACTGCACAACTGGGTGCCTGCCTTGTAACACGAACCACACCTTATTAGGTAGTGACAGCTTACCTCTGTGAGTTACACAATTTAACTTACACATGTGCAAATCATCAACAGGATTCTACCTTTGGGCAGAATGAGTAGTGGGTGCCAGAGGGCATAGGAACAGCCTAAGCCCTGTTAAGCGATGAAGGTGACCCAATCATCCCACTAGAAGTGTTCCTGCCACAGTTTAAAGAGTATTTTTGGCAAATTACAGCATATTAATGGAAATTCTGAAGCCTGGCGGAGGGGGGGGGGAACTCTTCCTCCCATTCTCCTCTAGGAAAACCCCTGATATTTTGGGGAAAGAGAGACAAACATATAATTCTTATTTCATATTGAACCTCAACTTGTTATACAAAAGCATAATTTTGGACAAGCAAATTTGTGAATACATCACTGTTCATTGGAACCCACATGAACTGAAATGTCCTCATCTACTCTTCTGAGAAAGATGGTATCGTCCAGTACAGAAATGCTCATGAGATTTGAATGCCATAAGTGTCTGCAACATGTGTAAAAATAGTTGTTCTCTATTCTGTAGGCTAGTTATATATAAATCTTCATACCATGCAGCATCTGACATTTTTAGTGAACAACAAAATTTTCAGCCCCCCCCCCCCAATTTTCAGTTTTTCACACCAGGAAAAATAATGGAATGCCATCATTGAGGGCAAAAATAAAATAGAACAATCTTTGTGTGCCACATCCTCCTCCATATTTCTAGATTTCCATCCCCCCCCCCCCCGAAGCTTTCGCATCCGTAGACAAAAAGCCGAAGATGGCCTCTCTGGATGAATGTCCTACATTCCCCTAAAAAGAGATGGCACATTACCCTCCAGAGTCAACCATCATCTGAAGTCTTCACAGGGCAAAACATTATGGGGAAGCAGTGGTGGAGCTCCTGCTCGTGCCACACCCAAACACCAAAATAATCAATATTGCCAGTATTGGAAAGCCCAAATGAAATGGATCCAGGGATGCATGTCATTTTGTTCCTTTTGGATAGACTTGACATGAAATTTGTATTTTTCTCCCCAAATCTTAGTAAGACACAGCTTATGCATTGGTGCCTACTGCCTACCTATGTTCCCCACTATTATAGCAGAATGCAATTGTTCCTAATTCAAACCACTTCTCATTTGTGACCTCTGTGTCACTAGTTTACATTTCCAGTCAGGGATTCAAAATACAGCCACAGAATTCTCAGTGTGCTCCTTCTCCAAAGGCTGTCAGTAGGCCTGGACTATGTCTGTCCACAGCTCTGCATTCATAGGGAACAATCTGACAGAAAGGCAGGGAAGACATTCAGGAAAACTGCTTTTAGGCCTTATCTGAACAACAATACTTAACTTTCACCACCTGGGCAAGGCTTCCGGAGAGAAAACAATCACACACATTGTCTCTTTTGGGGGCCGTTTTCTTTAAAGAAGCATCTTACAGCCTACTGTTTTTTGTCAGGGCAGTAATTGTCTACACTTTATTGCTTTTTCTTACTACCCACTACTTTGTATTAGGTAACACAGAATGCAATTGTTCCTAATTCAAACCACTTCTCATTTGTGACCTCTGTGTCACTAGTTTACATTTCCAGTCAGGGATTCAAAATACAGCCACAGAATTCTCAGTGTGCTCCTTCTCCAAAGGCTGTCAGTAGGCCTGGACTATGTCTGTCCACAGCTCTGCATTCATAGGGAAACAATCTGACAGAAAGAACATAAGAAGAGCCATGCTGACAATCAGGCAAAAGGCAGGGAAGACATTCAGGAAAACTGCTTTTAGGCCTTATCTGAACAACAATACTTAACTTTCACCACCTGGGCAAGGCTTCCGGAGAGAAAACAATCACACACATTGTCTCTTTTGGGGGCCGTTTTCTTTAAAGAAGCATCTTACAGCCAGTGTTAAATAATTTCTAAAACCTGTTTTTTGTCAGGGCAGTAATTGTCTACACTTTCATTGCTTTTTCTCAGTACTACAAACCAGCCTGCACTTTGTATTAGGTAACACTGGAAATGGGGGTATTGTAATTATGACCTCTGCAAAATGCTTTGAACATAAGTAAAAGACTTTGAGCACAAATGAAGAGTTGGTAAAGATCCCCAGAAGAAAATTATGTTTGCCTTTAAGCTCAGTTTCAATAGATCAGAGCACACTGTTCACATATGGTAGCTTATTGTTTCTTTATATCAATTTTATAAAATTATCACTGTAAGTTTCAAGCTTGCTTTTTAAAACTCATGTATTACTTGTTCCGTAAAATCTTGAACTTATTATTACCCCTTTTTGGTTTTCATGCATATACTGCATATACTGTATATATTTTATTTGCTGAAAATTTATCAAGTTATCTAACATTCATAAATATTAAATTTGTGCCTATTGTTTGGCAGTTGTAAGGGGGGGGGGTCACAATTTCTCCCCTGCTTCTTCTTGGGTATTTGTATTCATTTCAAAACAGTATTTTACAGTATTGTTTCATTGTCAGTCAACTCTAATCATCGCTGTCAGGCCTCATCATCGTCATTGTCAACCACCACCACCGCCGCCGCCGCCGCCACCACCACCACAACTGCAGTGTTGGAAGAGACCCTATGGATCATTAACCCCTGCCAAGAAAGCACAGGGGGGAATTGATAGCCCAATCTCAGGCCCTGGAGCCAGATCCCAAGCACACTGAGCTATCTAGCAGAGTGAGCAACAGGCAAAAACCCTCTTGTTGGGAAAGCCTTTGGGCATTTAGAGCAGAATTTTAAGCAACACTTTGCTTACACGTAATGGGTAGCACAAATCTGCAGGTGAAACCTGCTTCCATGGATAGGCATGGAATCCAGTAACCTCCCTCTTTCTTATAACCTCATCATATGCATCCTGCAGATCTAATCCAAACACCCCAGAAAACCTCTAGAGGCAGTCTCCAGCTCTACAGAGAGCAGCAGAGAAGGGAGAAGATCCATGAAGTGCCACAGTCACAATTGATTTAGTACAATAAAAGCATCGCTTATATAAATATGTAACTCACGTGTCAACAAATAATCTGATGATTCCTAATTTGAAACATATTTTTCTGAGATGACTTTATATATGAGAGTTTGACTATAGTTCTGATATTTTTCGCCAGTGATCCCACTGCTACGTTATCACCAGTCATGCACATGTATTTTCTTGCACAATTACGTTAAAGAAAACTGGTGCTGTGCTTCTTTAACTAATAAATTTTTATCTCCTTTAGCACTTGGAAATTAAACCCATGTAACTATTCTCTCTCCTTTGGCAAGTAAGGGCTTTTTAGTTATGTCCCAAATAATATCACTGAAACAATGTAACTCATAATCCTCCCATCAAAAGGACCTCAGAGAGACCTACAGGCAAAGGTTTTTTCTTGTCTTTCTTTTTCAGTCTTGGGACTGTGCCTCTGTTACTACCAGGAAGCTGGTCTTCTGGAAATGTCCTTTAAGAGAAGCCCCCTCCCCGCCCCCCACGAATGGCAATAGTAGGCTTGACTCAAAAGTCAATACTCCAGTCCTGTACAGAAGGGCCTTTTTAATCTTTTAGGGTTTCATTCATCTTCATTTCCTTTTCCCCTGTCATTTCCTCTGACCTTCTAAATGCAAGACATAGAAATGCCAACATCCCACTTCCAGCTTTGCTTCCCTCTAGCTGAACACAGAAAGCATAGGTTGTGTGTGTGTGTGTGTGTGTGTGTGTGTGTGTGTGTGTGTGTGTGTGTGTGTGTGTGTGTGTGTGTGTGTGTTTTGTGTTGTTACAGTCGTGACCGACTGTTGTGGTGCAATATTCTTCTAGAAGGGTTTCTTGGCTGACAGACAGAAGGGCCACCCAGTCCAGACTCTGCTTGGTTCAAAACTAAAGCTTTTCTAAGCAGTGGGAGATATTATCCCATTACAAAGAGCAGCAGCCGCAGCAGCTCTGAAGGACCGGTTTTCATGAGCACTGCAGCATGAGCACGAAGATTTAAATTGCAACTTGCCAAATAGTGTGTTACATGGCCACTGCAAGGTATTTTGCTGTCTGGTGGAGCAATAAATGGGACCCAATATCCCCATTTCTCTCCCTGACAGTAAACAAGTAATAGCCATGCAAGAATCACGACAATTTGCTATATTTTCATCAGGTCCCAACCCTTCAAACTGAAGTGGATACTTCACAGCTAATAATGGTGTGGGTGACCTTAGTGAGACCCTTGTAATTTTCAGTACACCCAGAAGCTGCCATTTGTATTTTTTAAACTGTACTTCAAATACAAAGACATTTTTAAACCTAATTTTGTATGATGGATAGTGTGGTCTTCGACCTAACCTCTGATTTCTCTTCAGATTGTACAAATCTTTTGCCTTTTACTAAAGACTCACCAGCATCGTATTTTAAAGTACTTAAATTCAGCTAAAAGAGGAAAGTGAATCAGGTAAATTAGAAAGATGTGTCTGCAGAGATACAGCAAAACAATGCGAAGATCTAAACAGTACAGGAAGAGGAAAAAATGAGATGAACACATTTCCTTCGTTCTCAAAACATTTTTTCAAAATTATACTACAGAAAGATATTAAGGCAGTAAAGCTATGAAAAAAAGGTTAAAGAAAGACGAGCAAATACAGGAAAGCAAAGGAAATCCTTGTCCCAGGAATGATAGGAACATCATAGGAAGAGCAACATCAAAACACCGAACCAGAGATTGCAACAAAGGAATTGGAGTTGGGGGTGGACAATACAGAAAGGGAACAGCTAGCAATCAAGGAAAGTAATATCTTGGGTTCTTTGAAGTGCTGTGCTAAAGGGTAGTGCTGAAAGCCATAAGAAGCCTCTGGTGGGATGATAGCTGTTAAAGACCTCCCACCTTCCTGGCTCCTCTGGGCATAGTCTTAATTTCTGGAGGAGAACAAGAAGTTCTGATTTCAGAGCCAACAGTGTGTATGTGTCCAGGTGGCATGCTGACACTAAGCTGTTTCTGCTGTCATAGAATAACAGGCTGCTGTAGAACATTTTAGATTTATACAACATAGGTGGGATCTTTCTTAATGTATATGAAACCAAGTAAGAATGTTAGAAGAGCTGACATGAAGAGGGACTTCAGCAATCCAGAAGTAAGGTCCTGATGAAGAGAACAGTTACCTAGAAGTGACATAGTAATAACAGAGCAGGAAGGAAAGAAAGACAGAGTTGGGGGTTCAAAGCATGCTCATTTCAAACACTGTAAAATGACTCCTCAAAACGGGACCTATATTTTTTAGAATAAATTAAAATTAAAAATTATGGAAGGCGTAGTTGACCTATTGCTGCAATATAAGGACTGGTACTCCACTGATAGCATGGGAGGTGAGAAGAGATTACTTCTCTCATGTCCTCGGGAACATTTGAGACAAATCAGGGCAACCTTTGGAGGCAGCCAACTCTCAGAAATTGTAGTTCCCATGTGCTGTTCGGCCTTCAATGAAATGGAAAAACGGTCTGCCAGCTTTGGCTGCATTTTTGGTGAAACAACTCTTATTGGAAGGGTACAGCATGACATCCTACAAGTATTAATTTAGATCAGCACTAACACAGGAAGGGTTATATAGAGGCCATGTATTAATACCACAGTTGTTGGTGTTTAATTATGTTGTGGGCTAATGTAGGCCACCATAACCTGACTCTTTTCTTCTTTCTGGTGCTGCTGCTTACAGCTGTTGATATCTTAGCAACACCTGACTGAGTAGTAAAAAATTATAGAGAGGGTCTCAAAAGCAAACTCTGTAATTTTAAGGTAATAAATCTACATATTCTCAGTATCAGTACAATCATTAAGCAATTTCTCACACTCCAAAATCCACTCATCTTATATAAAACAGTTATATGTCTTTGGGGTAGGCTTCAGGTTTTACTTATACATTGTGAAAGTTCCTTGTAATTAAAACAAGAAGTGCACATTTGTATGAATGTCTTTGACAGGGGCATGACTTGATGACCTACAGGGTCCCTTCCAGATCCATAATTATAAGTGGATGATGATGATGATGATGATGATGATGATGATGATGATGATGATGATGATGATGATGATGATGATGATGATGTGGGCAATATACTTGCTATGGATAAGAACACAGTTTATATAACCATTACTGGTTATATCCTCCCCTGCCATATACTACTGTCTCTCATCTTGTCCACCCATTCATGAAGTTATACAGAAATGGCTCTTAGCTGAAGCATCTTTCTCCAACCTGTTATATAATTTATTTGTTTGAAAGAGATTTTCCTTACAAACTAAGAATAAAAGTGAATCCTATTCTTTGCTATTACTCTCTCCACCCCCACCCCACCACGCAATTTCTGAGCCCATGCTACTTACCCACTCATAACTTTAGTAAACAAAAACAAGAAATAACAAGATGATGACTTCTGCCTTTATTGCAATTATTATGAAAACTCTGAATACATTTCCTTGATTTGAGCAATATGTTATTGGTAGCTAGACCTGACAAGCACAGGCTATTCACCATTGAGACTTCTGTTGAAAGCCTAGAAGACAAATGATTTGGACTTCTTTGTGGTTGTTTGTATTTGGTATCTACTGAATAGACTACAACAAGAAACCAATTTTCACACCTGTCAAGGCTAGATTAATAAACTGGCTAACTGCTTTTTTGGGAACGGGCCAATTAGTACAAGAAAAACTGCTTTGGGGGGGTGCTACTTCCTATTGTTACCAGTACTATTCAGTATTGTTATACTGCATAGATTTGTGTAAGAAGTGATTGTGTGCCATAGCTATTTCACTGGAACCCCTGCTGTACAACACAGCAACACTACTATTGTTCCAGTGAATGATTATGTTTTAATAATGACTGGGACTGGAACCTTGACAAATCTTACATAAAGAAAAACACACCCCAATAGTTAGGCAATGTGTTTGAAATTACCTTTCAGGTGACAGTTTTCCTGTTGAAAAATAATGGAAAAGTCTCTGTTGACTTGACATTATTGCTCTACCTCCTTTTAAAAGAAAGGGGGTACCTAGCAATTATGCTGGATTTGATAAAAAACAGGATTAGGTAAAGTCCTGACCTTGACTACTGACACCTGAAATACCAACACTACCCAGGGAACATCTAAAAAATAAAAGTCAGGGCCCAAGGGTTATTCTCATGATACGTTAGTAAACACAGCAGGAAGGTTAGTTAATAAACACCAACTAAACCCTTCAATTACAGCAATAAATTGTTCAATTGGTTAAATGTCCACAGTTTTTGCTGCAAACCCCACAGTGAATTGTTTAATCAGCAAATTGTTGCATCACTCAACAAACAATTGGCCATCTCTGACAGACATGAAGCAGGCCCTGAAGAATTAGTCCTTGGTTAAACACCCTACTTACCTTCCCTGGGATTTAAAACTGGGGGGGGGAAGAGAAACTTAATAGAAAGCATGATTTCCTTGTCACCTCTTTCCTGGAAAAGTAGCACATTTCTTTCCTGGAAAAAGTCACATGGCTCTTCTATTCTGAAACAACTTTTTTTTAGGTAGCCTCACATATACCTGTACACTTCACTTCTGTTGAATCGTCCCAGCATGGAGGTCAGTACGGAGATTTCTGCATTTAGGTGACAATCCCAGTATGGTCACCAAAATGAAGAAATTATCTCTGACCAGCTGACCAACAGATCTGATAATGCATTCTATATTAAAAATATTTAAATGCGGCCAAGTTATTTCCAACTTAAAGGGACTCCTTCTGAGTTTTCCTCTGGTACAGAAGTAATTTACCATTCCTATCTTCTCAGGTGCTCTGGGACTACACAGCTTGCCCCAAACTATATATAGGTCATCCTCTTTTCTCCTACAATGCCTAGTTGTGAACTCAACTCTTGGCTCGGCAGAACAATGTTCCCAGTCAGTGAGCCATCCACCTAGCTGTATTCTATACTACCTACTAGTGTAGTTTATGTTACCCAGCTCTTGAAGACAGGAACAGGATATAAAGACAGATGAACAAATATTCATTATTCTTACCAACTACTTTCTTTTGAAACGTGGCATGCTATATTTTTTTGGCCTGAAAAGCCTTCGAAAGAGGCCTATCAACAAGTCTGGGCTCTATGAGTACTTCTTTCATCAGGGCTCCATTAGCATATAGGCTAATATCCACTGTAAGCTAAATACAAATTTCCTTTGATTTGGAGAGCTAAGCTTGGGTCTTGGTTAGTGTCTCATGGGAGATCACCTGGGGGATACCCAAGATATCTATGGAAAGCCAGAAAAGATTCCTGCTTCAAACCCTGGAGACCCTCTGTTTAAATCAAGTAGAGAATACTGGGCTACATGGGCTAATAATCTGAGTCAATATAAGGCAGCTTCCTAGGTTCCTAGTATCCCTCCTGACACTCTTCCTTTTTTCTAGCTAGCTACTAGGAAACCCTTTGTCATAAACAATCTGGCAACTCTGCAATATACCCACTGGCCTTTTTTTCTGCAGAACTTTTTAACATGCAGTTCATAACCTTTGTACTCCAGACAGTCTATACATAGCACTAAGCCTCTTTAGCTATGACCGTTTGAGATTTCATGTGTACTTTCTACCCAGCCAAACATTGTAAATATTTGTAGGTAAGCTGAAACTGATAAAAATGTCATAAAAAGTGTTAGTTGAGAAACTTATTTTCACCCCAATTTATTTTCAGCGACAATTTAAATGCTGTTCTTTGCAAGCAAAAGTATGATAAGCCTTACAAAAATGGTGTGGGAGGCAAAAAGTCAGAAATCCTCCTTGCAACAACCCCCTGGATCCTACCTGAAGAAAAGGGGCTCATTGCCTGGAGCCTTTTCCAAATTCCCGTAGCCCCCCACCCATCCTCAAGTGCTCCATATCATGCATTTACAAAGGATCCCATTAGCTTAGGATCAACTGTGGCAAAGCACTGGAGGAACACCCAAGAAAGCCCCACTGGGGAAATGAGCTTTTGTCATCTTTCTCCGGATCAAATCTATTGATATTTCTCAAATTTGAGAGTAGAATTTTTAAATTATTTATTTCAGATTTTATATGTCTATAATCTTTTTATATAGCACATAATTTACAAGCCAAACAAGCTTCAACCACTGAAACACAAAATGTTTAGCAGCATCTCAGTTCATGCCCATCTCTCGTCATCACCAGCAGTCGTAGTAGAGATGAAGCAGGAATGAGTCTGTGAAGCTTGTTCTAGAGCTCCATCCCTTTTTGAATGCTGTTGCTTGGGCAGCTGTGGAACCCTGCCTTCTATTGGGTTCACAACTGTATCGACCTTGCATAAGTTCCTAAATAAAAGGTCAAAATGGTACATGGGGCAAATACAAGAAAAAAGAAAGAAAGGAAGGAAGGAAGAAAGAAAGAAAGGAAGGAAGGAAGGAAGGAAGGAAGGAAGAAAGAAATCAAAATTATAATCTATAAACCTATCCCTTGTTGTTTCTTTCATCAGCTTTAGGTGCCACAACATTGGGTCACTAGGCTTAAAACGCAGGTATAATGATCATGGAAACCCTGAGATTTTCAGCCCCTCTACATCCTCTGTTCAGATCTGTTGCCACTCAATCAGTCAATTTTATTTTACAGCCAAAGCCCCAGTAAAATACAGTATAGATTCATAAAAATAATTAAAGGAAGTTTAAAATTAGTTAAGCGCAAGAATTCTCCTTCATGTTTACTGGGGAGAGTAAAGGAATTTGGGTGCAAGTTTTGTAGTGGATTTTACATCGAAGAAATAACTCCTGGCAACTTCATCTTTTGCCATGTTTCCTGTTGGTACAGCTCTAAAGAAAAGGGGTTTTGCCCTCAAAATATTAGCAACTTTTTGTTATTTTTCTAGTAGCCTAAAGGTATCACCTGTTCTAATTTTGTATTTGGTTTTTGTCATGGCTAAATGGCTCCTCAACTTGTTTTACTTCGTGGACTTATTTGTGTCTTCTAGAATATATTTTGTATACCAATCCAAGGATCTGTCTGGGAAACCTCTCATTACAGGGTAAAGGAGCCTGGCACGATCATCCCTGTAATAACTACATATAAAATGAACATGTTGCAGTGTTTCAATTTCTTTATCATTGCAAAGGCATACGGTAATTGACTTTCATATGGTACGCCATAGTAACAACCCTTTAAAACTGCAGATGGAAGACAGTTAAATCTGGCTCTTGAAAAGATCTGTCGGTACTAAATTTTGAGATTGTCAAGTTTTCCAAATACTTAGCACTTTAGTGAAATTCAAAGATTTTTAACCAGGAGCAAGTGTAAACATCTTTCTGCAGAAAATGTAGATATCCTGAGGAAGTGTCAGCATATGACACTTTGATCCAGTATCTGAAGGTATGTAACGAGGCAGTACATTCCACTGAAGAAATTCCTATCTCAAGTCATAGACTTGCTATAGAAACACATCTTGACAATCCAAGAATAGACCCTAAAAACATTGCAAGGGTACTCTCAATGTTTGGGTGGAAGTCTGTTGTTTTCTTCATCAGCCTTAGGGCCACAACATTAGAACACTAGGCCTAAAACCCAGGTTAAATGCTCATGGAAATGCTGGCATTTTCAGGCCCTCCACATCCTCTGTTCAGATATCTTGCCACAGAAAACACGATCTAAGGCTTCTCAGCCCTTCTGGATTGATGGGGAGAGCTGCAGTGAGATGGAGAGACTGACCCTCTTAGGCAGAAATTGCTCCAGTCCAGAACTGGATCTTTATCCTTGAGTAATACTATCCCATAACAGAAATAGACTCGAAATCAAAAGATGAAAGCTTGGATTCTATACAGTTGCTCAGTGAGGAAGCAATTGAACACAGAAGAATTCTGCTCCTAGAAGCAACTTGTTTGAACTGATTGCTTCCACACTGGAAACATAACTTTGCATGTATGATATCAAGTATACAGATAAATACATATTCTAAATATACTGACTTCGTTAGTTTTTATATTTGCATGGATTAAAACAAATAATGTTAGAATTTACTCTTAGAAACTTGAAGAGCAGCAAATGCTTCACCTGTCTAGTTTTTTTCAAGTTGACAATTTAAGTGCTTTTAAGCATGGCCTACAGTCCTTCAATTCACGTGAAACGTAATATTTTTAAATCTTCCGTAAAGAAAATATAGCATTCTGGCATAATTCTTTCCCTTCATCCACTGACATCTACATTGAACTCGCTGCACAGACCATGTGGTCAAGCTAGCTCCCCCTCTCACACACTACTTTTTGCCCCTTGAAGTGTGGCAAGCAAAGGTATGTAAGCCATCCTAAGCAGTGTCCTGCTGTTTCGGCACCTGCTCAGGCTGCAGTCAGTTAAACAAGCAAAACAACAGCTGGGTAAGTAAGTCCAGTCACCCTATGAACTTCAAGACATTTATGCTGGAGACCTCATCATTCCTTCTTTATTTGAAAATAGCAAATCATAGTAATTCGATGCCTCCTATAATGTGTTCTAAGAGAGAGCAAAAGACTTCGTGCTGAGCTGCTACTGCTGCCTTTTTCTCTTTCTTGTTGAAAAAGATGATGTTGTCTACAAGGAGAGCAATGCTGATCCAATCCCACACTAGCAGTGTTTGCTTTAGGAGCACAGATTCAACAGAAAACATTAATTGTTAACTAAGCCTCAGTGAGGGAGAAATCTCTCTTGCAATAGATACATATTCACCTGTTTTTAAACTTTGGTGTTGTTTCTTCCTTTTAGAGTGGTGGAATGTGTATGTGTGTTGTTATAGTCGTGACCGACTCTTCGTGACTCCATGTCCATGGAGTTTTCTTGGGAGGAATACCGGAGTGGTTTGCCAGTTCCTACTCCAGGCGCCTACAGCACCTGGTATTCCCTGGCAGTCTCCCATCTAAGTACTAACCAGGGCAGATCCTGCTTAGCTTCCGAAGGCAAAGCTAGGTGACATCAGATGTGCTTAGGGCATCTAGACAGCTCAGAGTGGTGGGATACAGCATAATAAATAGGATGACAAGGCACAGATGAAAAATGGAAATTAAAATGCCCGTAGTTTAAACTAAGTATGAAATCTACAATTTCCAGCAATTACTCTCAGCAAGGCCATATGAAGGTCCATATCATAACTGACAAGCAACTATATCTGTGGTTTTGGTTCAAAAAAATCATAGATGTGGTTTAAAAAACCACTCATGCATATAACTTCTGGCACTTACAGCTATAGTCAAAGCCAAATAACATAGGGGGGTTGTCATAATTTATCCTTCTTTTAGATATCTTCTATTCATCCACATTAACATAAAAACAGAGAAAACAAACATTGGATCAGGTTCAGCAAGATAAGTTTGATATTCTTAAAGATTTGCAAAATCACATACAGTCTGCCCACCAAATCTGAGACCTTTGAGATTACTTCCTTTAGTAGAAGTTCTCAGATACCACCCATCAATAACATAATATTATCACAGATATATTCTGAAATACTTAAACCACAAAAATGCAATCTGCCATTGTAAAAATAAACCTATTACTTATTTGTTTTCTATAAATACAATTCACAACTAGAAAGAATGTCTAAACAACTTATCATTTGATTAACTCTGCAATTTTGGAGCAAACATTGGGATATTTTTAAATGTATAATTATTTATACTTCACGGAAAGTAAATAATTAATCTTACTGCATATTAATGCAGTTAGATTAATGCAATAAATGAATGATGGGGTGACTGGTTGATCACTTTATCCCATATCTAGATTAAAAATGCTTCTATTCATGACAAGTTAAGGATTTTATATAAATATTCCATCTCTCTGAGTGAAATTTGGGAATTTACAAAAAGGCAATTTACAGAGGAATTTAGAAAGGCAATAATGAAATACAAGATCAGTGTTAGGAGTGTGATTAAAAGGTTGGAATCATATCACTTAGTGTACAAAGTTGGAACAAGCATAGACCCACTGAATTAAGAGAATTTATGTAGGAATTTACTCACCAAGCCCCATTAACCCAATAGGTCTACTTTAGTTCAAAACTACTATGTGAAGCAACAGGATTTGAGTCAAACTGTCTGATCTGGAGAAAGTGAGATATGAGCAGGAGATCCCACTTTTGTTCTACTGTTGGAGAGAACAAGGGTCTTGGTGAAACAGCACATCATATT
Source organism: Phrynocephalus guinanensis (assembly GCA_037367245.1). Lineage (NCBI taxonomy): Eukaryota > Metazoa > Chordata > Lepidosauria > Squamata > Agamidae > Phrynocephalus > Phrynocephalus guinanensis. Next base: position 129,173,462 of record CM074733.1, read on the forward strand.
AATTGGGGCAATCCTTTAAAGAGTAATGTACATTGGACCCTCATATAACGAACGGTTTGTATAACATAAAATCTGTACAACATAAAAAATCCGGAGATAGGGGATTTGCTTAACAGGATCACCTATGGGGCAAATCCGTACAACATAAAAAGGGTCGAGATTAGGGATTACTCTGTTTTCAATGCATTCCTATGGGAAATTTGTATAAAGGAACATTTTCTTAACAGAATTTCATTTGGAATGAATTAATTCCTTTATACAAGGTACCACTCTATATAAAAGTTATTAAGTGACTTTCCCTTGAGATGAGAATACACATTTCAGACGGGGATATCAAACTTCCAGTATTATTGTACTATAGTTCCTACCAGGTCCTGGGGATATGTCAATCAATGACTCAATCCTGGCTAGGAATGGTGGGATTTCTGGGCCAACAATATTCCAAAGGCCAGTGTTCTCATACCTGTAAGAAGCCTTCAGAAAGTCAACTAAGAGAGCTTACTAGTGCTTACTTTCAAGATAGTGTTGGTAATGTGTTGTTCATTCTCTGGAAAATACTCAGATTTCTTCAGCTGTAGGTCCCAATGAACAGATGCAGACATAAATCTCACACATTCCTATATATGTTATGGGCAGTATTTTATGCAAGACTTGGAAAACAATCTTCTGTGTTTTGGGGTTCTAAGATTGAAGTAGTAGGACTGCCTAAATAGAAATTCTGTATCAAAGCCACTCATTCCAGTTTGGCTTTGACTGTTGCTTCAGTTCCAAAATCTAATGCATCCCTAAGCCTGTACTGATGAAAAATCTTGATTCAATGTATGCCAAAAGATTGGGATCACTGGACATAAAACTGTTTAACAACATTCACCCTGATTTTAAGGGAATAGGACTGTATTTGATAGTCATAATGCTTTGAAAGTTAGATTAACAGGGCTTAACTACATGGAACATATATAAATCCTGTTGATTTCAAATGGATTTATTTCTTCCTGTGGAATGCAACAGACATGTTTTGTATATTTACAAGGGACAAAAGATTTTATTAAAGGATACATGTCACCATCCCTATATTATATTTATTAACATTGATTAAATGTTCTTAAAATGCTTCAGCAAACTTTAACATAGGTTTGATTCAGATTACTTGTCCAAACACACAGTTATGATTTCAGCCATAACTAAAGTGCTAGTGGGGTTCAAAACATCTCCCATAGACATATATTCGAGCTGCTAGATGTGTTCTGGTCCACCTCTTTTATGATGGAGGGAAACTAAACAAAAAAACTAGGTTGAAATGTCTACTTTTTTCTTCATTGTTTACTATTCGGAAGATTTGGATGGCTTAGAGACCAACCTTGGCTTTCCAGATGTTCTTGGAATGAACCTCCCACTAGCTGTGCTAACCAAGATTTCTGGGAGTTGTATTCCAAGAACATCTGGATATACAATACTGGGAAACTTTGTTTTAGATAATAGCAATAAGACACACAAAGTGCACACCAGAAGCAGACACTTGTTTCATAAAAACAACAAGGGGGAAATTCTCAAAGGTGATGGTGAACTGAATTCAAATATGGTCTCATGGGACAGCAAGAAAACCACACAGAGAGCATGTTTCTGAAGGTCTCCTTTAAAAACCTCAGATTTGAAGAGCATGAGGGAAGGAGGATGGCATCTATCCACAGGAAATGCTTTCCACAAATTTGAGGGTGCCACCAAAAAGGCCCAGTTCCTGAAACTGAGAGGACTTCCAGACCTCTCTTTGCATTACTGCACAACTGCAAAATCTAGGAAGATCAGGTAGCCTGTGTATATGATCTTTAGAAAGGTAGTCCAAGAGTTACTGCAAAATCAAAGCACGCTGCTTATATACCGCCAGATAGTGCTTAAAGCAATCCTTGGGTGGTTTACAATTCTGCAGGCTACACCTCCCAAGTACTCAGTTTACTGACCTCATAAGGATGGAAAGCTGAGTCAAATTCGAACCAGCTACTTGTGTCATGAACAGAATTTTGACTGCAATGCTGCGGTTTGATCACTGCTTCATGAGGCTTCTAATAAATTAGGTAGCAAGGTTCAAGCTACTAAGGGCTTCACACGTTAGTACCAACTCTTTGAACTTAGCAGAGATACAAACAGGAAGCCAGCGAACTCGAGACCTGACTCCATAAAGGATAGCTATAAATCTGTTCCTAAGATGTGCTGGCAGGTGGCCCACATCGCTGAACAAATGGCAACATAAGCAGTGTTTCAAAAGCTCACACTTGGATTGTTCATGTTCATGAATATATGTACTGTACTGAGTTATTTATAAAGATTGAGAAAATACTGAAAAACTCCCCTAATGAAAAAAGTTATATTGTATATACAGTGGAACCTTGACTTACATACTGCTTGACTTGCAGCATATTTGACTTGCAGCAAGAAGGGGCCTGTTTGACTTGAGTCGCAGGCTTTGACTTACAGCTTGGAGCACCGGCATGAGACACTGGAATCGGGTGGCAGCCACGACCCAGCATCGCGGCTGCCGCCTCCAAACTGCTCCTGCCTTCTTCCTCTCCTCTGGCAGTGGCAGCGGCGGCTTCGGCGGGGCCAGCCCCGAGCACCTGGAGCTGGTCCTCGGCCTCGCTGAAGCCGCCGCTGCCACCAGAGGAGAAGAACGGCCAGGAGCTCGGGGCTGGCCTCGCTAGTTAGACAGTTGGCTCAGTCTTGTAAAAAATCTGGCTGCAGAATTCTGGTCCACAATGGAAGCATTTTAGTTGGGAAGCTGTACAGTTGTGGGACTCTAATGGTAAGCATAGAGTTGTTCAGAACTTGGAACGTCAGGTTAAAAATCAGTAAAACTTAAATGTTAAGACATTGTTGCTATAAACATTAAAAAGTGGAGGCATATAACTTGTGGACTATAATTCCACTGCCTCCTCCTCTCTTTGAAGAGACATTTCATTTACATCCCCGGAAGGAATCTCCTATCCCAGTCAAATTTGTGTTAAATTGCTGTTTTCGGGGGTCTTTTTCATCATCTGGAACGGATTAATCCACTTTCCCATTACTTTCTATGGGAAAAGTTTGTTTGACGTAAGGCATGTTTGACTTATGTCTAGACCTCCAGAACGGATTAATGACGTAAGTCAAGGTTCCACTGTAAATGGAATAAGGAAACTTTGTGCAACCCACCACCTTGTCTCTCTAAAAGATAAGTTTGTTAATAACCTTATTTTCTTATATTTTTCCTTGCCCTACCCTTCTGACCCTTGTGCATTCAATAAAACCTGTTTCCCTAGTGATAAAACTCTATTACTGACCAAACATATTTCCTTACAGCTAGGTTCATTGTGCAAACCAAAGACACCTTGTCTGCTTCAAGGATTTTCCATATCAGCTCAGCTGAAACTGCCATAAAACTGGGGAAGTTAGGAAAAAAAGATAGCACTCTAAATCTGAAGTGCAGAAATATTCCTGCTTTACCAGCACCACACACTGGATGGGATTCCAATAAAGAGGCATAAATGGGGGAAAGAAAGCAAGAAAACTATCCATATAGTTACAGCTGCTTACAAGTATGATCTTGTCAGCACGTGCTTATTGGTTCACTGGATGGAGGGACAGATAGAATATTTGAGTTGGAGCTTTACAGAGCTGTTTGTTTTAAGCATAAATTAACTCTACTTGCTTTCAAGAAATTATCTGGGATTGGCCAACTAGATTTCTCACACTGGAACAATTTCACTTTCAGAGAGCTCCACGGCCATGAATGTATTTAGGATAGATGGACAGAGTCTATAAACAAAGCTCCCTTTCTCCCTATGCTATATACAATATGATATGTAGGGGGGAGGGAGCCACCTTGAATCTGGACTGTCTGTTTCCTTCCAATATTAGCAGTGAGAGGGAATGTCAAAGGAAAACTACTAGGATTGATTTGTAATTGTTTCACTTTTAGATGATTAACCAGAAATATTGGATGATTATCCAGAGAGAGAATGTAGACATTGCATTATAACAAACTATACCACTGAGGATTCTATTAGTGGAGTTCTATTTCAAACTTCATTCAGGATTACAATCTTTTAAAATGGGTACTCAATGTAGTTAACCACCATCCATTTCATTATTCCAAGGCTAGACTTTATTCACAGCTTCTGTGAACTTGTATTGATAGGAAATATTTTTGGACTGAAACTCCCAGAATAGTTTGGAGCTGTAGTCTAAACAAGTAACAAAAACAAACAAACAAACAAAAATCCCAAACCATTTTAAAATTGCAGCGCTGGAAGGGACCTGCAAAATCATCAAGTCCAGTCTCTGTCAAGAAGGTACACAGTGGAGAATTGAATTCCCAGCCTCTGGCTAATTAGCCAGATAGCTAAACCACTACGTTATTTAGCACTTCCTACTCTGGTTTTCCTATTTCCTGCATTATTTCCTATTCATGAGCCTTGCTTAAACAACAATCCTGTGACACAAAATAGTCCCTCCTTTTCTAAATGAAATTGTAAACAAAATGTAAGGATGTTTCTGACATACCTTTAGACCAGAATAAAAATCCAAAGCAATTGAAAACAATCCAGATTTCAGTACCTCCACAAGCTGTGCTGTTTTGTAGCACTTGCCAAGGGAAACTAATTACGGTGGGGGTTTGTTTTTGTTTTGCTTTATTAACCTATAGCAACAATGCAATATATTTTAAATAGATAATTTCACTTACATTATGTGTTGTGCTGAAAATTCATTTCCCGTCACTTTCATTCTTGTGCTTTTCTTTTTCACATTTATTACACCTTTTGGATACAGTTTGGTGCCTGAGGCAGAGGCATTTCTCCATTAAGAAATAGCATGGCACATGGCAGAATGTTGCCTGACACAGTAGCTTCCTTTTGTCTAATGGCTGAGGCAACCTTGCTGATTCTCTTTCAAAAATGTTGTTTGCCATTCATATAATATCCTAGACTACCATGAAAATGTATTTGTTCATTCTTTCCTCTGTATTCGAATAAATACTTCTTTATTACTGGAGGAACTGTATCAGGTTGTTGCTGAGATCATTTACCTTCAGGCTGTCCTTACTGTTTATTCCACAATAACCACAATAAATCTTACAAATAATTGACAAAGCTTTGAAACAATGTGTCAAACTCACAATGTGCTGCTGTGTGTTGTTGCTGTTGTTGTTTTAAACAAATATTTGCCACTAATTAGTCACAGGTTGTTTGCCTGTTTGCTTTTTTGGTTAATTATTAGTTCCAAACCAAGGCCTAAATGCAACTGCAAATCCAAAGCAGAGTAGACCCACTGGATTTATGTAAGTATCGATTCTGAAAATGATCCAGTGTGTCTAGCAGGGAGTACGACGCTATTCAAGTAAATAGCTTAGGATCACTTGGATTTATATATTTTTGAAGACAATTATAATTTGTTTTTATATTTAAACAAAGTAACATTTAGTGCATGAGGGAAAATGCTGAAGGAATGACTGCTGCTGACACTTCATCCACCTGAACTTAACATTTTCAGGCTTTGAATTTTAACCTCCCTTAGATGTCTGCCATAAAGCAGATTACCCATAAGTAGGCTATGAATAAACAGTAACAAAGTGAAAGAACATAGGATTCTCAGTATGCAAATATATAAATGTAAGGAAACATGGTTCCATTAATCCCCCTTAAATGGCACAAGGAACTTTGATTCACATATGCATTTGTCTGATGTGTTGAAGATCCCCTGCTGTCTATAACCAGGGCTGGAACCTTCCAAAGCTCCATGATGGAGCCTGGTGGCCTGCAGCCTGAGGGCAATGGTAAAAGGAAGCCAGTGGCATGCCCTCCCTCCAATCCGGTGTGAGAGGAAATGCCTTCTACTCATGGCAGATGTGTCTTTTAATCTAAGTCAATATATCTATATCTATATCAAAATGTGCTACAGTAAGCAAGACAGGGAGGGGGCATTTGACCTTCATGTTTCTTCTCTTCTTTCATTAACTGTCTGTGGGGGCGATGTGACCAAATACAGGCAATTTCAGGACATGTCACAGAATTACAAGATGAATTAGGGACTGCTACCACAAATTTATAGCTACCAAGGTCTTGGCTGATTAAATTTTTCGGACTTGAAAGTAATTTCGGTGTCAACACTTTATTTAACTCACAATCAACATCAAGACAAATGAGGATGGGGAGATTGTAGAGACAGTTTAGCACTTTTCCCTTCAAATCATCCCATGACTTGATTAGTGCTATCTCCCTTTCATTTTGAAAGGCAAGCAAATAAATGTTAAGGTAAGAAAAGTTAAAGCCTGCAAAGAAGCTTACTCCATTTCAAGGAAAGAAAGTTACCAGACTAGCCTTGGCAGTTTGTAACCCTTGGTGAGCTCTGGACCTTTTAGTGTTAGGTCCCCACCCACCCACCCAAATTTTCTTTTCCTTCTATTTATATTTCTTTTTGCCTTGCTAGCTGGCTCAGTGGTTTAGGTTACAGAGCCAGAGTTTGGGACCCCATTGTGGCTCCTGGGAGAAAAGCCAGCCTGTGTAGTCTTGGCCAACCTTCACAGTCCCAGGATGGCCCCAGAAGAAGGGAAATTCTGAGCACTCTTTACCTGGAAAAGGCTTGCCATAAATCAGAATTGACTTGATGCCACATTATTGTTGTTATATTTTTCTTACTGAGGAGGACAGCAGGATTCTGATTGTTCTCTAGCACCAAAATCTACCTTTTATTTTCATAATTACTTTTCAGCACAATCATGCCGTATATACTATATAAAAGCAACCATGCTGAACTTTGCAACAAGTTCCATAATTCAGCAGTAAATCCTCTCAAAATATGAAATTACCCAGGGCATCAAGGTGAAGGAGGAATCTGAGCTTCAATTCCCATTATTCCAAGCGAACATTATTTTTGCATAATTTAGTCAAATTATGTGATCTGTTATATTTCTACTCAGAAGTAAGTTCTGCTTACTTCAAACAACTACATGCAGTTCTAGACCTATTTACTTAGGAACTCATTAACTTACATATGAGTAGACATTTACAACAGTATACTGCAAGAAATCCCTTTAATCCGAAAGCAGTCATGTTGATGAAAAACACTTCTAAACCAAACCTATTTTGCAGATAATGTAGCTTTATCTAATTAGAGACAAAGAAACTGAGCAAGCAGCTACAAGAATCTGCATGATTTTGAGGGATGGCTGGGTAGAAGGCAACTAAAACCACCCAGTAAAACTTGTATAAAGAGTTCTGGAGAACTCAGAAAGTTTACCTTCTTTTTAAGTTTCCAGTGACCCAATGAAATTCTTATTTATAATTTTGTTTTACTCCTAGATTACACTGGCACTTCTCTTCTGGGGTCCCATGAGTGCTATTTTTGGTGGAACGGCAGAATAAAAATGCAGATAAGTGAGCTATAGCAATGCATCACACTATGATATGACAAAATTACAGAAACTAGTGCAATTTTAAGTTTATTTTCAATAAATTATGTGGTTCATTTACATAATCAAATCATAAATATGCATGTTTAAATAAACTACCCAGAGATTATAAAAGAAAGTATTCATTAATTTTGTTAGAGCACTCATAGAGTAATGCACAAAGTTTAAAGCCTTGTTTCAGAGACAAATAGAAAGTATGTGATAGAAAATGTCTACAAAACACTGAACCAGAAGAACAATGGATCAGCCTGAGACCCAGACCCGACCGAAGAACCTAGTTATTCCCTACATGGCTGGAGTGTCTGAGAAGCTTAAAAGGATTTTTGGCAAACACCACATACCTGTTTATTTCAAACCCACAAGCTCACTAAGGCAGGGATTCATCCACCCAAAGGACCCGATACCAAAACACAAAAGGAGCAACATAGTATATGCAGTCCAATGCAGTGAGGAGTGTGTAGACCTCTACATTGGAGAAACAAAACAGCCATTAAACAGAAACATGGCCTAACATAGGAGGGCTAACAGCTCAGGACCAGAATCAGCAGTACACCTCCATTTGAAGGACAAAGGGTACTCACTCAAATATGAGAATGTACCCATATTGGACAGAAAAGATAGGTGGTTTGAGAGAGGGGTCAGGGAAGCCACTCATGTGAGCATTGAAAACCTCTCTCTCAGCAGAGGTGGGGGGCTCAGGCACAATCTATCTGCCACTTATCAGGCTGTGATTTCAACAATATCCAGACACCTCAAAAACTCCTCCTGCCTTCACCACCAAGGCCATAGTTAACGACCCATACTTTATGGGTTGACATCAGCAGGTTAGGCCATTGTTCACCTGAAGGCGATTGAGACTGTTGTCTACCTAACGAGCCTATTCAGGCTATTGCTCACCTTATGAGCCTATTTCAGAACAGGGTGACAAGAGGTCAAAGTGAGTTATAAAATGGAGGACTCACAACTAGCTTTCTTCAGACTGACGAAGCTGTTCGGATTAATAGTGAAATGTTTCAATCTCTCAAGAAAAAGAAGCCCAGTTGCCATAACATAACTTCCAGAGAACATCTCACATTTTGTGATAATTGTGGCTTTGGGAAATACCAATCAGATATACTCAGAAGCACGCTTTCCTCCCCCCCCCCTCATTACTTTGCACGCTTTAGGGCTACTGCTCAAAGACTTTAAATTATTTTGTGCTTTAAAGCCATCAGAATCTCCTCATGAGATATAAACCTTTCTGTTACAGTTACCAAAAAGTCCACCTTTTTGTTACCTGAAAGGCCTGCTCTCTGGTTTCAAACTTTAATTCTAATATTAATTCTAAAATCTTTTTTAAGTACAGTGGTACCTTGCATAAAGGAATTAATTCGTTCCAAATGAAATTATGTTAAGCAAATTTTCCTTTATACAAATTCCCATAGGAATGCATTGAAAACGGAGTGATCCTATTTTTATGTTGTACGGATTTTCCCCATAGGCGATTATGTTAAGCAAATTTGCCCTATCTCTGGAATTTTTATGTTGTACAAATTTTATGTTATACAAGCTGTTTGTTATACAAGGGTCCACTGTATAAGAAATAGGACAGTCCATGATTTTGCTGTTATATAATGCCAAATTTTATACTCAGATATCAATTTAGCCTCAGGTAAACAGTAAACTGGTTATCTCAAACTGTAAATAAATGAGTAACAAGTACAGCTTTTCATGACTCTGATTTTTCAAATATTTCTGCCTGAGAAGGCTTTTACCTAACACCGGGGGACGTTGCCTGCATAAAACTGCAAGTGTCTGGTTGCTTAAAGGTTGGATGTGATCTGAACTTCTGTACTAGAAGTGCAACCCCAAGCATGGCTACTTAATAGGAAGCACCTCTGAATGCAGGGGAAAATACTTTCAGGTTAAGTGAAGCCTTAATCTCTACAGCAGTGAAACCCCCAGTGCTTTCTACACAGGTCAAGACATTGGCTGTGGTATATAAGGGACCAGCAGCTGCCACAGGTGTGAATAAGGGCAAACCACTTTCACACTGAGCTGTTCTCAAGGGGATGAGAGACTTTATCTTGCGAGAAAGTAGAACAGAAGCAGAGTACATCTTTTAAGCAGGATATTTATGAGCTTCTTCAATCCTTTTACCAGACACACAAATGCAGCCCAGGAAACACTCTTTTTAAAAATGCTACTTAAACCAATAACCTCCTACTGGATTAGTTGGAAAAGTCTTAGAAAGGGGCAGAGAGAGGGAAATCACTCCACCAGGTCACCTCTCAGCTACCTGTGACATCAGGACTGCTGTCCTGATTCCTTCATTAATGTCTCTGAGCTGAAGACAATGGGCCTGGCATTAAGCAGAACACACAGTAAGATAAGGAAGCCTTAAGCAGATAATCATCACTGCATTTAGATGCCTTTAGGCAATGAGAGGAGAACAGGGAAGGAGAAAAGGCTTGCTTAGCTATGGTAAGTACAAAGGTACAAAGACAGTGCAAATTTGATGGTGGTTGTGAGTTTTTCAGGCTCTTTGGCCATGTTCTGGAAGTTTTTCTTCCTGGTGTTTCGCCAGACTCTGTGGTTGGCATCTTCAGAGGGCAAGCAGCTCAGGGAACTAGGAGTTTCTCTCTGTGCTCTGGAAATTTCAATGGCAAGGGGATTTGGTTGCAGAATTGAAAGCATATATTAATTTCCATAAAGTGCATACTATATTGATAAGCTTCTAGCAAACAGATTATAAGAAATGGCAGAGGAAATTTGCCTATTTCCATTGCAGGAAAGAGCATGGTGCTTCTTCTAACTTGCAGCAAATAGGCAGAGTCTTCACTGAATATCACTAGTGATGCAAAGAATTATCTTGCTTGCTAAACTGATAATTGTCCAGGTGACAAAACACAGCCACGTCCACTGGCTTTCTTGACCTTTGTATGAAAGGACTTGGAGACTTCAAGCTGTACTGTTTAAGTGGAGCATAGAAGACCCATAACAGAGCTACTAAAATTACACTGGCATTAAATACCATCAAGATTAGCAGAACGGTTATTATAGCTTCTCAACCACCTTAGAGCTACCTACTGCTGCAGGTAAATATTCTGGAATTCTTGCTTCTAGGCCTCTTCTGTTTCTTAATGCAAATCTGTATTCATTATCAAAATAGTACATTTAAAGGAAACCCCCCCCACACACGTTTTAATGCACAAAACTAGAAGTACCTTCTTTCCATATTAGACCCTAGCTGGCTGTATACTGTAGCTCAGTGAGCTGGTGTGTCCAGGGGACAAATTCTCCACTAGACATTGTATAAAAAGAGTCTGCTTATGTGGATCTTGGACAAGCTCTACCATCTCAAGAGGGCTCCCAGATGAAAGGAATTGTAAACAATTGCCAAGGAAACCTTGGAATGGATTTTCTAAAAGGGGGGACTCAATATTATATTAGTCTCGATGATAAAATCATTATTTTTGCAAAATGGAAACCAACGGTGCATGAATATGCAAAAGCCAAGGAGTGGATCAAAAGTAAAGTGAAAAGAAATAAGATTTTTTTTATCCACAGCTGTGTTAGGTCTTAAAATGTATATAATTTGCAGTGTATCCAGTTGAAATCCATGCTTTCACTTAAATTCTATAAGGATAATTCTCAGGGTTTCCTAGGTATAAATTATTTAGAAATTGTTTATCAGTCCTTTCTTCTGGAACTGTGCAGCCTGCCCAAGGCTACACAGGCTGGCTCTTTTCTCGGGAGTGACAGCAGGGAATCGAATTCCAGACCTCGGTGCCCCAGATCAGTGAACTTATTCAGCCAAATATATGTATTCTAATGTTCACCAATAATACATGCAATCAATCTTTCCTTTAAAAATGGTCAGACTCAGCACATTTCGATTAGGTATACAATGCATGTAACTAGGCATCCCGTGATATTATTCCTTAAAAAACATTAGTTGAATAAACATTAGTTTTTTAGCTTTTAAAGAAAATTAAGAGTTACAAAGCAAACATTAGTTGGAGTCACTGCTATATTCCAAGCAGGGTATTTATGCATATGTGCATGGACTGGGTGAACAACACACAGATTTCATGCTGTAGCCATGAATCATTCCATATTTTTAAGTTACTTGCCTGTATATAATTGTCTCCCCATCCCCACTGCCACTTAACATACTCTACAATGAAATAAAGCAGAGAACATATTTGCTACAATAGCGTGTTCCATTTGAAGCAAAACTATCCATTATGCCACAAGCCATATTTGGTGCAGATCCTAAGTGTTTGAAGGAATTAGAAACAATGGGCATCCTGACAAGAGAGATATTACTTCTAATGCTGAAAATATGTCATTCTGGAAAAATACATGACTTCTGAATTAATTACTCAAAACTTGCTTGTTCTTTGTTGGCAGCATGGTATATAACATATTTTTAAACAGCAGTGTGTATATTCTGATACAGTAGACCAGGGGTGCCCAAACTTTTTGTAAGGAGGGCCAGATTTGGTGGCTGAGAATGTGTCAGGGGCCAGTTGCAGCAGCCTGCCCAGCCCCACAAGCTTCCCAGCAGTGCTGCTGGTGGTGGCAGCCCGCCCCCTCGCCTGCCCACCCAGCCCCACAAGCTTCTGCTCACCGTCTGGCCTGCCTGCCCAGCCCCTCAAACTTCCCGGCTGTGTCAGTGTTGGCGGAAGATTATTTTTTTTAAAAAAGCATGGGGTGAAGGAGTGGGAGGGAGGGGTGGGCCAGCCAGACGCGGGCCACTCAGAATGGCCTGATGGGCCGGATTTGGCCCCTGGGCCGGACTTTGGGCAGGCCTGCAGTAGACCAAGTGCTTTTAAACAGGGCAGGATCTGGCAGCTCGGTTTGAATCCCGGGTGCCATGCAGCGGAGTGAGCTCCCACTGTTAACCCCAGCTCCTGCCAACCTAGCATTTTGAAAGCATGTCATTGCAAGTAGATAAATAGATACAGCCGTAAAAAGCGGGAAGGTAAAACAGTGTTTCCTTGCAGCCATGCCGGCCACATGGCCACGGACTTGCACAGCACTGGCTCTTCCGGCTTGAATATGGAGATGAGCACCGCCCCTAGAGTTGGACATGACTAGCATGCATCTGCAGGGGAAACCTTTACCTTTACCTTTTTAGACCAAGTTCTTTTAAACAGGGCAGGAACTCTCTGCCAAGGGAGTTTTAACATGGTTAAAATAACAAACTAAAATAACAAACTGCTTTATGAAACATAACCTATTTCCCAAACTTACCTAATTGTGAAGTTACTAACACCTTTTTTCCTTCTCAAATATTTTTATCCTAATAAAGCTATTTTGAAATTGTTGCCATTAAGAATTAACACAGAACTTACTAGGTGCTCCAGAGACAGAAAAATTCTAAGTAACCATAAACCTTTCAAACTTCTATTCCCCCCTCCCCCGCCCAATTTGCATGGAGGAGTCTATTTTACAGCTTTATCCATGTAATGTTCTCATGGCCTCTCCTTTATGCCAAAAATCCTCTTTGAAGTTTGCCCTCCCATTAGTGCTCCAGTGTAGGTATTCAAACTGATCACACAAGTACAGCACAACTCCAGAACTGTCCGTGTTCTGTCGGATACAGTTGTTTCATGTTGCCTGTGATTTACAGTCTTAATTATTGCTCAAAAGAGGAAGAGCACGTCTTTCGGGGAGCTTTTCTCCCCCCCCCTTGTCATCTTTTTACTTCTTCCTTTTCTTCTTTTCTCTTTCTTTCTTCCTCCCCCCCTCCTTTTTTTTTTGACCAAACTGTGCTCTTGGGGGTTTGTTGGACATTGTGCAGGATTTGCCAAGCTGAATGGAACACACTTAATACTTCTCCTTTATAACCTTTGCAATAAATCAGCTGTCACTCCATTTGCACAAGTGCAGCCATTAGTGTCCTGTCCCCTCCTCCCCAGCACTTCCCGAATTTTAAACAAAGTAGGAAGAAACTGAAGCTGAACAGAGCCTGTGAGCCCAGTAAATCAGTTTAATGAGAACTGAAACAGTTTTAAGAAGTCCACATGAGGTGGGCATGGAAGGCTCATTTATGGAAGAAGAGTCCAGCTTTTGGAAATCTATAAGAGCAGTATTGATGAATAATGCATAGTTTACATGTGATACACATCTGTTGAGAACATTGCATTCTTTGAAATTACTTTTACTGCTGTTCAAGGATGTCTCTTGCTTAGTTTCATCAGCATGGCCCTGTTACCATATTCCTGTCTACAGATGTGGTGAATTGTTCACCTATTTCCTCATTCTCTGCCTCCTACTTAATTCCCCCTCCATAAGCATTTCTTACCTTCTATTTATTGAAGAATATATGTATTCTGTTGCAGACAAAACTTGTTAAGAAGGCCTAAGTTGTCATTGGTCTAAGAAAATTTTGTTTCTAAAAAGGTAAGCTAGGAACATAAGCAGCTGCCTTGTAGACCATTCTGAGTTCAACGGTCATTCTATCTAGCCTACTAGAATGAGAGAAAATGATGAAGAAAGATGTCTGTGTGGAACCAACAGGCAAAAAAAAATCGATGGAGTGGAGGGCTGTGATGGCAAAAGGAAGCTGTCGACAAGAAGAAACAGTGGAGACAAAAAAATGACCATAGAAGTAAACAAATGAGATGGGGCTGCAATGCTGAGGCAGTGATCTCTTTCTGCTTCAGCTGAAGGGGAGAGGCTGGCCGGTCCCAAAGACTGCCACCTCCCTGCCTTGCTTCCTCAGTTTATAGCAGGCAACTTTACATAACACAACCTCTGCTCACAATCTGCCTTTTCTGCCTATACTTGCTCTATCTTTTCCTTATAATAAAACAAATCAGTTATGGAGAAAATGGCAGAGTACCTGTGCTGAATGCCTGCACAACGCCTTATAATTTTTCACATGGAAAGTACTCTTAGAATGTCTTTTAAAATATGATGCTTTAACTGCAATGCTATCATCTCCCATTCAGACAGGATGCTCCACTGAATTCAGTGGGTTCAGCTGAATGTAGACATGTATAGGTTGGAGCTGTCCTGTTCTCTTGGTCAAAATCAACTGCTGCTGCTCCGTGACCCATGAACAGGAAGTGGAGGGGAAGTACTAGTTGTGACACCACCCCAGTCCTCACAACAGAGGTGCTCAGACTAGCCCTGACCTTGTAGATCCATGGCCATCAAGAAGAGGCAGTGTAAGAAGAAGAGGAATGACTAGCGACTGCAATAGCTGCTGAGGGACTGGGATGAGCTGCTGAGCCTTGGCAACATCCATTGGCCTAGTAGAACAGGCCCTCCCTGTAGGGTGCTGGATGACTGGTGCTGTTCCTCTGAACTAGATTTCAGCCTCGGATTGGAGAATTGGTTGCCCTAGAGAAGGGAACTGGGGTTAGTTCTGACTGTCAAGAGTTCCACAAGATGAATAATTCTGATAGTATTAAAACATGTTCATGTGTAAAGGTTTTTTTTTTTTTTTTTTTTTTTTTTTTTGAGAGAATGTGCTCAAATAAAAGGATATAAAGTAGGAAAAGAGGAAATAAAGTTAAACATGTTTGCGGATGACTTAATTTTAATATTGACTAACCCATTAGAAGCGGCAGGTCCCCTGTTTAATATATTAAAGAAATTTGAAAAAATATCAGGACTAGAAGTAAATTTACAAAAATCAGAAATTATGTTGTTAAATGTTCCTAGGAAGGAGCAAGATCAAATAAGATTACAAATGAAAATGGGAAATGGTGTTAAAAAAATGACTTATTTAGGAGTGGTATTAACAAAAAATTGGGAAAATTTAGGTAAGGAAAATTATAATAAAACTTGGAGAAAGATCCAGAAAATAATAAAGGGCTGGAAAGATAAAAAAATGGGTATACTGTCAAAAATTAGGGCTTTGAAAATCTTTATAGTTTCAAAATTGTTATATCTATTTCAGGTTCTCCCAATATTACTCTCAGAAAAGATTTTAAAGAAATGGGATACATCATTAAGGAAATGGGCTTTTGGCAAGAAAAATCAAAGAATTAAACATAAAATCCTATATGCAATAAAAAAAGAAGGAGGATGGAGTATGCCCTCTTTGGAAAAGTATTATATAGCCTTCCAATTAAAATGGGCAATGAAGGTGGAGGAATACCCCACACCCAAATGGAAAAGAGTAGAAGATGCAATAAACAACTCAGCAGGTTACTTAGGGATATTTGATAGAGATAAAAGAATACTGAAAGAAGTTAAGGGACCAAGGCAAGTAACAATGGAAATTTTAATAAAAAGGACGAAAATAGGTGGAGTATCGAATTGGGGCCCTTTAGAACAGTTTAATAAAGAGGGGAAGATTTTGTCACAAAAAGATATAAAGAATCTAAAAGAGAAAGGATATTACAAAATCAAAGATATGCATGAATTAATGTCAACAGGAGGGGCAATAAATAAATTAAAAGGGATATTAGGGAATCAAAAATGGATGATGGCAGAAAGTATGAAAAGGAGATATGATCAATGGTTCCTTTCTCTTAAGGGAAAAGAAGATAGACAATGGGAAGTGGTATATAAGAAATATGAAGAAAAAAAGGTTGGAGCAGGAGAGATCTATAGATATTTGGTTAGATTGGGAAATCAGAATGAGAATTTAATTAAATATAATTGGGAGGGAGATATGGACTTAAATACAGAAAAGATTCAGGCTATATTACGGGGGATAAGAGAGGTAAAATTGGAAAAAATTAAGGATATGCAATTGAAGATATTGCATAAATGGTATTATACCCCACAGAAATTAAATAGAATAAATAATAATATATCACAAAATTGTTGGCATTGTAAAAAAGAAAAAGGTACTTTTGTGCATATGATATGGAACTGCGAGAAAATACAAACATATTGGAGGAAAGTAGAAAATTGGTTATCAGAAATTACAAAGAAAAGGATTGAGCTAAAAATAGACTATATTTTCTTAGGCTTAGTAGATAGAGAAAAACAATGGAGAAGCGTAAAAAAGATTGTCTACTACGGAATAGCAGCAGCTATAATGGTACTAATGGGTGGATGGAAGGACCAAAAGAAATGGAAATATGATAAATGGAAAGATTATATACATGAATTTTTTCAAAATAATTGGATACAAAGTATGCAAGAAGAAAACTTAGAAGGGAAACATAGAATTCTAAAGGAGTGGGAGAAATATATAAATTGGATAAAAGGGAAGCCTGAGAACGAGAAATGGGCTAGACTATTCCATCATGCCTTAATAATGTTCAACATGAAAGGATAGTGATTTCGGCTTGCTGGGGGGAGGGGGGTCAATGAGGAAGAGACTAAACAATGATGTAATGTTTTGGAAAATTGTAAGATTGAAATATATGTTGTTACTTCCTCAATAAAAAAGCTTAAAAAAAAAAAAAAAAAAAGTTCATGTGTAAAGTAATCCTTGGTTAAGAGAAATAATTCTCAAGAAAACCCACAAATCAAGTGCCAGTGTTCAAAAGACATATGCTTATAGAGATACATACATATGGAGTGCATACTCAAAAAGATTCTTCCAGTCGTGCCCTTCTACACAACAAAACATGACTGGTGGGATTGATTTCTATCTCCGCTGCAAACTCCTCATCCTCTGGATGGCCCCCTAGAACAGATTTAGGATTCAAGCCTATGTTGGATACCACCTATCTATTATTATTATTATTACTGTACTACTAGTACTACTGCTACATCTATACTACATCATACTTCACAAAGAACAAATCTGATAGATCTCTACCACAGAAGTATTACAAGCAACAAACAGAGACAAGTGAAATAGATACAGCCGCAAAAGTTCATGGATCCAATGACAAAACACAGGAAAAATATCATTATTTCAGTTATGCATACCTTGGCTTTGTTAAAGATTTTTGATAGAAGGTTTCTTAGAGACTTCAAAGGCAAATAAATCTTCAGGAAAGAGTTGAAGGAAGTTAAGGAAGGTATATATACCAATATGGTATACAATTCTATAATAAAATCAATTTGTTCAGATTTACAGCTTTGCAAGTAGAATACATTACCCCAAAATTTTCTAATTCAAGGGAATATTTTCAGAAGATAATTCAGTAGGTTCATTACTGTTCCACTGGGAAAAAAAGAGTCAAGACATGGAAACACTGCTGTAGATGTGACACGGGGTAATCCAAAATTGCCCTTAACACCTGCCAAGACCCATCAGCATCCTAAGCTTAAGGACAATTTACAAACTTCAACAATTGTTCTCTCTCATTTATGTTCAGTGACCCTATGCTAATTTCACTCTTGCTATAATATTCTCAAAGCTGATCATCAGGGTCAAACCTTGCAAGATGTCACTAAATCAACATCCCTTCAGGGGCTCTTTGTAAAGAGAGGATGTGTGCTTCCAAATGACCTTCAGAGTTCAAAAGTGGTTCGTGTTGAGCTGCTGCACTATTCATCACTGTGGCCTGAAAGGACAGTTGTACAAGGTCCAGTACCCTTTGAGCTAAACATAGGCTGCTTCTTAAAATGATTCATTTCACTTGGGGGGTGGCTGATGCATAGAGAAACCGATAGAAGGTGAGGTCAGTAAAGTCACAGTAGTTACAGTCAATTCAGAATGAGCTAAGTAATGACCACAAATATATATACACACACAAATACAAACATGAGTGCTTTTTATTAGCTTGAGTTACAATAAATCTTATCTTTTACTTCTTTAGGAAGCAGTCAAGTAACAAGCACTTCTATTAAGAGACAGGAAAAGGCAAAAAGAAAGACAACCTCTTCATCTGAAGACTAGTTCTAAACAAACAAGACCAGAGCTGCCTCAAAAGCTGAGGGGGGGGGTTGAAGTACTTCTCATATTCCTTAAAAGGAGATGAGGAGATACAGCACTAGCCATCAGAGTTTGTCCTTTGCTGGATTTAGCTGAAGACAATGTAAGAAGCAGGCAAGCACAAGGGTTGTTGTTATTAGATGATATAGGTATCTCATATGGAGAAGGCCTGAATATATAAACAAAGATTCCTATTCTTTAATGAAACCAATGAAAACTATCTTGAATTCAAAGTTAGCCTGAAACATTTTGCTTTTTGAAGCAAAATGCTGCCCCTCCTTCTTCCATGCAGATTCTAACCAGCCTGGTCATTTAATATTCCTTCAAAAAACAGAAATGAAAAAACAACAGAGGCAAGCAGGCTACTTTAGCCAGTTCAGGACAGCTGCCTCTCACACCCATCTTGTCCTTCAGTATCTTGACACCACTGCCTGTTCCTCATTATCTGCAACCTAAGGTGGCTGGCTCATTTTACTAAATGATAAGAGAACCAACCCAGTTGGGTCAACATGCACAAACAGCAACATGAAATAATAGCGTGGAAAACATCCCTCACACAGTCCTGTAGTCTGTGGAGATCTATAAGCTAACACAACAGTAACATCGTGCCAAATAATGCACATCACAATGAAAATAAAAGGTGGTATATAAATTTTGAAAATAAAGTAAATAAAGTAAATAGCAGTAAAAAAAGAAATGCAGTTATTGGATATCTTAGCTCTGCCTGAACACACTACTGAGTTCAACTAGGCAACACAACATCTAGGCCCAATTCATAGTCTGTAAGACTGTCAAAGATTCTGCTAATTCAGCAAATAACAGGATTGCCAAAGTCAAGTGCAGTTTTTTTCACATCACTTACTCTATAAATGCTGCTTCCTTACCTCCCTATGACTGAGTACCAAGCGTATTCCATGTCTGTGAGTACAGTATATCATTTTATTTCACATCACTTTTATCTACATCAGTGAACGACTACTTTCACTTGAGAATGGCAGTAGCAGTTTATGTAATCCAATCATACTAGTTACCACCTGGGAGGCAATTCCATGCCTCCCAATACTATAGCTTGGATTCTGCAGATAATCGTGGCCAAAGCTGCAGGTAAAAGTGCTTGTGTGTGACCAAATATTGAACACATCCTCTCACCTTCAATACCTGCTCACAGGAAGCATTGCTCAGAATGTACCTAGCCTTCAAATTAGTCTCCGAGCACAATGGCAGAGATATTTCCTCAAAAGGCAGCTGCAACAATTCTGAAGGTTCCTTTTAGTCCGGTGTGCATTTTGCACTATCTACTGTATCATCTTTCATCTTATTTAAGTGTAAGCGTGGTTTCCCAACTGAAAGAAGATTTATAGTAGCAAAGTCATCTTTTCAGATGTCTAGAGTCTACTTAATGTTGGGTCTGTTACCTGTGTTTTCAAATGAAGAAAGATGCAATTAATCCCCTGCCATCCATGAAAGGATGTTCATACAGAAAGAAGGATTTGACAGTTTACCTTGTGCAAAGTGAATCTAAAATTACATTTTTGATGAAGTAGCTCTCCTCCCCCCCCCACCCCAGGGGATTTCCTGCTTTGAGTGAGTTTATCTCCAAAATGATCTTTATTTGTAAGCAAGCCCGCATGAAAGCCCATGGCCAAAGCATAAATCAACACATCCCCCCCACACACACATTTCAATTATCCATCCTCCCCTTGGTTATGCAGCCAAATCAGTAACACCTATGCAGAAAACAGAATTTTAGTTTGCAGAAGTCAGAAGTATCGTTTCTGAGGAAGTCTTGCTTTTAGCAGAACTCTTCCAAAAATTCCAGTCAGCACATTACTTATTCAGTGACTACTAAAGGCGGTCTGACTGTTGATAGGAAAAGGAAGTGCAGGGAGTGGTGGAATGGAATGGAATAGCTGAAAAGGGTGACTAGGGAGAGAGAGAAAACACAGTGGTACAGTGGTCCCCCAACCATTCGTGGTTCATATACTGTGGTCCCACTATATCTCGGGACCACAGTATATGAAAAAAGATCCCCTGGGATAAGAGGGGGAAAGACCTGGGGTAAGGGGGGAGGGCCTGTCGGAGGCTTCAGAAATGACTTCCGGTTCGCAGGGAGGCTCTTTTGGGGCCTCCAAAAGACCCGGAAAGGCCCTCGCAGGCCCATTAGGGGCAACACCAGGCTGGGGGTAAGTACAAGAGCCCCCACCTAGGCGCTTCAGGCCCAACCCAACCTGCATCTGCATATCGCAGATTTTCAGTTATTGCGGGTTGGGTTGGGTCCCTAACCCCCGCGATAGGCGAGGGGGTCACTGTATACCCACTATGTGTTCCACAAAAGAAAAGACTCTGATCCACTGAAAATTTTTGCAGGCAGAATGGGGGTAGGAAGATCTCAATCGTATATCATTTCCCTTAAAATCTGCTTCAGAGGATGGTTCAGAAACCATTTAAAACAGCATGGAAGGCGGCACTGGGGGTTGTAAGGGAAGCCATTGAGGATCATGGATCTTCCTGTCAGCTGGAGTCTCCCCAGTGGAACCTTTCTTGGAGAGCACTCTTGCTGGGGGAGGGGCGAGATATAGAGCTGGATCTAGAGTAGGCATGGGGAACTTTCAGTCCTCCAGATGTTTTAGAGTCTAAAACTTAGACCACAACTCCTTTGTCATTGGCAATGTAGACTATCGTTGGCAATCCTTTATCGTTGATACAACAGATTTGGAATTCTGGGAGTTGCCATCCAAAACATCTGGAGGGCCCAAGATGCCCCAACCCTGAACTAGAATAAGGGTGGGCAATTTTTAGATACACTGTACATGACTGGGGAGAAACACTGTTGATCTTGTACTGCCAGAATAACTACTTGACCCGACAGTCTTGCCCATAAACATCTAATCCTTTTTGCCATTTCAATGCCCATGGCCTAGGCGGGATTTATCATTTTAGAGCTCTTCACCATTCTTTTGTTCTGCTTTTTACTAACCTTAATAATATGGTCAAATCTGATTAACTTGCTGCTTCTGTGTGATTTAATGTTACATTCTTTCACAGTTTTGAGGTCAAATAAATCCCCATATACTGCAGCTCTCAGGTCATAATAATGCTCCATATTACCATCACAGACTTTATCCCAAGCCAATTCAAGCAAACATAGGCATGTAGAAGCATCATCATGTTTCCAGTGATCTTCATGCAGACTAGATGCAAAGTTTGATTCTAACCCCCCCGCCGCTGATTATGATTATGGAATGTTCTATTTTAACATGATAAATAAAATTTTTAAAGACAGGGTGTTTTAATATTTTCCAAACCATTTCTAAAAAATATGCATAGTTTCAGATTATTCTAATTTCTGCGCACAGAGGACAAGCAAGTCCTAGGTTACAAACTGAACTCTCCAATGCAAGAACAAGATGCATTTCTTCCTTTAGGAAGTGCTGCTATTGTCACAAGAAGAAGAAAAAGGTTTCACTTTTGTTTTTGCATGTGGGTGGCTTTGTTTGGTTCTGTTCTGTCCTCTTCTATGGCCTCAAAGCACTGGAAGAAAATACAGAGCAACAAAAATGATTCTGATTACATTTCATGCCCATTCATTGAAACTTAGTCCCACTTCCTTCTATACATTCCCCCCTCTTCTTCTTACGAGAATGAGGTCTATTTTTTATTTTTATTTAATATTGTGGAGAGGAATTATGAATTGTTAATTCTGGATTTTTAAACATTGTTTTGTAGAGAATATTTTTGTGCCACATAAACTAGCAAACAGTTCAAGAGATTGTTACTCCATTTGTTACTTACCGTTACAAATAAATATTATTTCAAAAGTAAATTATGTTTGTAATAATTCTTTGGCTACATTATATTTTATTATGCTAGTTGTGATAATTTCATGCCAAGTCAAATTATCCATAATCATATTTTATGTTCCTAAATTAATAGAATGACTTTCAAGCTGTAAAAGGTGGTGGGGAGTGCTAATGTAGCTTTTTTTTATTCCCCCCCCCAAAAAAAAATTCTGGTTTTTTTTTCAAAAACAAAACAAAACAAAAAAATGGAAAACTTTTCTTCCCCTGAGCTTCAAAATTTCCAGAAATTTTACATTTCTAGAGAGTGGAAACTCGTCTTTAATGTTAAATTCATCAAAGTCAAGGAAGTCTTTGTGCAGTTCTTTTAGTAGCTAACACACCAGTGACAGACCAGAACATTTTGCTGTAGAGATCACTTGCACACAAAGCAATGAATATTTTCCAAATTGTGTTAATACTTAACGCACTTACAACACCTCTGTCATACAGGATTTTAGTCCAAACCTGCTCTGTCTGACGCAGCAGCAACAAAACACCTTTCAGCTCAAAGTGCAGGGAAAGCTTAAGCTCTAGATATTTCTGAAGGCAAGCATTTGCTATAAGGAAGCACATCCATAGTTCCTCAAAAATAAAGACTTGTGGCCTGAAATCCAGTATAATACAATAAGTTACATTAGAGTGGGCCCACAGAATTAGTGAGTCAACTCCTCCATTGATTCAAACAGACTTACTTTAGTTGTGACTTGCCACACTATATACAAACAGAAAGCCATCGTTATTGCTCACTCCAAAGAAGAATATTTAATAATTTTTCATAGGAAGGATTTTTTTTAAAAAAAAAACTTTATTCCTTGTGATATTGGCTGAAGTCCTGTTACTTAATCATAAGAAAATTAATAACTTTCAGTCTTTCCTAGCCCATGAATAAAAAGAGCCCACCATGATTTTTGGGTGCACACATGCCCCCTCCCAAAAACTGCCACACGGACTCTTTATTAGTTGGGAACAGACTGAAAGTTACAAATGTTCTACAGGATTTCAGCTATTATGTGGTTGACTTTTAGTTCTTCCTTACACATTACACTTCCTCTTGTTTTAGTTATTTAAAGGCAGGGACTCCCAATTGTGAAAAATGCTGGAGGTGAAATGGACTGAAGTATTCTATGAATCCATTGGGGGGGGGAGAAAAAAGTTTAAACCAAATATTTAGCTTGATGGTTTCACTAATTACAGGTCACTGCTGTTCCTGCTGAGCTGAGAAAGGCAGATAGGCTTGTCATCAGGCAGATAGATTTGCCTCTGTTATCCATTAAGGCCACCATTTGAGTGTAGACAGAGAGACATAGTGGGAAACATAAGAAAACAAGCGTGCACACAACTAAACTGGCATCAGTAGTGAAAAGAAACCCCCTTAAGTAACTTTCTGCTTCATTAGCACATGAACACAAAGTAATTGAACACTTCATTCCTCCATCAAGAGAAAAGATCCATCATTCATGGAAACTGAATTTTGGTAAGATGATGTGAGGAAAAGTGGCAGCAAGATTTCTTCAATTAGTCACTCTTGATTATTTAAAAAGATAAAGAGGCCAATAGGTATGCGAATGTATAGAGGATTCTGCATTCACACAAACACACACAGGGTTGTTTGGGATTTATTATCAATGACTTGTTTAATCAATTCAGGGGGGAAAGGATTAAATACAAACAATAAATGGGAATTATTTCCATTAGACAGTGGTAGACTATAGGTGTAATTATTTCTAAAACTGGTGATACTAGGGACTTTCCCACCTACTTAACTTGAGAAATCCCCGATTGGGTTTCTTACATTCTCAGCTGCACCCTTTGCACGTTAGCTCGATAGTCAGCCCAAACACAGACTCACAATTACACAAAAGAGGCTGAAACTTCTCAACTGTTCTCCACTTACTGAACAACCAATAAAGGAAATGTAAACATATGATTCTTATGGGCATCGCCAGGTAATCTCAAGGGATGACAACCCTTCACTCCTTCCCACTGCCCAAAGTCACCGTCATCTTCAATAAAAGCAGTCTTGAAAGAATATGTAAATAAACAGACAGTGCTCACTTTTAAAATAACTTTTGTTCCAAAAAAATCTATCTAGGTTGAAAAGAGAAAAGGAACTGATAGCCCCCTGTCTTTAAAAACTCTTTGTTAGAGGGCATTCTGACTCAAAAGTGCAGATTATTCCTAAATGCTTTTCCAAAAGATTCATTACATTCACATTTTACCACGAAAACCCACACATAGTTGTAGCTCTTGCATCCTTCATAAGTGTCTAAAAGAAGACCTTTCTGAAAGCGTAACTTGTAGTACAGTTTCCTATTAAAGTATAGTGTTCTGTTCTGAATTTCATATGGCCACTCTAGAAATGCAAGGAAGTAGGGAGCAGTAAAGCCTCTGGAAATACTAAATTGAAGGGTAAGATACCATGGAGGTCAAAGAAAGAGAACTTCTGCAACTTGAGCTGGTGAAGGACCCTAGTGGTGCAATGGTTAGATTGCAGTACTGCAGCCAGGACTCGACTCATGACCTGAGTTCCATCCTGGGCTCAGGTAGCTGTCTGGAGGTTGACTCAGTCTTTTATTCTTCTGAGGTTGATAAATTGAGCCCAGCTTGCAGAGGGGGAAATGTGTAGCCTGCATAATGAGGCAGTAAATAAGCAGCACACTTCTTTTTGCTTCAAAACACTAACAAAATGTTGAGATTTCTTCAAATTATTACACCCTAATAATCTATGATGTTTATGTGTAACCCTTACTGTTCAAAGAATGGGCAATGCCAGACTGGATGTTTTTAGACTGCAGTTCTCACAACCCCTTACAAGAGATGATAGATGTTGTCAGCCATAAAACATCTGGAAGGCTCACCCCCATCTAAAATCAGGCAACTTTGTACACGAGAAATGAAAACAGCATCCACAAATGATGGTCTGTGAAAAATACTCATTGAAATCTTGTGTATAGCTTTGCTGTTTTTCTGTGTTAGCTGTTAACGGTGTTCATACTGAAACAAAAACTCCATGGTCACCAACTACACTTACTAGTGGTGTGAAAAACTATACAACTAAAATAGACCAAAACAAATAAATAAATACACTACTTTCAATGAAAAGAGGAGAAACAAAAGTAATTCCAGTTTATTGACTATTTCTTGGATAAAGATGGCATTTTCACAGTTTTTATACTGTGCTATTGTTGTATACCTGTTTGAAAACTATCAAAGTGAAATAGGTTATTAAACATTTAAAAACCAGCCACACTGCATTGAAACTTCTCCATACAGGAAAAAATAACATTGTCAACTGAGCCTTTTGTGCCCTCACACTGCTGCAGAATTATTGTGTACATGGCAAGCAAGAGATTTTTGATAGCTCAACAGCTATACTACTTTGAATAATGGCAAACTACTCTTTGTTTACAATTGCTGGCTGTTATCTTTCACCATTGTATTTTCTCTTAAGCTTTAACAATAAATACTTTCCCTAAAAATTGCCTATGTTACAGAGTAACCCAACTTAACATAGAATTATCTCAATCTTACATCACTATTTTTTCTTGTACTGAGTACTACCAAGAATAATAATATAATCCAAGAAATTAATACAGGCTCATGTCTCCAAGAAAATCCAATCCAATGTCTATAGGAAACTATTTAGAAAAAATGAGTCATGGTAAGAAAAACCTACCATTGAAATTAGCAGAAAGTACTGCTTTCAGAAGGCAATACATCCCAAGGTACTCTAAATGGTTGCAGTGGAGCCAAATTACCTAACAGTCTATAATATTCTTAGTTTCAAATTGCTTTTCAGGCCATTTGCAAAATATTTGTGGAGGGGAAAAATTCCAGTATTGCCGTAAAAAAAGACATGCATTGTAACAAGAAATAAAAAAAAATCTAGTATAACCTAATTTTAAAGGTGGGCCGTTTTACAGCATCAGTACTGGGTTTGTATGAATTGCATGGCATTCTCCCTATTGATCTCCTAATTAAATAAGAGCCATATAGAACAAAATTAATTCTGAAATAAAGTCATTGAAGTACTAAAATCTGCATTCACAATAATGCTCTTTCTTTAGATGTAAAGTGGTTCTTTTTTTTGGGGGGGGGGAGAATAGTGATGCCCCCCCTGCCAGTAGTGATGCCAGCCTGCTGTCAACTGAACTCATAAGCTGCTAGCTGTGATTGTACTGTGTCCTACTGAAAATTTTGGCAGTTTCAGAATGTGAAGTGCCCTTTTCCTAGTTCCTCTCCTTGCTTTCCCCCATCACACTTCAGTCTACTACATCCTGAACTGATTAAACACACTAGATAATAGACTCTCAACAATTGGGGGTTGGGGAGAGGAAGTCCTAGGCAACTGGCTTGTTGGTTGTGATGAGCACCTTTGAGTGAAAACATGCTAACAATGAGGAAAGTTGAAAGGTCAGGTAGGTAAGCTATTGTGCCCCTTTCTCTTTCTCCACCCTAACTCTACCAGCAACACTTTTCAGGATGTGGCTATTACTCTGGAAGTAAACAACAGCTACTGCCTTTGGATAACAGAGCCTTCTCTATTTCTTAAAAAGGTTACAAATCCATAAATTCTTACAGTGAAGACACATATATTAAAAATGTTATCTCCTCTCTTCCTATCTATCACATCTATAAAGACTTATAGTACATAATATTATTCAAAGATGTACAGTAATTATTTTATTTAGCTAATGTACAAACTGCACAATGGTTAAGAGATTGGACTACACGCTCAACCCTTATGATGAACGCATTAGGTAGCCTTAAGGAAATCTCTCTCTCTCTCTCTCTCTCTCTTTCTCTCTCTCTCTCTCTCTCTCTCTCTCTCTCTCTCTCTCTCTCTCTCTCTCTGTATCAGACCACACGAGCGTTAACATGATTCTGGCACTACAAATTCCATGATCCCTCTCCATTTACAGCTAAAACTCCAAAGAATTACAGTCTAACAACATCTCTAGTGTCACACCGTTTCTGCTCATGATCTCATATCCTGTTTCCTATTATTGATTCTCCAGATGTTATTCCATTTCCAAAAGCCCCAGGCAGATTGACCAATGGTAAAGGATTCTGAGACCTGTAATCTGACATTTCTTCATCCATAAGGACCATACCTTCCTTGATTGGTCATTATTTTAATTGGAAATTATTTGTCATGCAACACGATAATATTAAATTAGAGAGCGCATATAGACAGAACTTCTTCTAACCTGTTCTCATCTTCCAACTTTTTTCAGCATCGATTGTTGTACTATAAATGCAAACAGAATTTTTGAAAGAACATTTCAGTATGAGCTCCCGTGGAGCAGACGTAACTAGAATCTCCCTTTCTTTTAACTGGAAGTATTTCTATAAGCCACCACCTGAGGGAAAAATGTTCAGGAAAATTCCATTTCTCTAGATCACAAGAAAAAGAGAGTGAGCTGTTAAATTGTATAATGCTAGTTCCTTCATCCCACCTCACTGCTCTTATTTTCCAAGACTCAATGGAAGGAAAAGTGTATGGCTTTTCCTACCCACAAAGGTCAACCTTTTTACTTGATAGCTTAGGAACTGAATGGTTCCTGTCAGCCTCCTATTAAAAACACACTAGAAATAAACTTCAGAAGCAGAAAATAGAAAAGCTGTCACAATTTCTTAATACATTATATGGAAATTTACTGATTCTCACCTTTAAGATTAGGAGACAAAATACGCCATGACTACATTTTGAGTCTCCTGTGTTTTGTGAGAATTCTTAAACACACACAGACAGAGACACAATGCGCTACATATAACCTGAAGGCCTCTGAAGAAACACAGAGGTCATAAGGGCAGCTCCTAATTCCAAACAGCATCTATTGTTTCCTTCCACTCTGAATGACAAAGCAGGGCATAAAGCTATTACCTGGCTTTTCCTGAAAGCTGAGGCTAGATGAGTTAAAATGTTAATTTATTATCTGGAGATAATAATGTACTGTATAACTACATACAAAGGAAGAGTGAGTTGAGCGCTATGTTTCAGTGTATATAGGATTTTAAATAATGTCCAAACAGACTCGAACATTGAAATTTAATTCTGAATTTCTGAAATTCCATTATAATTTTCTTATTTCTGTTTTTTTAAAAACAAGATACACAAATGACTGAGATTC
This sequence comes from Phrynocephalus guinanensis, assembly GCA_037367245.1. Taxonomy (NCBI): domain Eukaryota; kingdom Metazoa; phylum Chordata; class Lepidosauria; order Squamata; family Agamidae; genus Phrynocephalus; species Phrynocephalus guinanensis. Next base: position 129,201,659 of record CM074733.1, read on the forward strand.
ACAGAGTTACTTAAGGACTTCAACATGTCCGGCTGAATTTTATACTTTCTCTTGCCCAATGGCAAATGAAGACACCCATACTATGTCACAACCAATCATAAAGGGATAGTGGTTTCAAAGATCTTCATTTGGAAGATTGCCTCATACGTGCGTGAGTGGATGCGTGCATGAATGTGAACACATGTCTGTTTATGCACTATGGAAAGACATGACACATAAAATGTAAACCCAAAGACTATTTAGATGTATTTAAACAACAACCCAATTGTTTGGCTATTCTTGGCCAAAACAAATTAAGAACGTACACACTCTTATTTCTAGGCTGGATTTTATCACAGAGGATTAACTGAAATTAATGTGGTATAATGAAATGGGCTGAAGAAGTTCCTATGTATAATACTGAATAACTACAGCTAAAACAATTAGCAAATGTTAAAATGTAAAGTACTCATTATGTATAACATGCTCCAGTCCTTGGGCCTAGTCAGAATTCAGAGGTCCCTTCAAACAGTGGTATGCTGTTAAAAATATTATGCTAGAGAGAAATTCCACAAGCTCACCCAATAAATGAAACTACAACTTCTCTAGTGCTGATTGTAATTTATGAACCCCTTTGGATCCTGTACAAGGGAAACAGTATTATCAAACCCAGCACAGACAGTCTGGAGATATTTGTTCACACCATTTAATAGGACAACTATTCATGTTTGGCTAAGTGTGTACTTAATTTTACCATGAGAAAAGTGCCATTTTAAAGTGCCACTTTTATAAATATGCAATCAAAGAATTTGTTTGCAGATTGAAATCCCATTCTATAACTTAATGCTAGGGAAAGGACGATGACATCACAGCCAAGAAGTTATATTGAATGATTAAGGGGGGGGGAATCTACTTCTGTCCTGCTTGGTTTTCTGGCTCTAGTCTCCATTGCTTGGAAAACTGGGAGCCATGGAATTGAAGGAGGAAGTCCACAGTTACTTTTTTTTTAAAAATCCCCCTGCCAATAAAATCATTCAAAGGCAGTGACTTTTGGCAATTAAATACTTCCTCCTTCCATCCTGCAGCTCCCATGTGTTCCATACAATGCTAGACCAAAGTAAGAAATGCTTAGTTAAGAGAAATCATTGGATGTCACCACCCTTCTAGACATAGTTGTGCCAGCAGGATTTCATACTTAAAGGTGTTTACTCCTTTTAACTGTATTTTTCTTGTTCAGAAACGTAAAGGCATTCAAACACCCACTGGGTTTCTTTACTCTTCTGTATTAAGTTTTATTCAAAGTAAAATATAAATATGTAGAAATAGTTTTTTTCTTTCACTGAAACTAAAATCTTAACTCTACTGTGTGTGTTGTGTCATTACAGTCGTGACCAACTCTTCGTGACTCCATGTCCATGGAGTTTTCTTGACAGGAATACTGGAATGTTTTACCAGTTCCTATTCCAGGCACCTACAGCACCTGGTATTCCCCTGTGGTCTCCCATCCAAGTACTAACCAGAGCCGACCCTGCTTAGCTTCCGAAATCAAGTGAGATCGGATGTGCTTAGGGCATCTAGAATATCGTAACTTATTTGAATTGATTAATCCTTGGACATTTTAGCAGCCCAAGGGCATGTTTTCTTCCAGAATTCATACAAAACTAGACTTTCAACACAAGTGTTTTGATACATGATTATCTGAAGAGTTATAAACATTATCTGCAAGTTGTAGCTACCTGATATGCAAAAGTTTCTTTTCAAAGGGAAAAAAAGATAAACAGCCAAAAATGTACTAATCAGTCTACAGCATTGTGCCTTTGGGTTATTTTTCTATCCCAACCATTGTATTGTACTAGAACCAAAGAGAAAAAGACAGAGGGAGGGAAAAGATGTTTCTTGGCAAACAAAGATGACAATGAGCAAAAAAAATGACATCTTCTAGTTACAACAGGTATGTTCTGTTTGGGGATTTGGACAGCACCCAAACTCTCAGTGGGTTTAGAAAACACAGGACTGACCCACTAATCACCTCCCTAATAATCCTAACTGTTCTGGTAACATTCAATAGATTCGAATTCCCTCAACTGTTGCCTTTTCCTACCCTGTTAAGAGCCATGAAGTCAGAACCAACTTAGAGCAACCCTAATAAGGCTTTCAATGGAAATTAGACATTTAAGGAGTTCCATTCTCCCCAGTAAGTCTCCATGACTGAGTGGTGAGTCAAACCCTAGTCCCTGAGTTGTAGTTCATTGCGCTATCCCCCTACACCACCCTGGGTATCTTTTCCTCATCCTCCAGTGGTGGCGAAACTTTGGCACTCCAGATGTTTTGAACCACAACTCCCACAGCCCTTTGCCATTGGCAATCTAGGCTCACAATTCTGGGAATTTTAGTCCAAACCATCTGGAGTGCCGAAGGTTCACCACTACTCTATCTGAATAAAGAGCCATTAAATTTTTAACCTCTATCAATCACAAGGCTTATTGACTAGTCAAAACTGCATGCTACGTATCTTTTACTTGTACCTGTATGGTTTGGTTTTGTCAGAGATTTTTTTAAGGGTAAGAGAAATAGATATTGAAAGAAAGCAAATGGTTCATAAATGTACCTAACGTAAAACTACTCCTGTGTGATTCCAGCAGAACATTACTCACTGAGGTTACTTTAAATAAAAGTTGAGGCAAACTATGCAGAGGTTATGGATTTAGAAAATGAGCTTGGCATTTAGCAAGCCATCATGCAATGCAAAGTTTGAGTTTTTTCACATTTGGAGCATTCTGCCCTCCATCTCCCCAGTTTCACTAATCAGCTGTTCAGATTAGGAAAGCGATAAATTTAACAAAAGTGATTATAAATCTTCATGTATTATTGCTGGGATCCAGAAATCTGAACTTTTGTTAGGAAGATATTAAAAGCCAACACTCCACTATATATTCCGTATGGATCGGGCCTTCGCCCACTGATGGCTCTGGTGATAATGATGAGGAACATACTGAGATTCTGAAACTGAACCAGGCTCAATAAGCATAAAATAAAGAAGAGGTATTTAGCACAATAATACACTCTTTTTCACATACACTATATATAAAACAACACAGTGTGCAAGCAACATTCATGCAAGCAAACAGCATTATTCTAAATACATGTGGTGGAACACACTCTGTAGTACTAATCTGTCGTGAAACATGTAATTAATCAACACGTAGATGTTGAGTTCTGACCTGCCAGATTTCACAGCGACTAACATTAACTGTTCACTAGATAGAGTTTGTTTGGGTTGTCTGCTAGGGCTGTGCGGAGCAAATCAGCACATGCAATGCAAGAAGGAATCACTCTTAATGGACCATGAAGGGTTATTACTGGCTGCCTGAAAAACTTCTGCAAAAGTATCTTCTTTGGCTGGCCTTGCCCCTCTGGAGGTACTTCAAAGTGTGCTAGCAAATAATGAATAAAATAAAATACCATATTTTCCTGTCTATAAGGCACCACCTTTTATTAGACACCCCCCATTTTTAGACCCCCAAATAAATAAAATTAATAAATCTTCCTTGAGGTCTCCTCCACCCCCACCACCCCCAATGTTACCTTGAATTTCCCCATTCTAAACTCTCCTCTCTGCTTTGGTCCGTTTGTTTTTTGCAGGATTGGCTCCGTCTTTCCAAGAGTTCTCTACCCCTACCCCACCCCAGCTGTTTTCTTTCATTTCCCCATTCTATACACTACTCTCAGCTTTGGTGAGTTTGTTTTTTGCTGAATCAGGCTTTGTTGGGCTTGAGTAGCCTATTAAGAAATGTGCTCTGGAAAGAAAAAAGCCACACCTTTTCTTAATGGACTGCTCAAGCCTGATGGAGACTGATCCTGCAAAAAACAAACTCACCAAAGCCAAGAGGAGTGTTTAGAATGGCTAAATGAAAGAAAACAATGGGGTTGGTGTGGGTGAAGAACACAAGGAAAGACAGAGCTGATCATGCAAAAAAAAAAAAAAAAAAAACACCATGGAGGGAAAAAAGCAAGGTGAGTTTGGGTTCTCCTCCACCCACCCTGAAAGGCTTACTTCCTTGTATACCATGCCCCATAATTATTGGCATCATTATTTTAGAAAAAAGTAGTATAATATACACAGAAATATACAGTAATACAACTACGAACTTCATGGACACCAACCACTTAGGAAATGACTAGAACTGAGGAAGTTTTCTGCACAGATCTCCACCTCTAAATATTAAACCAGAAGAAGTAAACAACACACTTTGCTGAATGGGTGAATATTGAAGAGTGTCTCCTACCAGGACAAACTGGACCATCTGCAAGTCACTTAATGGACTTTGAAGCAAAGTAGAAAGACCAAAGGATAATCAGATAAAATGGGACAATTTTTCTGTGATGGTGAAGACATTCAATGCAACACTTAGAAGCATACAATTTATGCCCCGCCAAATGTAAAACACAAGATCTAGCAACGGCTGTGATAACACTATAGGAGCAGCCGACTTCTGATCAAAATAGTTTTATTATTAGCCTAATATGTTTATTTGTTTTAAATTTTACCTATGTTTCATAAAGGTCCATAAATTTAAATTATGTAATATTTTGAAATGAATGAAGAAAGAAAGAATTGTAAGAAAAATCTCAGAACATGGTCATTCATTCCAGGAACATACATACTCTATATAGAAAAACACCTGCCATGCATGTTCTGCAGGAATATACAGTAGTTAGGCAAAATTCCTTGACTTCATTTGACCTCAAAACAACTCAGGAGATTGTCCCATTATGTCCGTGTGTTCTCTCTTTATGAGAGTAGCAGTTCAATAAATATTGAATGAATCATAAAGAGCATCTTCACCAAACTTCAAGATCTTAAACTAAATTGAAGAGCTTTATAACAGAGCAGTTAAAAAACTGCACAGGACTGTTCTGCTGCTAATATAGAAAAGTTAAGATTAACAGCTTCAGGGAAGTACTGTATAATAGCATTTTCTTTTTAGGCAAATGGATAAATAAAAAGAAACATGCTGTGGATACTTGTTTCCAAATTACATAAATATATACAGTATATCCTCCCTCTGAGACACTTATTCTTCACTGGAACAATGTTTTTCCCCTAACATAAGGCTGAAATCCCCCACGCCATATATAAAAATCTTGGAGTAAATCCACTAAACTAGGTTAGGCACTCTCTGAGTGGACATAATGTATATGCTTACATGACAAAACTACTTGCCCCTCAGATAATGTAGTCTGAAATAAACAGCCCAATATATCTCAAAACTGCCAGTACTCTAAACTAGAGATGGGCATGAATCAAAAAAATGACGGTTTCGTTTGTCGTTTGTCGGGTCCATTTCTGTTCATTTCCATTTTTTGTGAATTTTTGCAAAATTTTTGTTTTCGTTTTCGTTCGTTTCGTTACCATTTTGTTGCCATTTATTTCAATTTTTGTGATTTTTTTTTAGCATTTAAAGCAGTTCACTGTATTGCAGTAACGGAAACGAAACGCACGACAAAATTTCCGGTGTTTCTGTTCGTTTCGTTTCATTTTGGAGACAAAATTCGTTTGTCGTTTCGTTGCATAACGAAACAAAAAAATGAAAACGGAAATGAAAAATTGTTCGTTTCGTGCCCATCTCTACTCTAAACATTTGCTCACAAATTTACTCAATGTGCCAGTCGTATTTCCTTTCATAATGGCCTTATTTGCCTCATAATAGAGAAATATTGCTAAATTGAAAGTAATTAAATATATTAACCTATAGTAATCAAAGTCCACAGAGAAGTGGATAAGTTAAGAATGTTTTCTGGATTTATTTACAGTATTTATTTATTACCCTGCCTCTTCCCCTTACTCGACCAAGATTGCTCAGAATATGGATGGGCATAGTAAAAAAATATAATAATTACAGCATTAAACACTATCAACTATGTTACTATTTAAACCACACAAAACTAACACAAGTTACAATCCTCTTTTTAAAAAGACAGGAAAGAAACAATGAAAAACATATTCATTGTTAAAAGGCCTTACATCAAATACAGACAAATTTTGCAGAGACAAGCTTATGCATGGCGTAGCCCATAAACTCCTTTACATCAAACGATCTGATAATAAGAGGGTTGCCATCATATGTATTTAGGAACCTTTAATCACAAACACAGTATTATCAGGAAGCCACTTATAACACACCTACATCTGGTAGGCTAGACAAGGATGGAGTGCTCCTAAATATACAGAACCCACCCTTCAGGTATGACTAAAAATGTCTGACTTTGAGGACAACAATTCTGAATTTCTTTTAAGAGAATTATAGAAGATGGGTATTGGTCCAATATTGTCCAAAGGCGGTGTAACTTGGCTTTCCTTTATTCTTCTACGCTTTTGGAATGTAGATTTAAATTCCACAGATGAACTTCAATGGATTAGCAAATAAATTAAAGGGAAATAGTTGGGTCTAAAACAAATAAAATAATAATTTGTTCTAATATCAGCATTTCCCCATCCACTGCTTCAAATGAAACTAAACAAGTTAATGCTAACCAAGTATTAGGTCTAAATGTTCTACATCAATGCAGGTCAATTCAGTTATGATGCACTTAGGAATCAAAATTTAAATAAATGGTAATTATTTCTCAATACTTCCTGAAATATCTACTACATCAGGGCTGTCCAACTTTGAACAGCCCGCGTTCTACCTGGAGCTCCCGAACGTCTCCTGTGGTCGACTCTTGGAGCTCCCGAACATCTCTGCGGGCTACTTTAAGGGGCGCATGTGTGCATGTGCACCCAAGTGCGTTCAAACTTCACACGTGTTCCAGATTAGCCCTACAGAGGAGCCGAGTGAGTGGGTGGGGCGACAGGTAGGAAAACAAATCCAAACCAAACACCTGTGTGGACGGGCAGGCCATTTTATTTTACTGAACACGACGCCGCTGCCAGCGGATTGGGAGGCTGATGGAGACTTTGTGAGCTACTTAAAATGGCCCTGTGGGCTACCAGTTGCCCACAGTTGACGTGTTGAGCAGGCCTGTACTATATTTTTCATTCCTGTAAATTTAATATTTGTAAATTTGTTTAAATAAATACATAATATGAAACAACATTGCAGGTTCATTTAAAAAAATCCTGTTGCAAATTTTGATAGCTTTACCACACATAGTCTTTGCATGCCAATATGTTTTTTCTCTACATCACGTATCACTGACAGGTGAATGCTGCAGGCGGAGGTGAATCCTAAACAGGTAAGGATTTTTCCTGTGCACACCTCTTATAAAATTAATCCTAGCTGCATGCTTAATGGGGCATTTGAAACTCTTGGGGCACACAGAGGACTCCTGCTCAAACTGGGGGGGGGGGGGAAATAAGTTGAGAATGCCTTATCTATTCATGTTCCAGATTGTAATAGCAAGTATAGTATGATTCAAATTCTGTTAAATTCTTTTATAGAATATCCATAAAGTATTTCATTATATTACAGATTATTATTATATAATAATCATCTTTAAATTATACTATTAAAAGAGCTGTTGGTACAGCAGTCATTGTCACATGTTGCCTGAAGCATGTTCCATTAAAATCACTTGACTCATTTGAATGTCTTCAGAATCGGCTTTCTTGATACATCTTGAGGCATCACCCAGATGCTATGATTTCAACATCAAGTCAGGTTCTGCCCCCTTCCTTTCCTCTTTATCTGCTGCTTTTTGTAACATCAATCCTGATGAAAACATCTGGAGATGCTGAAAGCTTACACACATTTTTCTGCCCCCTTAGTAGGCTTAATATATGATAGTAATTGGTTTTTTTGGACTGTTTCCCCCCAGGGCCAACACCATTACCTCTCCCCCACCACCACCCTGGCCCATGTCAAATGTGATTGGGTTGGTTTTTTGGGGGGATGGGATTAGATAATGGCAAACATTCTTAATTTATTCTTGCACTACCTACACACCATGTTTCACAGTTACACACATGTGCTGTAGACTGGGGGGTGGGGGGGTAATGATGCACAGAACCACTGGAGAAGCAAACATTTGTCTAACATTCAAATCAGGAGGGAAAGGGCATTAATTGTGAAGAAACTGAGCTTGTTGCCAGCAACGTGGGAGGGAAATATGGAACAGCAATTATTGCTCAGAGTTCAAAACCAAAGACCAATGATAGCTATTCACCACGCAGTTAGTTTATATAAGCAGTGAAAAGAAAGGAAACTCACTGACATATTATTTGAATTCTCCATTACCAAGAAAATAAATGTTGCTGATTTAAAGTGCTTATGCTAACAGTTATCAGATATTTATATTCATATCAGATGGAATCACTTAAAGAAATGTCTATCAACCACAAGCACCATTCATCTCAAAGAGGCTTATGCAGGAGTTTCATTGACATTAATTAGATTGCACCTCTTAATCTGTAGTAGTAGAGGCTGAAATTAATACCTCAAATATACAAAGCCAATTATATTTGTTGTTGTTTATGTCAGTAATTATATAACTTGAGTTTATATATTATACACACACACACACACATTAGAACACTGATTTCTATGCATACTGTTGCTGTAAACACGATTATAAATGAGTGCAGATAAAGTTAGGCACAGCAGTTTTACAGATGTTTATGCATAAGAATTAAAAATGTCTCAGCCTTTAAAATATATTAGAAGTGTCTGAAGTTAGCTGCCTATCAAAACTCACACATGTAATCAAACAACAAAAAGAGGAATGTTTCATCATTTTCTTCCTTCATGGTTATTCAAAGGATAGATAGTGAAAGACTGCAAGATATTATCTTTGTAGCAATAAGTTAATTCTTAGGTATAAGTCGAAATAAGTGCATCTGACACATAGTTTGAGAACAAGTACATATAAATTGAGACACAAAATTATTTGAATATTGCAGTATGCTAACACTCTATGGAAGATAATGCACATTTATCCTCTTGACAGGACTGTCAAGCAATATTAAAACATTTGCTGCTGATGATATTGAAAGCTACTTGTTCAGAAAGTTTCTCTTTCTAAATGTACAGAAGATACAGAATCTCACAGAATGAAAATGCCTAATATGGCATGATGAGAATTATTATATCATGTCAGCTAGACTGATACTTTGGTACTGCCATACAGTTAACTCATTTTAGGTCATGTTCCTGAAAACAAGCTCTCGTGTTTTAACATAACAATTTCAACTTGCTATCTGAATCCTGATATTTCACAATGACATAATTCTGTAGTATTCACCAAGTTGCTCAATTAACTATTATTCCATTATCTGTTTTATGTTTTCCTTGCTAATGATACTATTTTGAGGAATCTGACATATTTTGAGAGCACGTACATATAAATTTAGACACAACATTATTTGAACATTAAAGGCCATTTATTTTAGTCTTTAAGGTGTGGTAAGCTACTTTACAGAAGACGGGGTGATTCAACTTATCTTACAAATTTTACTTATAGCTTTTGGAAGATCAAATTTATAAAAATTATTTAATCAAGTTATCTATCTCCTGTCACAGTATAAAATTTCAGCTTTTTCACCTACAGCAAAATTCTCATAAAGATGCACCTTAGAACAGAACTGTCAATCATATTTATCATTCAGAAAGTCTTCTATCCCCTGATACCCTGCCATTATACTCATATATTCAGAAGTAGCCCCTACTATGCTCAGCACAGCTGATGTGCAAGTTATGTCTGGTGGAACTGCATCCTCAACATATTAAAGACAACTAGTGTGTGATAAGAACGAGACAGATAATATTATTTTAAACGGCTTACACTGGCATTACGCCCAAATTCTTCATCTTAATGAGTTCAATTGTTTCTGGTTGACAAGCACATGAAGTAGTAAAATATGAATGAGACTTAACTGTAGCTGTACAAAATGTTACAGATGATCATTACAGTATATGCGGTACTGAGAAAAAAGCATCAGCATGAATAAAAATTTGCAATATTCCCACCACAAGTAAATTATTACATAGATGCCATCCAATTTTGCTTTAAACCACTTTAGAGTCGGTTTGTGCACAGGGCTTCAGCTTCTAAATAGCTGTCACACATATATTTTAAGTACTTTCATTTTCAAATGTATTAAATATGCCATGAAAATCTGTACTGCTCCATGAAAGGCCATTTAAGTGGTTTTAACAGGTCTGATAGCAAGTCTACTGAGTGCAGAAGTGGACAACTATAACATTTTAGTTTTGTTCTCTTTGGGGAGTTAAGATGGAATCGTTCCTTACAAATTTAAAAATAAGTTTTACTTCTTTAGTACTTCTTTAGTAAAACTTATTTAATAACTAATTATAGCTCTTTTGTGTAGGGGTTTAAAAGTATGGGTTGCAAGAGGAATAAATTTTAAATAAATGCAGTGCCTTTTCTAAATACATTCGACAGTAAATGTCCTTATAAAGTGTTTGGGAGACTAGCTACACAAAAAGAGAAAGTTTACAGAGATACCATCTAAGCAGCCACATGGCATGCTCTTGATTTTTAATCTTTCATTAGTACACCTTACCGTTTCTGAATCTTCTTGTAGCACTTTCAAATGAATGATCTAAAGAGGAAAGGAAACAGACTCCTAACAGAGCACAATTTGTAACTGTCTCGCCTTCTTTCCTAATTCCCCCATTTTAAGCTAGTCCCCCCCATTTGAATTATAAAAAAAACCCGGGAAGGCTCCTGATTACACATTCTTACAGGTCAACAATAACACCTTCAATTGCCAAAACCACGTACAGCAGCAAGATAAAATAACTTGGAGACAGCAGAAAACACCACCATGTCTACTTTTAATTCACAAAAGAGCAAACCTCATTGATGCTTTTTTTTTTAAAAAAAGTTATTCTTTCTTTGGGAGGATCCACTTCTCTTAAGCTAACATATGTGAAAGCTTCTACTGTATGTATTTAATGCAACTTTTCCTTTTTTAAAAAAGTCTTGCATTATATTTATGCAAATACTATGTGTCAAAATACTGAACTTATTGATATTTTTCCTCTTAACCTTATTCTTACCTCTGATCTTGCACGTCCCACCTGCTCCAAAATCCAGCAGGACTCGAAGGAAGGAATACAAAATCTTCCTTCTGCTTCCTTTTCAGGTGATTTCTTACACCTCCTCCTCCACCTCTGGTCTGGAGCTTTAAACCTAAAAAACAAACACTTCTATTGAATTCAAACTAAGCGGGTGTCTGAGATAATTCTCTATCAGACAGCAAGTCTCAGTGTCTGGTTACACAAACATACCTTCAGTCAGGTCCAGGAAAAGTACCTTAGGGGATAAAATAGACAAGAGATCAAGGAAAGAGAAATTCCTGTGACTCTGGTCAGGTTCAGTAATGGTTTGAAGAGGTATTAGAAAGTGGTGTTGTGGTGGCGGCTGAGAGGTGACGGGGAGATACTTGAAGCATTTCTGATTTTTAAAAAGCACAAAAGGGAAAGAAACCTGGCAAGCAACGAAGTTGAAAATAAAACGGGAAAGGCATGGCTCTGAATGCGCTCAACTAGGAATTTCAGCGAGCTTACTTTTATTAAAGTGGGTAGCAGGTACACATTAAAAACTCGAGGAAAAAGAACTGATGATGTTTACAAATATTCCGTTGGAGCGATTCCCTCGAAATCTAACTCCGCCGGACTTTATAGGGCAAGAAACGCAATCCGGTGTACGTGCCTCTATTTCAGAAACCGTAGTGAAGCGAGTAACTCTCCGGCAGGCTCGCGAAGGATTGCAGCCGACGCACGCCTCGTCTTTCTAGCCTTCAAGACCCCTCTTTGGCCCAGATCCGCACGCATTCATCTCCCCAGCCCACCCCACGCCCTTCCTGCGACAGAAGTTCAGGATGAGACGCAAAGGCATTCCTTCCTTCCGCCCGGACCCCCGACAGCCTGCTTTCCTTGGGCCGCCTTACCTGTCTCTTCCCTCCTGCGCCGTGTTCCAGGAGCAGGGAGCCCCCCAGCCTCGCCTGGCCCCGAGACTGCAGCATGGCACGCGGGGTGCGGCGGCCACCAGCCCGGACCCTTACCGTCCCGTTGCCGCCGCCACTGCCGCCGCGCTGGGCGAAGGAAGCCCCAAGGCGCGCGGCGCAACGGGGAGCGGGGGCTCTGAGAGGCGAGCGCGCGGCTGGGGCTTGCCGAGCGCCAAGCCGGGCAGCGTGGGGCGGCGGGGGGGGGGGGGGGGGGAGAGAGAATACGCTCGCGCGAACCAGCGCCGGGGATGGCCAGAAGGGATATCTCCTGCGCCCGAGGCGAGGGAGTCGCAGCCACGGAGGCGAGGCCGTGTGGGAACCCGAGGCGCCCTCTTCCTCCTCCTCCTCCTCCTCCTCCTCAGGGGAAAGGGGCACTTCCCCTGTGATCCGTTCCCTCTGGTCTCTTTTCCTGGCTGAGGGAGTCTGCTTTCGCTCGCTCTCTTGCCCGCCCTCCCTCTCTCGCTTTCTCTCTCTCTCTCTCTCTCTCCTCCCCTGCCGCCGCCGCTGCTTTTCACTCGCCGCGTGTTTTTAAGCAGGGAAGGATCCCGGCGGGGAGTCAGCTTGTGGGTCGGTGGGGAAAGAGTGTGGCGGGGGGGGGGCGGCGGCGGGGAGGAGGGAAAGGAGAGCGACCCACTCAGACGCACGCGACCAGGCGAGGTCAACGCCGCCGCTCCCCCGGGCTGCTTAAGCGCCTGCGGAGGAAGGTTGCGCGGAGGCAGGCGGGGCGCCCAAGACCTCTTCGGAGAGCCTTCGCGGGACGGGGGTGCGGGAGGCGCGCGCGCCGAGCGGGACGGTGTTGCCTCTGCCCCCCCCCCCCCCGTTCGCAACTTTGCATGGACAGGGCTTTTCGTAAAAAAAAGTTGTTAGAATCTTCCCCACATTCCTCTCTCAGGCCCCCACTGATTGGGCAGTTTCCCGTCTGTCACGTGTCCTTTTCAACCTTTCCAACCCCCCCTCCTGATCCCCCCCTTTTACTTTTCATTCTTGGGTTGTTGTTGGTTTTCTTTTTTTAAAATAAAGAGCCGCCTGGTTCATTGAATTCACTTTCACTTGCGTCCCTCAGGCTTCATCCTGAGGGAATTTAGAAAGAAGAAAGCGCTGTAGCCAATAAGGAGGTAATAATTAATAAAGGAAAGTTCCCTTGTTTATAAAGGAATGGCATCTCCAGTTATTAGGAAATGGAGTAGGCATGGTCTTCAAATGAGCCTGATCAGGAATCATAGGACCTGCCTCCTCTAATGTATAATTTCATAAAGAGGTCCAGTGGCACTGCAGACTGAGGTCTACAAATCCCCAGAGTTATTGGCCTTGTTTTGTGACCAGTGGCACAAAACAAGGTCTGGCAACAGGGACACAAATGATGGAAGGGTTGTCATGTTTACTTATCTGGTGAATTATATCTCCTCAGAATCAGAATCAAGGCAGCACAGTAACTTCAACAATTTCCAGGAGTGTAGCAGTGTGTGTCTCTATTGCAATGAAAACAAAAGCTTTCTGGCAGGCAGAACCCATCTGAATGTCGTCTCCCCCCCCCCAAACACATCCCATTTATGATTCAGCATTAATAGCCATACTTTATTTTGCATAAATCTGCCTTCGGTGGTAGGCCATGCCAAATAATGCATGCTAGCTTATATGTTGACACAAAATGTGTTGATGTTCTCAAACTCAAAACACAGAGACACTGAAATACAAAATCGGATCAGTAAGTAATTTACCATTTCAAAGAATTAAAGAACATCTGCAAACACATCAATAAAAAGTACTGCCCCTGACTTTCAAGGTCTCTCCTCACCAATTGCTCAAAGGCCTCTTTTCTCTGCCCCCCCCCCGAAGTGCAGAATATGTCTAAACTGGCTGGGAATTCTGGAACCAAGACCCTTAAAACAAAAACAAGACAAGAAAAAAAAACCCTTGCCTTTGTTTGTAAGGGTCCTCTGTAAAATGTCTTTCCTTCCTTTTCCTTTGCTTTCAGCCAATGCCTTACTCCAGGGACCTATTTTCAGTGTCCAATCTACAGACTATAATAAAGAGCAGTGTCTCTGAGCTTGCACAGAAGAAAACAGCTACATCCTGTTTATCTTTGGTTAGGGCTTGAAGGCTCTAAGGCTGGTTTGAATCTTAGCATTGCATGCTAAATCATTAGCGGATCGAATAGGGTAACTGTATGTGATGCCAATGTTTCTGATGCAAGCTCCATAAAATTTAAAATGAAGGGAATATATGTAAGAATGCTCCAGAATGGCTTTGTGTGTTCAGTTAATGGGTTCTGCACTGAGGTGTGGCATGCCCTTACATTTTACATGGCTGGCTTTAAGCAGAAGCATGCAGTTACCTAAAACAGCAATTACCTAGCTTTTTATGTTAATATACAGGTAGTTTTAAAAAACCATTGAATTTCCCCAATGAAGATTCTATATTCTAAATAGAGGTAATATAAAAATGTAGTGGTGGTGGGACACCTCCTATCTAAGGGAAGACCTTTCAAATCTAAAGTCCAGATAATCAAAGTTGAGCTGCAAATGCGAATTTGTTGGATGGGAGGGTTTTTTTACTGGAAATAATTTTAATTAAGTCTTTCTAGGTCAAATTTAAAGTTGTGCACTGGAATGCCTCTTTTCTCTTAGGCAAGGTTCTTACCAATCTACATAGCCCTGAGCTTTTGTGATCAAACTCATTCAAGAGGGGATCAATCTACTTTGGGAAACTGATGAGATTACCTTCACACATGTTACTGTGGAAAACCACCCAGGTGACTCTTCCTGATTAAATACCTGGCATTTTTCTCCCTTAGAAAGGGACTATCAGTGAAACTTTATCACCAAATACTTGTTAAGTAAATTGTGCAACTGATATTTAGCATGTGAATAGATTTGGCTTGGAGCTATTATCAGCTGTGGAATATAAACATTTCCAGCACCCTGTTGAAAGGAACCATATCTGTCTTTTTAGCCTAAAATTATATGGCCAGGAAAATAATGCTTGTACTACAGTGGTAAAAGGAATTATGGAGGGGAGGGGAGTGCATTGAAGCAAAGTCTAGATTATTTGCCTTTCTAAAATCCAAAAGTAATGTGATCCAGTGATATCTAGGTGATTGGACTGACTAATTGCATTTTTTTCTTTTAGCCTTGAGGACAAAAAAGGTGCTTTAGATATCATAATGGGTGAGGAGGGAAAGGACACAGGCTTACTAGACCAAAGGACTTCTCAGTCTCCAACCAGAATTAAATTCAAACGTGCCTCTTAGCAATTCTAACTCAATACCCTCTCAGTATTGAACATTAGGAAGAACTTCATGACAGTTAGAGCTGTTCGGCATTGGAATATGCTGCCACAGAGGGTGGTGGAGTGTCCTTCTTTGGAGGTTTTTAAGCAGAGGCTGGATGGCCACCTGTCGGAAATATCGTGATGGGGGTACCTGCATGGCAGGGGGTTGAACTGGATGGACCTTGAGGTCTGTTCCAGCTCTATGATTCTGTGATTCTATGATCCAGTATTTGTGGTTAGAGAGTTTTTCCTGAGTGAAAGTTACAAATAACCCCTTCAGAGGGATAAATGAGGAAGGAATACCTGTAAGCGCTACCACTATTTGTATCAATCTAGCAACAGGAGTAGTACTATTTTGGATGCTCTATCTGCCTCCTCTCATTTAGGAAGAAGCCTCCTAAAATTTTCCTCTTGAAACTATATTTTTAAAAACTTAGTATTGAATTTGGAAGTGGTTATTAGCTAACTACATTGCAAGCCATAACTGTGGACTGAGGGGGTACTCTTAAAAGAATCCCCCCCCCAAAAGAATATATTTCCACATTGTGAGGGATTTGAAAAATGTGTTTATGAACGTTACAGCTCCACAGAACAAGACACAGACTCCAGAACTGAAAGTAAAGGAGGCATGCTGGACAGAATCCTTTCCCCACAGCTCTACCATAGCTTCTTTGAAGCTCTGAATCATCCATTTCACTTGAAAACGTATTTTTTTCTTTTTGCAGAACTTTTTCTCTTCCTCTCTATAGACTTTTTAAAAGAAAGTGCTATAATAAGGTGATGCTGTCCCATAACTAGGCAAATAATTCTGTTATGTAACATTTATTCTGAAAGGTGGCAAAGAAACATAAATCATACTATAAATGAAGTGAAACTAGAAATTGCCCTCAAGGTCTGATAATGACAAAAGAGAATATATCAGGAGGCACTTCTTAGGCCTCAAAGCATTTTTATTGTACAGCTTTCACTTAAGAGAGTTAGTTTTGATTATCCTCATCTTACAGATTGATGGGTTGAGGCTGAAAAGAAGGTCTCTCTTTTTTAGAGTACGGCTATGGTGTGAATAGAATGAAGACTTTGTAGCTCACAGGCCCTCCTTCCAACCAGAACACCACAATTATTGAAAGGAAACCCAAGTTCTATCTGTAAAGCCTTTTGACATTCTGTTAACATAGACCAGCCAGGAGTAGCATCTCTCACGTTCCTTAACGTAGTTCCACGGAGTAACATGCGTCCCCCAGGGACCTCATAATAAAAACAACAGTTAGAGTCAGCACAGCCTGCGTCAGCTCTTGCTGACTGTGGCACATTAATGTTGCAAAACAACACGGAGATGATGCATCAGAAAGTGTGGCTGGCTTGTTTCTCCTCCCCCTTCTTTTTAAAGTAACAGGAGGCAATGCCAGTGAATCAGACATCTCTGAGGTTCCAAAAACATAACATGAAAGAGTGTCTTTGAACATAGAAGGACAATAAAAGACAATAACAAAGGACAGGATTTTAAATTCGTAGCTTTCTATGATCTTTCTATTTTCTTGAGAGAGTGAAACATTTTGCTGCTTCGCCAGTCTTGGATGTTTGGATGAGCAGCAAAACGTTTCCATCTCCAAGAAAAGGAAGTCCAGTTGCCATGACTCAACTTCCAGAGAAACTCACCTGGATGACTGAGAATCTTCACAGACATAAGCTTTCTATGATAGCTGCCAGGAATAGTTTTTCTGGTAACGTGTGTATTTTTAAAATAAATCAATCTATATATGGCTTATAATATTTTATACAAAAGTTTCCCCCCCCCCCTTAGCCAAGTTTAAGTTTGGAATGCTGAGACTTGCTAACCTTCAATTATATTCTGCATTTATTGAAACTGTAAACTGCTGCCTATTAATGTTTAATTTCTTTTTGATTGTGTAATCCTTCAAAATACTCTGCTGTGCTAGGGAGTGCCACATAATAATTATGTCTTGCATGAACAACAATTTTCTTTAAACTGTTAATTTGCCCATTAATTTGAACATTCTCTAAAATCCTTTTGCCATGTGGAACTATATACTTAATACTAGTACCCATTAAACTTGCTTTATGGTGTTCATTGTGCCACTGTTGATTTATCGTTTTTCCCATCTCTAAAGGGAAACTATCAAGGCCATGATCCAAACAAATAAATACTTTTTGATTTTAGTGATTTCAGTAAGAAATGAGTAGGAGAAAGTAAAGCATACAATTCCTTTCATAACTGTGTATCTTCACTTTATTACAAACATTTTCATTGTGCCTTAACAATGTATATACAGGTCTATGGATGTCTTTTAGTTCTATAACCATTTGTACCACATCTTCTCATTTACCAGGGTAGTGCAGAAAGATGCTAACAACACTGAAAGAAGAATTAAACATTAATAAACAATTAAACAATCCACCTCCCACAAAGGAAAACCGGGTAAGCAATGTAAAATATGAATATTTAATTTGAACATTTAATTAGAGAGTGTAATGGTGGAAGCGAAAAAACAAAAGAGACCAAATGAATGTCTCATAATACACTGGTGATTGATATGTTTTCACTCAAACTTCCAGAATTTTACAACCAGTGCCCATACATTCTAGGAACTGAAGAAACTCTCCCGTTCCCCTAAAACAAACAAACAAACAAAGTCATCTATGGCCACAGAAAAGCCCACCCACTTTCAATTAACTGAGTACCTTTTCCATGTTAAGATCCTTTCACAAATAGCCCATATACTAATGTGAATAATGTGACATTCTCAGTACTTTCTGTATTTTATTTTCATCCATCCTCACTGTTTACAGTCCCACCATCCATCAAATGTATGGTCCAGACCTCTGAAATTCTAGCTAACATTCCATGCCTCTGAGGTTGCGGTTTATATGCTGTGACTATATACACATTGCTTAGTGATGACTGTGTTGGGCGCCATCCTACAGAATGCTGGAGAACCCTAGCTTGTTTGATGTGCTTTGAATGCTGTACTAAGTGAGAGAGTGTCATTCAGAGCTCTCTCTGACAGGGAATGCAAATCCCTTCCACAAACTACAAAGCCCAGCATCGCATAAGATGGACGCATGGCAGTTAAAACTGGAACTATCTCTGTTTAGGGTAGATATACCCCATCAAAAGTGGTGCAGTAATAAATGTATGAATCTTCATTGTGCCACAGGATTTAGTATCGAAACAGTGATGGGGCTGGAGGGTGATTTTTCACCAGAGCTACTGGCTTTAAAAAGACCCTGGACCCTGGACTGTTTGTGGTGGTGCCATGATCTTAGATCCAGTGTGATGTAGTGCTTACGATGTTCACTTGGCCGTGGGAAGTTCCTGGCACTGTCTCAGCCTGGCCTACCTCATCATGTAGTTATGATGATCAAGCGGAGAGGGGCAGAGCCATATAGTTTAAATCACTGAATGAAAGCCATGGTATACATTATTTATTTATTTATTTATTTATTTATTTATTTATTTATTTATTTAGTTAGTTAGTTAGTTAGTTAGTTAGTTAGAGTATTTTTACCCTGCTTTTCTCCTTGGAAAAGGACCCAATGTGGCTTACAGTAATGAGGGACAATATATAGTCTATTACAATTAAGACATATTCAAGTGTGAGAACAGGGAATTGAGGGACATCTTACAGCATCAAAAGACAAAATTAAAGCTACAAGGGTATGCGAGCAGTTAAAGGGTGAGTAAAAATTCCATGTAAATAACTAATTAAGCAAATTACCCATATTTCTTGCCCTATAAGATGCACCGGGCCATAAGATGCACATAGTTTTTAGAGGAGAAAAACAATTTTTAAAAAATTATCCTAAGGTTTTATGGCAGAGAAAGGGGAGGCTGCAAATGAGGTAAAAAGGGAGGCTTGCAAATGAGGTAAATGGAGCAGTGGAATCCAAGCTGCAAAGGGGGAGCCTTCCAAATGAGGTAATTGGGGCTATGGAATCCAGGCTGCAAAAGGGTAGGGTTGCGAACAAGGTAAATGGAGCTGTGGAATCCAGGCTTCAGAAGGGGAGGGCAGAGGTAGGGACCTCTTGGCAAACAAGGTGATTTTTTTGCTGTGGAATCTTGGCTGCTGAAGGAGAAGGGTGGGGGCGAGGCTCCCTGGAGGAAGCCTCTTTGCAAACCGGGTGATTGGGACTGCGGAATCCCAGCTGCAGCAGGGGACAGGAGAGGCTCCCTGCAGGTATCTTACCTCTAAATGAAAATCTGTGATATATATGTAGCGGGGACTGCTGTATTCGCTCTATAAGACATACAGACATTTCCCTTTACTTTTGAGGGTGGGAAAAGTGTGTCTTATAGGGCAAAATATGGTAAGTTATGCATACTTAGAAGAATGTAGGCTCCACTGTAAAATATCTATACATAGAAGTACCATTGATTTTGTCTACATCTCATGTTTAATGTACAGTTAATCCTATACATATCAGTTAAAAACTAATATAGACATACTGATGCATGCATGTATATGCTTACTTTAAATATTGCAATACACCTATATGTAGGAGTGAGACCCATTTAACCAAAAGGGAATACTTCAGAGCAGGAAAATTAGTGGGCAACCAGCTTAGCACCTCCAAATGTTACAGGATGTAACTCCATTTATTACACAGCACTGATTGGAACAGTAATATAATCGGAGGCCACAGGGCTGGGAAGGCTGGTGAGAAGGAATCATGATTGAATATTAAATTAATGTTTTCCTAATTACCATAATACTTATGTTTATGAGCATAATCCATTCCGGAAACATGCTTGTAAACCAAAACACTCTTATACCAAAGCAAATTTCCCCATAAGAAATAATGGAAACTCAGATGATTCATTCTGGGGTCCCACAGACCACATATTGTACACACAAAATGCCAAAACTCACAAAAGAAGTTGGCTAGAAGTCCAGGTCCACACCATGGTTTAAGTACCTGGCTGTAGAATCTGCTCTGCTTGGGACTAACAAATGGATTTTACTCTGTGTTTTTAATGTGGCAATAATAAAATGCAATTTGTAGCCCTATACACACTTAACTAGCTTCCCAATGCCTAGAAATTGTTTGAAAAATAGGGAAGTTGAAAACAAATTAATGAAAAAATATAAATATAAAGAAAAATAAAACTCTAACCTGTACTCCCCTTTGAAAATGTTGCTAGCTGGTGCACGGGAGACCTCTATTCCTCCCTCCTCCCTCTGCTTTGGAGGCTGCCTGCCACTGAATGTTCCAGACAATCACCCACAATCCAGCAGGGGGAGGGAGGGAGAGGGAGCCACCATTGGCTCACTTGTGATCATGTGACCTGCTCTATTGCTTGTATATCAAGACACTGCTTGTTGAACAAGGCAAAATTTAGAAGAAATGCTCTTAAAATGCTCTTAAACCAAGTTACTCTTAAACCAAGTTATTACTGTAAAAGAAAGAAAAATCTGATCTAGATTGTCTTGTAATGTTATTTTACAAGTGAAATGTAGAGAAAATCTTCCTATTAATTCTTGTCTTTGGGGATGGATTTACAAAATATGGTAAAAATCTGTTTTCTTTGTGTTCTCATCTCTGGAACTGTTGACAGTGCCAAGACAATCTTCATACACAACAGTTATCAAACAATATACTGTAAACCAGGCTTCTTTATTCCTTTAACCAGGTGCCAGTTCTCCTGAAAGTCACTCCTCATTACTCTTTGTAAAAAGGAACATAACTCATATTTAGACTTTTGAGAAAGATCCCTTATGTAGTAACCAGAATAGATATTGGTAAAACAAACTATTCACTGTGGCTTTTTGGAATAGTTTTGCATTCTTCATACTAGAACTCCAATAATGTATTATAGTAACCAAAAATTTAGCACACAATAACTCAAAATCCTTGCTCTCTGCTTTGGAACGTATTTCTTTGCTTCTTTGATTAAAAAAAAGTTCAGGAAGCATTTTATTCTACGTATTGAGCAACAATTTAACACTGTAATCTCCTGGATTCATTCCAGCACAACATCTGTACACATAACATCTGTTTGAGATGTATAAGAAACCATTGGTACAGTGACGTTCATGTGGTGTTTGATCCATGAAAGCTCATGTGTTGTATGATAACTTTTAGTGATCTAAAAAGCTACCACCTATTCTTGTATTTGCATCTGATTTTCCATGCAAACCGAAGATGTCTAAAGTAAGCTGTCAAATGACAAGGCAAAGAGAAGAAACCACATTATCATCCTGCTGCAGTAGATAAATATCTGGTTAACAATGTAGTTATAATTGGAATATGCAGTGTAACATTACCTGTAAATTCTACTTTTTATAATAAAATAATTTTTATTTTATTATAAATAAAAAGAAATAAATAAAAAATAAAATCAAAATAATAAATATTTGTGTATACTTCTGTATAAATACAACCATCCCAAGGCGGAATATCCTTCATGTCATCTCTCTGTTCTGCTCCCACCTCTTCTCCAAAGCAGACATAGCAGTAACAAAGGTTATCCCCAAATATCTACAGGGATATTGATACCCCTACCAAAGTCAAAGATCTTGTTTCTTTCATGCAATTCACAAATCTCGCAAAGCAGTCCAAAGTACTTAAGATTTTTCTCTCCCCTTAAACCATATTTGCAACTATCAGTATATAAGGAGAAACATTTCCAAGAATGTGTTATATTGGATTTTGTGGGACTTTTAGAATTATGTGTAACAGGAAGAGTAAGATGTTGAGTCATTGCAATTGCTGGAACAGCGATAGCTCTTGAGTCTGTCGTATGACCGGAATCTCAGTGTCTTCCTTTAGCTGTACCCTTATCAGTGCAAGAAAAGCCAGGGCTTTTAGAAAGGAACAGTACCACAGTGATTATCCAAACATCTTGACGACTTTTGTACAGTCACTTTCATGAACACATAGAAATCATACTAGGATTGCCTTCTAATCTGTGTTTATTTTTCCTAGAATAACCCTTTGAGTTTTGTTGCTAGATTGTTATAGAGGTATTGTTCTTATATGCAGCACTTAAATAACCAATGTTGGCTTCATGTTACTCCTTAGATGCAATTTATGTCTCTCAGGCACAGGCACACCACTAAGGGCCAGTTCAAATATGCATTTCCATATCTGTACAGGTTTTTTCCTCAAAACATAAACTGTGAAAACTATACATGAATATGTAACTACATGCATTCATGTAGGTATGTTCATCAGAAAAGGCCTAGAAAAGGTACCCTTGAGGGAAGACCTGAGTTTGCTTCTGTTTATTGTGAGAAATATCTCTAAACAACCTATTGCGGATTGAGCTTTGTGTAATCTCATCCAAGTTTCCCTGATACTAAGAGGGGTGGTGGTTTTACAAATTACAGGATGACGATTGTAAAGACTGGAGAATTTGCCTTGACATTTTCTGGAGGATTCTTGAGCTAGAGTCAAGAAACTTCCAATGGTTGGGCAAGCCTCTCCAAGAGAGAGCCACGGCCATTCCAATCACAACTCCTGTATCATTGTATCAATAAATATAATTTAGCATATTAGTATATTACTTTCTTGACGGATACAAGTAAAATGAAAGTATGGTGTGAAACATTTCACAGAACTTCAACATGAGGTTGAAGCTTGTTCTAGATAGGTAAATAATCTGTATGTTGGATTTGCCATGCAATTCTCTCCGCTTTATCTGTTCAAAAGTAGATCCTACTCATCTCATGGTTTTTCCAGTAGTGATGTATGGAAGTGAGAGCTGGACTATAAAGAAGGCTGATCGCCGCAGAATTGATGCTTTTGAGCTGTGGTGCTGGAGGAGAGTCTTGAGAGTCCCCTGGACTGCAAGGAGATCAAACCTATCCATTCTGAAAGAAATCAACCCCGAATGCTCACTGGAAGGACAGATTTTGAAGCTGAGGCTCCAGTATTTTGGCCACCTCATGAGAAGAGAGGACTCCCTGGAAAAGGCCCTGATGCTGGGAAAAATCGAAGGCAAAAGGAAAAGAGGACGACAGAGAATGAGATGGTTGGACGGTGTCATCGATGCAACCAAAATGAATTTGCAAAACTCCGGGAGGCAGTGGAGGATAGGAAGGCCTGGCGAGCTCTGGTCCATGGGGTCACGAAGAGTCGGACACGACTGAACGACTGAACAACAACAACAACACTCATCTACTTTTGTGTCCAATGGTGCTTCCTCTAAGCCTAAAATGGGAAGGATGTAGACTAGAGGTTTCACTTTCTGCAAATGAGGTATCAAAATGCAGAGAAATCTTTTATCAGGGAACCAAAGATCAAAGTGGCTGCTTATACTGTCCAGACATTAGCTGTGGTTGACTAGAAGTGTTCTATATTAAAAGGGCAAGCTATGCATTTATTTATTTATTTATTTATTTATTTATTTATTTATTTATTTATTTATTTATTTAGGGTTGTGTCCAGATTTAGAGAAGACCCATTGAGATCAAAATTGCTTAACTTCACCATGACTCATTTTCAGCTATTTAAATGGTTCCAGCCCACAAAAGGATTAAGT
Source organism: Phrynocephalus guinanensis (assembly GCA_037367245.1). Classification (NCBI taxonomy): domain Eukaryota; kingdom Metazoa; phylum Chordata; class Lepidosauria; order Squamata; family Agamidae; genus Phrynocephalus; species Phrynocephalus guinanensis. The sequence continues at coordinate 129,225,382 of CM074733.1, forward strand.
CCAAATTCAATGATCTGAAAATAATTTAAAGAAAATAACACCCTGGATCTAAACCAGACAGAGCAACCTCTTCCCCTGCATTTAGATTTTTTTATACGGTTATAAGGAAACTTTTCCTTCTGGATTAGTGATAAAGTGAGAAACATTGTTTAAAGACAAATTTTAAAAAAATCAATGGGCTATAAAAACTGAGTGATTTCAAATAAATATGAGCTGAGCTGCTAGTGTAATCCCTGGCAGATTGTTAAAAGTTGTAGAGTGGTGGGGCAGCAAATTTTGTGGAAGAGCAAGAATTGATCAAGGAGCTGAAAATCACCCCCCCCACACACACACCCCACCCCACCAAAGGTAATCAGGGCTAGATGAGCTGTCCATTCCTAGTGGTATTCATACAGTTGTGCAGCATCCAGAGACAACTGGAATGTTCAAGTGAAGTGGACCAGCTTCTCACAAATATTCTAAAGCTTTTTCAAGACAGACATTTCAGCTGGCCTTGAAAAAGGCTGGATCCCCCAGCAAGCACCTGGTAAGAGAGTGACCAGAACTCTGCACGTGCACTTATTGCAGCAATTAAAATGTTATATGTCTTGCAAAGCGTTGTGGTTACAGCCAGATAGCACAGCTCTGAGAAATTGTGGCTCCCAACAGCTATGAACCCAGCAGGTTAAAACACACACACACACACGCGCAGACGGGGAGAACATGTTTCATCTTGCCATGTCAAAGGGGCCCATTTAAGCTTTGCAGCTCAGAAGGTCATGCATCTTAACTCTGAGGAAACACACTTGCTGTTTTAACACTTCCCTTAGGGTTTATGGGAAGGATGATGGTATTTTCAGGAGTGATAAATGAAGCTCTGCCTGTTCTGTATAATTTAAGGGAAAGTCTGAAAAGACTGGAAGAGTATAAACACCACCTCTGTTTTCTGAACTGCTAAGCAACTACGACTGTGATTCACAAGTGACGTAGAAAGTTAAAACACATGGGAATAGAAAAGTAAAGGTTCCCCCCGCACATGCATGCTAGTCATGTCCGACTCTAGGGGCGGTGCTCATCTCTGTATTCAAGACAGAGAGCCAGTGTTGTGCAAGTCCATGGCCATGTGGCCTGCACGGCTGCAAGGAAACACTATTTTACCTTCCCACTTTTTACGGTGGTACCTATTTATCTACTTGCATTTACATGCTTTCGAACTGCTAGGTTGGCAGGAGCTGGGCTTATCAGCAGGAGCTCAATCCGCTGCGTGGCACCCAGGATTGAACCACTGAACTGCCGACTTTGTACCCAACAGTTTTCAGTACTCTAGCCCGCTGAGCCACCCCGCCCCTATGTGTGATTCATAAGTGACTTAGAAAGTTAAAACCTATGGGAATATCTTCTGCTTAAATCGACTTGGAACCCACTTGGAAGTTAAATGCAGTCAGTGGTGCTGGTTTACATTTTATTGTGCTTAATGTTCCCCCACTGGAATGAATGGGTCTTTTCACCCCTCTGTAATAAGGATGATCCACCCAAGTAGTGGCTGAGGTTACAGACATTTGGTGCTGTTTAGTAAATTTAATAATCAGGCCCCAATCCATCATTAGTTTAATGAGTGCTGGAATAAGAACATTTGGAACCCCACAAGAAAGAGAAGAGAAGACCGAGGTTATGTTCTTTGGGACTTCCCCATCTGGTTATGGAGGCCCTTTTCCCACCTTGGAGGGCGTTTCCCTCCGGCTGTCGGACAGTGTCCAGAATCTGGGCGTAGTCCTGGACCCAGCCCTCACCATGGAGGCCCAGGTGGCTGCTGTGTCCAGGACTGCCTTTTTGCACCTCCAACAAATAGCCCAGATTCGTCCCTACCTAGATGGGGACTCCCTCAGGACTGTCGTGCAAGCGTTGGTGATCTCGAGGCTAGACTATTGCAACACGCTCTACATGGGGTTGCCCTTGACTCTCCTTCGGTGACTGCAGCGGGTACAGAATGCGGCAGCCAGACTGGTGGCGGGTGTGCGCCGGTTTAACCACATCACCCCAGTTCTGGCTCGCCTGCATTGGTTGCCCGTTGTGTCCCAAATCAGATTCAAGGTCTTGGTTTTAATTTATAAAACCCTCCATGGCCTGGGACCTGACTACCTGGCAGAGCGGATCACCCAGCGGTCAACACTGGCCCCACCGACTAGGTTGTTGCGGGCGCACACGCTGCGGGTGGCCACGCCCAGGGAGGCTCAAAAAACGTCCACCCAAACTCGAGCCTTCTCTGTGGCTGGCCCTGCCCTGTGGAACCACCTCCCCAGGGAAGTGTGCCTTGCACAGTCCCTGCCAGCCTTTAGGAAAGCATTAAAGACCTTGCTTTTCCGAGAGGCGTTTGGTGACTTAATTTAATTAATCCCCCCCCCTTTTTTCCCCGCCATCTGCCATCTGCTTTTTTTTTGGCTTTATTGCCTGTTTAAGTGTTTTCTATTGTTATATTTTAGACTGTTTGATTTTGTTATACATTTCCTTGTTGTGAACTGCCTGGAGTTCCTCTGGGAAGATGGGCGGTATACAAGTCTAAGAAAGAAAGAAAGAAAGAAAGAAAGAAAGAAAGAAAGAAAGAAAGAAAGAAAGAAAGAAAGAAAGAAAGAAAGAAAGAAAGAAAGAAAGAATTTTGAGAAGGCTACCTGGATTGTCCCAAATTGGAGCATTCAGTACACTGCTTAGCTTTTGGAAACCAGTTGCCATTCCTTGTATCTCCCTAAAGGTAAGAAGCTGCAATGAAGGAACTAAAGAGCCTGGATGTTTTCTGCACTCTAGCTCCATTTGGGAGGGATGGTTAAATTTGCTGCTCACTGAGCAATTCTATGTCCTCTAATTGACCATCCCTACCCTCTAAAAATAGTTTGCCTGAAGTACTTCCCTTTTAAAAAAGCCACTCTCTTTCCGGAGAAATTTAAATAAATCTTTAAAAAAAAACTAAATCAAAAGCAGGGGCTGGGGAGAAACCTAATATCTTCAATAACTACTTCCCGACACCAGCCCAGGTTTGTTGCTTTCAGCAGCAGAAGCCGGTTGATTCACCATCCCGTGTCAGAAACAAGTCCCTTCACGGCCGGCCATTCCAGCACAATAAAAACATTATAAAAACTCCTCTTCCAGTAAACGCGTGGGGCAGCGCGGGCGCGCGCGTGGGCGAGGTTGCAAAGCGCCCCATCCTAACCTGAAACAGCCTTTTCAGTGGGGAATCGGCGGCGCCAGGGAACAGCTGTCAGAAGCGCCGTGGACCAGCCTGCTTGGCTAGCAAAACCCAACGACGCCTGCTAAAATTCTCACTTCCGACTACTCCCAGTTCTAATCCTTTAAAAAGCCGAATTTAAAACGACCTCGTTGCAACTGCAATTAGGCAGTGGCGTTCCCGATCCCACATATTAGCCCTTCCCTTAAAAACCGAGTAGACCTCCTTCGGACCAAACGTGCGTTGGATTCAGGATCAGCTTGGGAATGGTATCGCGCATGGGGGCGGGGGGGACCACAAACAAACCACCTCCATTTGCAGAGGTTCGCGATACCCATAAACTAATAACCCCGACACGCGTGTGAACGTCGGCGTATACGCCCCTGAGCCAAAGAGACGGACAAATGAAGCTGTAATCTCAGCGGAGCATGAATTTAACAGGGCGTGCCATGGGCACGGGCAAGTGATTTCATTATTTCCCAGGAGAAATACTCCGGATGGGCCGCCGCTTACACTCGAACGCGAATGGATGGTGCGTCGAGGTTACGTCGGAGTTTGTGGGTGCCCGTGCCTGCGTCTGCGCTTTACGTTTGCTTTACTTGAGAGTTGGTTCATCCTTCCTATTTTCCTGCGTTCCGGTGGTTTGTGTATGCAGGCACAGTGGGTCCCACCCCCTTTTAATCGTTCCAGGATATTTTGGCTAAGAATTTCCTTTCTCAGCGGGTGCTTCCGTTTCTCCCTTCGCAAGTCGGACCTACTGGCTTTTTCCTTCTCCCCCTATATTATTTTTGAATGCCGAGTTCTTTAATTTCCCAACACGATTATCACCATTGTCCTTGTTCGTTTCGTACACAAGAGAAAACGAGGCCAAAAAAATCCCCCCACAACCATTTCGTTGCCCAACAAGCCCGTAGCTGAAGCGGGACTTAATCCCCCCACTCCAAATACTCATGGATGTGCGCTTAGATCGTCTTCATGTTTGCAAAAGTATTCCGTTCGCATTTACCCTGCTTAGATCCCATTGACTTCAAGTGCAGCCTGTTAACACGCTAGTTTTGGCAGGGAGAGGTCGCCTGAGTGTTGGGGGCTCCCGTGATTTCCTATCCAAAATCCCATCTTCCCCAGCCCTCCTCCTGCGTTCCCGAAGTTTGGAACTACACATGCGCAAGCGCTCCTTCCTTCCCGGTATTCGGGAACACTTAATTTCTCTCTCGTGATCCTTTGGCCTCTGGTGATGCGCTCGATTTTTAAAGCAAGTTTTGGCCCCTTCCAAGATTTAACCAGAGGGCGATGTGATGCAACCTGTTGCAAAATGGGGCGCACGTTTCCACTACCGGCGAGAAAAGCAACGCAAGGGAAGTCTACAAACACGCCGAGGAGTTTTTAATTGGTTCTCGGCCTTGACAATATCTTTGGGTGTTCCCGGGAAAAACGCCTTCACTGTAATCCCAATTTGAAAGTGTTATCCTTGGAGCGCACCTTATGTTGCAGTGGCGGCCGCTGTGACCATAAGGGATGCCGCTTTGATATCCCCTCCCGGAAGTCCTTTGGACTGCCTTGCACCCCTAATTTGGAACCTCGGGAATCCAACCCAAGACGGGTTTCCTTTATCTTCTCCCCCTCCCCTCCCCTCCCCTCCCCTCCTTAGTTGTAACTTAAGCAGACCCCGGAGGGCTTAAAAAGGCGCTTTGTATGGAGAGGGAGAAAGTCACCCTGCCTAAATCGCGGCACACAATCAACGAAGGCGACCTCTCCCGTAGAAATACCTCCGTCCGATCCATGTTTGCCCAGAAGCGACCACGTAGGTGCGGCTGTGAAGACAGCACCCATGATCACCCTTCAAGGATATACATTTAACGTATACCCAGTTTGTCCCTTCCCCCAGCATATATTTTGTTACACATACTGTACATGCTCCTCCGACTTTAGCTACATTATTTAGTTTACAATAGAGGGACGGCGCAGAATTTAAATGTGCCTCCAAATAGGAGCTTCTGATACGGTTAATATAAATCACGGAAACAGATTCCAGGAGCCCCACTACCTCCATTTCCTCTTCCACTAAAATGGCAAAGGTACATCCCTTAACCAAATGCGTGAAAAAATGTTAGATTTCTTGGCTGGTGCAATTTAGAAGATGAGTTTGAAATACATCCAATTCATGGCCTTCACCAAAATAATTGTATATTTAGTTGTATTATATATATATTAACCACATAATGGCCATTAAAACCGACTTGCCAGATTTATCACTCTTGCTGTCTTGATTCCTGCCTCCCACCATCTTTCCAAAATACTGTGCTTTTAAAAAAGGCTTTTGTAGTGTAAAAAAGCTGCCTTTTAAAAAACAGAATTTTAAGGGTGTGTAGTGTCCTAGACGATCTGCGTCTTTCATTTCAAACATCCAGAATTATTGAGTTAAAGAGCTATTCAGTGGGTTATTTAGTCCATTTTCGTGTTGATGCAGGAAACCCTCAGCTAGAGAGTCTCTGGTGGATGACATCGAATCTCTGACAGGTAAAATGGAAGAACTACACAAATCTCTCTTACCTACCTGTCTGTCTGTCTGCATCCCATGTCCTCATATATTTACACAGTGGATTACTTTATAAGGAAGAAGTCTTGACTCTTCCCAATTTGCTAAATCAGATTTTAAAATCACTTCCGCTCTACCTATGCCTTGAAAGAGAAGAAGCGCTGGAAAGGGAAGAAAGGCGTTTCTCTTACCTCCCTGATCACGGGAAAGGAAATAAGGGAGGTAGGAAGCGGAGTCACCTGACAGAAGCACTATGCCAGCCTTACTTGGGGGGGGGATGCCTCTTTTGTGATGACTATCATTGAGTCCTTGATCCTGCAGGGCGGCTTAGGAAGAAACATAAATTCCAGTCCCACAGAAAGACAAAATATTATTTTTCTCCCAAGACGTAAATACTTTAGCGTGGGGAAACGATAGGGAGGGGCAGGCGCGGGGAGAAACTTCAGAGTAGCAAAAACGTAGCTTGGAGACACTGTTGTGGCCTAGAGTAGATATCTTCAGCTAAATCAGCACTTCGATGTCTCTTCACCTGCGTTGTACATTATCTTTGCTTACCAAGAATAGAACGAGAGCCAATCACAGTCAAGGATTGGGGGGGGGGAGTTCAAACATTCGCTAGGAAAGTGCGGATCTCTGCTGTAGGAAGGAAAATGGGCAAGAAGCACGTTCATTCATTCATTCATTCATTCTTTCTTTCTTTCTTTCCCGATCACTTCGTGGTCCCCTTACCCTACCTCAAGGAGACTTAATGATGCACTCATTATACTAAAATACAAATACCATTATTCTATCTGGCCTGCGATTCAGTCCAAGTAACCCCCCCCCCGCAAGTCCTTTCCATTTCAGTGGGAGAATCAAAATGGTGAGGGACTGAAACAATGAAGAGACTTTCGGCATCTTGGTAGGTTCACGCTATTAGTTTAGTTTTGTTTTTATTTTGGCTTAGGATTCGGAGACTAGACCCCTGCTGCGCTGGTTTTTGCCCCCCTGCTTCCCTCCCCCACATAAATGAGTCCAGAAGGACGAGATGGGCAGATCGTCCAAGAGGTGAGGCGAGCAGCCCGGAAATTCGGAAAAGGCAGAATCTGCGTCCATCCCCTCTTAACGTGACCACGGGGGTCGTTGGCCAAAGTATAGGCGCCTGTCTAAATCTCTCCCGCGAAGGTCGATGGGCAATGAAAAGGACTTCAATTTGTTGGGAGGGTGTGTGATACTCGAGAATATTTAATACGAGCCTCGTCCCTCCCTCTCCGCTATCCCAGGAGCCAATCTTGAAGATTTAGTAAATCCCCCCCCCTCTCTCTCTCTCTCTCTCTCACACACACACACACACACACACACACACACACACACACACACACACACACACACACACACACACTCGCCTTGCAGAGGGTGGCGGCCGCCGCTCCTGGCGGCTAATTAAAAGTCAACAAAACCCGGCAGAGCTCAGGAGGAGGTCCTCGCCAGGTGGCAAATCGAAAGGTTTCCCCATCGCCCAGGGGAAACAAAGAAACAAATCAAGGCACGTCTCTAGCCGAACTTCCAATCGGCGGCTCTCCAACCGCCCGCCTCCCGCGCCCCGTTCCGTCCTTTTCTCCGGCTCCACCGGCGTTCGAAAACCTGAGCATAAAAAAAGGGAAAGGAGGAGGAGGAGGAGGAGGAGGAGAACCACCCTTTTTCTTCCAGAGGAATCGGTGAAATCGATCCTTCTAGGGGTCGTGGATCCACTCCAAAGGGCGATCCCCATCTGGATGTGTCTCAGAAAGAGTGGCGTGGCGGTGAAGAGGACCCAAACGTGCTCTGGGGCGCGACAGTGTTAATTTTAAACGCGCGGAAAGCTCCCTCGTTCCATAAAAGGCGCTTGTGTTTTTCTCCGCGGCCATCCTGGGACCCTATACTGGGCCTGCGAGTGTGTGGCGTGTTTCTCTCCCTCTGGCAACGATGTTACTTCTTGCACGCCGCTTTCTTAAAAAGTCTCTCGACTGTATCCAGTCGGAGTCACATCTTAGCAAGCCGATCCCGGTGCACGGGCGGCGTCCGGCTGACGGAGAAAAGATCCCTGGGCTGCCGGAGATGCCTTCGGCCACCGTTACTGGCCCGCCCAGAACGGTCAGCGAAAGCCCCGCAACGTCTCACGACGTGGAGGGTTTAAACATTTTTATTTCTGCCCTCGTTAGTGGCTAGGCCCCACTTTCTTTTTGGACTTCATGTTTTTAAAACAGGCAGTTCCCTGTGGAAGTCTCGATACTGCTTTATCCAAGCCCCATTTCGTTTGGAAAAAATCCTGATGTCCCCACTTATCTTTTCCAAAACAAACAAACAAACAAACAAACAAACAGAGCTTGTAAGGACCTTTGTCTAATACACAAAAGCATCAAAGAAATGTCATTCCTTAAGGACTAGTGCTTTGTTGTCATACATTTTTGAACTGTTTTATTGTTGTATGCCATTCCCTCTTCTGGCTACCTCAGGGGTCTAGTGGCCTCCCAAAGGCCTTGTAGTTGACAGCTCTGCTCAAGTATCACAAATTCTGTCCTTTGACTTTCTTTTCTTGAGTCAATCCATTTCATATCCTTTCTAATTTCCTCCTGCCTTCAACCTTGGCTTGCCTTATTGCCTTTGCTGCTGAGTCTTATTTCTCCTTTATGTTCCCTAAGTCGGACATAGCCTCAGCTGAGTCATTTTTTTTGTTTCTGGAAAATGTTTAAGCCTGATGTGATCCCACTTCTTTATCTTTCTCGTAGTCCATGGTGTCCCTAAACTTCCACCATACATTTCAAAAGAATCAATTCCAGAGTCTCCACATCTTATCCCCAGCCACATGTACTGGTTATGTACCAGCTGGCAATTTTAGATGAATACTTTGTAATACTTTGTCACCTTGCCTTTTTAACTTATATGCAGAGTACATCATGTGAAAGGCGGGAATGGATGAGTCACTCGCTGGAATTAAGATTGCCAGAGAAATATCTACAACCTCAGATATGCAGATGATACTACTCTGGTAGCAGAAAGTGAGAGGAATTAAAGAACCTCTTAATGAGGGTGAAAGAGGGGAGTGAAAAAAAAATGGGCTGAAGCTCAACGTCAAAAAACCCTAAGATCATGGTCACTGGTCACATCATCTCCTGGCAAATAGAAGGGGAAGAAATGGAGGCAATGACAGAGTTTATTTTCTTGGGCTCCTTGATCACGGCAGATGGCGACTGCAGCAACAAAATTTACAAATGGTGACTGCAGTAACAAAATTAAAAGATGCCTGATTCTTGGGAGGAAAGCGATGGCAAACCTAGGCAGCATCTTAAAGAGCAGAAACATCACTTTGCCAACTAAGGTCAGGATAGTCAAAGCTATGGTTTTTCCAGTAGTGATGTATGGAAGTGAGAGCTGGACTATAAAGAAGGCTGATTGCTGCAGGTGTGGTGCTGGAGGAGAGTCTTGAGAGTCTTGAGAGTCCCCTGGATGCAAGAAGATCAAACTTATCCATTCTGAAAGAAATCAACCCTGAATGTTTGCTGGAAGGACAGATTTTGAAGCTGAGGCTCCAGTACTTTGGCCACCTCATGAGGAGAAAGGACTTCTTGGAAAAGTCCCTGAAAGAGGTAAAGGGAACGTCAGAGAATGAGATGGTTGGACGGTGTCATCAATGCAATCAACATGGATTTGACCAAACTCTGAGAAGCAGTGGAAGACAGAAGGGCCTGGTGTGCTCTGGTCCATGGAGGTCATGAAGAGTCAGACACGACTGAACAACTGAACAATAACTCTTTGTGCACTTGATGAGATAAATTATAACCCATGAAAGCTTGGGCAATAATACATTTTTCAGTCTTTAAGGTGTCACAGAATTCTTGGTAGTCCTCTTAAAAACAGAGAAGCCATCCAGTGTATAAATTGAGCTTGGACATAGGAAACATTCCAGCCATATTTTTTTTCATATGTGCTTGATAAATTGGCCCCAATACAGAGAGAAGACCCAAAACCCACTGGTGGGAAAGGTTTTCTTCTGCCCTACCAACTAAGTCAAAGTTTCAAAGTTGTATGGCAGGGGTGAAGGGAGAGAGACAAATTGGACACCCACCCACCCACCCACCCCTGAGTAGGGGAGGGGAAGACCCATACAAGAAAAGTCCTGAGTTAATTGAAATGCTTTGTGTGTGTGTGTGTGTGTGTGTGTGTGTGTGTGTGTGAGAGAGAGAGAGAGAGAGAGAGAGAGAGAGATGATTGCTTCATTTATAGGAGCTGGATTTTTAAAAATATGACTTCCATGAGACTTGAAACTTGCAAGCCACGTAAGGAGACAAAGGGCCACTGAGCTCAGAGCCCAGTCCTACAAGGTCTTCACGTCAAAGCTCTCTATCTCTGACTCAAAAAAGAGGAAGGGTTAAATGCCTCAGGCAGAGAGTCTGAAGCCAGACTCCAGCTCTCACTGTCATATCATCACATAACTCATGAGAAGAAGGGGGGGGTGTCACATGGCTGGGGTTCAAGTACTGACTTTTTGCTGAGATTAAACCACAGAAGGCTCAGGGAATCTCTGGTCCAGCAATGCTTGTGACATTTGTTTCTATTTTTTATTTTTATTTTTATTTTGCTACAACAGAAGGACAGGACTCTGAATCCCTCCAAAGACAGCTTGGAAAAATTACTATTTTGATTTACAGAATCTGTACCTCACAGCAACAGAGGCTTTCTGTGCATTATAGACCACAACAGTAGCTTTTCCAACATCTTTTTTTTCAAAATAGTTAAACACCCCAATTAAATGATACTGAATACAGGGTATACCTCATAAAACATGTAGACAACATGAACCAAACAACGTCCAACAAATATGTTTATTATTAACCAGTTACTGATGCTGCTACTATTCATACACAAAAATAACTGACAGTCTTATTCAACCTTCTTATGTAAGTGGCAGCTTATTGTAGATTGAATAAATCAGAATTTTAACTGTAAGCGATTGAAGGTGACATGCATCTTTTTGTAATTTAATTGTGTGAACTGGGCCTCTAATAACAACTACTGTACTGTATTAACAAACTGAATTAGGTTTATTAGGCTATGGCAGCCTCTTTTGCTTATTTTGCATGTTATTGTCAAGTAGCCAGTTTAGCTGTTGTGTGCTGCCTTGAGTACTGCACAGACATATATGAATTAAACCATCAATATGACAGATGTATGTGGATGAGGGTGAGTCTGTATGTGTGTGCAAAGCCATTGGACTCTGATCATTTTACTTGTTTCCTTAAATGTCAGATCAGATGCAGAAGTGAGGTAAGATTTTCACAACAAGGTAGATAACTGACTTAGTGTTTGGTAACACTTACATTGCTTTTTATACTTATTTCACCTCAGGTGCTGAAGTGGAATCTGGGTGCACAGTCTTTGGGTCCAAGGACTGACAGGACTACCATTGCCACACCCTTTTTAACGGCAGACATTCCATACAGTTTTCACATGCTGTAATCATGGATCTCCACTGTCTCATTATTCACAATGCGGTTAATATATCAGTCTGAACATATAAGGGGTAGATTCCTGATCACCATTTCTGGGTCTGAGATTTTTATGAGGTAAAGATAAATTGTGGCAAAATTTCATTCTCAATAAATAAATAAATAAATAAATAAATAAATAAATAAATAAATAAATAAATAAATAAATAAATAAAATTGTGTAAGAAGGGCCTGTGTGGTCTGTTGTGTCCTGCCAAAACAATGTCCACACAATCCCTCAAAACACACTATCATGCCTGAGTGTCCTTGTAAATTTGTTATATTTTTAATGTTCACAGATTCCAGTGCTCAAATCTTCATTACACACCAACCAAACTGGTAAGTTCTATTTCCTAAAAAAAAGTGCTGAATTTCTGTTGCTGATTTTTGCTCTCTCTGCATTGTCCTAAACGTTGAGGGATACTGTATACTGAGATTCGTAGGAACTAGCTAATTAAATGGAAATATTTGATCATTTATGGAATATTTAACTTTTTCTTTGCAAGCTGGGTGGCCACGTGGCAAAAAAAATGGTTGGAAATGACTAGTTGATTTGCCATGTCTGCCACTGTTTTATGATGTTTGAGAGAAATGTCTGCTTACCTTTTTCCATCAGCCAAACCATCAGGGAACAAGTGCACAGTAGAAAAATACTTACAAATAAAATACTTACAAATACTTACAAATAGAGTTTTTGCAAGCTGGCATGCTGCCTGAATTTTGCTTGCCTGGGAGGGACCTTTCTCGGCTGGTGTAGCAGTCAATCTGTCCAGCACTAACTAATCATTCCTTCCCACATCTGGATTCAAAGAGAGCCCTGCCTGTCTGTTGAGTATTCCTTTCCCTCTCTTAGTTTAGCCCATTGTAACTAGTGTTAGTTAGCTGTTGATCTGTTCACAATTGTAAGTAATGAAACATTTTCATTTCTCTCTCTCTCTTACAAATGTCTCAAAAATACTGAGAGCTTAAGTGCCAGTTAATGACAAAGGGGATGGACTATCTGGGGGACTTGATACTATTCTCTGTGAGTCTCTGTACTTCTAGAATCATAGAATCATAGAGTTGGAAGAGACCTCTAGGGCCATCCAGTCCAACCCCCTGCCATGCAGGAATCCCATCACAATATTTCCGACAGATGGCCATCCAGCCTCTGCTTAAAAACCTCCAAAGGAGGAGACTCCACCAACCGCCACCCTTTGGGGCAGCATATTCCACTACTGAACACAGCACATGGAATTTTAACCAGAAATTCATAACTCTGCAACATATTTCAGCCATAGGCTACTGAAAAGCACCTGGTAACCCATATATAAAAGTTTAAGTGCTTAGACTATGCAAAAGAATTAGAAGGGGAAAGTCACTTGTGAAAATGGGGAAACAGCTTCAGCACACTTTCTTTCACCTCTTTTATGGCTACAAAACCTGCTGACGTCTGCAAAGGTTCCGATGGCTACCATAAAGACAGAAAATGAACATAGGTTGCTCTAATATGCAGAGGAGAATCTACTCAAGGGAATCTGGCATGCCCCTGTGTATTGTCCTACTAAGGAGAAGGAATGGTACTAGCAGGTGAAAGGTGACCAGCCCTCTTGACACACCCTCTCTCTTTTCAGGTATTCATTAAACTGGCTGGGGCTGTAAATAATTGGAAGTGGAAAAGATCCCTGTGAATGTTGCAGATGCTTCAGGCGATAATAGGTGATGATGAGAAAAGAGCCAGATCAGCCGTTTTCAGCACTTCTGAATCTTCATTTCACTGCAGTTGGAAAAACAAGGCATCTCTTAAAGTTCTTGGAAGTCACAAACAACAGCAGTCATGATTATGCTGGCCCAAAATAGATCCATTTTTGAGTTGCTGTTTTTGCAAGCGAAGCAAAAGTGTACAAAAAGTGTGCAAAGGCCCACGGAAATGCCTGCTGTTGCAAAAATATTTTTGTGTGCCTCTGCGTACCTTTTGTACATTTTTTTCTTTGCTGGCCTGTCAAGCTATCATTTCAAGATAGAGTAAAGATATTGGATTACACCCAAAAGTACTGCTATTTTCAGCGAAACCCTACAATGTCTACTCAGAAATAAAGTTCCATGCATTCGTGGGAATTATTGTATTCAGAATTAAACATGAAATATAGAATTAAAATAAATGCTCTGTGGGACTAAAAACAATGATTTTTCAACCTTGGGTAACCCGGATGTTCTTGGACTGCAACTCCCAGAAGTCTTCACTACTAGCTGTGCTGGCTGGGATTTCTGGGAGTTGCAGTCCAAGAACACCTTGGCTACCCAAGGTTAGGAATCATGGAGGTAGCGTGAAGTACAGGAAAAAATAATGGGTTAAAAAAATCTAATGTTAATCTTACTTAGGGGAGACTCAGTGACTATGCTAGGAGTCACTAATAAATCCCATTCACTTTAATGGTATCTAGGTAGAGTTAAATGCTGAATTTTGCCCTATCTTGCAATGTCTCCGGCTTGCAAATGTGGACATATAATGTAGGTATGGAACAAGGATCAATATGTAAAAATAAGCGAATAAACCAACTGTGGAGAAAGAATTCATATTGTGGAGAAAGGAGTTATCCTGCCCAAGGAAAGCAGATGAGTTGACTGCATAGAAACCCTGAGACTGAAGAGATAACAGTTTGGAATTGAAGCAAGCAACACATTATATCAATTGCCTTCTTAACATTTCAGCGGGCAATAAATGGTACTTACTAGTCCCCTTTCCACTATCAATCTGATGCATTCGAGGTTTTTGGTAATGTGTCAAATTGTTAGGTGAACTTGGCTCAGGGCCTTGGATTAAGCTCGATTGTGCCAATGGACAAGATGAACACATCAGCCTTTCGGCTCTGACAAGGTTAACCAAAGAGGCCTCCTGTGGAACTCTAGTTTCTTCCAGCAAGATGGCAATTGGCAGAGGGAGTTTGTCTCTGCCGTGCGTTTGCATTTTTTAATTCTTTAATTCTTTTTCCTTTTTTATTCCTCCCTCTTTTTTGTTTTATTTTTAGCTCTCTGCTGGCCCTTTATGCTGCTGCCTGTGGGGGGATAGGGGCTATTTCTTTCTCCCTCCTTTTCGGTTTTCTGCTTGTCCAGCACTCCCCTTCCCTACCCTATGGCGGACTGCTCGTATTGCTGCTTAGTCTGCAGATGGTTCCTACCTTGGGTGGAGGTCTGGCCGGTGGCTGGCCCTGTTTGTCAGTGCTTTGGGGGCAACTGGCTAGTGGTTTGGCGGTGGTGGACAGCGAAGAGATCTGGTCCCTGGCATGAGGGCGAGCTGTGGTTATGGCAGCGGCATCCCGGTGGTCTTGGTGGCGAGGGCAGCAGCAGCAAGGTGGTGATTCCTTGATGCCTTGGTGGCTGCTGCTGCTGCTGATGGCAAGGGACTGTGGTGGTGAGGATGCAAGCAATGGCAGTGAAGACCGGAGTTGTGGTTTGCATCTCGTCTGCAGTGACCATGTGGGCTGCTGAGGTGGACTGCGCCTGGAAGCACTGTTGTTTTTTCTTCCTGCTCACTGGCCTGCCTGGATGTTTTAAGATATGTCGCTGTGTGCCTCTTGTTGCTGTGGGCATGTCACTGGCCTGGGGCATTCTAGTTATGCCTGGAGTGGCTGTTGGACTGACATCTGTTACCATAGACTGTACTGGGATGCTGCCTGGATGCCATTTGGCTGCTAAGACTGGCCCAGCGTTTAAGCTTGTGGAGGAGGCCCTTCTTCCCATTTTGACATCTTGGTTATCATAAGGCTAGTTGGCTGTAGGACTGGCATAATGCTTTATTTATTATTATTCTGTTGTATTATTTTTATATTATATTGTCTATATTGTTTATTAGTATTCTTTTTTCTTCATTGTTAATTATTATTATTATTTCTGTCATTATTATTTGTATTTACATTGTTGTTTATTTTATGTACTTTTATTTATTTATTTATTTATTTATTTATTTATTTATTTATTTATTTATGTGCCACCCACTACCCAAAGGTCTCTATTATTGGTTTGTTTGCTATATTTTATTGGTTTCCCCCCTTCTTTTTTGGCAAGATTGTGTGGTGTTTTTCTTGTTTGAGGGTGTGGGTAGGATTGGTTTGTCTATTTGTATTCTCTGTTGTATTATGTTTTTATCTTTCTCTTACAAAGTTCTGTTGCAATTGCCAATGCTACTCGGGGCTCCTATCCTGGTGGTGTCGGATCGTGGGAGATACACTAAGGGGTGGGGCGTTAGAACAGTGGTTCTCAACCTTCCTAATGCTGCAACCCTTTAATACAGTTCCTCATGTTTGTGGTGACCCCTTGCCCTGCTTGGAAGAGGTCACAAGCTCCCTTTGGCAGGCCACTGCCACAGGAGCCATAGAGAACTTCCCTCTACAGGCACCGTCAGCCAATCGCAGCCTCCAGTACCATTGCCTGACATCTCCTCCAATCTATCAACCTGTAACTCACTCTTTCTCCCCTTTCTTTGCCTCCTTCTCCAGACCCAAGCCGTTTGGCTCGAGACAGCACCAGTGGGCAGCGGCAGGGGATCAGATCCCTCAATGCTGCTGGCCTGCGCTGCTCCAAGAAGGCTCTGGGCAGTGCCAGTGGGTGGTGGTGGGGGATCAGATACCCCAACACCACTGGCCTGCACTGCTCCAAGAAGTTTTGGAGCAGCCTGAGAGTGCCATGGGGGATCTGATCACCCCGCCCCCCAGGTCCCACCCAACACGCATCCGCATATCGCGGATTTTCAGTCATCGCAGGTTGGGTGGGTCCCTAACCCCTGCGATAGGTGGGGGGTTACTGTATCACCTACTCTGGCCAGTCTGGACTTGGGGGGCGTGGGGAGTGCTTTTGGTTACAGACCAATCCATACCATTAGAGCAGGCATGTCCAAACTTTGGCCCTCCAGATGTTTTGGACCACAACTCCCACAGTCCTTTGTCAATGGCAGTCTAAGCTTAGAATTCTGGGAATTATGGTCCAAAACATCAGGAGGGCCAAAGTTTGGACATGCCTGCATTAGCGGGAAAATTACTTGCATAGGCTCAACAGTGTTTAATTGACATGGCCATGGCCCCAATCTAGGAGGGTAACTCAACTGTTCAACACTGTCCTGAGTGTGTGCAGAGAGGGGTCAAAATGAAACCTTGGCTTAGGGAGGGATCAGCAAATATGACCATGTATGTAGCCAGCCTTCCATCCTATAGGAGGATCTGGAGCTATTCTCATGTGGCTTATTTTTGCTGTATAACCAACTATGGAATATTACCCATGCTCACACATTGCCACGGGGACAGAGTCCACAGCTGGCTTTAGAAGTTATGTTTTAATTCCTTTTTTTAAAAAAAATAATAATAGTTTATTCTTTGAGAGACTACAAATAAAAAAATCTAACAAACACAAAAAAGAAACAAACCATTTCTTTTTAAATCTGGAAGTAGAGTCAAGGTATTTCTGGTTCAGTTTGTTTCAATAGGACCTCAGTGGCAGATAACTGACCTTTGGACCTGCTAACTGTTGCAGTCCAATAACATAAGGATCAATATCTCCTCAACTAGATTAGACCCATTAAAATAACAGATTAACATATATATTGGCGAACTGTTCAACTAATGGTTCAATAGGACAACTCTAGCTGGGACTAGCAATAGTCCCAAATTTGAAGTGATAGATTTCGCTTTTATTCTAAATGGCTCAACCCAGTCCTGCCACTTATCTGAGTTACAAGAAAGTGTACTCCTCTCTATTGCTACTAGCTTTCATGAACACGCTAGCTAGCCAGCCTCCCTGGGGAGGGGGGGGAGCAGTCCAGTTCCACACCTCATCTGTCTAGATAATGCTGCGTCTACTTGACCGTGGCGATAGTGGGATAGGGGTGGTGAAAAGAAGTGAACAGCCGTGAAGTAGCCATTTCTGTCTTCAGAATGTTATGGCACAGATGTTAAGAAATTGTTTCCAAATTAAATGGGACAATAAGTGCTTAGCAGGTGTGTTGGTGGTGTGCGATGCAAGGCTCTGATGTAACACGAACAGATGACATCTGCAGCTCTTTCACGCGTCTTTAGTTCGAAGGAGGCCGTATCTTGCAGCAGTTTGCAACATCTGCCCAATATTCCACGGAAGGAAAAACAGATTAACAGCAGAATGTCAGAGCATTTTTTTTTCCTGAGTACTTTATTAGGACTCAGAGAGTTAGTTTACTGGCACATTAAGCCTGCACAGTGTACTAGTGCTAATTTTCAGTTGCATTATAAGTCATGATGCATGATTCTGGAAAACAGTAGCCGCAGCATGATCATTTGGTCTGTGACTCCCACCCACGCACAACCCAATCAGTCGCTTATTACTGGCAATTCTTTCTTTCTGCTCCCACTCTTAAGAGCAAGCCTCACCGACGGTACAGCTTGGTTCAGCTGTCTTCTTTTATTTATTTATTTATTTATTTATTTATTTATTTATTTATTTATTTATTTATTTATTTTAGAGTATTTTTACCTCACCTTTCTCCTTGGAAAAGGACCCAAGGTGGCTTACAGTAATGAGGGATAATATACAGTCCAATACAATTAAGACATGATAATATACTTGTGTTATGTGTTGAATCGTTACAGTCGTGACCGACTCTTCGTGACTCCATGTCCATGGAGTTTTCTTGGCAGGAATACTGGAGTGGCTTGCCAGTTCCTACTCCATGCCCCTACAGCACCTGGTATTCCCTGGTGGTCTCCCATCCAAGTACTAACCAGGGCTGACCCTGCTTAGCTTCCAAAATCAGGTGAGACCGGATGTGCTTAGGGCATCTAGGCACCATGATAATATACAGTCTGATACAATTAAGACATTTTCCTCTGCACGTATTAATGCTGTGCAGAACATTGATCCAAAGGCAATTTTGGCCATTCTTGGGCAATGTAATAGGAAATAAACTGTCTTCGGAAAGAATTTCAGAAAGGGACACACTGTCAAAGGAGAAATTCAGAGCTTCTGTATTTCTGCACAGCTGGTCTTCACCTCTGTGACAAACTCCCAAACTGCCCACATTTTAGTTAATGCCTTGGGGTGGGGGGTCTTCAGTACTTCCTCCGAGAGAGTTTTTTTTAGATGAGAATTATGAACTGCCAGGAAAGCTGCAGAATGATGAAGAAATATGTATAACAGGAAAGAACCCAAAGCAAACGTAGCACTCGAAGCTACATGGCAAAGTTATGGCAAGCTAAAAAAGATAACGAAAAGGAATCCTAAGCACTATTAAAGCTGAGCTTTGTCTTGAAGAATTTATTTTATGCAGGAGATTTTCAAACAGATTTTTCTTCCAGTTTCTCTGCCCACCAACAAGGTGGACAATATACAAAATCCATTGATACACAGAGCAAGCGTGGGGGGAGGGAGTCAGAGAGAGAGGGGGGTGGGAGAGAGAAAGAGAGAAAGAGAGAGAGAGAGAGAGATGGTGAAATACATATATAAAGCCCACACAATGCTTTTTCTTTTTAATTTTCACACTTGTTCTGTCTATTAAACTGCACAGACATTAATCTGCATTTCTGTGTTAGGGTTCTGCTCAAAACTTCAGTGAAGAACATGTGAGTGAACAACTGTACATTGCATTGCAGGCTTCTGATACACCAAGCCATTCCATTTATGCCATATTCAAAAGTGTTTTTGAAACTCAATTCAGTTTCAAAATCAGTCTCCCTTGGGGCATATGGGTGGTTGTTGCTAATACTGCCATAGTAACCAAATCCCCCTTGGGAGTATGTCACTTATTTCTATGTTCTTTGAATTCTGGCCCAAATAATTTCAGCTAAAGTAATCCTGCAAGCCTACACATATGTTGACTCTGTTAGGATATCTGCATCTCCAACATATTCTTTTAAGAGATAGTTTGAAATATAAAAATATTGTTTAATCTAATCACCGAAAGTGTGAGTCGGAGTGCTATGGAAGAGACATGGTCTGATCCTGGATACCTTTTAAATGAATAGCCTTGACATACAGTAATTGCTTTTATTAAAGTAAGAAGATTATTCTACTATCATGAGGTAATTGATTTAAAAGTGTTTCACCTTCTGTTTATACTCAGCGGGAATGGGTACTTCAAAAGGGTTAATCATTTAATAGCATTAATCCTTTTAACAAAACCTGATGGTCTCTACACTGTAGTCCCTACTAGACAACAACTTATTCAGTGCTGCATTTTATTTCACATGAATGTAGACACAAATCATTGGAAAAACTTAAAGGCTGTTGCCTAAAAGTAGATATACAAAATATTTTGCTATGTATTTTCTAGGAGATAGGATGTACAATAATGATAATTGATTCATTTTTGTTCTTTATAGACTAGAATGCAAACTGCATAAATCATTAGAAGGCATGGTTGTGATAAGTCTATGAAGATTCATCATCCAGGTGAGTTTATCTGGAAGTTGAGTCATGGCAACTGGACTTCTTTTTCTTGAGAGATTGAAACATTTTGCTGCAGCAAAACGTTTCAATCTCTAAAGAAAAAGAAGTTCAGTTGCCATGACTCAATTTCTAGCTGGTTGTGATAACTCTTCCTTACACAAACTATACAGAACAGTACTGTGTTCCATGGGATGTACAGTATGCACTTTGAAGTGGGTGAGAGTTATACTGAGCAATTCTTTCTTTATTTGCATTGCTGTCAATAGGGCTTAATATATGAATGCTTAATGTTCACTATTTATTGTGCCTAAAGCATTCTTAATTTTGTCTCAACACATCCCAGTGTGTTAAGATCACACACCAATAAATTGTTTATTAATCCAGAAGAGTCTGAAGGTCAGTCTGCATGATACGTCTCAGGGAGCAATGGGACAGTGTGTTCTTCTTCAAAGTACTTTTAACTTTAATTTGATTTAATAATAGCAAATATCATATTAGTTAGTTACAGCATAAATAGCAGTGGCACTGTTTGTATCTCTTTTCTTGCAACAGTTACATACACTGGTGCATGGGAAGAAATATAAGCAGTGATTCGTTAACTGGTAACAATTTGCTGATGTGGTTTATGCCATTACACTTTGGCCATCCTAAGTACAGTGGTACTTTGTATAAAGGAAGTAATTCATTCCAAATGAAATTATCTTAAGCAAATTTTCCTTTATACAAATTTCCCATAGGAATGCATTGAAAATGGAGTAATCCCATTTTATGTTGTACGGATTTGCCTCATAGTCAATTATGGTAATCAAAGTTCCCCTATCTCTGGATATTTTTATGTTGTACAGATTTTATGTTATATAAACTGTTTGTTATACAAGGGTCCACTGTAATCAACAGAATTCTGGCCTAAGTACTCCTTTTTTTTAAAGCTACATACACATATATTGTCACTGGTCTCTTCTGTTTCCATCTACCTCTTTGTTTTATTTAAGGTTGAAACAGTGCTGACACAAATAGCTAGATTCCCCCCCCCCAAAATAAGGTCGACCTCCTATTGTTTGTCTTCTCCAACTGACCTACTTGTGGGAGTGTCTCAGATGTAAGATGAAACTATCTCAGTTCTAACAAGAGCTTAATTTGAATGTCTGCAGCCCAATCCATTTTCTGATTGAAACCAAAATGCAGACTCGGTAGTTTTAATGTCATTCGTTCCCCCAATCCTTCACCCCACCCCCTGAATTGATCTTCTTGCTTGATTAAGAATTCTGTAGAACTGGAAAGCTTGCATGGTATTTTGTGACCCCAGTTCAAAAGTGTCACATCCAAAGTCAGAGCAGACATGATTATATCCACCCACAAGTAGGGCAGAGATAAGGAGGAGGAGGAGGCCAACTGTTTCCTCAGCGCATCAACTATGATGCCCTAAGCACATCAGATTTTGCCTGATTTTGGAAGCTAAGCAGGGCCGGTCCTGGTTAGTACTTGGATGGGAGACCACCAGGGAATACCAGGTGCTGTAGGTGCCTGGAGTAGGAACTGGCAAACTACTCTAGTACTCCTGCCAAGAAAACTCCATGGACATGGGGTCACGAAGAGCCGATCATGACTGTAACGACAACACGCGCGCACGCGCGCGCGCGCACACACACACACACACACACACAAACCTCTTTTAGTCTGAAGAGGAAGAAAATGCATGGCTCTATACCAGATATTGCTCCCTATTCTGTAGCAGCATGATCAAAAAACTCTTCCTTTCAATATATATTTTTTTAAAAAACACCTTCACAATAAAGATAGGATAATATCCTGTGGGGAATGCTAGGGAATCATACAAGCTTCCTTCCTTCCTGGAAGTCCCCTTGTTATCTGACCAAGTGTGCAGCCATTTGCATGACAAATGTTGTGAGAGGAGACATGGAAGGTGAAGCCTTCAAGATTATAAGGATTGCTTATGTGACTGCCACTCCACAATAGGGTCTGGCCAAAAGATAGTGGCTGTAGTGTAGACCCTTTTTGGGGAAGTACATATAAATTTACAAGGGTGAGAGATGGCAGTAATAAATAAATCATATACCCAGACGCAAAGGAGAGGGTCCTTTGTGAGATGCCATAGGGTCTGTTCTGCCACTGTTTCTAAGTGCAGGGCAAGTAAACATCGCATTGTTTGCTCCAGATGTGATCTATGTGACCTATGGTCAATTTTGGTTCAAAAAGCTTCATTTCTTATTCCATTCTCTGAGTTTATTGTGTGAGGTGGACTTACCTGGCAGTGAACCTATGAACATGATCAGAGCAGTCTCTGTAGACTGCCCTCTCCTGTGTGGCTGCCTATACAATTTGGGGAATGTGTGTGTGCATGTCTGTGTGTTGCGTTGTTACAGTCGGGACCGACTCTTCAGACCCCATGTCCATGGAGTTTTCTTGGCAGGAATACTGGAGTGGTTTGCCAGTTCCTACTACAGGTGCCTAAAGCACCTGAGAGAGACCTAGTGATTATTTATTTATTTATTTATTTATTTATTTATTTATTTATTTATTTGACTTATATACCGCCCGTCTTCCCGAAGGAACTCCGGGTGGTTCACAACAAAATAAACAAACATAAACAAAATCAAACAATTAAATATAATAGTTAAAACAATTAAACAATTATTGAGGTGTGCAGTGTGCCAATACTTTATTATTATAATCTATTGCCAATGGGAAGAGTTTTGGGGAAGGTGAGCTTCGTGTTAAAAGCAATACAAACTATAGGGTTATTACAAGCTTTATTTCAAGTTCAGGACCATCTCTCCACTCCAAGCCCAGCTGAATGAACAAGCTTTGCAAAAACAACTTCCTTGGCATCACAGGAGAAAGGGGAAGGAAGTTTAGTTCAATAAAAGATGATAGCAATTCTGCATCAATGGGGGGAAATGTCATGCACTCCCCCGTGTATAAGACAATATTTTTGCCTAAAATTGGTAGACTAAAAATTGAGGATTGTCTTATTTATTTTTTATTAATTTATTTTACGGCTTATATACCGCGCCGTCTTCCCGAAGGAACTCCGGGCGGTTCACAACAAACAAATAGCAGACAATCAAATATGACAAATAAGCAGGTAATAAAACAATTTAAAAAACATAGTAACAGAAAAAGCAAAAAACCATGGAAGTAGATCAGTGAGAGAACTGTGTGGTTATGAAACTGGGAATAGTGGGCTTGTCTTACACCTGGGGCATCTTATAGATGGGAAAATATGGTATGTGCACACAAAGCCTATTTTACCGTGTCTGACACTTGCTAAGAGTTAGCAATGTGAATGGCGATGAGAAAGGAGGCATTGAAAATGCCCTGGAAGCTACTCTAGTAGTGTACCACTGGTTGTAATAGTAAGATTGCATGCTAAAGAACCTCTTTGGGTCTTTTTACACGACCCCTAAGATCCGCTGGCCACTTAAATTCGGACCAGAGATCTTAGGGGTTCGTCGCTCTTCCTCTGTCCCCACCCCCCTCCGCACTTCCTGGTTGCTGGCTGCATGAGGGAGGGAGAAAAAAGAAAGAAAAGAATGGCGGTTTACCTCCGTTTTGTTCCCGGCAGCATTCAGATCTCTTAAAGGGGCGGGGCCAAAAAAAGAACAAACAGAAGCCAGGAGAGCCCCGCACTCACTATCCTTACACCGGATCAAATATTTGTCACATCCAAAAAGCAGGTACCTGAAAGCTGCGCTGAGACGTGCTAAAGTGGGCGGGGTCGCACTTAATTTCCTGTTAACTCCGGAGCTGGTGGGTAAACATTTTTAATCTCCGGAGCTGGGAGCCATTTGCCCCGGAGTTTAGGGGTCGTGTATAAACACCCTTTGTTGTTTTCAGTTCTACCATAGAGGGCCCTTTCATTTGAGCTTTCAAGTAGAGGAGTTTCTCTATTTTTGTAATTTCGTCTTAAGAACAAGAAAAAAAATACAAAGATTAATCTCTACAACTTCATATGGTTATGTTTATTTTAGCAGCCATCTTCCGCTTTCGCTGGAGTGGAGCAAATATGTTACTGTAATGTTTATGCAATTGCCACAGTTCAACAAGGTTTAAAATCAGATAGGCATTTAGCAGGGAACTAGGTAAATAAACATTTTTGGAAGGAGAAATGATCAGACTTTAAGAATCAGACAAGGGGGGGAAGCAAATCCTGCTTGATGCACTAATGAGACCAATGAGGCCTTTTAAGTCAATGAGATGAGCCCCACAATTTAACTCCCAAGTAAGAGAGATTTATAGTGATGTTTAGAAACCGGGGAATGTCTAGAGAAAATGAAGTGTTGAGCTGCTTTGAGCGTATAAAAGCCTTTATGGGAGTGAAGAGCATTTTGATTTAATCTTGCTAACATCTGTCCATTTCAAACCTGGAAACAGCCTAATATTCCCCTAATAGCCTTAGTACATCATGTAATGAAACTAATTAAACAAAACAGCTTGACTAGCTCCACCCATGCTTCTCTTGTAGTAGAAATGGAACATAATCTCTTTTATTCACGGAACAGCTCAACTCATCCCTTTACGGGCATTTTTGGCTCAGTTAATCTTTCAGTATTGGAGACTTCATCGTGAGGCAACCGTGTTCGACATGCCATAGCAAAGAACAGGAGGTTGGGGGTGGGTGGGTGGGAAGGGAGGCAGCGGAGAAGGGAGCCTTAAATCTCTCTGGGGGGAAAGAAAGTTTTTTGATCTCAGCAAACCTTCCTCCCCCCCTCTGCTCTTTGTTTCCAACATCTATAAAATGCTTCTAGGCGAAATTAACTTTCAAGTCTATAAAATTGTGATATATCATTTAAATCATGACTTTTATAGCATCCCGTTTTTATTGCTGGAAAGGGGAAACCCATGAAATGGTGTGAAAGAATCCTAGGCTTTGAAGATAGCTGATGATAGCAAGGCATTTCCAGGGCATACAGTTATTAAATGAAAAGTACATCAGCTTGGATCCTAAGATCTGCTCATCAAAAACATTTGCAGGATTATTTTCACCATTCCCCATCCCCTTTGACAACTGAACTCCTCTCGTTCATACAGGCATCTTGTGACCCCCTACCCAGTGTCATGTGTAGCTCTAACATGGGATAGGGTGGGATATTTGTAAAGAAAGAAAAAGTCTCAGATCCCTCTGACCAGTAGTGGCAAACCTTCAGCCCTCCAGATGTTTCAGACCACAATTCCCATAGTCCTTTGTCATTGGCAATCTAGGCTCAGAATTCTGGGAGTTGTGGTCCAAAACATCTGGAGTGCCCAAGGTTCTCCACCACTGCCTTAGGAACATGAAACTAGGTCATGGTTCTTCAGATACTGACCCTATCAAGCACTGTTTTGGTACCTGCAGGTGAAACTAATACACTTGTCTTATCTTGGAGTTTTCCAAGCATCTTATTATTTGCCTGTGTGCTTTGGAAATTTAGAGATCAGAACAGCCACTTGTTTTGCATCTACTTTTTGTCATCTGACATGTCTCAAAGAATGATTGCTCATCAAAATCTGGGGGAAAGGGGGCCATGATGAGCACTGTTAATGTCAGTAGGATCCTGGCCATTATATAATTTCATGACACATATGGGAAAAAGTTGAATCAATGTTATAGGAGTTCCAAAATCCAAAGAGATATTATGGTAATATCTGGATTAGAATAATAAAATCATAGAGTTAGAAGAGACCTCAAGGGCCATCCAAGTCCAACCCCCTGCCATGCAGGAACCTTCATCACAGTACTCCCAACAGATAGCCATTCATCATCTGCTTAAAAACCCCCAAAGAAGGAGACTCCACCACCCACCGTGGCAGCATATTTCACTGCCGGACAGCTCTAACCATCAGGAAGTTCTTCCTAATGTTCCTGCAGTTTGAAACCATTTCCCTGAGTCCTAGTGTCTGAAACCATGGAAAACAAACCAGTCCCCTCTTCAACATGTCATTCTTTCAAATATTTAAATATGGCTATCATATTCCCCCTCAGCCTTCTTTTTGTAAGGCTAAACATTCACAGCTCCCTAAGCCATTCCTCGTAAGACATATGTTCCAAACCTTTAACCATCCTGGTTGCCCTGCTCTGGACCCATTCAAGGTTGTCAACATCCTTTTTAAATTGAAGTGTACAGAACTGGACACAGTACTCCAGGTGGGGTCTGACCCGAGCAGAATAGAGCGGTAGTATCACTTCCCCTTCTCTAGACACTATGCTTCTGTTGATGCAACCAATAATTGCATTGGCTTTCTGCGCTGCCGCAGTGCTGACTCATGTTCAATTTGTGGTCCACCCAGACTCCCAGATCCCTTTCACATGTACTATTCTCCAGCCAGGTGTCTCCCATCCTATATCTTTAAAATTCATTTTTTTACCTAGATGCAGCACCCTACATTTCTCTCTGTTAAAACCCATTCCATTAACTTTGGCCCAGCACTCTAGTCTGTCAAGGTTGTTTTGGATTTTCATCCTATCCTAGGGAATTATCCACCCCTCCCAATTTGGTATCATCTGCAAATTTATTCAGTCTACACTCTATTCCTTTGTCCAAGTCATTAATAAATATGTTGAATAGCCCCAGACCCAGAGCAAAACCCTGGTCACCACTCTCCATGCTGAGGAGAAGCAATTTATGATCAACCTTTGCATACAGTCAATCAACCAATTACAAATCCACCTAACAGTAGCATTATCTATCCCACATTCTACTAACTTCTTTGCAAGTATGTCATGGGGAACCTTATAAGAGGCCTTACTGAAATCAAGATCAACAACATCCACAGAGTTCCCCTCATCCACCAGTCCCGTAACTCTATCAAAGAAAGAGATCAAATTAGTCTGGCATGACTTGTTTTTAAGAAATTCATGTTGACTTTTCATAATGACAGCATTGCTTGTTAAATAGTTACAGGCTGTCTGCTTAATAATCTGCTCTAGGATCTTTTCAGGAATTGGTGGGGCTGTAATTATTTGGGTCCTCCCCCCCTTTTTTTTTGAAGATGGAGACAGCATTCGCCCTCCGCCAATCCATGGGAACTTCCACTGTTCTCCAGGACTTCTCAAAGATTATTGCCAATGGTTCTGAAATTACTTCTACCAGTTCTTTAAATATCCTTTGGTGTAATTCATCTGGACGAGGAGACTTAAATTCATTTAATGTTTTCAGGTGTTCCTGTACTACCTCCCTACTTATTCTATGTTGCAATTCCCATCCTACCTCATATACTCTTTGTCCCAATGGAACTATTTTTCCCTTTTGGAGAAAACTGAGGCAAAGAAGGTGTTGAGTAGTTCTGCCTTGTCCCTGTCTCCTGACAATAACTGGTTGTCTTCGCCATGCAGAGAACCTATCATTTCTTTATTTTCCCTTTTGCTGGGGACATAACTAAAAAAAAAAACTTTTTACTATCTTTAATTTATCTGGCAAGTCTAAGTTCATTCTGCACTTTAGAATTTTTTTACCATCCCCCTACATATATTAGCTGTTTGCTTATACTGTATTCCTCTTCGGTGCATTACCCATTGTTCCATTTACTTTACTTGTTTTTCTTTATACTTAGCCAAGTTGAAAGTTCTTTAGTCAACCATTGTGGTTTCTTTAGACATCTCCCATTTTCTTCTTCTTGTTGTAACAGCTTTAGATTGTGCCTTTAATATCTCATTTTTAAGGCATTTCCATCCATCTTCGACTCCCTTCTCTTTCAGTATTTCAGTCCATGTAATTATGGCCAATAATTCCCTAAGTTTACAAAAATTGGCTTTCTGAAAAATCCAGGATGCATGTCTGATTATGCTTAGCTTCCCCTCCCCACTGTATAACAAATTGCAAAAGAGCATGGTCACTTCTACCTAAAGATCTCACAACTTCAACCCTGTTTACAAGATCCTCCCCATTGGTTAAGGTCAGATGTAAAATGGCTGTTCCTCTAGTTGACTCCTCCACCTTCTGTACCATGAAATTGTCTGCAAGTACAGTAAGGAATTTGTTACACCTTGCATTCTTAGCTCAGTTGGACTGCCAACATATATTGGGATAGTTAACATCTCTCCCTTTTAACTGTAAGGCCACCTGCTCACAGTCCCACTCCTCTGGCTGACTTGGGGTCTTTAATATACCCCCATAGTGACATCTTTCCCATTTTCTTCCCCTTAATTCTCACCCAAATACTCTCAACCTGCCTTCCCAGGTGTATATCCTGGATTTCTTCAGCAGTTTAAACGTCCTTAATACATAAAGCTACACCTCCTCCTTTCTTACTAGGTCTGTTCCTTTGAAACATGTTATAGCCTCCAATAACTGTATTCCAATCATAAATCGCATCCCACCAGGTTTCAGTGATGCCAATTATATCACATTTATTTTGCAATATTAGGAGTTCCAGCTCCTCCTGTTTGTTTACCATGTTCTGTGCATTGGTATACAGACATTTTAGGCTGCATGTGCTTCTTACATGCCATTTGATTAACCCATTTTCCCCTCACACTGATGGTCTGTAATACTCCTTGTCCTGCTCCTACTTCAACATTTAGGCTATACCCCACAACCCCTTCTGGATCTCTACCTTTAAGAAAGTTTTCTCCCTCCTCCTATGAACTCAGTTTATAGCTCTCCTTATCAAATCTGCAAGCCTCTTGGCAAAAATATTCTTTCCAGCAGTGGTGAGGTACACCCCATGTTCCCCCAATAGCCCATCTGAATGAAATAGCAAACCTGGTCCAAGAATCCAAATATGTCCTGCCAGCACCATCTCTGGAGCCAGTTGTTCACCTCCACTATTATTCTTTCCCTTCGTGGGCCACGTGGGCAATAGAAATGTTATATATATATGCAAGATTTTGAGATCTTCTCTCTTTAGAAAGAAATAGTGTACATGTGGTGCTGAAGTGCTGAACTGATATTGAAGTCACTGCTGCTGCATGCCAGAGTTATAAAAGAAATGAAGTTGCCAATATCCAGTTAGTTTCTACCAGGTTTCATATGCACCTGTGCTGCTTCTATGACTTTTGGGGTAAAGGACTGAACATGCATACCTTCACTTCCTTAGGTAAATCATAAACTTCATTTTAAGGTATTGTTTATTTTTCAAGTCTGATGAAATTATTTGAAGATCAAAAAAGTTTGCCTATTTGTATGAAATTGGCCTAATAATTATATGTCCCTTATATGAACAGCATATAAGGTTATCCAACATTGTACACTACATGTCCGTAGGAGGACCTTTCAAACCATTCTTTCTACTACCACAACAAGTGTTTGTGATGTTCCATACAGAATAGTTTGCCTCTATATAGTGTAGAGATGGGAAAAGGCACCGTCTTTGCTGACTGGGATACTATGGGATGCTGTAATCTGAAAAGCAACATGATACAGTCCAGGGTCAGTCTCTGTTGAAGCCAACAGGATATAAATGTTCTACATGCATCCAAGTTTGAGTTTGATGTTTTGTTTTCTTGAAGCTCTGGGTCTAGCTTGTAGTTCATAGACAAAAGACAATTGTCAGGCCCTTTTGGTCACCCTCCGATGTAGAGTTAGGCATGCTTAAGGTAGATGAACTCAATGGACTTAACTATGCCAATGTGTTGGGACTATGGCCCAAAATAAAAAGGAGACCACAAACGGTTCAGTAGCAAACAGTGGCTCACCTTGATTGTGCTTTTTGCTTGCTCACAGCACTTCTCTCTGCTGGCACACTTACAGACATTTCACTCACTCAAAAGTTTTAATTTTTGAATACTGTAGGTTTTTTTTGCTGCCAATAAGCTCTGTATGCTAATCAGAGATACTCAGATAATCAGGAGAAAGTGAATATAGTACTGTAATGAACGTTTTGGTGATGGGGAAAAATAAAATTGAACAGCACAACAAAGGAAACATCCTGTTGCCCCTCTTAAAATGTTGTTCGCATTCACCTCATTCCAGTGTAGAGCATTAGCTAATTGCTGAAACAAAATACATTGACGCCCCACCTATCCCGGGGGTTAGGGACCCGACCTGACCTGCAATAATTGAAAATCCGTGATATGCGGATGCAGGTTGGGCCAGGCTGGGCCTGGGGGGCCTAGCTGGGGGCTCTTGTACTTACCCCCAGCCAGTTGCTATCCCAAACAGGCCTGTGAGGGACTTCCCGGGACTTCTGGAGGCCCCAAAAGTCCTCCCTGCGAACAGGAAGTATATCCGGATCACAAAAAATGATTTCTGAGGCCTTCAACAAGCCTAGAAAGGCCCTCAGAAGCCTCAGAAATGATGTTTGGCAATCCGGATGTGACTTCCGGTTCATAGGGAGGCCCTTTTGTGGCCTCCAGAAGGCCCAGGAAGGCCCTCGCAGGACCGTTCAGGGAAGCGCCTGTCCTGGGGTAAGTATGGGAGGCCTGAAACAGGCCTTTCCTCCCTTACCCCAGGGGGCCTTTTTTTCATATATTGCAGTCCCGTGATAGCGGGACTGCAGTATATGAACCGTGAAAGTACGGGGAACCACTGTAACTGAAAACTGGCAATAACCTTACAGAATTTAAAATATTTATGAATGTCTTTGGCTCAGAATTAGTGAGTTAGTGTTCTAAATGCAAGAAAATATGGAGGTGGTGAAATCTGTGATAGTCGATTTGAATAGTCCCA
The DNA here is from genome assembly GCA_037367245.1 of Phrynocephalus guinanensis. NCBI lineage: Eukaryota > Metazoa > Chordata > Lepidosauria > Squamata > Agamidae > Phrynocephalus > Phrynocephalus guinanensis. The sequence continues at coordinate 129,255,610 of CM074733.1, forward strand.
GGACACAGAACTTGGAAATGCTAGGGTTTTGTTTTTTTACTATAATTCCTAGGCTCACTCCACACTGTTGGGGTGTCGAGTGTGAGTGGTTCTGGGCATCATAGGTGCAAACAGTCACTTTGCAAAGTGCATGTATTCCAATGGTGAACGTAGAGATTTGAAGTTTGAGGCTGCAGTGTGGGAGAGGGAAGTAGCAACAGCTTGTTTCCAGCCACAAGGCATCACAATACAATAAACACCACTGAGCTGAATGAGGCTTGGCTACAGAGTTGCTCCCTGAATCTGCAAAATGAGGGGTTTTGTGATGCACGATTGTAACGGTGAACAAGGCTCATGATGGGGAAATGCGGAACTGGCTGCCAAACGCCACCACTGAAATAAATCGGACCTATCCCTTTTTATATATGGAAGGTGTTGTTTTGGTTTGAAGGATCTCCCTCTCTCTCCGGCACACATGCTTACTGATCCTTCATCCAGGTTAGAGAATAATCTATTTGAAGGGCTCCCCCTCCCTGTCCCCCAGATGTCACGAAAATGGCAACTGCTTCTAAAGAGTTAATGCTGATATTAAACAGGGTTCATCCCAGCATTACCATCCAGCCATATGTCCCTGTTTTTTTTTTAAAAAAGAGAATGAATTCATGATGCATTTTCATTAGGAAATATAGTACATTATAGATAAACTGTAATTAATATGAAATGTCCCAATATTTTAGTGAGTTGGTCCAGGAAGTAAATGAGAGAAACTGTTTAAATTTATTATAGAATTGTTTGGCTATATTTTATTCCCCACATTTGTATTTTGCTCTTTTTCCAAGGGACACATCTGCAGCATCTATGGAGCTCAGTCCATCTATCAGTCCCAACTAGAGTAGACCCACTTAATCACTGGATAAAATCACTGGATAAAATAAATAAATAAATAAAATGTTGACTTAGCAAACTCCGTTTATTCTCTTGGTCTGCTCTAGTCAAGACCTGTAATTTGGATAGGCGTTGTCCCATTTCACTCTTTCCTGTCTCACGTGTTGTCATGGGTTCAGTCCATATATGCTTCTCTGGGATGTTACTACAACCAGCATCATGTAGCAGAGAAAGTGTCTACTGCTTTCACACCTCTTCATGCCATAAAGCTTCATGCCAGATCATTTTTAAGACAAGTTAGGCAATAGGTAGAGGTTCCAGAATGGGAGAGTCATGGGGCCAGGACATCTGCTCATAGGTTCCACTGGAGTTGCTGGATGAGTTTCTCCACATTTTGTGGCAGAGACAACAGAGCTACTACCTTGCCAGGCTCTTTACTTCCAGAGCACTAGGTCACGAATGAAATTGGGAATGGTTGGCAAGGCAACCCATCTTGCAGCACCGAAGTTACCATCATTCTGCCTTACCTAGCAGCACTTGCACAGTCCTTCTGACCAGGGAGTGGGAAGACAAGATCTAGTTATGCAGTTGAAGCAGTCACCACCATCAAGGTGTACTTATAAGCTCAGCAAATGTAGGCTCAGTGGGGAGGGGAAGTGCATCAGTATGGTTGGGATCTGACAGTGGACTGGGTTGGTCAACAGTATAAGGATTAGGACTTCAAAGAGTTATTTTGCTAAAAAAAACATGCCCACAAACTCCCAGCCAGCATGGTTACTCATGAAGTGGAAGGCCAAAGAGGCTTGGTTTAGAAAGCATGTGCCACTATTGGAGAGAGAATATACAGTAACATGTTCAAAACATCCTTTGTTAATCTGGAAGTTGAGTCATGGCAACTGGACTTCTTTTCTTGAGAGAGCAAAACATTTCACTGCTCATCCAAGCTGCTTCATCAGTCTGAGGGAAGTTACTGGTGTAAATTTTGCAGGACAGAAGATACACTACTGGACAGGGCGACAGCATTGGAAAGCTGAAGTAGTTAGGCCTTCCATATTTCCTAAACCATCTCATGTGTTGATGTTTGACTCTGCAAGCAGTACTGGCTGCAAATACATTTGTCAGAATGTACTGTCTCAGTTCCTAGGTTATTGTCTAAATGTGTTCAATGTGTGCCTTTCTGACTAGTTCCTCTTTTCATACTCCTTTGGATAGAATATGACTTTGGACTATGGAAATGTGAAGGATCAGCCACTTATTGTCCTCTTGAAACAAGAGATGTCTCCCCCCCCCAATTGCCCTGAACTCTTTAAAAGCGCCCTCATAAAATCTATTAGCACACTCCTAATAAACATGGTTTGTGGCAGTCTCTTCCCTTATTGAATCACCATTAAAATGTGTGGATTTAAAACTTTTTCTTTGTTACTTCCAAACTAAACCATGGCAGCCCCTGTGAGGTAGGGCACTAATAATTCCTTGGAAATGCCCAAATTAAACCTGGATATTAGAGTAATAGTTAGTTTCTAGTGTCTGAGGATTCTCAGTCATCCAAATGAGATTATCTGGGACTTGAGTCATGGCAACTGGACTTTTTGTGAGATCAAAATGTTTCGCTACTCATCCAAGCAGCTTTGTCAATCTGAGGAGAGTGGTCAGGCCTCCAATTTATAGTTCACCTTGATTTCACACCACCCTGGTTTGAATAAGCTCATTAGGTGGCCTGGGCCTGAATAGGCCTGTTAGATGTAAAATGGCCTAGGGTGCATGAAAGTCCCACCTATGCAACCCTTCCCAACACCCATTAAGTATGGGTCATTAGCTGTGGCCTTCCTGGTGGAGGTACGAAGTGCTTCAGATTTGTCCAGGGAATCAACGAAAGGTCAGCATGCTAAGTGGCAGACAGATTGTGCCTGAGTTCCTCACCTCTGTTGTGAGAGGGGTTTTTCAATACACACATGAATAGCTTCCTTGACCCCTCTCTCAAACCACCTATCTTCTCTATCAATATGTGTACATCCTCATTTTTGAATAAGTGTCCTGTTTGGTTTCTCCAAACAGCCACTAAACAGGAGGATGGCCCAATAAAGGAGGGGCAATAGCTCAGGACCAGAATCAGCAGTATTCCTTCATTTGAAGAGCAAAGGACACTCATTCAAAGATCAAGATATACAAATATTAGACAGAGAGGATAGGTGGTTCGTTTAATGAGCCTATTCGGATCAGGGTGATGTGAAATCAAGGTGAATTATAAATTGGAAGCTTCACACCAACTTTCCTCAGGCTGACAAAGCTGCTTGGATGAGTAGCAAAACATTTTGCTCTCACAAGAAAAGAAGTCCAGTTGCCATGACTTAACTGTCTGTTAGTTTCTAGCGATATAAACAAACATGTCAGGAGCTGATTGGCTGGTTTGTCTCTCCTCCCAACATGCCAGAGTTAGTTCTATAGTGCGTAGAGATGCAAAATGTCTGGAAATTTTGAAGCTCGGAAACCCCCCCCCCCCATTTTTTGTTGTTTTTTTTCAAGAAAAAAACAATGGGATTTTTTGGAAAAATTGAAAAAAATGCTATATTAGCATTCCCCCCCTCTTACAGCTTGAAAGTCATTCTTACTTTAGGAACATAAAATTTGACTTGGCATAAAATTATCACAACTAGCATATTAAAATATAGTGTATATACAAACAATTATTACAAACAGAATTTACTTTTTAAATAATATTTATTTGTAACTTTAAGTAACAAATGAACGAAGAATCTCCTGAACTGTTTACTAGTTTATGTGGGAAAAAAGAACCGCTACAAAACAATGTTTATAAATCCAGAATTAACAATTATTCATATTTCCTCTCCACAGTATTAAATAAAAATAAAATAAAAGCCTCATTCTCATAAAAAGAATTGAAGAGGGGGGAAATGTATAGAAGGGAGTGGGACTAAGTTTCAATGAATGGGAGTGAAATTTAATCAGAATCATTTTTGTTGCTCTGTATTTTCTTCCAATGCTCTGAGGCCCAGTGAAGAGGACAAAACAGAATCAAACATACCTATCCACTTGCAAAAATAAAAGTGAAACCTTTTCCTTTTCTTTGTGACAGTAGCAGCACCTCCAAAATGCATCTTGTTCTTGCATTGGAGTGTTCAGTTTCTAACCTAGGACTTGCTTGTCCTCAGTGCACAGAAATTAGAATAATCTGATACTATGCATATTTTTTAGAAATGAATTGGAAAATATTTGAACACCCTATCTTTAAATACTTTATTCATCATGTTAAAAATAAAAATTTCCATAATCATTTTTCTTTTTCTTTTTTAATTTTTCCAGTTTTTCAGAACCCCCCCCCCCAAAAGGCTTCAGGGAAGAATATGAAAAAAAAAATCCCCTGAATTTTTCCATTTTTTTCCTGGGCCTTCACATCTCTAGTCAGGTGTCAAGGGAAACAAATCCAAGAGCCAGCTTCCTGCTAGATTTGCACATCTCGGTAAAGAAACTGGGTTTTGTCTAGCTGTTCCCCCTGTAAACAGGGTGATGGGACAATATGCATCAGCTCTTTGCTAACAGAAGGCTGGGCTCCCCTTATTGGGATATGGCTGGGCTCAGTACTGGCATGCAATCGATAAGCTCTTTGCTTTGCACTGGTTTGGGCCTTGGCCTAAGAAGAATTCCTAACCCTTCCAAACTCACACTGACATAAATCTCTTGGCCTTTCAGTCATCTCTAATGTGTTTGTTTTTGTCTTCATTTTGTTATAGATACTGAAATGTCCACCTCTTAGAAAAATGCAGTTGATCAGCCTTTATTGGATATCTATTTTTTATTCTTTTCTTTTGTGTTGTTGTAAACCGCCCGGAGTTCCACTTGGAAGATGGGTGGTATAAACAAACAAACAAACAAACAAACAAACAAACAAACAAACAAACAAACATTGTTTCTAAACTGTATACAAATTAAAAATGAGTTCTTGGCCCATTCTTTTTACAAATTCAAACCACATTTAATCCATTTTGAATATAAAAATGCATTTAAACTAATAATAGGAAAAATACAGGTGCTCACTTAATCTATTTTACCAGTCTTCAGGATGATTTATTTCCCTGATGTCTCATGTTTGTCTCTCATTCTAGGACTTTTAATGGCATTGTAATGTCTTCAGTTTCTCTAAAGATAGAAATGCTTATATGTTTTGATTTCTTGCTCCCTTGATTAACAAGGGAGATTTCAGAAACCAAAATTTCTTTTCTAAATATTCATTTCCTGTGTTCTACCTTAAATAGGGACATTCCACTAGCCATTAAATACAATATTTCCCCCAAAAAAGTATTTGTTTACACAGGCAAGTCATAAGAGCAGTGCATGTTGTATACAGGCTCGAAATGTGTATGCAAAGCAAGGTAAGCATTTTATGGTTGTTAAAATCTCTGACTAAGCCCCAGGCTTAAAAGGCTTGGCATTTCTGCTCTAGGGTATCATGGTACAGTGAAAGCAAATTGATGGGGGTCCATTAGCATGAATGATGGCTTCCTTTTACACACAAGTCAATTTGCAGGTAAAGTGTTTCACACTGTCAGGAGATAAAGAAAGCGTTTTTTTGAAAATGTCCTGAAGCTGATCTTGAGGCAGAGGAGGGTTTCACTTAAGCCAAAACAACTCTTTGTTTACATTGATCAGGTCTGCTCTCCACCCCAGAAACTGCTCAGCTATTTTTTCCCCAGGGTGACAAATTAAAAAGGAGATTGCTAGGTCACCTGCAAATTGACATTTTAGGTTCTGTCTTTCCTAAGTTTCTTCACATTTCAGGGTATAAACATATCTGTCAAGTTGTGTAAACAGCCTTTTACTTTTGGAAACTATCTGATGCCACGGAAGCTGTAACATGTGTCATCTTCAGTGTATTGAAAGGGCAGAAGGAATGTACTTCGGTACACTGAAACTAGTAGAATATTATTAACATAAAATAGGAATAAGAATAAAGGAATTTAGGAAGTGTTCTTCTTTAGAGCCTAGTTTTCAGTCAGTCCATTATTGACTAGGGATATTCAAGGTTGGGCAGTGAAAGACTCTCACACTGAAGAGGCACGGATGCCAGTAAAATCTGTTAGTACTGGATTTGATGGACTGGTAGTCAGTATAGGACAACTAATGTTTGTCTGATTGTTGTGATGTAAAGAATCTTGCAGAATTCACGGAAGCTGTAAACAAAACGATGGTAATTCTATCTGTATTTTTCTCAGAATGACAATATTGAGATCTAATGTGGTAATTGAATCCATTACAAATCAAAGTTTCTTGAAAGGACTGCAGATTTTAACAGAAATATTTAAGGCCTTGGTAGGTGAGATAACCACATCCTAGCTCATCTATTTTAGTGGTATATATATTTACATAGATATTTGAAATAAGGGGAAATGAATAAAGATCAGAATGGTTATAACAGTAAGACCAATATGGCGCTTGAGACATAAGAGAAAGAGAAAATGTTAATGTTTTTCAAAAGGGTGAGCAGTTCATAACCCACATGAAGAGCAATTTTAGATACCAAATTTCTGGAAATACATACTTAACCAAAACCAAATCTGGAACTACAAAATGCCAAGTGTGAGGCAAAAACAAAAACAAAAAAAACAGTCATGCTACAGACAGCAATGGTTAGACCAAGGATGACCAATAGACAACCAAGAAGAAAAACCTGTCTCTAAAACTTCTATTTTTCAATAAAATTATTATTTGCTAATAGTTAAATATCGAGCTAGCAGAGTAATAAAAATCCCAATACTGGCTTGAGCCAACTAGAGAAATTTAATAAGAGTGAACTCTCATCCAAAATACTGAGTCTGCATTTTATAGTTTTACCTATAAAAAGAAATCATAGGGAATTATCAGTTATTTTGAATCAGTCAGAAATAGCTCTCTGTCTTGGTAACTACACCATGGCCTGGTTGCTCTGATACATCAAATGTCTCTATCTACAAATTACAATGTTTTGTTATCAAGTTTACACATGTCTTTTGTGGTTAGACAGACACTTCTCATTTTCTCTTTATTTAAGTTGTTGTTAAGTTATTATCATGTATCTTGTCATGTTTTTTTTAACAGTCACTAAAGTTTTGAGCTGTTCTGATTAAAAATACCAAGGCATTTGAAATGTTCTGTTTGGTTTGATTTATGACTCAGATGATTTGTGGAATAGCTGATGGTCTTAGAGTCAAAACCACAACAGTACTGGGAAGAAAGGGATGGGGCCTCCACCTTTCAACAGCTCAATCTCTTGACCGGCTGGAAAAATTTCCCATTTGCACGGCTCCAAGATTTTATGAATGTAAGATCTGTTATGGAACTTTTCTAGATGGGACAGTTGTATGACATTGTTTTGCCCTCCTTTTTGCTGTCTTTAAACTGGATTTATTATGATGCAACAACACTTGTATTCAAACCAAAAAGGAGCAGTATGGAGTATGCAATATCCATTGTGGTGTAATGGATACCATAAAGGTGTGGGTTCTAATCGCCTCTCAACCACAGAAGGTCATGGTGAGACTGGAACTGATAGAACCACGCCTTAAATATCTCACTTATCTTGAAAGCCCTGCTAGAGTTGCCATTAGTCAGTTCTAATTTGAAAACATAACAATAACAGGGAGCCATGCAGCTCCTGAGGTTCCTTTTTGTTGTTCAGTTGTTCAGTCGTGTCCGACTCTTCGTGACCCCATGGACCAAAGCTCGCCAGGCCTTCCTATCTTCCACTGCCTCCCGGAGTTTTGTCAAATCCATATTGCTTGCATCGATGACACCGTCCAACCATCTCATTCTCTGCCGTCCTCTTTTCCTTTTGCCTTCAATCCTTCCCAACATCAGCTACTTTTCCAAGGACTCCTCTCTCCTCATGAGGTGGCCAAAGTACTGGAGCCTCAGCTTCAAAATCTGTCCTTCCAGTGAACATTTGGGGTTGATTTCTTTCAGGATGGATGGGATTGATATCCTTGCAGTCCAGGGGACTCTCAAGACTCTCCTCCAGCACCACAGCTCAAAAGCATCGATTCTGCGGCGATCAGCTTTCTTTATAGTCCAGCTTTCACTTCCATAGTCCTAAGAGGTGCTTTCTTTTTCTTTTTGTGAGTTTTGATAGCAAAGTTGGAAGGGAGGGTGGGCAAGGCCTGAAAAATCTTCTCCAGGGATCCTTGTTAACGGTGAAAAGGAGGTGGATGACACAGGAAAGCTGAAGCCAGTCAGCCAGGCAGCATATTGAAATGTGCAGGGGCTGAAAGTCTCCTTACTGTAAGCCACCTTGGGTCCTTTTCCAAGGAGAAAGGTGGGGTAAAAATACTCAAAAATAAAATAAAATAATAAAAATACATAAAGTGACAGAGAGGAGAAAGGTAGAGAAGGTGGACAAAAGGAAGTAATTCAACAGCAAGTAAGGACTCCACAGGAAGAAGCAAAATTAAAACTGCTCCCTCCATAGTTGTCCCAAAATAAAACAAGCAAGCAAACAAACAAACAAACAAGCAAATGAATGAATGTTTGTTATTTTAAAAAGTAGATAGGTTAGGATACAAGCTTTGATCTGTAAAGGAAAATAGGCACAAAATAATGCAAGGACTCGGGCTGGTGGCTTAGCCACACTGGACAAGACCTCTTAGCAAGGTTAGACTACAATCTCCTGAGCCTGACAATCTCCTCCTCCTAGACAGAGAGCACAACTGATTAAAACAAAGCAAGAGTTCTGCCTAAATACCGCCCTATAACACTTAAAGCACTCTCTGGGCAGTTTGCAATTTTAATTATGCAGGCTACACATTAAAACCTACTTATACCTTCCTTCTTCAGCTAACTATGTATTTGGAGCTGACACCTGGGTGGGGTTTCAGCAGCTCAACTATATAAACTTAGGGCTGGGGCTGGGATTTGATTGGAGACAGTATCTCCTTTTGCTCCAGACTTTGTCTGCCTTATATCCTCACCTTTGCTGCTGACTCCTTGTATATGACTTGGCTAATGGCTATGCTTCTTGGACCTTCTCTGCTTGTTTTCTGTTTGACCTGGCTTGACATCTGTAGAGCTCATGGACTTTGGCTTCAGCTCATCCTCCACTTGGTCTGCTTGACTCACCTGTAGGATTATGTTTGTTGGATCTCTGCCTAATGCTACAAGTGTCCCAGCCTGCATAGACTTTGCTCTTGGGCCTTGGCTGTGTAGACCCGGACAGTAAGGTCAAAAGATGCAGCAACTAACAATAGTTTTTATTGAAAAGACTCTGTTTTTTAATATATGGGTTTTATACTAGAACTCTCCAGTATACAGTATATGGAAATTAAGATGTTGGGCACATAATATGCATTACTTTGAGTTTGCTTGTAGAAAAACATATTTTGTGATTTTAATACTGGTTCTCTTATTTGGAGATCTCTCCCCCCCACACACACACACCTCCCAGCAGATATTGCTTAATACAGCTGCCTAGCAAAGAGGCCATCCCTGGCATGAGTGTAAAGGGCCCTTCACATAAGGGGGTTCTACAGCTTTTTGAAATTCCTCGCATCTAATATTAATTGCCATCCGCCACATGTTTCTTGATTGTCTCAAAGAACTCTAACATCTTGGTGAGTCAAGATTTAGTCAAGCGCTTACTCATGGATACGTGTAGCAGCTGCAGCTCTCATAAAGCTTTCCAGCCATAAACAGTAGATGTTGATAGTTCTGAAATGCCTTTAGTGCCAGCCAGAGTTTTTTTTTTAAATGGGATCTTGCTCCTTTGAATTCTCTGACATGGAGGATAATTTTGGTGGCAACTAGTTATTACATATATTTAATAGAACACCAACAATAAACTTAAATCTAAAAGGCATCTGGGCCCGTTTGCTTTTTACTTGCAAATCTACAGATTAGTTCTACGAACTGTAAGAAACCAGCTCTGGCCACAGTGATACATGACCTAGTGACATCCCGGATAGACTGTAATGCACTCTATGTGGGGGATACTGATGAAAAGCTTCAGGAAACTTCACTGGGTCCAAAATCTGGGGCGGGGTACAGGGATCATGTTACACCCCTATTAAAGCAGCTCCACTGGCTACCAATCACCTCCTCGTCATCCCCAGCTCCCTCACCCCCCCCCCGCTCTCCTCAACTGGTGGAGTTTGGGCCTGTTTCTCATTTGGAGGCCTCCAGGGCTATTGCCCATTGCCGTCCCGCGACCACCCCCTTCGACCCTTGCCCATCTTGGCGTATCAAATCTGCCAGAGGGAGCATGCCCGAGTGGGCCGCGGCCATCGCCACTGCCTCCTTCAGCGAGGGTTTTTTTCCCTCTCGTCTGAAGGAGACGGTGGTTAAGCCCATTTTGAAAAAAACGGGATTGGCATCGGACCAATTGGCCAACTATCGTCCGATTGCCAATGTTCCCTTCATGGGCAAGGTTATCGAGAGGGTGGCTGCGGTGCGGATTCAATCATATCTGGAGGAACAGTGGTGCCTTGATCCTTGCCAGTCCGGTTTCAGGCCTGGCTGGGGTACCGAGACAGCTTTGGTCGCGCTGCAAGATGACCTAATCCGGGCGGCCGACAGGGGTTCCTCTACCCTGTTGGTTCTCCTGGATTTGTCAGCGGCCTTCGATACCATCGACCACGGTATCCTACTGGACTGGCTCCGGGAGGTAGGGATCGGAGGCACTGTTCGCAGTTGGCTCCGGTCCTTCCTTCAGGGTCGGCTCCAGTATGTGCAGCATGGCGGAGAGTTGTCGGCCCCGTGGATGCTCCCTTGTGGGGTTACGCAGGGCTCGTCTCTCTCCCCCATGCTGTTCAACATCTATGTAAGGCCGCTGGCTGGGGTCATTAGGAGATTTGGAGTGTGTTGTCATCAGTATGCTGATGACACACAGCTCTATCTCTCCTTTACCACCTCTGCAGTGGAAGCTGTCCGGTCCCTCGACCAGTGTCTGGAGGCGGTCATGGCTTGGACCAGGGCCAACAGGCTCAAACTCAACCCTGAGAAGACCGAGGTGATGTTCTTTGGGAGTTCCCCGTCTGGGTACGGAGGCCCTCTCCCCAGTTTGGAGGGTGTTTCCCTCCAGCTGGCGGAGAGGGTTCGGAATCTGGGCGTGGTCCTGGACCCGGCCTTGTCCCTGGAAGCTCAGGTGGTGGCCGTTGCCAGGACTGCATTTTTCCATCTTCGCCAGATTGCCCAGATTCGCCCCTACCTAGACGGGGACTCCCTGAGAACAGGAATAGGAATAGAATAGGAATAGGAATAGGAATAGGAATGCAATTTATTGTCATTGTATAAATACAACGAGATTAAAAGTGCCATCCAGTCAGTCATTCACACAACCCAGCATAAAAATCCAAGACGTAAAATCTACAATTTAAAAACAAACCATCCATACACATACTCCAACATTCACATGCCAAAACATCACTTACACTCATTTAAAACTGACATAAAAACCAAACACACCCACATCCCTACACTCTTTCACCTAACAACATTCCTACACAATCCATAAAAACTACAATTTAAAAAACAACAACAGCCATACACCCATACGATATATATGTAACACATTCAACCCAATATTACCCGTCAATTTAATTTTTAACAGAATTTAGCATGGATAATGCTAGTGGGTAAAAACTATTTTTGAATCTTTCCGTCCTTGTTCTAATAGATCTATACCTTCTGCCTGATGGTAGTGGTACAAACAGAGAGTGACCAGGATGAGAAATATCTCCTACAATATTCTGAGCTTTCTTAAGACAGCGGGATCTGTGTAATTCCTCCAATGTGAGGAGTGGGCATCCGATGATCTTCTGTGCCATATTGATAACCCGCTGGACTGATTTCCTCTGAACAGTGGTCCAGGCGCTGGTGATTTCGAGGTTGGACTACTGCAACACCCTCTACATGGGGTTGCCCTTGACTCTCCTCCGGCGATTGCAGCGGGTGCAAAATGCAGTGGCCAGACTGGTGGTGGGTGCGCGCCGCTATGACCGCATCACCCCGGTCCTGGCCCGGCTGCATTGGCTACCCATTGCCTCCCGGATCAGATTCAAGATCTTGGTTTTAGTTTATAAAACCCTCCATGGCCTGGGCCCGGCCTACCTGGCAGAGCGGATCGCCCAGCGGTCAACTTCGACCCGACCGGTTCGGCAGGTGCGGGCGCACTCGCTTTGGGTTCCAACTCCCCGAGAGGCCAGGCGTTCCCTTACCCGGAGCCGGGCCTTCTCGGTGGCTGCTCCATTTCTATGGAACAGCCTACCCAGCGAGGTGCACTCTGCAGAGTCCCTGCTGGCTTTTCGCAAAGCGGTGAAAACTATTCTATTCCGCAAGGCCTTTGGTGACCTAGTTTAGCCCCCAGTGTTTTTTTTTTTTTTTTTTTTTTGCCGCCATCGACCACTGACCACTGTCTATTATGTTAGGACTTGATAGAGTAGCAGTGAGGCTTGGAACTAAAGGGTGCTCCCCTGCTGTTGTTTTCTGTTTTTTATTGTGTTTATATTGTTATGCTGATTTATTTCTCTTGTCATATTGTATTGTATTGTTCTATTTGCTGACTTGCTCAGCTGTGTTAGCCGCCCAGAGTTCCCATTGGGAAGATGGGCGGGATATAAGTCTAAAATAAATAAATAAATAAATAAATAAATAAATAAATAAATAAATAAATAACTGCTCGCCTTCTCTTTTAGCTTTAATGTAATGTTGTCTATTAATGCTGTAAGATGTCCCTCAGTTCCCTGTTCTCAATACTTGAACATGTCTTAATTGTACTGGATTTGTATATTATCCCTCATTATGTAAGCCACCTTGGGTCCTTTTTCCAAGGAGAAAGGTGGGGTAAAAATACTCTTAAATAAATAAATAAATAAATAAATAAATAATAGTACATTTCCTCCCACATGAAGACAGACACAGACATATAGAATTTATGTTGGCAGTTGCACAAGTTTCTGACCAGAAATTCAGTCATGTATTCAGCTTCTGTTATCAAACGAAAACCAAACACTGAGTCATAATTTGCTGGGAAAAGTGAAGATCCAAAACAATGGGCAAGGACTCAGAATCTGATTCATGTGCATTCCTGAACAACTTTCACTAAGTTTGAAAAATTCCCTGGGACTGTGAAGAGAAAGATTGCTGTTTCTTAATTGTTTTCTCTTTCTTTGTTTTTCTCCATTTATCTTATTAAACTTAGGTTTTGAGTGTTTTTGTGCAAGCATTATCTTTAAAAAAAGTTCTAGAGCCCAAGTTGACTAGACCACACTCTGCCCTGCTTAAGGAGATGGGGTCAGCTGTAATGAACAGGATGTCCCTGCTGTGGTAGCCTTCTGAGAACCAGGAGACTAATGCAAGTCCATCTCTCAGTGCCTGCCTCCTCTGAGGGATCAGATGTGAGAAAGTTGTGTGCCTCATTCTTGCAAACATCTTCCCAAGTGGTGAAAAACAGCCACAACCCAGCAGTACTTGACGCACACTCCAAGGCACTGGAATTCAGCAATTGTAAATGTCAAATTAAAAAACAAAGGAAAGTTATCACAGAGAGGACTTAATTTTAATAATTCAACGTGTTTATGAGATAGCAGCCAGTATCCTATTTTATAGTTCCACCTGTGCTGTGGGAGTGATACCAGTGGCAAATTATTACTAAGTTTAAAAAAAAAGTTCTTTTCAGTTTCAGGACCCATATGACTTCACCATATCATTGTGCAGCAGTCATGAACAGCGTGCTGGTGACATTCCTGTTGAGTAGGTGGAGCTATGCGATAGGGCAAGGCTGTCCAACTTTCAACAGCCCACGGTCTACTTTAAATTGCCTGCAGTCTAAGCCAAGATGGAGTTGGGGAGGGGTATAAGACACCCTTGTTGCCATGATTTGAGGGAAAGGGGGGGGGAGATACTGGTCAATGTTTTTGTGGGAATGGGAGGGAGGGACTACTCGAGGCAGAGGAAGGGAGAAGAGTGCTTTCTATTTGGGGAGTAGGAGTAGCACCCCCATCTTTCCCTCCCACCCCCCAAGGAAAGCGGCCTTCTCTCTCCCCTCGCCATCTTCGTGACCCCATAGACCCAGGTGGGGGCACCTCTCCCCAGTTCTATCCCCTCCCCCAATAGAAGCCCTTGGGAGAGGGGGCGGCAGTGAGGCCTACGGTGGCCCCCCTTACCCCTCTTTCCTAGACCCCATCAGGCTTTGCAGAGAGGGCTCCTTACCATTGTGGGAGGATGGCAGTTGTGGAGGACGGGGAGGCAGCAGTGGGGCTCCCAGCATGCGGGGTGGAGGGGGAGGGAGTGATGGAGTGATTGAGGGGGAGGGGGCAATGGCCTCCTTCCTCCCCTCTGCTTCCTCCATGTTGGGGCTGGGGCTCCAACTCCTTGGCAGTCAGGAGGAGGGCGGCGGGAGCAGTGGCCCAGCCAGGATCCTCCTGCACCCACTGCCCGAGCACCCATCATCCCCACCACTGACACTCTAGCTCCGCACCCGGCTTCCCTCACTTGCTCAGCTGGCTGGCCCTCCTCCTCCTCCTGCTGTTGTTGCTGTCACTGGTGGTGGCCGCATGCCTTGCTGGTGCTCTGGATAAGGAGAGTGGAGACTCATACAGAGCAGCTCAGCAAGGGGGTGGCAACCCCCCCCCCCGGAACACACTGCTGCTGGCAGTGGATCAGGAGGCTGGCAAAGACCTCACGGGCTACTTCAAACAGCCCCGCGGGCTACCAGTTGCCCATGGTTGATGTATTGTGCAGGCCTGCAATAGGGGCTCAATAGTCCCAGTGCCAGGAGAAAAGCAGCACCACAGTGCAGTGAATGAATGAATGAATAAAATTAAAATTAAACAGGATTCTGGCCAGTGGATCTGATTCTGTAGTGTTCAGTTGTATCAGTATGATGCCATTTAAGTTGTTTGCTCTCCATCCTTTAGGATCCTGGGATTTATAGTTTGCTTACAAGTTTCACAGCCCCAGCTCTAGGCAGGGGTCTGTACCCTGCTCTACCTTGGCCCTCTCTTGTGGCTCTTGGCAATTTCCCCTGCACTTCCTGGTCTCTTTTATCCCACAGTATGGATCATTTCTGTTATTGGGTACATTGGTCACTACACCCACATCCCCCTTCCAAGTCTTTTTTTTATCATGGTCTTTTGCCCAGACATTCATATGCATACTGCACAGAAGAGGTGTTTGGAAGCTGACAAGGTACAACATGCTCTGTCCACAGACTCTTGCAATGGAGAAAATGTCTTGAACTCACATAGGAGTCAGTCTAACTGAACTGTCCAAAAAGTATGGTCCATTATTCCATGGAATCAACAACATTGACACAATGGGCCAACTGAAACCAAGGGGTTCCAGCCTGAACATTGCAGAGGATATTTTGCCAACTAAACATTAAGGCAGGGAGTGGGATGGTCTGGAGTAGGATGGTCTGGCCTTAGTTATATCCCATTTGGCTTACCCCAATGCACTCTAAGTGGGACTGCCTTTGGAGAGTGTTTAGAAACTTCAGCTGGTTCAAAAAGCTGTAGCCAGGCAGCTGACTAGCACTGGCTACAGGGAGCATTAGAACAGCTTCATGGGCTGCCAGTACATTTCTAGACTCAATCAAAAGTGGTGGCTATTATCTATAATTTATTTATTTATTATTTATTTATTTGTTTTATGTTTTATTTTTATACCGCCCATCTTCCAATATGGAACTCTGGGCGGTTTACAAGTTAATGCCCTATTGGCTTGGCTCCAGGCTATTTGAAGGATTCTATCACCCCATATGAGCCTCCTCAATGTTTAATATATTCTGAGGATGCCCTTCTCTTCATGCCACCACCTTCCTAAGCCTTTTCAGTGAGGAAACAAGAGATGGTCTTCTCAATGGTTGCTCCTAGCCTTTGGAATGTGTGACCCTGAGAAGCCAGGTTGCCTTTTTCCCTCGTTTCCATCTGTCATCATGAGGCAAAAACTTCCCTTTCCAGTTAGTAAGGTATCACAGGAATGCTCTGTTTACTAAACTTAGAGAGTTTAAAACTTAACATTTTGAAATGGTTTTTCATGTTTTTAATTTTGAGCTATGTTTAATTGTTTAAATATCGTACACACAAACATGGCATTTAAAAACTATTGACTGCTGTGTAGTTTTAACTGTTGTGAGCCTCTATGGGGGGGGGGAAAGGCAGTATATAAATAATATAAATAAACAGATAATATAAATTGGCCCATTGAATCATTGGAACTTGCATGGGTGTTGATCCATCCCGTTCTCGTTGATTTAATGGGCCAAACGGAGTTGTGACTTACCACTGGCTCTCAGCCAAGATCTACTCTACTTCTTAATAAACAACTCCATTGATGAAATAGAAGATAGGCTCCCTTGGAAGCAAGTGCCACTGAAATTGGTGGGGCTTAGTTCTTCATAATAACATGTGGTGTGGGGGAAGGGTCTCAAACCATTGGAAAGCAAAGGAGTACAGTTAATGGTTATGGGGGAAATGAAAAGACGGATGCTTGTGATGAAGAGCAAGTAATGGAATTAGGACATTTTCCAGATGGAGTTTTCAAGGATTAGGTTCTAAGGCCCTAGTTAGCTAGACTGGCTTTGGGGGGCTAAGCTTTATGAATAAGCTATACATGGGTTTTTTTCTTCTTCTTTGAAAATGCTACAGCTCTACGTGGCCCTCATGTTTGATGCAGGAATTCCATACACAAACATGTGCAATTGAATTTTTTTTGAGAAGCCCTAACACTTGATGTTCATTCTGACATGACCGCTTTGTTCAAAACTTTATCTGGAACTTGATAAACATTCTATTTTTATTTTATTTTTTGTCTTTCAAGTATAAACATTTAGAGTAGGATGTGGGGAGTTTTGAATCTATGCTTTAAGTAGTGGTCTTGTGGTAAACTTGAAAGTGCAGGTGCTTATCATGACTCTAACCCTGTAGCAAATGCGCTCTTCAGCAAAGTTCTAAGACTACAACTCCCAGTAATCTAGCCGGGCATCTTAGTCCAAGAACGACTGAGGATCAAAGTAGGGAACTTACACTGACCTATTTGGCTGCACACAATGGGGAACAGGAAAATGATTCTGCTGTGAATTAGCACAAACCAAGTCAGGTTCCCCCAAGATTAATTCATTTTAGCTAACTGCAGAGGAGTCACTAGTAAGAGGAGAGGAAATCAGCCTTGATTGCAGCCTGTTGTCCTTTACATTTTCTCATCTCCACACATGGTGTGTGGGTCTCCTTCCTTCCTTCCTTCCTTTTAAAGGCTTGTTGTCCTAGGGCTAAGGCAACTGTCTGATGAAAGTGGAGGCAGGAGGGGGGGGAGAGAAAAAAGTAAGGAATTAGCACAGAGAGAGGAGCAAGTTTTAAAGTAGTTCTGCTCTAATCATGCCTTTTGCAAACTTGGGCGGTTACTTCACGTCCTACTTCGTTCTGTGATTATGTTCATTCCATCACAGTGTTGTTCACAGTCATGTGGTTTTGTCCCTGTTTAATCCCTGTTTTCGTTTACCCACAGGTGTGATTACTTATCTCAAGACAACTGTTACTTCACGCCCTTGTTTCGTGACAACTACTGGATTTCCCTGGCTTCGTTTAGCCTTTTTTTTATTGTCAGGCTTCGGTTTTTCGATATTTCAAATCCCTGCGGTGGGCGCATGGGCTGTCTTGGGAAGCCTGGCAGGAGGAGCCGGGTGAGCCCTCACCACTTGCTGTGGGCGAGTGGCAGCGTGGGCAGTAAGCGAGACACCCTCGCCCTGATGTCAGCAGTCTGCAGGCTGGCAGGTGAACAGGCAAGGAGAGCTCAGCCCCACCTCCGGGACCCGAGGAGGATGGACCTACGCCTGACAGTGGCTCTCCGCCTGTCCCTTCAAGAGCCACCTTCTCCTGCAGGGACAGGCGGGCAGCCGAGCCTGGCCTGCTGCAGGAGTTCCAGTCAGCTTTCTCAGTTGTCGGATTATTCCTAGAGTGAAAGGGGGAAACAGCCATTGCCGTTACTTCACGTCCCTTGTGTCAGAACAGGAACTGGGAACAAAGTGTGACAACAGAATTCTCCAGCCCAGGGGCAGGTACGGCTCATCACAATCTGTTCCCAGTTCAGGGGGTGTGGTCAGGATGAGATTCTGCTGTCACGCTATGGATGTGAAGTAACCTTTTTTCATACCGGTCCGACTCCCAAGCGGAACAGCAAAGAGGGACAAGAGGGATGTGAAGTAACGGACTTGGACAGCCAGAACAGAGCTGCCTTAAAACTTCCTCCTCTCTCTGATTCCTCAGTCTTTTTTTGTCTCTTTGGTTTTCCCCATCCCCAATTACCTTGATGCTAAAACAGCAAACAAATAAGCAAGCAAGCAAGCAAACAAACAAACAAACAAGTGTTATCAACAATTAGCTATGATCTACTAGCTATGATAATACAGTATAACATTTCACACAACAGATTAAACGGATAGTAGTCCATAGTAGTAGTCCATGGACAGAGTCCATGAATCCATTAAAAATGCCTCAAAACAAAGTGTTTATGGTAATCTTGTGGTTATGAGGCCTAGAGGACTTAACATAAGGACTTTAGGGAACAGCACTACCCATGTCATTTTTCAGAATTTGGAATAGTTACTCATCTGAGAGTAGCACTCCCCTAAAAGTAGTTTTTCCAGACTGCAATCTTTTTTTTGCATGAAACATGAGTTTTGAACTAAACGTTACTTGTGTAATTGCTTGTGCTGATGTCATTTTGTGGGTTTTGTTAAATTAGGGAAGTGGGCAGCCTGTATGTCCCAAGGGTGCAACAAGTCCAGCTGGTTACTGATGTTTAAATCTCAAATCCTCTTTAATTTTGCTCTCTAGGCTACTCTAGTCTCCAAAGAAAGTGGGTTTTTTTTGTGTGAAATGAAACTTGCCAGTCAGCACTTTCTAAAAAAGTGGAAGGTGAAAGTGGTGTTGATCTTAGCCAAAGGAAAGCCTTGTCTCTCTGGGAACCAAGTTTTTGTTGTATCTGATGATGCTTATGTGGTGGCTTTCTTGAGAACTGTCTGAGACCACATTTTGTGACAAGGTCAGATGTCTGGCACAGAAATGCGTCTTCCACAAAGACTGGGGCTTCATATTTTAATGAAATCATAGGACTGGATGAGCTTTATTGCTAGGTGCTTATCCAAAGACCATACCCATCAGATTATTTGGCTGACCATGGTTCATAATCATTTTGCTTGCTTTTGTTTGTTTTTTAAATACATGCAAGACACTGGAAACTGATGACTCTAATTTTGTGGGGGCAACAGATACACTTTCCAGGACTGGGATTCAATCTATCCCTAAAATAGATTCATCATCTGAGATGGCTCTGGTGAAGTTTGCATTAAAATGCAGAGCAGATTCCCTGGGTCCTTCTAAATATGATAAAACTCAATTTAGCGTCTTATCTAGCTTGGCCGTTACAATGTACAAGTTTTCTTCTTTTGCATGTGTGATTGTGTGAAGCATCCCTTCAGTATACAAGCACATTTCATAAATGTTGGTTTCCAGTAACAAAACTTTCAGGATGGGAATGTGTATGTGTAAATACAGGATAGCATGGAAACAGCAGGATTGCACTGAAAATAACTGCAGTGGTTAGCCACAGATGACAACAGATATATATAGAAAAAGGATAGACTTTAGTGCAGTAGGTTTTCTACTCTGTTTCTGAACTATCCAGCCAGCCCACTTAACATAAGTATCCCTAGTATGAAGTTTAATATGCACCATGTCAAACAATTTACTCATGACTTATGCAGGCATAAGGCTGCCTTGACCAACAACTTTTGCTTTACAGGATGATTTAAAAAGGGTGTTTTTTTGTTTTTTGTTTTTGAGATTTACAGTGAGATCTAAGATGGCTCATCATCTTCTAAATGAACTGTACCTGTCTGGGAATCTAACTGAAGTTCAGGAATTCGTTACAGTCAATTGGACTGATGGGCCCCTTAAATGGATATTTTGCATCTGGATGTTCCTATTACAGGAATTATCCAATATTCATGGGTATTGGCAAGTTTCAGGGTCTGTATCCCAAGACTTAGTTTGAGTCTTTGGTGCCATGTCTTGAGTCTCAAGCCTCAAGTCTAAGTCCTTCCCCCACCAGAAAAAAAAGAAGGGTCTGGATGGGTGCCAAATTGTGAGGTGTGTGTGTGTGTGGGGGTGGGGGGTGGGTGGGTGGGTGTGGGTGTGGGTGTCATTACAGTCGTGACTGACTCTACGTGACTCCATGTCCATGGAGTTTTCTTGGCAGGAATACTGGAGTGGTTTGCCAGTTCCTACTCCAAGTGCCTACAGCTCCTGGTATTCCCTGGTGGTCTCCCATCCAAGTACTAACCAGGGCCTACCCTGCTTAGCTTCCGAAATCAGGCAAGATCGCATGTGCTTAGGGCATCCAGGCAGCTAGTCATGAGTTGAGTCTGAGTCAAATCACTGGCGTCTGACTCAACAGCGACTCACGCAACTTGAGTCCCCATCCTTGCCAATATTTGAGTGCTGGCCCATTATTTGGATTACTTTTTTCGGGCCATCCCATTGTAGTGGCTAGTGAGTTGCCAATATATAGTAAAAACAAGGAAAGATCTTTGGGAGTTGGAAGATGTCTAAAAGTTCCAAGAGCAATCACAACACTTTATCGCTCTTGTTGTAAGGGTTTTGTTTTGTTTTGTTTTTCAGATTGGGACATTGGTTAAAAGTCTGGGCCTAATGCTTTGTAAAACTGTAAGCAGCTGCTTGTTAGCCTAGCACAGCCAAATGTTTTCAATTCCACTTTGAAATTGTGAAACGAACAACAGGAATTTTAAGGGAAATGTTGGCCCGTACTGTTCGTGAACTTGCCCTGTGCTTTTTTCAGGAAGTCTCAAAGTGTAAAGCAGAGCTGAGAAAATCCATTTGAATTGACTGCAGATTGGTAGTGATGCAATCTGTGTCTTTACCAGAATGCATTAGGAAAATGCAGACATGCTGTGGTCCATCACATTCTATTTCTATCTAGTTCACAGAACCATTTCTTAGGCGGCTTCCTCCCTGCCAGAGGGGAAAAAGTGGTTGCAAAGCAGAAGGCAAGCCAGCTTCAATTAGATCAGGATCCCACCAGCAATGGGGAGTTGGAAGAAAGAGGGGGTGGGCAAGGCAGAGTGCTCCTTTTGGGGGGAGGGAATGTACTCGAAATAGTCGACATGAGAAATATTGCAATCTGATGCCTTCTGGAAGTATGTTTCCTGTAAATCTCAAAAATCTGTTATAAATTATGAAAAGGAAAATGCTTTCGGGAAGCCTGAAGGGTTTTGTAATATGCATCCAACCAAACTTCCATTCCCATGACATTTTTGTCTAGTGTCCTAATTGGTTCTGCAGGACAGGTGTATCCACTGGATTTTTTTAAAAAAAACTATAACTATGTCATTCATGTAATGATGAATTATTCTTAAACTCTACAGCCCCCCCTCCCACTTTTTTTGGAAGAAAGAAATACAAAGCAAAGGATATGTTTCTAGTCACAGAATAGGGCTTTAAAAATCACCATCATGAAGTTTTATGATTACTGAACCATTACAGCAGCATAGGGACCCATCATTCTCAAGATGTTTAGGAATAAATCTCATTCTTAATCTTATCTTGAGTAGGCCTACTGAATCAACAGGATTGACATTGTGTTGACTTAACAAGTAAAGTATATTCAGTCACTATGGAGTTCATGGAGGACTCGCAACTAGCTTTTTTCAGATTGATGAAGCTGTTTGAATGAGCAACGAAACGCTTCAGTCTCTCAAGAAAAAGAAGTCCAGTTGCCATGACTCAGCTTCCAGATAAACTCACCTGGATGACTGAGAATCTTCATAGACATTCAGTCATTAGGTCTACTCTAGCTGGATCTAACAGTTGGATCTGACATGCAGCCATGATAACTATAGGTTTAGCCAACTCCCCTTGGCCTGTCTCTGTGAGCATTCCCATTTCCACCTAGACTAGCAATTCCACAACTCACACCCACTGCTCTGTTGCATCAGTTACAAATTTCCATTCATGTCTGAAGATCTCAAAGTTCCAATTTTATGTGCCTCACATTCTCCAGTAATTTGAATTCCTAGGCTGGCTCCCCCTTTCCCTTTTTTCCATGCTGTTTCTACAATCTATAGATCAGCTTCCCCACAGCCTGCTGCCTCTCCAGATTTTAGAACAGTGAATTACAGATTTCTTACTGGATGATACTTTTAGTGTAACACATCTTAGAAGTGCACCCAGTTGGAGAAGGTGCCCTGGTTCAGAGGGAATGAACACCTGGCTCAGCAGATATTTTGTGGTTACAACTTTCACACCAAGCATAGCCAGTGGCATGGGCTAATGGAAGATTCAGGATCTCTGGGGGGCTAGATACGAATACCTTGGTCCCTTTAACATTCGACCCAAACTTTTTAGCACATGCAAGGTTAAGAACAGTAAAAGAGAGATGCTACAGTAGGCCTTCTGTTTTCCCATTCTTCTAACATGGCTGAGATGAGAGGGGTGTATCCAGGCCTGCCCATTAGAACCTTTGGGGCAGGACAAAAGTAGTACCTGTACAGGGATACTACTGATACATATGAGGAAATACAGATGGTGGATTCTGTCTTTATCTTTGCCAAGTGTTCCTCAAGGGTCCTACTACAACAGTTAGAAATTTGCCTCAGGCAATATTCACAACACACAAGGAAATGAATGCATACTGGTAGCACAGAAGCTTTTTTCATGACAGTGGTTTGCCTGCAATAATTGAGGCTGGTCAGTGATGACCATTCAGCCCACAGCTGGTGGCTAAACTGTGTTGTAGTTTAAAAGGAGATTATGTAGAAGATCTGAGAAACTGGATGCTGATAGGTCTTGAGAATTTCCTAGAGTATGAAATAAGTTAACAGTATCAGTGTAACGTAATGCATACATGTGCACACACAAAACAGTATAAACAGTATCAGTGTAACGTAACACATACATGTGCACACTCACAACTAGAGATGGGCACGAAACGAGCAATTTTTTGTTTTTGTTTTCGTTTTTTCATTTCGTTACGTAATGAAACGAAAAACAAATTTTGTCTCCAAAATGAAACAAAACGAACCGAAACAACAGACATTTTGCCATGCGTTTCGTTTTCGTTGCGGCAAATACATTGAACTGTAATGAATGCTAACAAAACAGCAATTTTTCATTTTTGTTTTCATTTTTTCGTTTCGTTACGTAACAAAACAAAAACGAATTTTTTTGCAAAAAATTCACGAAAAATGAAAACGAACCGAAACGGACCCCCTAAATGACAAACGACAAACGAAACACCATTTTTTTGAGTCATGCCCATCTCTACTCACAACAGTATCAACAGTATCAGTGTAACGTAATGCATACATGTGCAGACACATATTCTATCCGGGGTTGTCAGGATAGCAACTTCTTCACATTCCTAAGGAAGTTGGCAACACCTGGAGATCAGGGGGTTGACATTCATAACAATGCAGGTGGTTGATCTTTCTGTAACGAGACAAGACTGTATGGATTTCCTGCACTCCCCATAGGTGAGCTGCTGTGCAACATACATTTGTATACCTTTGCCTAGGGTCAATGAACCCTGCTGTCTGTTGGGAGTAGGGGCAATAAATGCCAAGGTATGGAAGCCACCGTACACATTATAGACAAGATTTGTCTTCCTGTACTACTTATTCTGAGATTTGTCTCCCAGCCCAGAGATCTAGGGAAGGTTTGCAGTTCTTGGGGACTTCAGCCAGCACCCTGACACCTGGAAACTCACCTCAGTTGCAGAGGAACAAAGGCTTTGACTGACCCTGCATGCCTGCAGTATTTAACACTGCATTCAAAGTTGATTGACTCAGACACTAATGGAGTGACTGGGTAGACAGGTTCAGGGCAGCCCAAGATCTTCCGCTTCTTCAAATGGTAAGCAAGGTATTGCCTCCCCCCAGCCCCCAAAATCACCATTCAAGGCTGGTCCTGGGAACCTCTAAGCTCTAACAGTGGTCCCCATATGTTCTTAGACTGAATCTCCCAGAAGCCTTCAACACTAGTGGTGCTTGCCAGGATTTCTGGGAGTTTTAGTCCATGAAGATCTGGGGACTAAATGAATTAACTGCTCTGTGAATTAACTTAACTTGAATATGTCTCAAATGTTCTGGGATGTATATTGTCCCTCATTACTGTAATCCACCTTGGGTCCTTTTCCAAGGAGAAAGGTGGGGTAAAAATATTCTAAATAAATAAATAAATAAATAAATAAATAAATAAATAAATAAATAAATAAATAAATAAAATGAGAACTTCTAAGAGCCAGGTCACAAAAATGATGAAGCTGGTTATAGTAAAAGCTGGCCGTTGCACTGTGCCACCAACTGCCTGAACAGCAACGTGCAGGATATGTGTGGAGGACCTGCTGCCATCACTTGAGAGGAGGAGGTGGGTACCTCCTTCTTTAGAGTTGGGCAATGTAGGGGGACAGCTCTCCGAAACAAAGAGAGTGCTCCTGGGGTTATGATGATCAGAGGGTGCACCCCCGGGACTATGTCACCTCTGAGTCTAATATCTCTGTATGGCTCACTGGAAGAACAGTGAGAGGCCAGGGCCTTTACAAAGCCACTGGTTGCTTGTTCTTATTGCAGGTAATTTGTATATGGCATTGCAGTTCTATTTGTGATAAGAAGAGCCCGTGTACTTACTTGGCTTCCTTTTGCTTCCCTTTCAATGGGGTGACAAACATCCCCCCTCCTTGGCTGTTAACTGTTAGTGCTCCTTGTTTTAGAGACAAACATTGCAGACCTTTTTAAAATCCCAGTGAGAGCTCTACTCTGACACTGCATTTGAAACGGGGCGGGAGGTGGGGGAATTGGTTGCTTTCCTTTGGAAGAGCCAGCTCTTGCCCTCAAACTACTGTGTGTTCAAACTCATTCTTGTCTTAGTACATAATGAGCCATCAACATTACATTTTGAATAAACACAACCCTTTGGCATTCCTGGCCATTAAAAAGAAAGGAACAGTTCTTAAAAGTGGCAGAAGCCCTGCTTGTGGGTCAAAAGGAGGCATCACTAAATGGGTGCAGCAAACTTGCCCAGCTTTTCACCCTGGGCGGGTTGTGGTGAAAGCAGGCAGAATGCCTCCCCCATCACAAACCGTGAGCCACTTAGGGATTTTATTTAGGGAACAACCACAGTGGCATAACTAGGAATAGCGTGCATGGAGCACATCACATGTTGCATGTGAAACGACTTGAAATGAAAGCCCTAGAATGCATTTGTTCCTTCTTAAATCAGCATAGATCAGTATCCACCCGAATTGTCTTTTGCATTTCAAACATTAGAGAAAGGCTTAGGCGACTGACTTCTTTGCAAGAATGTCACTTCAATGGTACCATTTAAGCCAGATTGGAAATCTCTAAACAAGGCCAAAGTGTGTTGGCCAGGCATGTACAAATATTGGAGAGAGATAAGCAAGCGGCATAGACTTAGCAGATGTTAATGGTAGAAACTAAGCCAATGCAAGGTCTGATATAGGAGTAGAGAAGACTCTGAAGCGGCTGATATTGCCTGACTTGCCTACTAGGCATATTCATCAACATTCAGAGGTGGCCTAATGACTGACTGCTACATGGTCTTTTGCAGGGATGGTAGCCATGATGGGTCCCGTAACAGCTGCAACAATGAACAGGGTGCTTTGGACTATCCTGACTGAGGCTGAGGAAAGCCTAGGGACATTGTGGCACGGAAGGATAAAGGGTTCGGGTTTATCATCCTTTTCAACACTCACCATAGAGCAGAGCTTAGGAAAGTTAATCTCTTTAAATGGCAGCTCCTAGAATACCTTAGCCATCTGGTATCCATGTCTTCTGGAGGAGTGTGGAAGTTGTGAAAAGTTTGATTTGGAATAATGAGGAGGAATAAGAAAGCCTTATTCCATAGCTGGGGTTAGTGTCATACATAGGCCCCAGCACTGGACCAGTTGGGTGGCGGATTCTGGAACTTTAACCCAAACGAACCAGTTTTTCAAGCTGTGGGGATTCCAAAATAATAGGGCAGTTCTACACTAAGGTGACTGTATTCTGCTCTATCCAGTGTTTCCAGTTTCTGTGTTCATTCCTGGATCCATGTTGATAAGGATGTGTCATTTTAACGTACTGATTGACACCATAATGATATGCAATGATCAGTATGGTACAATAGCCAGGATATCTGGTAAACTTCCAACATTTCATTTCTGAATATATGCCCCAGATAATGATGCCGTTTTCTGCATCTTTTTGGAACCATAGGACTTTTATTATAAATCCCACAGTCAGGTGAGTGATTTAAGTAAATGTGCAGGTTTTGCAGTTGATTGGGAATATAGAATAATGAGGTTGGAAGGGGTCTCTAAGGCTTTTTATGTGGCCATCAAGTCCAGATAGAAAGAAGATCCCATTTTTACCAAAGCAGCAGTAAAGGAGAGAAACAATGAAAATAAAGAACAGTGAATGCAGAACAAGTGCATATTACACGTAGCACATGCACATTTTAAATACTTCAGCCGGAATGCCATCACCTTCACTGGCCTTGTTGTTTGCAATGCTTTCTAAGGCCCACTTGACTTCACTTTCCAGGATGTCTGGCTCCAGGTCAGCAACTACACTGGTTATCAGGGACATCCAGATCTTTCTGATATAATTCATCTCTGTGTTATTGCCATCTCTTCTTGATATCTTCTGCTGTTGTTAGGTGCCTACCATTTTGTCCTTTAAATGGCCCTTTAATATCTCCAATTTTCTTGAATAGATCTCTGGTTTTTCCTTTTCTATTCTCACTATTCTTTGGAAGTCTGCATTCAGTTTTCTGTATCTTTTCCTTTCTCAATTGCATTTTGCGTCCCTTCTCTCCTCAAAATTTTAGGGCCTCATTGGACAGGCACTTTGCTTTCTTGCATCTTCTTTTCTTTGGGATGATTTTCGTTGCTGCCTCGTGTACAATGTTACAAGCCTCCATCCATAGTTCTTTAGGTGTTCTATCCACCAAATCTAGTTCCTTAAATCTATTATTCACTTCCACTGTGTATTCATATGGGATTTGACTTAGATTATACCTGACCAGCCCAGTGGTCTTCCCTACTTTCTTCAGTTTAAGTTTGAATTTTGAAAATAAGAAGCTGATGATCTCAGCTGCAGTCAGCACTAGATCTTGTTTTTTGCTGACTGTATAGAGCTCCTCCATCTTTGGCTGCAGAGAACATAAACAATCTGAATCTGGTATTGTCCATCTGGTGATGTCCATGTGTAAAGTTGCCTTTTGTGTTGTTGGAAAATGGTATTTGCAATGACCAGCTTGTTCTCTTGACAAAACTTGATTAGCCTCTGCTCTGCTTCGTTTGGAACTCCAAGGCCAAAGTTGCCAGTTATTCCTTTTACCACTTGACTCCCTACTTCAATCCCCTATGATAAGAAGAACATATTTCTTAGGTGTCAGTTCTAGAAGGAGTTGTAAGTCTTCATAGAATTGGTCAATCTCAGACTCTTCAGCATTGGCAATTGTTGCATAAGCTTGGATTACTGTCATGTTGAAAGGGCGCCTTGGAATCATACCAAAATCATTCTATCATTTTTGAGGTTGTATCCCAGCACAGCTTTTCCCACTCTTTTGTTGACTATGAGAGCTACTACATTTCTTCTATGGGATTCTTGCCCCCAATAGTAGATGTGATAGTTATCTGAACTGAATTCACTCATTCCCATCCACTTAAGTTTGCTGATGCTCAAGATGTCAATGTTTATTCTTGCCATCTCAAGTTTTACCACATCCTGCTTACCCTGGTTCATAGATTTCACATTCCAGGTTCCTATGCAGTATATTTCTTTGCAGCATTGGACTTTCCTTTCTCTTCCAGGCACGTTGACAGCTGGGCATCCTTTTGGTTTTGGCATAGCCGCTTCATTAGCTCTGGAGCTACTTGTACTTGTCCTCTGCTCTTCCTCAGTAGCATGTTGGATGCCTTCCAACCTGAGGGGCTCATCTTCCAGCATCATATCTTTTAGGCTTTTGCTACTGTCCATGGAGTTTTCTTGGTAGGGATACTGGAGTGGCTTGCCAGTTCCTACCCCAGGTGGACCACGTTTAGTTATAAATCTCCACTATGACCTACGGCATAGCTCATAGCTTCTCTGAGTTACTCAAGCCCCTTTGCCATGACAAGTCAATAGTCCAAAGGCTGCTGAAGTCAACCAGCCTCACTCTAGCAAGTTCACAGCATTCCTAGGGGCTATCCTAGGTGAAGGCGGAGGAGCCTGATGTGACAATCTACAGAGGCTCCCTGGAAATTAACATCTTGTATGACTAATATTCATCTCTCCTCTCTGCCTTTTTTGTGTGACATCAGGCTTGAAGACGAGATTGGTGCTCTTCAAAAAGTGCATAGATCTTTGTACCTCTTTCTAAGCTGGCCTTAGAAAGGTCTTGCCACAAAATGGATTTTCACAATTGACCTCAGCTCAGTCACAGAAACATGCCAGCCGGATGAGAGGGGAGCGGCAATACTCGTTTGTGGGTATAAGATTAGTCTGTGTGGTGCAAACTTCCAAGGAACAGCCAGAGTTTGCATGAGAAAACTGCCTCACACCCTCAGCTCCCAGCCAGCCAAAGTCAAGCATTATTAGTTCCTTAAATACCGGAGGACACTGCTTTGAGAAGACAGGAAACCAAACTTTCTGTTTTCTTGCCAAAGACCCTCATCAATTTCACATGTGAATGAAGGGGTAATCTAACCTCAGGGCCCTGAGTGTCTTTATGTGGCCGATTATGTTTGGACACATCCCCCCCCCGAAGCAGACCGCAATCAAAAGTATCAGGAAACAATATCAAGAAGCTGGAAAACATATATGGGGTTCTGTTGGTCTAGCAAGATATTTTCCTGTCTTCAGAGATGCCTGCTTCTCAATATGCACTGAATAGAAGCCTTTTGTGTCTTGTAAACATAGCGAGTACAGGAGGAGCTATGATGAAAATCAGACAATACAAATTATCTCAAGGAGGGCTTTAAACATAGAACATAGAGAAACTGAGCAAGGAATAGTGGATGTGAGGGCGATCTGGCTGCGACATCTGTCACCCCATTGATCACCACCAGGGATGATTCGGCTGATCTGGCTGGCTAGGCGGGTGTCCCCTCCCTCCCTCACTGCTCCATGTGCGTCCCTCCCGAAGCTACGTGCTCGGTGGAAGAGGATGACCATCCCAGATAGGTGTGTACCGTTCTTCGGTCAAGGGTATTCGTTTTTGTTTGGAGAAGGATCAACATACAATGTTTGCAATGCTTTTTCAACCCGGAGTTTGTTACACCCAAAATGTTTAGATTGGGATGTGAGGCTTAAATTGGGGAACATGGGGAATCTCTGTTCCCAGGCTTGCCAGATGGGGCAACCCCTTTGAGGTTTTAGCTTGTTGCCCTCCGATGTAACCCTACTGTCCCACCTCCGGTGTGGAAATAAGAGGCAAATAAGACAACTAGGATCTATTCTCTTCTTTGTCCAATGGATGTGTATATGTGTGTGAGTGTGAGTGTGAGTGTGCCCAGTGTAAGAGGTAGATTCTTACGACTATTTGCCCTTAAAGTAAATCTTTATCTGTTTATATAAGAGCATGATGGATCAAAATTTTACAGCATGTTCACCTTTACTGTAGGGGAAGCTGTGTACAGCTTCAGTCAGTAATGACACTGCTGCACTAAAAAAAAAGTTGTTGACAAAAACAGTATCAGAGGCAGGTGGGCAAAGATGGTATCAAATTCAGAAGTGCAGTACTGTATTTTATATATTATATTTATATATTACTTCTGCTTATATACCACCCCATAGTGCTTACAGCACTTTCTGGGCAGTTTACAATTTAATTTTTTAGTGCTTTCGTATCAGATTATTAGTTCTTAATTGTGCCCCCTCCTTGACAATAGGGGGGAAAAGAGAAGGAACCTTTGACACGTCATGATCATGAAATTTAAAGAGGATGAAATGTAGGTCCATCACTAGGTGAGGAATTAAAAGCAGCATTTACATTCCTTGCCTAATTGTCTGGCTGCTGTGTTTATAAAGCTGCTTGCTCAAGTACTGCCTTGTCTTGATCTAAGCAGAGCTCCCCCACTGGCACACATACACAAGACAGCAAAGCCTTAGCTGGGAGTGTGTTTATCTCACACCTTAAGGGTTCAGTTGATACAAGTACTGAGTTAGTCCCTTATGTTGGAATAGGGCCACACTATGTTTAATGTCTGTGAAGATTCTCAGTCATCCAGGTTCGTTTAACTGGGAGTTGAGTCATGGCTACTGGACTTCTTTTTTGAGAGATAGAAACGTTTCACTGTTCATCCAAACAGCTTCATCGGTCTAATGGGAGTTTCATGGTAACAACATTGGGAGTCCATTTTGATAAAAGTACTCTGAAAAGTGTTCTTCACTTTAATTTAAATGTTGGTGGATCCACTAGATTCCAAAACTGCCTCTGATCCCTGGAGACCTCACTGTCCACGTGGGAGCTTGTGATAAGCTACCCAATATTACTTTGGCTGCAACATATGGATCATATACCTGTAAATCAACCTCTATGACATATGGAGTCTGAACAAAATCACTGAGCACACTGCTGTCTTCTCTGCTTTTGGATGTTGCGTTGGTGTAGGGCCTGCAATCCTAACCTGCAAAGAAAAAATAAACTCTTTTTGCTGTACCGAGATAGCAAAACCAATGTGCATTTTCTCTAGTGTTACGGGAATAGTTTGTCCAAACAAGACTCCTATTCCCCCACAGGGCGGTAATTCATTCTGGGGATGGTGATGTGCACTGTGCACTGGTTGTACACAGTGCACTGAATATGAACAGTGGGTGGGACGACCAGATTGAGCTGTCTGACCATTAGATTGTTATCTCCTTTAATGGCTAATATGGGGTGTTGCTAACAGAGGCGACTTAATTGCCTTTGTGTCTTCCATGGCCATAGTTGTGTTGGAGTAGCGCCATGGGGGAGGGAATGGCTCTTCTGGTGGGTGCTGTTGCCTCCTCCAAATTGCCTCCTCCAAGATGGCATCCCTTGGCCAACTGAACCTTGAGGTTTGCAACACTTCATTTGTTCTTGCAGGCTGGGGCCACTCCAGCGTCGCCACCCAGACCTCCTCTTTATTGTCCTTTTCTTCCCTCTCCCTCTCCTCCCTCTCCTCCCTCTCCTCCCTCTCCCCTTCCGCTCCCCCTCCAGTCCTCTCCTGTACTGCTTTCTCCCTCTCCTTTTTATACACCTGGAGTCTTCCTCCTCCTTTTCAGAGTCTTCTGACCCTCCGTTATTTCTTTTAATTTTGCTCCTTTTAGAAAGTTCCTCACCCTCCCGTGGTTTATTCTTCTTCCACCTCCATCAGACACTCTTGTGAGGTTGATAGCTTTTCTGTCAGCATTGTCACCTTCCAGGGGTACAGCAGCCTTGGGAAGATCACTGGGGGGGTGACTGCTGTGGAAGGCATAGGGAATGGCCTGATCCTGGCACCTTTCAGGAACTTCTCACAATAGTCTTTTTCACATCTTTCTGTGCAGCACAGGGCTGGATACACAATGTTTTGGCACACATGGATTTTGAGTCTCTTTAGACTATAACTCTACACAAAAAGAAGACAGGCTCATAGCTATATTCGTGTGCAGTCCTCTGTTCATGTCAGAGTATATGTCCTGTTTATGCTTACTTTTTTTAACAAGCAAAGAAAGAAAGTAGTATGCTTTGAAGTACGTGTCTGTCTAAGAAATTTTTTATTTCGGAAAGAAGGAAGTTGAAAAGAACAAAAGCTTGCATGCGAGCAAGCAGCCTGAGACAGTAATGACTCATTAAGTTCCTTGTTAATTATGTCTGTGAAGACCATACAAAATGTTTCTCACTGTTTTAAACCCAACATGAGACAGCAACTAAAGGCTACTTAAAAATCCCCCTCCCCATCTTTTGCAAAACAAAGGTTTGTCCTCATTTATCAGCTCTGCCCTCTACCTTATCAGCAACAATAATGGTAGCAATAATAGTGAAAACAGAACCTGTGGCTTAAATAAAACCATATTTAGGTAGAATCTGAAAGATTCATATGTGCAAACCAATAATAAGTTATCTGCACAAAATACTATCACAAGCAGGGTGGAAGCAATACTTGTAGAGGCTGTCATCATCATATTAGATGGATTCTCTAAATTAGCATGATCAGATTATATGTGCAAGCATAACCATATAAGATGTAAAGATAATTTTTCAGCATTTGGCTAAAACTCCTAGATTACTCACATATTTTCTGCCACATTACAAATTCCAGCCACCAATCCTTTTAGAAAACGAAACCACAATACTGTACTTTACTGGGGCAAGCAAATTATCTTGGATAAATCTCTTCATTTTAATACACTGGAAACATACTTTTTGAGAAACAAAGAAAAGCATACCTTATAAGAAGTTGAAGAACAACCACAACACTACAGAAAATTACAGAAAGAAATTCAAAGAATTTGGAAATAGCTGATAGCTGCTAATTTTGCTTCTTGCAAGCATTTTGTCTCACCCACACATTTGTAAAAACTGACTCCTAAATTTTTAGACTTGATGTCCCCCACTAGAGATGGGCACGACTCAAAAAATGGTGTTTCGTTTGTCGTTTGTCGTTTAGGGGGTCCATTTTGGTTCGTTTTCATTTTTTGTGAATTTTTTTGCAAAAAATTTCATTTTCATTTTGTTATGTAATGAAATGAAAAAACGAAAATGAAAATGAAAAATTGCTGTTTCGTTAGCATTCATTACCGTTCAATGTATTTGCCGCAACAAAAACGAAATGCACGACAAAATTTCTGTTGTTTCATTTCATTTCGTTTCATTTTGGAGACAAAAATTCATTTTTCGTTTCGTTACGTAACGAAATGAAAAAACGAAAATGAAAATGAAAAATTGCTCGTTTCGTGCCCATCTCTATCCCCCACACCACAGTAGCAATTCTGCGGAATGAGAAGTACAATCTCAGGCAGCCTCCAGAGCAGAGGGAGGAGAGAGAGGAATGGAGGTCTCTTTTGCACAAGGCAAGAATGTTTTCAACAGGGAGTGCAGGTTAGGGTTTTATTTTTCTTTATATCTATTTTTTTATTTTAATTTGTTTTCAACATCCTTTCTTGTTTTTCAAATCATTTCTAGTCATGGGCAGCTAGTCAAGTGTGTGTATAGGGCTGCAAATTGCACTTTATTAAAAACGCAGAGTAAAATCCAGTTGTTAGTCCTTCCCAAGCAGAGCAGATTCCGCAGGGAGGTAACCAAACCATGGTGTGGACGTGGACTTCTAGCCAACTTCTTTTGTGAGTTTTGACATTCTGTTTTGGTACACTGTGTGGTACAGTATGTGGTCTATGGGACCCCAGAATGAATCATCTGGGTTTCCATTATTCCTTATGGAGGAATTTGCTTTGATATAAGAGTATTTTAATTTACAAGTATCTTTCTGGAATTCATTACTGTAGTCTCGTAAACCAAGGTATTACTGTACATACATACATACATACATACATACATACATACATACATACATACATACATACATACATCCAATGACCCTCCCTGTTATTTTTGAGTAATAATCATAATATGTCTGGAATCCAGTAGTAAATTGTAATGCTACACCCACTGAATCAATTGAACTTAAGAATTATTTGACTCCACCCGTTCAATGTGCTTATTCCAGTTGTGACTTCAGCGAATGCCTGTTTTTCTCCATGAAACACTAAAGCAAGCTGAAAAATTTCCCCACTTTCCTTCTTTTGTCTTGAACAACCAAGTTCTTTGCTCATTGACAAAGAGGTGATCTGAGGACTTGACTCTATGCTACCATAGTAGTATCCTATCTAGTTTGTATTTCATACTATGTCCTGGACGTTCTATGGGAATTTGACAGCATTTTTGAGATAAACAATCTGGGCCTGCTGCAAAGTAGAAGACCTGCAATGGATCCAGGCAGCAGATTAGGTATGCCACACCAGGAGAGATTTTGTTTATATTTTTTTATATCAAGAACGGGGAAAGTGCCTATATCAGCAGAATAAAGGATATCCCATCTCTCCCTTTGACTTTGGTAATTTGCTATTCTGAGGCAGCAAAATATTGAAATGATGACACACAGATATCACTGGTACAAAGAAAGAAAAAGAAAGAAAGAAAGAAAGAAAGAAAGAAAGAAAGAAAGAAAGAAAGAAAGAAAGAAAGAAAGAAAGAAAGAAAAGGTCATAGCTACAAATGAGCATGAACTGCAGTTCAGTGGTTGGCCCAGTTTGGCATGGTGCCCTCACAGGGTGTTCCGCGGGCACTGCACATTCCCTCGCCTGCCTCCTCTCTGTATTCGCCCATTCCCTGGGTGGTGCATGCTTCCCTCTCTGCCTCCTCAGCATGACTGCCACTCACCAATCACAGTGTGCACTTCCATCATCTGCTTCCTCGACTGGCCATCCACTCAGACAAGGAGGTGGGGCAGGGAATGCTGCCACACTGCTTTTGAGTGGAATCGATGCAGGCAAAACTGCATGAGGTTAGCGTTTGGGCCTATTTGGGCCATGTTTTTGAGGGGTCCGAGTGCAGGGCATGCATACAAAAGGAGACTGCCTGCCTGTGCCAAACTGCCCATCTAGCAGTGTACACATTATTGTTGATGCAAGGGAGGGGAAATGCTTTCACTTCTTAAAAAATAACTTTACTTTTGAATGCAGACATGATCTGGAGAGGTAGCATCTATTACCCCTAGGTATATTCTTTGTCACGCTAGACCAATAACTTTAGATGTGTTCAGTGGCTGCATTGAGTTGTGGGCCATTCTGCATGTCTTTCCACCTCTTAAGACCTAGGGCAATAACAAGCAGAACCAATTGGTAGTCCTTCTATCCAGAGGTAATAAGAACAAATTTTTTTTCTACAGAAGTCCTTGTTCCTTCATCTGTTTAGCTTCCTCTATTTCCCTCTCATCTGTGGAGAAACACATTCTTTCCACTGACAAAGAGGTCTGATGACTTTTAATGATGGAAATGTTTCGACTATTTTAGGAATGAGGCTGTGAACACTTTTATCCTGCTGCCAAAGTTCATCCTTAATTTTTGTCTTGAAGCGACATTGTCTTCCTTCACTTTTGCAAACAAGCAAAACTGTACTTCAACACAGAAGTTTCAATTGATTCAGCTGGTTTTTTATGACTTTCTTTTGAGCGACTGGATCTAGAGCAGTGATGGCGAACCTATGGCACGGGTGCCAAAGGTGGCACTCGGAGCCCTTTCTGTGGGCACCCGACATCAGCCCTTCACAGCCACCTTTTATCCAGGTTAAATCGCTGTATTTGGCACTTTGCAAAAAAAATTAGTGGGTTTTGAATTGCAGTTTGGGCAGTCAGTCCCTAAAAGGTTTGCCATCACTGATCTAGAGACATCCACAAAAACTGCTTTTTTGGTTTAGAAGGCAGTTTACCTGCTGTCACATTCTGTTCTGAGCAAAGGGTAAGCAGATAGTACCTAGAAGGGTGTCACACACTGAGCTGAGTTATTGATGTTGTTGGTAGTTGCTTAGTTGTGGCTATAATATTTCCAGCACTGACTGGAGATTTCAGGGATCAAACTGGCATGAAAAGTGTGTGCTCTGTCACTGCGGTGTACCTTTTCCCTGTTTCTAATTTGGCTCGATAAGGCCTGAAGATGTTAAACGTACCCTGTTGGTTGCAACATTTTTGCTTTTTAAAATAATTTCTTATTGCCTTTAATGTCTTTCATCACCCTAATCATTAATCTCACCCTTGTCATCCTTTTTGACAATCTGGTGCTCATACTAATTAGAGGGGTGACTTCTAGGTTCTGTTAAAACCATCCCAAAGAGATGCAAATATTGTGAATTTTTAGCCCACTTTTAAAAGATTACTTTCTCAAAGCAGCTCACAGAAGTGAAATGGCATTAAATATATTAAAACAACTCTACCTGTGATCCACACACAGTGGCAATTACAATTTCCAGCACACACCCTTCAGTACAGAATGGAATGAAACAGACAAAAACAAACCAAAACATTTTCTCTCTTGACTCTCCCTTTTAACTTCCTTTTAGTTAATCCCCTCTTTCTTTTTTCTTTTTTAAAAGAACTTCCTATTTTTGAAACTAATGTGTGAGTAGGCCTGGACTTCCCAGACCACTTTTCCACTTACAAGTATGCTATAAATTTGAAAATGCTGTGGTTTGGAGAGGGACAGATCACTCCGTTTCCAATCCATGTGATTTTTTTCCTTCCTACATTTGTTCCATCCTTGCTTTGCATTTATCTATATACAAATATATTCCAGTGTGTATGACCATTAATATTTAATATATATTCATGGACATACTTTCCCCCAAAATGACATACATCTGAAAATGTACTCTTTGCAACCCAAAGAGTGCATTTTCAGGTGTCTGCACATTAAAATCATAGCACCACCACTCCTGGAGTCTACTCCAATATTCAGAGAATTAGGCACTCTGAACAATAATGATAGCCCTATTTATGTATTATTTGCAAGGTGTGGATCAGATCAGGTCAGTTGATAGTAAAAAATAATAATCTGTGATTACTTACGATAAGTGAGCAGGATTCCAGTCAAAAATTTAAACAGCATGCCTGAGATGATCAAGTGATAGAGTGAAGATTAATAATAACAAATCAAAGTCCATTGAAAAAGGTTACTAGAGGCAAAACATTACTCGAGCTTTTGAAGCATTACTTCAGGCCTATCACATTCTCTGGTGCAAAAACACTCTTCGAGAACTGAAGCTGCCTGCTCAATCCTTTTCCTACTTATTGTGGCTTCCGAGACTGTAATTGTACCCCACAGTTGAGGAAGAGGAAAAAAGGGATCTCAAGGAATTTTTGGTGTCCAAGGCAACGGACTATGTTTTGCCTTCCTTATTCTATGTACCTCATGACTGACAAGGGGCACAGAGTTTTCTACTGCACCTGAGGGCAGCAGGCGAGCTGACAGGGTGCAGGTCAGCTTGTGTAGTGCAGACTGTTTTGTCTTCCTACACCTCACTGCGATTTGCTCACCCATCTTCATGGTTCTTTTCGTTGTCCCTTAACTTCATTGTTCATCATCATCTGAAGGGAAACACCTCACACTGCCTAATGGAGGTGGGCACCTTTGGCCAGTTCTCACAGCCCAAAGTTTCAAGTTGGGCTGGCCTGAGGGTGGTGGCCATTATTGTTAAATGAAAAATGGGCAAACCGTTAAAATGAAAAGTAGAGCTTTCTTAAGCTCCACACATCTTTCACCAACAAATAGACAAATGTGCAGGCAGAAATATGCTGGTGAGATCCACAGCTAGAGCTTCTCTGTTCTGAAAGAACAGGCCAAATAAGTTTGCAGATAGGGGCTGGTCCTCCATGCAACCTCTTCTGGTGTGGTTACATGACTGCCTAATAAACTAGGTACCTAAGCACTGGGTCTTCTCATGTAGAAGAAAGGGGAAGAAAATCTTTTGCTATAGCTTTTTCCCATTGACCATGAGTGGCATTGCTGCTTTCATGCTCCCTTTAGGGTATCAGAAACAGTTATGCCGATCAGCAGAAGCAGATGGTAAGGCAATGGGAATTGGGGGGGGGGTAGTATAGGTAATATAAAACATGTACCTGGGGGACCACAGTTGTGCCCTCACTGCTGAAGGGAATTGAATAAGCTAACCGCATTGCTCAGGCACACAATCAACCGAGACTGCTTGTTAAAAGGACTATCTCAGACAGGCTATCCCAGTGTCAATACATTCTCAAGGGACAAGTTTAACATTCTTTAAGAGCACCCTGCAACAATGTGCTGGAGAATAAAGAACTGCCATATGTACACCAAGGCTCTGATGCATAGGTGTGTTTATAGCTGTGTGCCACTATTCCATTTTTCACTCCCTGACAGGTTTTAAGGTTAAAACAAATAGACAAAAAAGCAAAGTGTGCTGCTTATATACTACCCCCCCCAGCGCTTAAAGCACTCTCTGGGAAGTTTACATGTTAATTATGCAGGCTACACATTGTCTCCCTCCCCTGCCAGCATGCTGAGTACTTATTTTATTGACCTTGGAATGATGGAAGGTTGGAATTGAACTCAGTCCGAATTATGAGCAGAGTTTGGCCAGTGTGCAGCAGTTTAACCACTGCACCACAAGAAGTGGCAGGAAAACAGCAGCTTACAAAGGGAAGACATCATTGTCTCTAGATCCCCTGTCAAATGATATGTCTGCTTCGAGGACTATGGACACTACACTGATAATCCAGCCAGATGAATGGTTTGTTCGACTCAGTACTGTGGACCGACCTGTGAACTCCTAGCTTTTGATGCTGGCCTGCTGCACAAACCTTTACCAAAACCAAGCCCCTTTCCATTGGCCTATCAGCATGTGCAGCCTGTGTTTGATCAGAAAGCTGAGCACCACACAATGTATGTAGCCAGGCAAGGAAATATAAATGCCAAGTGAGATTCAAGGAAAGCAAACTACACAGTGGGTGGTTTATGATTCCCAGGGGAGGGGAGGGGTGGCGGTGGTGGAGATTTGTGCATTTCCACCCACCAGAAAAAGTGGGGAGTGTTCTCTTACAATAGACCCGTTTGGATCCAGAATTAGGCATGTGTAACTGTGGTGTCAGAATTGCATTTCCATCCCCCCTGCCTGCTCCTTCCAACACTAATACAGAGTCCAGACACCTGAAAATGCTGCACAGACGTTTGGAGGATGCTGCTATGATGGGAAGATCTGAGGTAAGCGAAATGGAGGAGGAAGGGGCCTGGAAAACTAAGCAGAGGTACCTTCTGTGAGAAGGTCCTTCAGCCTCCAGAAGACAGGACCTGGAGCCAACCCAGTGTCTGGATTCTGAAGAACAATAGCATTCAAATTCAAGGAACTGTCTGAGCATAAGAACATCCAGGAAACCAGCACTGCCCCAGGTTCACCTTTACTGTCTCGGCAGAACTTGAGCAAGTAAAGTCTTGTCAGGGAAACAGCATACATCTTCCACACAACGTCATCAGTTTTGTCCCTGGAAGTGTAGTCAACTATTGTTCTTGTGTATTCCCACTGTCTGGCGTACGCTTCCCCCTTCCTTTATCCCCCACTAAGCGTGAGTAACCCTCAACTCCTATCCCATGATGGAGACTTGAGCCAGAATTTATATTTTGCCTCATTTGCTTTAGCAATTTGGCCTAAAATAGAAGCAGATGCTTTCTTTCCTTGGCAGTAGCTCATAGGATGTGCAGACAGACAGCCACAAGTTACACAAACATGTTAATCACCCTGAATTCACGAACAGCAAGTGGCAAATTCAGGAACACCAAAGGCTAAATTGCTAATTTGCACAATTAGCATGGAGAATAGGCCAGGCATGTCAAATTAGAATATCGGAAGGAGCTTGACATGTAAATTTGCAAACACGAAAATCCTCCCTGTCTGCAATTGCAGCACAAAGGACAGAAGGTGAGCTTTGCTACTAAGGTGATCCACCCAGAAAATGCTCCCACCAATGGAAACGATTGCATTTTGTTCATGGGGACTCTTGCAACCCTCTAAAAAAAATCTGCTGAGCACGCTGGGGGAAGAGCTTGGGAAGACATTTTGCTGACTGCAGACATGGGTAAAGCCTCCCTTTCTTTCACAAATAGGATCCTTTTGCTTGAGCCAAAGCCTTCCAGGGAAGAAGCCCTTCTGTTTATTTATTTATTTATTTATTTATTTATTTGTTTGTTTTTTTTTTTTTGTTTGTTTTTTTGTTTGTTTATATAGCTTGTATGCCGCCCACTACCCAAAGGTTTCTGGGTGGCTCACAATCAAAATAAACAATTAAAACATCAAAATTACAATAAAATTAGAACAACAAAAACATATAAATACAACACATCAAAACAGAAGAGAAGTCTGTCTAACCCTGCATTGTTGATTAGCATAAACTGTGATGCCCCCATTTTCGGTATGAAGTAGCTTGCAAAAAGAATTCACAGAGTATTAAAGCATTGTAAAGATACATATTTTTTCTTATTTAAATCAATTGCAAACAACAAAAACAAGAGCATGATTGTGCGCTGTCAAGTAACTTCTGACTCAGGAGGACCGTTTTCAGGGTTTTCTAGGCAGAGAACACACAGAAGTGGTAAACCATTTTCTTCTTTTGGGGACGTCCTGGGATTGATTGGGCAGCTTGACGAAGGCCACCCAGGCTGGCTCTTCTGGGAAGCCTAGAATGGAGCTGACCTCCCAGCCTCTGGCTGCTCAGCCAGAGACCTAACTGAGCTATGCTACACTAATTAGATATTAATTACTGTA
Organism: Phrynocephalus guinanensis; assembly: GCA_037367245.1. Classification (NCBI taxonomy): domain Eukaryota; kingdom Metazoa; phylum Chordata; class Lepidosauria; order Squamata; family Agamidae; genus Phrynocephalus; species Phrynocephalus guinanensis. The sequence goes on from CM074733.1 coordinate 129,295,791, forward strand.
TTTCATGCTTAAAAAGATCTAAGAACTCATCTGTTATGAGAAAGCTCAAGTTGCACAAGGAGATGGTCTCAGAAGAAAGCATCCCGGTTAGAAACAGTGCTTGAAAAGTTCAAACAATTCAATGTGTAACATGCAAAACTCAAAAAAGGTAACATTTCTATTAAACAGCAAGTGATTAAAAAACTAACCCATAGCGCTCTTTGGTTTTCAATTGGATTACTTCACGAAAGTCCTTATCGCAGTCTTCAGCAGAATTTATTTAAAAATGGCATGACAGTTTTCAAAATCCACCAAATAATTGCATTTAATAGTATTTAAAAATATTACCTATTTTTTTAAAAAGCTAGTGGTAGTCCCAATTATTATTCAGGACAGGCATTGTATTCAACCATATGCATATTTCTGTGTTGACTTTCGGACAGAGCATTGGCATCTTATGGGGTGCAGCAGTACGTCTCACATATTGCCCTGTTAAATATGGCATTTGTGGGGTTAAAATGCTAATATATATTATTTTCCATGCAAACTGCTTATATATATAAACAAGGAATGCTAATATATATTATTTCCCATGCAAACTGCATATATATATAAACAAGGAAAAGGAAACTGGATCCCAATGGATCCCAAGCCCTTTGCAATAGGAGAGACAGATCTCTGAGTAAGGCTGCCAGCAGGCTGTAACAGCAGATGGCACCCCTTTTTCTTTGCAAAGCTTCAGGGTGAAGTCAGGGACTTCTGTCATTATATAGCATATTGACCTGGCTTTCTCCTTTCTCCTTCATTCATAGAATTTGATTAGCTATATTGCTGGCACTGTGTGTGTGTGTGTGTGTGTGTGTGTGTGTGTGTGTGTGTGTGTGTGTGTGTGTGTGTGTGTGTGTGTGTGTTTCAAAGGGCATGAGCATTGTAGTGTCACCATGTTGAGTCTCCTTTGACACTCCTAAGAACCTCCAACAATGTGGACGCAATGTACACAGACACACACAAGTGAACGTCTGCATTCATGTATGGATTTTGAGTGGTTCGTCTTAAGACAGTAAAGTCCCTCCTTCTCATATCTCCTTTGGCTTCTTTTTTTCATGTGAAAGCCTAGCGGCTTTCTTCTGCTTTTCTTTTTCTTCTACTTTGGCAAATAACTCTGCCAGAAATAATTTTAATGGCACTGTGTAACATGCCCCCACAAAGTCAAAGCATTTTGGTTTTTTTCAAGCCTACTACTGATATTGACATGGACACAGGCAATCTCCAAAAGGGTACATGGTGGGTGGGACCCTCATCTGTGGTCAGCCACAGGCTGGGCTGGAGGTGGGAACAACACAAATCCCTATTCATTATCTTATGCTAGATATGTAACTTTGCTGTGGTCTCATTAACAACAAAAAAGGAGAGAGTTACAATTAGCTGTGCTACTTGTAATTTGTTACTTTTACGCACTCTGATTAGAAGCCAGGTTATGACTTCTCATGTCATTAACTCAGTTTTTTAAAAAAACACAAGCAGATTGAGAAGACAGATTGTACGATTTCGCACTAGGCCTTTTACAGAATAATTCAAGAGCTATTCATCTAATGCTGCATTATCAGATAATGGCCCTCCTTGAGGTCAAGATTCCACTATCATACGTGAGCCATAAGTAAGCCCATTCAGGAGAGGTTATTTCTAAGTGTTGATTGTGTTGTGTCGTTACAGTCGTGACCGACTCTTCGTGACTCCATGTCCATGGAGTTTTCTTGGCAGGTGTTCTGGAGTGGCTTGCCAGTTCCTACTCCAGGTGCCTATAGCACCTGGTACTCCCTGGTGGTCGCCCATCCAAGTACTAACCAGGGCCGACCCTGCTTAGCTTCCAAAATCAACCGAGATCGGATGTGGTTAGGGCATCTAGGCAGCTCTAAGTGTTGAATTTTGATTAATAGCTTCCTAACTGAGGTCCTGTTCATTTTAGAATTATTTCCCATGCAAACTGACACGTCTTTTTTCTCTAACTTTCTTGGATATTTCAAAGGGCATTAGCATTGTATTGTCACCACGCTGATTCTCCTTTGTCACTCCTAAAAACCTTGAACAATGTGGACCTATATTACTCTCGCAAGTTGCCCTGGAAAATGGCTGGAGTCTCATTTGCTATTTCTCTCCTTCCCTCAAAGGAAAAGCAGCAGGAAAGCAGATGAGATAAGTCAAAGGGGAAGTTTTGTACACTTGCTTCTAATCAGCATCAGGAAAGAGATCTTGGTGTGTTGGTGGACAGCTCCATGAAGGTGTCTACCCAATGTGTGGAAGCGGTGAATAAGGCCAATTCCATGCTAGGGATTATCAAAAAGGGGATTGAAAATAAAACAGCCAACATTATAATGCCATTATACAAAACAATAGTAAGGCCGCATCTGGAGTATTGTGTACAATTCTGGTCACCGCATCTCAAGAAAGACATAGTGGAACTGGAAAAGGTGCAGAAGAGAGCGACCAAAATGATTACTGGGCTGGGGCACCTCCCTTATGAGGAAAGGCTAAAACATTTGGGGCTCTTTAGTCTGGAAAAAAGGCGCTGCCTGAGGGGGGATATGATTGAGAAGTACAAAATAATGCAGGGCATGAGTAAAGTGGATAGAGGGAAGCTCTTTTCCCTCTCCCAAAATACCAGAACTAGGGGACATACACTCAAATTGAGGGCTGGGAGAGTAAGAACAGACAAAAGAAAATATTTTTTCATCCAGCGTGTTGTTAGTCTATGGAACTCCCTGCCACAGGATGTGGTGATGGCATCTGGCTTGGATGCCTTCAAAAGGGGAGTGGACTGATTCCTGGAGGAAAAGTCCATCACAGGTTACAAACCATGATGGAGATGTGTAATCTCCAGGCTTAAAACCAGGGTACTTCAAGGGCCAGATGCAGGGGAGTGGTATCAGGAGACAGATATCTAGTCTCATGCGCTTCCAAAAGCATCTGGTGGGGCCACTGTGAGATACAGGAAGCTGGACTAGATGGGCCTTTGGCCTGATCCAGCATGGCTCTTCTTATGTTCTTATGTTCTTATGTAAGCATCTCATACAATGAACTGAGGAGAACAGGGTCCACTTGGTTTTATGAACCTGATTCTCGGGGCTGTGTTTATGCAGTGCAATTCAGTGACTGTGAGAGTAAAGCACAACATTTGACATTAAGGTGCCAGGTTGAACATACTTACATATGACTGCATTTGTAAAAAATGTCCGTCCCATTAAGGTTGAGAAACCATATCTAGCATTTTAAAAATAAAAATTGACATTTGAATAATTCGCTTGGAAGCAAAATAGGGACTGAACCTTTGTGGACTCATTGTTGGCAGGGAGGGGGCCTTGCATAACATAGGGAAGAACAGGCAACTGAAAGTGACAGGAGTCAACCCATCTAGAAACTGATCTCTATCCCCCCAAATGCCATGATTGTGATAACTTTGCTAGCATGATCATAACATCCAGTGAGATCTGCAGATTACAGGTGGACACAGAGGCAACATTGTCCCTGGCAGAAAGAGGGGGAAGTTGTACCAGCCACCTCTAGGTTACAACAGGTCTGTCGGGTTGTAATTTTATATAATGACCATCTCACAAATTATAACATTCTCTTTGTGTAGGCACTCGTGGAAACAGAAAGCAAAGCAAAGCAAAGCAAAGTGTTCTGCTTATATACCGCCCCATACCACTACAAGTAGTCTCTGGGCGGTTTACAATTTTGATTACAGTGTGCAGGCTACACATTGCCCCCCCCCCAGCGAGCTGGGTACTCATTTTACCGACCTCAGAAGGATGGAAGGCTGAGTGAACCTTGAGCCTGCTACCAGGGATTGAACCCAGGTCGTGAGCACAGTTTTACCTGCAGTACAGGCATTTTAACCGCTGCGCCACGAGGCTCCATGAAGGAACGCCTCTTGAAAACCAAGGAAACAATTTCCGGAGAGGCTGTTGCTACAGGCTATGGTCAAACTATGTGCAACGCTTAGACATCTGATTGTTTCCCTGGCTCTCCCAACCAGAACAGCTGGAGAAGGCAACAATTTGGGTCAGAAGAACTTCAGGAAAAGAAGGGAAGAGAATGCAGGGCAGTTTATTTTTCCACTTGCTACCTGTTTCTTGTTCCCTCTTGAAACTAGTTTACATCGAGTAAGGTGGAAATACACAAATGTGCAGTCATCCCCATCTAAATGAATGAATGAATAAATGAATGAACGAATGAACAAACAAACAAACGAATGAATTAATGAACAAATGGACAAATAAGTATGTGTGTGTGTGTGTGTGTGTGTGTGTGTGTGTGTGTGTATTCTTTGTCCCATTCCTTGCTGACACCCTGCACATCATATTCAAAAAATACAGTGTGGTTTTTAGACATGGGCATGACCAGAGAAAATGACGTTTTGAGTTTTCGTTTGTCGGAATGGGTCCGTTTCAGGTTGTTTCTGTTTGTCGCGAAATTTTTCAAAAATTTGTCGTTTCCGTTTGTCATTTGTCGTTTCCACTGCGATTTAGCGTGATTTGACTTCCCAGAGCATAGGGGCGTCCCGCAATCATGGCCGGCGCTAGGTGTTTTTGCGCCCTAGGCAGCGGGCGGGGGGGAGGTGGTGGTGGGGGAGGTGTGGGCGGTCGGCGGTGGTGGGGGGCCATGGGTGGGCGGCGGCCGCGGGCGGGCGAGTGGGTGGGCGGCGGTGCGGGTGCACGGGCGAGTGGGCAGTTAGGATATCACTTAGGATAGAGGTTCTGTTCTTGGCTTGCACCCCGAATGTGTGTGTGTGTGCAAGCAAATTGAAGTTGGGAAAATAGAAAATAAATGGTAGTATATAATATATTTTTAAAATAAATCCACACCTCCCACTCCCAGTCGAACCTCCCCCTTTATCCAATATCAGAAAAAAATCTTCAAACTGCCAGAGAAGAAATAAAGAATAAACTGCTATTCCCTTCAGCAGACAAAGCTGCAGGGAATCAAAGAAATTATTTTCTAAATTCAATTCCCTCCCTGCCTGCCTAACTTAAATCCTAAAGCCTCCAGCCTCCCTCCTCAATCTCGATGAGATCAACACCAGCAGCTAGCCCTCCTCCTTCAACCACATCCATACACCCGACTGCGATTTCTGGAAGGTGCCTCAGCTTTTTATGCCCTCCGAGACATCCAGAAGTGTCAGTCAAAAACCTGGCGATGCCACTGGTGGAATGGTTCAAAAAATTTGCATGGTCCCATCCCATGCCCAGCCCAAATGGACAGGTCTAAAAAAATAAATAAAATAAAATAAAATAAAATAAAATCAATACGACGGTTTATTGCTATAAAAAACCTACTGCTGCTACTATAAAAATTCAGGCATTTAAAATAAATAAATTTCACATCTTTCTGTGGTGATTTGGTGTGTTTTTTGACCACGATTTCAAAAGAAAAATTGCGGTTGCCATTTTGGATCCCCCCCCCACTGCATGGCATGCAGCAAGGCAGACGACGAGGATGAATTCCCCCCCCCCCAGCCTGGTGCAAGCTGCCCAGGACAGGAGAAGAGGGGGGAAAGGCCGGGGACCCCCCAGAAACCACCCCTCTGGTAGGTGGCAAAGCCTCAGGCAGGCATATTTTCGCCTGCTTTTTTGGCCGGGAGTCGGGTTTTTTTTTAAAAAAACTTTAAAAAACTTTTTCTGTGCTTCGCATTGCGCGATCGCCACAATGCCACAAACGGAAACGAAAAACCCGACCAAATTTTTCTTTTTTTGGTTCGAGTTCGAGTTCTGACGGCTTAATTATCATTACCGTTTCCGTTACGTAACGGAAATGATAACTGAAAACGGAAACGACAATTTCGCCGAGTCGTGCCCATGTCTAGTGGTTTTCATTTCATAAACCAATTCAGTTAACATTCTTAAGAATTAGGGACACTCTGAGAACTTAGTGCTGTGACTCCATGAGATACCAGAAAACGCAGCAATTATAAATATTAGCATTCTGTCATGTTACTGTGGGAGGGTTCACTTCCTGTGACATCACAAGAACCTTGCTCTGCATTTCAGGCTTTGGCCCAAAAATCTCAAGGAATGAGATGCTGAGTGACTCAGCAGTCCTAATAAATGAGATCACTTATTCCCATCTTTCATATGCTCCCTTTTCTTCTGAGGTTAGCTATCTTCCCAAGAGCAGGGGAGACCTAACTTTCCTAGCAACAAAGATATACATAGGTAAAATCAACTGAGTTTCTTTCTAAAAAGGTTATTTTCTCCCCTTCTATTGTTCATATGCCACAATAAAGGCTAGCATTATGGAACAGCATATAAGTTGAAACAAGTCGTTTCTATGATTCCATGTTTGGTTTATGGGTAGGTGGGACATTTCAGGCCAGTTTGGCCTATATGTCAAATCATGCAAATATAAGCCCACCAATCAAAGAACACCAATTATTAGCACCCCCTTCCCACAGGCAATGACCTTTGGCAGCTGATTTCTCATCCCTCCCATCTAATTTGGTAGGTTATTTCCAGTAACTGGTACAGAATCAAACCAGAAGACATTTATCTGTCGATTCTTCTCCAATTTATCTCATAAATGATGATGTGAAAAAAGAACTGCTGAGAAACTCAGCTATGATGCTCATGTTATGGCTGTGTGGAGATCTGGATGTGAATTGCCGCATTCTGGTCCTCTAAGCGTGACACCTGTAATAGGGAAGTTGTTCTGCAAGCTATCTCGGATGTCCTAAGCACTGACTAGACTAGACAAATGCAAGAGAAGGCAATAACCTTATTACAACACTAGAAAACGAAGAAGAAGAAGAAAATGAGCAAGTTCTTGTGGATAAAATCTATTTCTTCAGGCCTATGCAACCATATTTTATGGATAGTGCAGAAAAAAACTGTAAATAAGAATTTCAAAATGGTCAATATCAGTGCCAGGTGACCTCAAGCAGTTTGTTCAATTTTAATGGTCTAATAAGGGCATCACCTACCCTTGTATTTTTAAGGACCTCTTAGCCTTTTCGTAATAATCAGTGACTCTTGGCTGCACCAGCTGGGGCTGGTGGAACTTGTACCCCAAAGAATCTGAAGGGTATCAAGTTGTCAACCCTGGCTTTCCACCATGTTGGCTCCCACAGTGGACTCTCCCTATGGATACTGTGGGAAGTTAGCGTGTAGATGGGCTATAGATGATGAGCACAGATGTTTTCCTGTATGTAACGCCAATGTAGTCCTCTGCAATGGTGGGGGGGGGCACTTGGAAAGTAACTCTGATTTGATCTTGTCTCTGTGAAATGCTTAATAAGAAATTGAGGGGGGGCTGGGAGGAAAAATCCCATTAATCAAAATCAGAACAAAGAGATTGGCCATATTCTTTTTTTCTCACTGTCAGTTTTTGTTCTGTTTTGTATTTCAAAAACTGTCCAGTAGTCACACATGCCTATTAAATGAAAAACAGGGAAATGAAGCTTTTGGTTCCTGGTAAGTGAGACATCCTTCCATTTTGAGGGGGAAAAACATACACTGGTAATTGTGAGTAACCAAAAATGAGGAAATCCTGTGGATAACAGGGGCAAGAATGGCATGAACATGCTTTGAGAATGCAGTTTATGGGACATTGTATGGCAGGTACTGACAGGCAAATGGCTGTGAAGTGATCCCCCCCCTTGAAAACCATGATTGGGGTTATGAGGACATATGTGTGAGTTTATTGCAGGCTTTTAATGTAGAAGTGCTACATTAAAATTTATTAAAAACAAGTTGCTAGTAAAAAGAACAGAGAAACCTCCTAAAAGACAAGCAGATATGAAAGCTTGTTAATATAACAGTAATTTCTTTCCAGTCATAAATATAATTAGCTTGGACTCATTCAAATTATTATTGCCAGGTTTTCACACACACACACACACACACACACACACACACACACACACACACACACACACATTTAGCTTGTTACTCTAACCTAGTGAATGTTCATGCATTTCTTCTAAGATTGCATAAGAAGCTATTGTTCCTATTCAAAATTAAACAAGAACAAATAATCTTGCTGGGAAATTGTGTTGCTTTAAAAATGATACGCTCTATAGGGTTGTCGGAATTTTACGGCTGTTCCATGAGTTGTTTGCATGAACTGATGTGTTGAATGTGCTTTCTGCCTCCAGGTTGCAGGGGATATAGCGAAGGCCTGCCCACCAAGGTTTCTAAGTACAGTATTTGTACTTCCAGTCTCTTTTCAAGGAGAAAAAACAATTGCTTCGGAAGCTACATTTTTTTGCATTTGTGTCATTGGTTTAAAAAGCGCTCCCCTCTTTCTTCTGAATTTCAAAATATTCCCTTAAGGTGTTTGATTCCTTTCTGTCAAGTCCTTCATGGCCACTTTATCGTGATATGGAAGTACTCTTTGGTTCTTGACAATGCCACCAGGGAAACATAAGCTCTAGCAAGTTCTACAAAGCTGCCTTGTTTGCCTTATGGGGACCATATATTCTCACTGAATACAGCAAAGCTCATCACCAGAAGTTTGAATGCCAGGTGACAAAATAGCCATACATGACTATGCCTAAAACCAATGCAACACTGGGTCTAAAGCTTTATTTAAATATATTTTCTCTCTGCCTCCCACATGCATATCTTGCAGCCACCCTGGAACTGGTTGCTTTTCAATCTTCCTAGTCCCACCCATGGTTGCATGGGCAGCTCCAGGGGACATGGAAGGCAGAATAGTCCAGCTATGCATAGAAGTTGCAGTCAGTATTGCTGGAGAGAAAATGTGCACTGTGAAATCACAGGTCAAGGTTTCCAAATTATCAGACAGACAATTCAAGTAAAAGCAAAGCAGTGTTATCTGCTTTTCTAATACAATCACAGGAAGGGGACATGTGACACCTTACAGATAAACATGTCCTATTTGGCAAACACTTCTTTGGACTGCAGCTTATTTGCAGGATAGTATCTGCATGGTTTGAACTTCAGTTTAAATACCTATCTTAGTCTTACAAGCATCAATTTGTCAGCACGTTTGAAATATGCATATTAGAAAAGCAACTTTCCCACAGGAGATAAATGTACAAATCATGACCCTTAACTCGCTATGATAATCTCAGAGAGGCTAGGGCAGGCCTGCCCAACAGGTAAACCGTGGGCTACCGGTAGCCCGCGAAGGGTTCAAAAGTAGCCCGCCGGCCATCAATTTAAAAAAAGTGAGGGACTAAGTTCTCCACCCCTCCGTCCCCCAATCCAAGGACCACCACTGCCCCAACAAAGTTCTGGGTCAGCCAGCCCACTGTCTCAGCTGAGTGGGGCAGTTCAAGGCCATGGCGTACTCCCCTGTTCCCCCCACCGGTCTGATGATCGGTGTGCCACTGTCTTGTGACCAGCTGAGTCACTGGTGCAGAGTGGAGGGAGGAGAGGGGCGAGAGGTGGGGTTGCAGGTGTGCCCATCTCCTTTGTGCAGTGACATCTCCCTTCTTCTTCTCCCCTGGAGAATTCCCTCCATAACGGATTAATTCATTTTCAATGCATTCCTATGGGAAGCCACTGCTCTACTTACAATTTTTTTTTAATTATGACCATGTGCTCGGAAGGAATGGATAAAATTTGTAAGTAGAGGTATTAATGTAGTAGCCCTCAGGCATTTTGGGGTGGAAAAAGTAGACCTTGGCCTGTTCAAAGTTGGACAGTCCTGGGCTAGGGTATAAAAATGATGGGAAAAGTGCAGATTGGGATAAGATAGGTAGTGGGGTGGCTATTTTTTGGGGGGGGATAAATAAATAAATAAATAAATGTGCAACTACACTGTTAAAGAGAAATGCAGGTTCACTCCCTGTGAAGTTGTACTGAGGAATTTGGGTTTCTCTAGGTGTGTTTACTGGCCACACAGTGAGGAGGAATTTGACAGCCTTGTTTGCAGCTGGTTTATGTAGCTGTCTTGTTGTATTACAGGATATTTGGTTACAGGAGAACTACCTTAAGCTGTAAACAACACTGAAGCGGTAATGTTCTTCTATCTTTCTCTTTCTCTCTTTCTCTTTCTCTTTTCTTGCATTGGCATCAATTTTTTTTTGAAATGTAATGGTATTATTTGCAAAGATCCAGCAGGATAGTTCCTGGCTGATATTTGGAATCTCCTCTCCCCATTTCTGTGCCATTGCACCAACCACTTTTCTATTTCAGTTGAAGCAATCACACTATCTGAACCAATGGAAATGGATCTGCTATGGAAAAATTAGAAGTCTCAGGGAAGGATTGGGTCCCTTTGGGGAGAAAGGTGGCATAAAAATAAAGTTTATTATTATTATTATTATTATTATTATTATTATTATTATTATTATTATTTATTATTATATTATTATTATTATTATTATTATTATTATTATTGAAAGGGAGATGGGACTGTAGGCTGATTCTCATTTGCATTTATATCACGTGGTCAACAAAAAACATGCAGATCAGATCATCTCAGTTCTAGAGCATTTGCTGCATTTCTGCCAATGTTAGTTGCCACCTATGAAAGTTAAAGAGTGTGGTAAGATTCTCTTCCCTCTTTCTGAAATATTATTATAGAAAGCTCAGGCAGATTTCTTTTCATTGATAGAATCTGAAGGCGTTCTATCCATAATAGTTACTGACATTTTCTGTATAGGCTAGAGTTGGCCAAGCAAGAATGAAAAACATGAACATGCCTAAATCCCCTTTCACGAACACAATTCTATGAAAATATACCTGATAATGTGGGATATTTCCCCATGCTAAAGAGTGATAAAAAGCAATATTAGTTATTGGGAGGTTGGAGGACTTGTTACACCTTTGCCTTCCTTGGACCTGTGGCCATCAACAACAAGAGACTGAGAAGGCCATGACCTTAAAGAAATATGAATACCTAAGGCAATGACACATCATAAAGAGACCTTAAATCATCCCGCCAGGAGATCTATTGAGGTTGCAGGAGTACAATAAGGCTCATTCTTTACCAGCAATTCCTGACTCTGACACACCCAGGACTCTCTTGAGATAGAGCGCTGGGTTTTGTGTTAAGCCCTGCCCAGGCTGCTTTGTCAGAGAACCAGAGCAACATGGTGACAGAGGTGAACAAATCTATCACTTTCACTTTCTTCTACTCCTGGCTTTGTAAACAAGTTCTTTCTGTCCTGTTCCTAAAGAACTTGTGAATTTTGGTTAGGTTCTCACCAAAACAAACGGTACTCAATTCTTCTCCTTTCCCTAAAACTGTATCTATGCAGACATATTTCTAGCATCAAAAGGACCATGTCGTATTTCTTCCCATCCAGACTGCAAAAAGCCTGTCAGAGGAAAAAGAGGTACCAATTAGGAATGTACATTTCATTTCGGAACCAGTAGGTTATGAAACGAACCATGTGAGCCCAGGTGGTCCTCGGAACCGGCTGATACATGCAGATCCAATTGCTTTACCTTTCTCTGTTTCATGCAGGATTAAAATTCAACGAGGAAGCATGCTGCAATGTCATCTGTACTTGATCTGTGACGCAGGCCAATCAGGAGCTGTGCAGGGACAGGCATCATCCCGTCTCCCTCTCTGATTGGCCAGCAGCACGGAGCAGGAAATATGACATTGCAGTGTGCTTCCTCATTGCAGATAAACTCCGTGCTGGCAGAGAGAAAGGTAAAGCAATTGGTTCCACGTGTATCAGAGGGTTCCAAGCACCACCTGGGCTCATGTGGTTCATTTCATAACCTACTGGTTCCGAAACGAAATGCCCATCCCTAGTACCAATCTAAATTAAGAACTATAAACATTGCTTAATAAGCAGGGATCCAAATCCTGTGATTGAAAAGCTAAGGACTCAAAGCCTTCTGCTGTGGAGCTGAATCTGCCAATTTTGCTTTTTTTGCATATTCTTTTTAAAAATTCAGAATTATTTCTGTGTTTCCAATGCAAAACAGATAAACTGAATGAAAGTTTAACCCAACCTCTTATGATGAAGGTGAAATCCTGCTAATGCTCAAGATCATTCATCTCTCTACCATCTTGGAGAGCAACGGAGTCTTCACATTATGTTAATATAAAACTTTGTGCCTAATAATATACAATCTCAAATACAATCAAGCCTGCAGCATAGCAGGGGAGGCTTCATTCCATTTGTCAAACACAGAATCAAGTGACAGTATAAATGCCTGCTACTTTTTGGACTATTCCTGTATAATAGCACTCACAGCAGGACTGAATGAAAGCAAAACAAACTGATGGTTGTATATTTAAATAGTTGTGAATTCTATGGGACATATCACTAGTAAAAAAAAAAACCCAAAGGAATTAGGAAGCACTAGAGAACATAGTGGTACATACTGGAAAACACAGGGCCAGCTCTGGAATCTTGGACATTGAGGATGACTCATCTAACAACATCTGTTTTAGCAGGATAGGTGGATTCTGAAGGAATGTCCTACCCAAGTTGAAATAAATCAAAGCAGTGAGTTAACATCCTGAAGGCCTAAAGCTTCCATGCAAGTAGTCCCTCCACCAATGCTGATCATGACTAATTCAAAACCTGTTTCATCCAGAGGTTTAGTTTATTATCTGGCCTTGCATCTACTGTCGAAGATTTGTTACTGCCTTGCTACGTCTACTTATGAGTGGCTCAACTTAAGAGCAATTCGAATTAAGAGCTAAAAACCATTGGCGTTTTAACTGCTGCCTTACAAATTTTAGATGCGGTCTACTCTACTTACCATGTTTTTTATTTTATTATTTTTAAATTTGTTTTTTTAAAGAGTTGTTCGACTTAAGAGCATGCATTCGGAATGGATTAAACTCGTACGTATAGGCATAGCTGTCAAGTTTTCCCCAGCGCTGGCGGGGATGAGAGGAGAAAGGTGCAATGCAAGTGTGGCAAAACAAAGATCCACACGTATGTGTGCACACACTGCTTGTCCCTCCCACCATGCCGAGCTGCAGTCCCCTCTCTACCTAGTCACCGGGGCGTGTGGAATTTAAAAGATGAAACATCAAGACGTGCCTGCTGCCGCCACATCACCTGCTGATGCCGGCCACCTGCCACAGGCTTTGAGCCCACACTGCCATTCAGTCACTCCCATTTACACGCGTGCAAGGCACAGCAGGGCGGAGAGCAGCACTTCTCGCCAGGAGGGGCCATGCCATGGGCAAGCCCGGCCCAGCCTGGAGCCACACGGGCCTGCTGCCCACCCAGCTCTGCCTTTGCTTCTCCCACCAGCGAATGGATGGTAGGCAAGTGAGGGAAGGAGGGGCAGTGGGGGAAGTCAGCCATGGGGAATCACTCTGCTGGACGAGCCATGTGCATCGGAGACAATAGCGTGTGGGGGTTTAGCAGCTGCGAGAGCCCCGCTTCCTCCGTCCAGCACTGCTGACATGTGCAGAAGCTCCCGGCACTCAACAGGACGTCCTCCTTGGTTTGTCTCCTCCTCTACTCTACTATTGCCCAGGTTTCCCTGCTTGGCATCTCCGCAAAAAGCCTCTCTGTCAACTGCCGCTGGCGGGACATTTCTGGGAAAATAAATGTTCCAGGAAGATAGTGGGAGAAAGGCAGAAAGACGGTAGTGTCCCAGCCAAGACGGGACACTTGACAGGTCTGAGTAGAGGTACCATTGTATTGTGAAAAGACACAGAAACTACAATTGTAATGACATTTAGCATTTTTATAGTAACATAATGCAGCAGGCTAGTGCTGAGCTTATGCCTCCTAAATAGGAAGAAAGGATTACAGAACCTCACAATTAGGTAAAACTTGTGAGGAGGGGTACTGGAATCTGAAATTCCACTGAAATGAGAGCTAAACGTTTTGATAAAATCCCCTAACATCATTCCCCTTCTATTGATATGGCTATGCCAGTAGTTATCATGGAAACCTGCTGCCTCTTCATCTTACAAAGAAGAACAAGACTTGGAGGACCTGAAATAGTCTGTTATGTGGCAGCTATTTAGAAAAGGCAAGAGTGGACAATATGGCCAAGCTTTCTTAGCTTAAGGGCTCTATCACTTTTTCACTAGTTCAGTCTGTGACACAGACACCCTTCCTCCAATCATTTCTGCTTTCCTTTCTGGACCTTTTTGGCATTTTGTTTATACAGTATGTGGTCTATGGGACCCCAGAACAAATCATCTGAGTTTCCATTATTTCTTATGGGGAAATTTGCTTTGATATAAGAGTGTTTTGGTTTACAAGCACGTTTCCAGAACGAATTATGCTTGTAAACCAAGGTATTACTGGAGGTGCATTAATCTTAAAGATAAGGGGAAAATGTTTTTCATTTTGATGTTGCTGAAACCCATGCACATGACTACTACCTCTCTGAAACGGCTCTAGTTGTTGTAAATTGTCCTGTTGTAAATTGCCCTGAGTCAAGACATCCTGAGGAAAAGTGTCATACTCAACTTCCTCCTCATCCAGGTGTTGGGTGAGTTTCATGGAATATGATAGCCTCCCCCCCCCCTTGCAAGGCTTTAAAGTGTGGTTTTCATTGTGTTTGGACCAAGTTGAAGGTGATTTTGCTCCCTGTTATTTTGTTGAACAAGAAGGTTTGCTCTCTGAAAGGGGCGACACATGCCTATTATTATCTTAAGGGTTAACACCCTTAGAAGGATTTCTGCCGCTTGGGGAACACACCCATTCATTGTCTCCTTGTTTTCCTAGTGAAATCTCATCTTCTTGCTCACACTTTCCCCTCCCCATTTTTGTTTGCTTTGTTTCTTCTCTTTCACAACATCACAACATTTGGAAAGCACAAATTGTCTGAAAGGCTTATATAGTCAAAACACCTTAGCCCTTGGTTATTTCCGCGTGTCAGTTGATAAAAGGGATGGAAGCTTCAGCCTCTCTTTTAGCGGACATACTAGCAGCAGAACAAAACCAGGAGGAGGGGAATCACGAAGGTGTGGATTTTAGTAATCAGGTTTTAGCCTTGTGCAGTAGCCCCCCAAACATGTGATCATGCAACCAAAGTGAAAAGTCTGGGTTTGATCAAGCCTTAGAGCAATGGTTCCCAGCCTTGGCTCCCTAGATGCTCTTGAACTATAATTCCCAGAAATCCTGGCCAGCACAGCTAGTACTGAAGGCTTCTGGGAGTTTTAGGCTCCTGGGAGTTGCCCAGATTGGGAACCACGAGCGTAGAGCAGTGGTTCTCAAACTTTTTTCACCACGGCACCCTTGTCGGACTAAAAAAAATTTGCAGCACACTTACCCTTAAAGTGGTTGGAATAATTAGGAAATGAAGAAAAAACAGTGCAAATTTAATGCTCAGTCGTCTTAATGCAATGAATGAAACAGTTGTCTTTAATGCGATGAATGAAGAGAGCGACTAAAATGATTACTGGGCTGGGGCACCTCCCTTATGAGGAAAGGCTAAAACATTTGGGGCTTTTTAGTTTGGAAAAAAGGCGCCGCCTGAGGGGGGATATGATTGAGACTACAAAATAATGCAGGGCATGAGTAAAGTGGATAGAGGGAAGCTCTTCTCCCTGTCACAAAATACCAGAACGAGGGGACATACACTCAAATTGAGGGCTGGGAGAGTAAGAACAGACAAAAGAAAATATTTTTTCACCCAGCGCGTTGTTTGTCTGTGGAACTCCCTGCCACAGGATGTGGTGATGGCATCTGGCCTGGATGCCTTCAAAAGGGGATTGGACAGATTCCTGGAGGAGAAGTCTATCACAGGTTACAAACCATGATGGAGATGTGTAATCTCCAGGCTTAAAACCAGGGTATTTCAAGGGACAGATGCAGGGGAGTGGTATGAGGAGACAGATATCTAGTCTTGCGCGCTCCCAGATGTATCTGGTGGGTCCACTGTGAGATACAGGAAGCTGGATTAGATGGTCCTTTGGCCTGATCCAGCATGGCTCTTCTTATGTTCTTATGTTCTTATGTCTGGGTGAATTTTTCATTATTTCCTTTATGTTTATGGAAGGTTTAGTTAATTAAATATTATTGCCGTGGCACCCCTGACACACGCTTGCGGTGCCCCAAATTGCCATGGCACCCAGTTGGAGAGCTGCCGGCCTAGAGCAAAGACAGGAAATCTTGTGCCCTCCATCTACTCCCAGAAGCCTCACCCCTTACAGCCAATAGTAGAATCACAGAATACTTGAGTTGGGAGGGGCTTATAAGGCCATTGAGCCCAACCCACTTCTCAATGTAGAAATCCAAATCAAAACGTAACTGCCAGGTAGTTGTCCAATTTTCTCTCGGATGCCCCCAGCATTGGAGGACTCACTACTTCCCAAGGTAATTGGTTCTGTTGTTGTACTGCTCTAACAGTTTTCTTCTGTGATATTCAGCCTAAAACTGGCTTCCTGTAGCTTGAGCTCATTATTATGTGTCCTGCACGTTCAAGTATTTGAAAAGTGCTATTATATCTAACCTTAGAGTCCTTTTCTCAAGGCTAAACCAAGCCCAGTTCCGTCAGTCTTTCCTCATAGGACTTGGTTTTGAGTCCCCCGATCATTCTTGTGATCT
This sequence comes from Phrynocephalus guinanensis, assembly GCA_037367245.1. Classification (NCBI taxonomy): domain Eukaryota; kingdom Metazoa; phylum Chordata; class Lepidosauria; order Squamata; family Agamidae; genus Phrynocephalus; species Phrynocephalus guinanensis. The sequence continues at coordinate 129,312,226 of CM074733.1, forward strand.
GGACACAGTACTCTAGATGAGGCCTAACCAGTAGGAAAATGTATGGGAGTTGCAAGCTCAAACCCTTGCAGGACCAAACATTTCTACCTCTGTCCAGAGAACAGGTAGGCAATCTCACTTCTGCTGTAATTCAGCAGCGTTCATAAAAGTTACTTAGGAGAGCCGTTCCCAGCCTTGGTGTCACGCAGGTGTCCTTGAACTGCAGATTCCAGAAGCTTTCACTGCTAGAAGTGTTGACAGGGATTGGGGGGGGGGGTTGTAGTCAAAGAACACCTGGGTGACCCAAGGCTGGGGACAACTGCTCTAGAAGACCACTCTGAGCACCATGACACAAGACAAATTTTAGGATTTTATAGGAGGGAGCCATGCTACTTAAAGTACTATTGAACTACTTTAACAGTATTGTATAGATTATATACACTTCTAGACAGCATAGAGTTAAGGAGTATTTGATGGATGCACTGCATGTTTTGTTTCTGGATAATTTTGAACAAATGTGCTTCACATAGGAGGATTTTACTGGACCTATCCTAAAAAGCAAAGCAAAAGCAAAGCAAAGCATTCTGCTTATATACTGCCTCATACCACTTGAAGTAGTCTCTGGCTGGTTTACAGTTTTAATTACAGTGTGCAGGCCACACACTGCCCCCCCCCCCCCCCAGCAAGCTGGGTACTCATTTTACTGACCTTGGAAGGATAGAAGGCTGAGTCAACCATGAGCCTGCTACCTGGGATTGAACCCCAGGTCGTGAGCACAGTTTTTGCTACAGTACAGGCATTGAACCACTGCACCACGGGGCTCATCGAAACATCAAGTAACAAGTGTATTGATCTCCTGTTTACATGTTTTAAGTTGTTGCAGTCGGTGCTTACATGTTTTCTCTCAAGAACATAATTGGAGATAATTTGATGCTATGCCAGTCAGCATCCATTTGCTTAACAGGTACATATCATTAGTGAGTCCAGAACTTTCATTAAGTGTTGCAAAAATCCTGTGCAGACTCAATGGCACCTTCAAGGTGAAAACAATGACTGGTAATGTTGTAAAAATGCTTGGTTTGTTTTTATTTAAAAAATGGGAGGGGAACAAGTGGCTGATGGGCTGGATGTAGTTGTTAAACCTCCCTGACCTTCATCTGCTCTTTTATGGCGGTTTGGCATGAAAAATGCCTGATCCATTCACTGGATCAAACTCAGGTCATGAGTTGACTGCAGTACCGTAGTTTAACCACTGCACCATAATGTGCAGTTAGCTGGCATAGTACATTATCCATGTGTGCAGTCTGGCCAAAGAGAGACCGGTGTTATCATTAAATACAATTGCCCACTATTGAAATGAATTGTATAATTGGGAGACAGATCTTTGAGGGTATTGTAGCTTTATTCAGAACCTTTAAATGTTGAAAAGAAGAAAGAGGATTACTTCCAGAGAAGTAGCAACTTGACACAGAAGGGCTGATGCCACTCATTCAAAATTACATTTAAACAGTTTGTGTCAAACTAATTAAGAATAGCAGAATGCCCAAATAGCCTCTGATGCAATCATGTTGAGAGACTCCTCCCCCACCTCCATTTTAATCATATGCTTTGAATTCTTCACTGAAGATGAGTGGCATGAAATTCAGATGCAGAGGATATTGGGGACTAACTGCATAGTAATATAATTCTGTTGTTTTGTTTGACAGAGAGTGATGCCTTAACAACCCTCCTGAGAAAAAGCCACCCCATAGTGAGTCCTGTCTCTTAAAGGGGCGGCGGGGACAAAAAAACAAACAGAAGGCGAGGGAGCCCGGCTACAATCCGCATCGGAAGATTTTTTACCTCCTGGAGGCCAGGTACTTGAAAAGTGCGCTGGGACGCACTTAGGTGGGCATGGCTGTACTTAATTTTTTTTTAAGTCCGGAGCTGGTGGGAAAACATTTTAAAGCTCCGGATCTGGGAGCCCTTTGCCTCGGATTTCAGGGGTCGTGTAAAAGCGCCCTTTGTTCACTTATTTACCTGTGCAAACCAGGTGTGCCAACTAGCAGTCCCCCTCCCAGCCCCTTGTCTTGTGAACTTGCAGTGCAGGGATACAAGGAAGATGGCTTCTCCCCTTACCCTTTATTCTTGTTCAATTATCTCCTCCTGGAGAGTCTTTCTGCCTTCCATGGGACTCAGACAGGGTGCATCACAAGTGATTGAATGCTTAAATCTTTAGAGCCTGTAGGGAAAATAATACTGGGGAAAGGAAACCAGGAGATAAAAGACAATGTGTTCATGGAAATGAAAAATATACGTACATTTCTTTTACCATGTATTGCATCACTCGAGTAACATAATAAATATGTTAATATAAGCTTGAAGCTTTTGAGTTTTTAATGTACTCAGTTTTAAAAGCTCTAATGTCTCCTGCAGTATTTGTTTGCCCACCTTTCAAGAATTGGTTGCATAATCATTTCTTTCTTTCTTTCTTTCTTTCTTTCTTTCTTTCTTTCTTTCTTTCTTTCTTTCTTTCTTTCTTTCTTTCTTTCTTTCTTTCTTTCTTAGTCAAAGCTGCCTTAGATTTAATTAACTTTAAATTTCCTTATAGTCTCCAAGTCCTTCTGTGCAATTTTGGTATCTCAGGTTCCTGGAGGGTATTTAATAGGGTTTTAAAGGCAAAGACAAATCACAGGTCAATTTGTCGATTCAGCGGAAGAAAAATCATAAATTTGTTATTTGTGAGTCATCAACTTTGATAAATCATGAATTGAAATGAATTGCCATTTTTTCTGATTCATGCCCATCTCTAGATGGGACTTCACAGCATAGGGATATGTCTACCATCTCTGCTTTCCCAGGTTTCTGCATCAGTGATAGCACTGTGCTGCATACAGTTGCTAGGCACATGGGGTATGTTTGCCAGCAATAGTGTTGCATGTATTGACACAGAGAAACTTGTTTTCATGCACAGATAAACTCTTGTCAGATCTGGCAAAACTGATGCCAATGCAACCCAGATAAGGTAGGCATCTTTTAGACTTATGAGCAAAGCAGCAGAATTGCTTTATTAAATTCCAATTGATGACAGTAGGATTTTAGCATGATCCTTTCCCCCCACCAAGGATGCATGTGTTGTTACTGATAAAGCTTTAGGTGCAAGTTTGGGAAGCTGCCTTTTCTTTTTTTTTGGAAAAAAAAAGTTTATCATTCCAAGCTCCCCCTGTAGTTAAGTTGTTGCTATTGCTACATTTTTGGAAACTGCTTGCTTCTTTCTTCCAAGTTGTATCCTTTCTGCATCCATTATGTGTCTCTAATTGTGGCATGTGGCAAGCCTGTGGCCTGTGGCGCGGACCAAACTATGTTTGCTCCTGTTTATCTCATCACGACTTCCACACTTACAACAGACACAGCAGCACAAGTCAGAAAGGAACCATGACATCCCCCCTCCCCAGTCCACTGTTCAGTAAATCTAAATCCCCAACCAACTGCAAAGTAACTTGCACCCCACAAAAGGATGGGTGTAATGAGGCCATAGTAAAAAAAAGTTTATTATTGGGAAAAGAGTTGGCTCTGAGAACGGTAGCTAGTTCACATTTGCAATTACAGATGGAAGATAATTGGATCACTGATGGGTGGTAGGCTTTTAAAGGTGTATAGCAACTGCAAAGTCTCTAAATCCGAAACGGACTCTAGAGATCCCCAATTTTTTTTTATTCTGTGTCACATCGTCCACTAACATCCTCTCCCAGGTGGCTTGGAGCTGAACTGCAGGCACTTCCTCTCCACCCAATACTTCAGCCCACAGAATAAATAGCACTTGGATATATCAGATTTGTAAATCAGAATAGCAATAAGGGGAAAACAGGTTCAAGTCCTCCCCATTATGATGCCCTGAAGTGGAAATTATTTCCAAAGGGAAACACAGGCGAGAGGCGATCTCTTCGTTCTCTTCACATCTCATTGAGCTCTTGAACACTTGCTTGTTTTTTATTAGTCAACTCTGTATCAAGGAAAACTGGTAAGGAGTTAAGCACAGTTATTTGACTGCTGTGTTACTCTAGGACCAGAGGTTTTTGAGGCACTTTTAGTGTTGGCAAGTCAGATCTTGGTAACCATAGCAGCAAGTGGAAGCGAGGGTGGGGGTGGGGAGGAACAACCTTAAACATGCTCTGACTTTTCCAGTATTGTCCTCAAGCTAGATACATTTATATTCTGTCCTAACTGCTAATTGGAATTTATAGAAACATTTTAGAGGTGATTTATAAGGAGCATATAAAAGAATTAATGTGACAGACAGGTAAATTATCTAGGCTATCTCTCTGTAGTAGGAAGAATTAAGTTTGATTTGTTCCTGATTTTGGACGGCACTTTTATGGTTTAATTCTCTTTTACTTTGCTATAGCTCAGCCTTTGTTTCTTTCTCCTGTTTTGTAGGCCATCCTCTCTCTTTCAGAACAAATCACTAATACTTTAAGTGGCTGAATGACTAATGATGTTTTCTGTGCCAACACATAAAGAGCCCAGAGGAAGGAAACTTTCTATGTGATTTTAACTACAAGGAGCAATGTTACTTTTTGTTGGAACAAGTCCGTGATTTTTTTTAAAAAAAAGGATGTCTGGGTAAAAAAGATTTCCTCCTGAAGAAGAGGTACTTCAACAGGTGTTCTGAAAGATGCCATCTCCTGTTCTGTGTAACTATTAAAGGCGCAACATACCTGCCATTTCGCCCCCACCTGGCCACCTTATCAGCCATCTTCTATAGGCAACTAGGCACAATAACAAGGCACAATACTCAATGCTACCGGAAATATGCTTTTTAAGAATCCAGGTGTTCTTGACAAAATATGAAGCAGGGCTGATGAATGAGTTGTTGTTCAACCTTGTGCCTTTGGCTTTTGTTTTGGAATACAATGCCCAAGGATTCATTGGGTAGAATTCTGGGAGTTCCAAGTTCCAACCCACAAACCTACATTTCACTTCCACAGACGGAGCCCTGAATTGAGCTTTGCCCAAAGTCTGAAAAGGAAACTGCCCCAGTGTTTCCTGGGAGGTCTAGGTCTTTGTGATGTTTCATTCTTTGGGAGGTATTTCTATAGAGCCCAGCGGGTAGTGAGGCTATACTTTCCCACCAAGCACTTGGCCTACAAGGAAACACAGGAGCAATTTCTTTTTCAAACAGGAAGCAAGGTCTGAGGTAGGCCTTGACCCTGGTAAGTAAAATGTAGGTGTCTATAGCTGCTTGTCTGTGGGCTGAAACTCACAGAATTCTTGGAGAATTTTGGGAGTTGGAGTGAAAAAAAGGAGGGGGAGTGGCAGTCCCTAACAATGAAGTGTGCTGTAGATTTTTGGGCATTGAGTTACAGGAGGACCTGTCCTGGAGTGTCAACACAAGGGGGCTTGCAAAGAAGGCTCAGCAGAGACTATTTTTCTTGAGAACCTTAAGGAAAAACCATCTTCCACAAAAGCTGCTGCTGGCCTTCTATCATTGTGCAATTGAGAGTGTGCTTACTTACGGGTTATGTATGTGGTATGGAAGTTGTACCCACCGGGATAAGACAGTGTTGTACAGAATCATAAGAATTGCAGAGAGTATTGTGGGCTGTTCACTCCCCACCCTAGAACAAATTTATACTACCAGGTGCCACTGTAAAGCATTAGATATATTAAGAGATCCATCACATCCTGGTCATCGCCTCTTCGAGTTGCTGCCATCGGGACGGAGATATAGAGTACTTAGGGCAAGAACAAACCGTCTCAAAAATAGCTTCTTTTTTAGAGCAATATTGGCCTTAAACGGAAATCCTGGACCTTGAAGTCAGCTTATTTTATATGTCATATTTTAGTCATTTCATATGTCATATTATGTGTTGTAACTGTTTTTAAATCTATGTGAAATGTTTTAAATGAGTTTTATATAGCAACCACAAAATTTCGTTGTTCCTGCAAGGGGGCAATGACAATAAAGATTCCTATTCCTAGTCCAACAACATCTGGGGCAGGGGTTCTCAAACATTTTAAGCAGGGAGCCAGATCACTGCCCCTTAGACACTGTTGGGGGCCGGACTATAGTTTGATAAAAAAAATGAACAAATTCCTATGTTCACAGCAGCTTGTGTGTGCCTCTCTCTGTGAACTCCACTGAAGGCTCTCTTGTATAATAAATGTATTATAGTACCAAATTCTGTGAACCAGTGGCCATGGCCACTGAATTGTATTCTAATGTAATGTAATGTCCAATTTTCTGCTGCTTAGCATAAACCAAATAACACATTTAGCTCTACTGAACTATGGTAAGCAAACAATCCCTACTGTGATTCTTGCGCGCGCGCGGGGGGGGGGTTAGGGGTACATAGATAAGCACACTTTGGCATATGAGTGTGCATTTCCCAGAACTGCATTGGGGATGCTTTGTGTACCAGGGAGAAACAGGATGGTTTTTGCTAAGCATCAGGATTTAGGCCACTTAAATACAAGTGCCATCAATGTCCAAGTTAAGATGACCCTAAAAGGCTTTGCAAAGTGTGTATGATGATCATATACTTGGCCCACCACCCCTTTGAGTTTCCATGGCCCAGAGGGGATTTGAACGCAGGTTTCCCTTACACTGGCTCTCATAATATATTTTTCAGTTTTAAAAATGTCACAGGCCTCCTTGTTTTTATGACTCTTTGTATTTCCTCATTTTTATTGGCTTGTCTCATCTGTCAACAGAAAAGCTTTAACTGACAGTCGGTGTCATCTCAGACTGTTGAAATTATTTTTATACTTTGGCAGTGTCAGCAAATACAGGGAAAAGGGGGATTTTTTTTGTGATGAACTCCTTGCAAAACCATGGTGTTCATTTTCTTTGACTTGCATCTGCAATTAAGTGAATAATGGCATTGGAACACTGAGTAAATAGTAAGGTTGGGAAACTCACCTTTTAAAAAAGCATGTTCTTCTTTTGCAACCATGAAATATATCCCCTGAAAGAATGTCAGGGACGTAACTATTGTGCAAGTACGAGGAAAGATTTCCATGAAAAAGTAAGGAAATGAAAAGCATATTCATAGATCACCAGAATAAGCCAAACTTTGTTTTAGAATGCTTAATGAAACTGTTGTGGTGAAAATCAAACAGCCCTCTTTTTTCCTTCGGGGTCATAAATATGACAGTGTGAATTTAATTTTTGCATTTGAATCAGCAAAGAACAACCATAGGTGAATCCCAATTTAAATGCTAGTGCACAGAGTATAGTTTGACCAGGTTACTACTTCTGAAATTGATGTTTGAGATGTAAGGGATTAAGCATTGGATGTTTGTCTTAAGTAACAAAATGTGCTATCCAAAATCATGGTGGGTATTCTCTTTACTAAACAACTTACCGATTAAGGAACTAGTGAGCTTTAAAGTCCTGCAGGGCTACTTTTCAAGGTCAAAGTTGCAGAGTTCGTGAGGGAAGGGAAAGAAACAGAAAAGTCCAAAAACCACCCTGGATGAATTTCCAAAGATCTGTTGGTTCAAGTGTTACTATTTTACTATCAAGTTTTGTTACTGTTACTATTATTGAGTTTACAATTGCTATGTATTGAAGGGTGTTCCAAACAAGGAAAAGGAAACAATTATGTCCTTTACAAAGATCTCATTCTGCATGTAGTTGTCTTGGGAGTAAGGTATGGCTCTTTCAACTACTTCAGGCATGCCCAAAGTTCGGCCCTCCAGATGTTTTGGACCACAACTCCCAAAGTCCTTTGCCATTGGAAATACAGGCTTGGAATTCTGGGAGTTGTGGTCTAAAACATCAGGAGAGCCAAAGTTTGGGCATGCCTGAACTTGCTAAGATATACTGTATTTTCCCCATTATAAGATGCCCCCATGTATAAGACAACCTTCACTTTTCCAATCCAAAATTACAGTTTTGCAACCACATAGTTCTCTCCTCAGCTTACATCCGTGTATAAGATGACCCTCAATTTTTAATATAATCATTTTTGGTGTGTGTGTGTGGAGGGGGGATATAGTCTTATACATGGAAAGTACTGTATGTCCAACTGAGTTAAATGGGTCTTACACCTCAGTAAATGAGCAAAGGAGAATATTTATATTTATTAGGAAACAGATATTTGGAAAATTACTTTTTTGGCCTGCAGCACCCAAAGTTCGCCAGTCAATATGGTCAGTGGCTGTTCTGACAGAGGAATTCTGAGTGGTGTAGTCAAAAAAAAAAAATAACTTTTCCAAACTCTTGTATCAAATCTTATTCCATGGTACAGCACAGTCCATGGGAGTAAAAGGAGAAGGTCCTTTAAAGGTCCCTGGCTTCTAATACAGATTATTTTAAGTGCTGTTGCTTTTGCAGCTCCATGGCAGAAGGAAGGTGCCAAGGCAGAGGTGGGTGGCATGACTCTGACTACAGTACTGCAGCTCCCATCAGTCGGCATAGCCAACAGTGAGAGATTATCAGAGATTTCACCCAATACTCTATGGGCTTCTCATCCCTGTGCTAAAAGCAGAGATTTTGTCCATTGGTGCTGCAGTGCATTTACCCGAATCTCTCCCTCCTTGCCTGCCCTGTCCACTAAGCACGAGTCCAGATCTGCTTCACTGAAGAAGTGCAGTGTCCTTAAGATTAAAGGCTCTGCTTGCTAGCTTAATGTATATGAAGTGAGAGCCAAAGGGTCACCAACACCATTACAAGAGTAGGCTGCTGTTAAGAAATGACTGAGTGGAACAGCATCATTGTCTCCTACTGTAAATAACTTGCCAGGACCTTCCACAGCAAAACTACAATAAACCCTCTTTTCAGAAAGTCAGAAGAGAATTCAAAAACTCTAGAACATTTTACTACAATGGGACACACAAGATGAAGAAGTGAAGGATACCAATGTAAAATGGGCCAAAAAATGGTTATAACATTGAATTAGAAAAATGGTAACAACTATGGACAAAGAATCATAAATTAACATTAGCTACTTCTTATAAGGAAAATCTCTACAAAATGTTCTATAGATGGCATATAACACCAGTGAGGCTTGCTAAAATGTTCCCCAATATGTCAAGTAAATATTGGAAATGTAAAACTCAAGAAGGGATTTATAATAATAATAATGTAATTTATTGTCATTGTGTGTATATACAAGTATACACATACAACAAAATTCAGACACCCAGAGACCAGATTCAACACACACACACACACACACACACAAAATCCCTGAACACTCTCTCACGCATTAAAAAATCTTCGTAACACACACACACACACACAAATCCCTGACCACTCTCACACACATTAAAAATCCCCTTAACACACACACTCAAAAATCCCTGAACACTCCCCCACCCACCAAAATGCCCTCCCCCCCAAAATCACAAGCATCTACACAACAGGCTAAGTAATAGTGTCCAAGTGCTCACTGCTGGTGGTCCTTAAGTTCATTATTAAGTGCAATTATAGCTCTTGGATAAAAACTGTTCAGAAAATGTGTGGTCTGAGTTTTAATTGTTCTGTATCTTCTGCCAGAAGGCAACAGTTCGAAGAAATTATGAGCAGGATGAGAAGAGTCTCTCAGAATGTTGTTTGAAGATGTCATCCAGGGTTGGTAGCTGGAGCCCGGGAATATTCTGGGAAATATTAATTATTATCATGCTTGATGGAAATGTGATAAAGCAAAGTCTTACTGGGCCAAAATACATACCTGGATTAAGCAAATCTTAAAGATAAAAATTTTCTAGTAAAATGGATGACAAGGATGAGTATATAATAGTATGTCAATGATAGAAACGCTCCAAACGAGATATTTCATATTGAAAACTGTTTCATATGTATGAATTTTTTTCTCTTTTTCTCTTTTTTATGTGTAGTTTTTTTCTTGTTTTACTTTTTAATAAAAACTCTCCTAAAAAAAGTCAGAAGAGTCACGGAGCTATTTCTATAGACTTCAGCCGCTGCTTTCTGAAGGATTAGAACACGGTTGGATTTTGTTTTACTCTCCTCTAGAATAGAAGCTGACAAGATCAGCCATTGAATCTCACTTCAACACAGGTGATGAGTTAGAGTTTAGGAAGTTACTTTTGAGAAGAATAAATATTATGTTGTATTGAAGCCATCCATAACTAGGTGGTGGAACGGTGATGCTTTCGGAACCACAGCGTCATTCTGTCCAGAATTTGGAGAATTCCGATTTTTTGGGGGGGTACATTTCCAACAATCTTCAGCTAACATGGACAGTGGCTGACGACTCTGGGAATGGTAGCTCCCCAAAATCGTGTGTCGACATTCTGATCCTGTCACAGCTTGGATACAGGTGACCTGACTGTGTCATTTTCCGTCTTTCTCAAGTTCTTCAACTGAGGGCAGCAGCTTAGCTTTAAGTGTGAAGGACAGGCTGCCCAGCTCCTACAGCACTCTCTTCTAAAACATTGCTGTTGTTCCCCATCCTGTATCATCTGCATCACTCTGTCTAATGATAGGAGTGGCCCCAATTCCCTCTTGTTAAGGATAGTCACGCTTTTGCACTTTGGAAAGCCTGGTCACTTTAAATAGCCTTGTTTTGGATCTAAGCGCGACCAGGTTGCTGACAAATATTAATTAAAGTGAAACTTAAAACACCCAGTAATTATTATAACACTAGTTCATATAAATATGTAAGTAAGAAGGCTAATCTTTGAATGACAATGGTATGCTAATCACTAAATAAACACATTAATAATTATCAGTGCTACCTATGCAACAGCTCTGAAAGGGACTGGGATGACTAGACAATGGTCAACAGGAAGTATCTGACCAATGGGAAGGACAATACTCTACTTCATAGATGCTAATCCAGGTGTACCTACCATTTTATTCTTAGGCAGCCTTGGCAGCATCCGTGGTTATAGTGCTACAATAGCTCTTCCAGTAATTGCAGAAATAATTGCTAACCTAGAAGCAGTGACAGACATACCTCAAGTGATCCTGAGCCACCACTCACCAATCAGAATGCCTCTTGCTGATGGTGCCACCAAATTATATGGGCACAGGAAGCACCAGTAATCCTACAGTGATCACCAAGAGGCCCAACCCAGTATGCACGTAAACAGACAGCCGGAATGGGATCATATTACCATAATTTATTTCATAAATCATCATAGTATAGTGTGGGTAGGGGGCCTACAGAACAATTGTGAGAGAGCTTAGAAAGGAAATTTAACTCCCAATCTCATAAGAACAATATTTCCACACAAATAAAATATTGTTGTCTCTGTGAAGATAATGGGAATAATATTTCCTCACAGAGAAATTCCTAGCACTGTTGCTTTTGTGACGATAACTGGCATTTTATAAGGCTGGGAGAGAGAAGGGGAAAAGTTGTGTATCTATGTATTTATGCGGAAGTATTTATATGTATACGCCTTCCAGAATTTTTAAAAAGAATTTTTTAAAAAGAACCACCATTGAACACACCCTGGCATTTGCTCTTGACAGTCGAAATGTGCTTGATCATGTGAGATGAAGATCTTTAAAGATAAATTTAAGCAATTAAGAGCTAGCTACAGTAATGTAGGAACCCCTTCAATCACTTCACTTAATAAGGGAGGATGGTTAAGGCAGTAGATGTTCCAGGCATAAATGTGAGGATGTAAGATAATGTACAACTTAGCCAATGAACACCCCTACCATCTCTTTGCTGCTGCTTCTTGCTGTGCTGGGATAAAGTAAGTGCAAGCGCCATATTTTGAAGAATGGGGATGGCTTTCTGATTCCTCTTTGGGTTTTTTTCTTATGCAGCACTGAAGCTGAGATGTCTGATGATTTTGAATATCTGTACCACCCCTGGAAAATAGCTTGCCTTGCCACGATGGTGTGATTGCGGATGTGTGCCCCCTTACACACACAGAGTCTGCATTATATGGTACTCTGCCAGCACAAGAAGTCTTAAGAATGATATCCTGAAGCAATAGGCTGACTTGATATTTCAAATTGTTGCACCATGCTGGGTCTCCTACGAGCGCGGGGCTGGTTTACCCTCTCGCGCAAATAGGCGTGAAACTGGGCGATGATGTGGGGAGGAGTAACATATAAAAGTTAAGGCTAATTTAGAGCTTCTGGATCCTTTATTAGCCATCGGAAGTGGACAGGTGCTTTCCCCCTCCCACCCTGTAAGGGCGCATACAATATGTGTATGAGGGCCAAAAGGATGGGAGAACAGAAAATAAGTGTAGGTGGTAGGGTTTGGGCTAATATTGTTTTTACTATATGTGGTGTTTGTTTGAATAATTGCACAGTGGGACTGTGCCAGATGGACAATAGAAAGAAATTATGGGTAAATTTTTAAGATTAGCCACACTGAATGCAAGGGGTCTAGGTTCTGTGCTGAAGAGAAAGAGAATAGAGTCATTAATCAAGAAGAATAAACCAGACATCGTCTTCCTTCAAGAAACACACCAAATGAAAGAAGGACTAAACGAACTGAAATTACCCAATATCAACATATATGAGAAAAGTTTTGGCTCATCTAAAGCAAAGGGGGTGGCTATCTTAATCTCAAAGCATTGTGATTGTATTGTTGAAAAAACTGTGAAGGATTCGGAAGGTAGATATATAATTCTTCAGAGCACAATTGGTACAGAACAATATACATTGATAAATGTTTACGCACCAAATGCTAATCAAAATCTGTTTTAAAAAGAGGTATGGGAGCAGATAGGAAAGGTACAGAAGGGACAGGTAATTATGGCGGGAGACTTTAATATGGTGATGGATAAAATCAAAGACAAAACAATTAATAAGAATGTGGACTGGAGGGTCAGACACACAACTCTAAAAAAATTCATCGCAAATACAGGTTTAAAGGATGTTTGGAGAGAATTGAAGGGAGATGAAAGAAAATATACATTTTACTCCCCAGTCCACAAAGCCTACTCTAGAATAGATTTTATATTTGTTTCACAAAGCTTATTACCTAAAATTGCAAACACAAATATAGAGGTGATAAAAATTTCTGACCACGCTTTAATGACTGTTGAAATAGAAAACAAGAAGAATTATAGAGAAGCTAGAAGGTGGAGAATAAATTCTAGAATTTTCCAATTCCCGGACACAGTAGAAAGAATACAAAAAGAATGGCTAGAAACTTGGAATATTAATGAAGAAGGCGGTAGACAAATAGGAGTTATTTGGGACACTTTGAAAGCTGTGGCCAGAGGTTACATAATAAGAGAAAATGCTATAATAAAAAATCAAGAGCAGCTAAAAAAAAAAAAAAAGAAGTTATAATAGCAGACCTTGAATCCCAATTTTTTTAAAGACAAAAAAATCTTAACTCAGATTGAAGCTAGGAAAAGGGAACTAGAAGATATAGATTTACAACAAACTCAAAGAAATTTACTATATTTGAAAAGAAACTTTTTTGAATATAGTAATAAAAATTCGAAGATGCTAGCCAAGATGGCACAGAAAAAAAAAGAAAAAAGTATGATAGGAAGGATAAAAGACTTAAGAGGTAATAACTGTACACAAATGAAAGAAAAATTAAAAGCTATCCAATAATTTTACCAAAATTTATATACAGCTAACAACAACAGGAAGGAAGTTATGGAACAATACATTGGCAAAAACCTAAAATCAAGATTAGCAGAGGAAGACAGGTTTGAAATGGAGAAATCTATTAAAGAGGAGGAGATAGAAGATGTGATAAACAAATTAAAGTGGTGCTTGGCAGTTTAGAGCAGGGTTCCTCAAATTGGTCACACTGGTGGCAGAAAGGAAGATAAAAGGCAGTCAGTGAATCGGAAAAGATTCCACCCGTCCCTAGCCAATCCAACCCCAGGACACTGTGGATCGAGAGATTACAGCGATGCCTCTCTGGGCCTGGAACAACCCGCAGCGAGGGTATAGGACCCGGAGAGTGGTACAAGAATTTGCCAGCCTGGGGGGGGGGCATCTCGCGGACTGTGCCAACAGGGGGCAGTAACTTGCCCTTAGCTTCCGGTTGGAGGGGTCCCGGGAGACCCAAGGGTACCAACCAACGATCGATTGACTTGGAGCCAGGCCCCTCTAACTGTTATGGTTTGAGCTATATGTTACCAGTTAATAAAAGTGTGGCCCAGTTAAAACGCAATACCTTGTCTCACCTCCTTATTTCGTGTGGGAGAGCAAAAGATCATGGCAAGGTATGGAAAACATCCTCCCGCCTGCCACGACTATTCACTTTCTGGCTGAGTGCATTAATACATCCTTTAAAAGTAAAATAATAATAACAGTAATTAAACATTGAGACACACAACATGTCTCTTGCTGATGTGCGGAAGGTTTTTACATGGCTGTGGTATCTTCCCAGACATTTTAATAGGTTTCCTGATGTAAAATATTAGCTTGTTGCTTTGTCGTTATTATCATTTATATTTGGTACCTGTCTGTCTCAGAACAATGAATGAGGCAGGCCCCTGCCTGGAGGACTTCATAATTTTAAAATAAAAGACAAACTGAGGAAATAAAGCAAGGGGTGGAGTGTGCAACAGACAAAGAACAAGGGAATTTGCAAGTTCTGAGAGATCATGAGATACATTAACCCTGAAGGCATTTTTGCTTTGTTTGGGACTGGGATGAACTTAGTTCTCCAGCCGAACTACCTTTTTTGGTTCTCAGGCTGCCCATACATGTCATGCCTGTATTAGGCAGAGGGAAATTGGTTTTAGCAGCAATTCCACTCTTGTCCCCCCACCTTGGAATTTTTGATATATGTTGCTTCATAACAGCACACATATGTGCAACGTATGGGAAGTAGCGTGAGTAAAACCTGATGAGATTCTTGGAAGGCAGGGAAGAGAGCAGAGGAAAATAGAACTGGCCGTATTGACAAACCAGGATGTGAACTCTGGAGAAACAGAAGGGAGAAAATGAAAGTCAGAGAAGAGGAAGTGAAGCCCACAGAAGGTGTCTGTGAAATATAGCTTGTGTCGGAATCCTGACATGCCTTAAAGAAGGACGGACAGGCAGTTAAATGTGGATGTGCAGCTAAAGTCCAGTCTGTCCTTGATAACTTTGGGAATGGTATCCAACAGGGCAATTGTATGACAACCAGACGGTTTTCAGAGCCCAGGAACAAGGTCAGTTTTCGTGCGCCCCCTGCTAGGAGCCTTGTGGAAAGGATGCACCCTGCCCTCCAGTCGCAGCTCTGGCAGGGAAGGCGAGGGCTTCTCTGCTTCCTTGAGATAGCCCTTTTCCAGCCCTATCCAGCCTCTCTGGGAAGCAGGATCTGGACGAAAACAGGAAGGATGCCAACCACATTGAGAGAAGTGTAGGTTGCCTACACTCTGCACTCTATGCCCCACTGCTTCTTGCCCACACTCTCCCCTCCACCCCTCCTGGGGGGTGGGTTGGTGGAAGGGAGAAGGGTCAAGTCCAGCAATGTACAGGGATGCTGGGGAATGCACGCAGCCCCAGCATCAACCCGCGCATGTATGGAAGGGAAGAGAGTAAAAGGCAACTGTTTACGGATTCTCTTGATTTCATATGAATCTTGCATGGAATCCTATCCAAATCACCATCAAATCATACATCTTATTAATGTCCAACTGCTACACTATAATAATCAGGACATAGCTGTGCAGTGGCACAAAAATATGGATCCAAGGCACGGAACCTCAAGGATCAAATTCATTTCTATCCAGGATCACCTCCAAACCACTCTCCCATCCCAGGCCCCATCTCTGCACACAGAGTGCACACCAAAAACCAGAGGTGCATCAGCGCATGGCCCCACAGTGGTGCAAAAACATGGATTCAACACATGGATCCACTTTATTTAATATGATTTTTTTACATTGGATCATACTAAAACCACTGTCACACCATAGGCCCCACCTCTGCCCACAGATTACACCCCCAAAATTGTAGGTCCATTAGCACATGTCTCCACAGTGGGGCAAAAACATGGATCCAACACAAGGAACCACATGTATATACCTGCTTTTTTTTACATGATTGCCCCTGAGCCACTTTCCCATTTCAATGGGAAACCGCGTTTCAGATAACATTTTTTTTTCTGATAACAAATTGCCTCTGGGAACAGATTCAATTTGTTATCAGAGGTACCACTATATTAGAGGTGGGAATTCCCATTTCCTGAAATGCCTTTTTGATGACCAAGAAGCAATGTTATAGTTTGGTCTTGTTTACCCATTACTGACATCACCACCGGTTGCTGACAGAAAGAAAGGGGAACCCTATGCTCAATACCAAATTAAATGCAAATGCAAAATTGAAATAATATTTTTTAAAGAAAAAGGTGAAATGAGACACAGACCTGAGACCTCCCTGGCTGACAGAGTCTGCCTGATCTACTTCACAGGACAGCTCTAAGGCAATGTGGTGCTGGTGGTGGGGGAAGCCCCATGCAGTCTTGGGCAGGACATAGCGAGATGATCAGAAGATGAGGAGGAGTCAACACAGACGTTGAAACAACATAGCTGAGAAGATTGGAGCATGTGTGTGCGTGCGCTGGTGCTCCCACAAATCTGTCTGCTTAGCTTGTCTCCCCCACCAACTCACATAAACCTGACATGTGTGCATGCACACACATACACAGAGATCACCCAGCCATTCCAGCCATAACAGTGGCCTCTCCCTTTCCTCCTCCTTCCCTTCCTCTCCTCCTCCCCTTTCTCTTCTGAGCAAAAGTGGCAGCCTGCTCCAGTAAGATGCTGGTGTAAATTTACATAATGTAAATTTGGCACCCTTAGATTGATGTGCTAGGGGGGCATTTGCCCCCTTTTGCCCACCCCAAATTAAGCCACTAATGACAACTACCAGATTCCACAGTGCCTTTTTATGTACGGACTCACTGCCAAAATCTTGACAGGAAAGTGCATGAGTTTCAGTTGGAAAATACTAAGAAATCAGAACGAGGATGTTGCTTAATTAGCTGCCCTGGACTATGGACCTTGGCTTTTGTTTTGCCGAGGAATGTGTCTGTTTCATTTATGGGATGAAGAAGGAACAGAAACCAATTTTAGCCTATTGTGATTTCCCAACCTCTCACCATCTTACGACATGCACACTTCCTAATACGTTTGAGGACATCCAGGACTTAAATCCCTAGAATAAAGAAGTATTCTGAAGCTAAAAAAAAAAAATTGTGGATTTTAAGTTCCCATTTTAGGGAAGGAAGGGCCTGCTTTACGCTGGGATTCTGCACAGGCTACATATATGAAAATCCGCAAGCATATGAAGCAGGGATCAGAATTAAGCCTTAATCTCATACAGTACGATCAGCATAGTGTATGAATGCCAGCTCTATTGCTGTGCTGAAGGGAGCAACTGCTTCAGGCAGGAGATCCTTGGAGGACACCAGTGGGCATTTGGGGTCTGCTCCTCCTGGCTCTTCCCATTAATGGTGCACATTTACTATGTGACAGTAAATGACACCTTCCAAAAACATGTCCTCTATGAACACTGGCAGAACCTACATAAATAGAGGTGTAGGCTTGATCAGGTAACAGTCAGTAGGCATTGGTAGGAGCAGGGGGGCTTATAACTGTGATTCCCACCATTCATTCTGTGTGTACGACCAGACATACCTGTCAAGTTTTGGAATTGAAAATAAGGGAAAATTTCCAACACCCAAATATAAGCAACTTAAACTCCAAATTGTTTTCTCCTCCTCCTCCTCCTCCTCCTCCTCCTCCTCCTCCTCCTCCTCCTCCTCATCATCATCATCATCATCATCAATGAAAACATTCCAATTTAGCTGGCAAGCGTGGCCGGTGAATAGACAAACGAGGCGTGCGGGGGGGGGACATAATGCCTCCCCACTGGAGAGGAGACAAATGAGGTGAGGGTGTGGGGGGAAGTGGTGCAATGCCGCCCCACCAGAAAGGAGATAAATGAGGCACAGGGGGGAGCCAGCACAATGCCGCAGGTGGCCCGCCAGCCGCTGTGAGGGATATGTACCTTCCTTACCATCTGAGGCTGCAGCGGCTGGGCCTTTTCACTCTTGAATGACAGCGCCTAAGAGGTGACCTGATTGGACTTTATAAAATCATATACAGTGTGGACAAAGTAGATAAAGAAAAACTGTTTTCCCTATTGCACAACACTAGACGTTGGGGGGCGCTCCATGAAACTTTTGGGTGCTAGATCTCAAGCAAATAAGAGGAAGTACTTTTTCACCCAAAGGATCACTGGTCTGTGGAACTCTCTGCCGGAAGAAGTGGTGACAGCTGTCAGCCTTGACAGCTTTAAGAAAGGATTGGACAAGTTCATAGAGAACAAGGGTATCAGTGGCTATCATTATAGATGCCTAAGGGAAAACTCTGGGTTGAAGAGATAGGCAGGATATTTCTCAATTCCATTTGTGAGGAATCATAAGCAGGTGAAGAATACCCTGAAGCAAATAGTGAACCACTGTGTGAGACAGAATGCTGGAGTAGATGGGCCGTGGCCTGTTCCAGCAAGGCTGTTCTTATGTTCTTATGTTCTTATGTCCCCCCTAATAAAAATAACAATTGCTGTTACAAGGTCTGTGAGGAAAGCATTTATGCAAGTGTACTTACTGCCCATGTGGAACAATATGTACAGCATTAGTGACTTGTTATCCACTTGAACCCTGCATGGCGACATCATTTACTCTCTCCCTCTCTCCATTAAGAATTTAGGTTAATAGCACAAGTGCATTTTCAAGACACTGACAGAAGAAGAAGAAGAAGAGGAGGAGGAGGAAGGAAGGAAGGAAGGAGGAAGGAAGGAAGGAAGGAAGGAAGGAAGGAAGGAAGGAAGGAAGGAAGGAACAAAGGAAGGAAGGAAGGAAAAATAATCTACTTACAACTGATGCCAGAACCCCAGATCAACTGTAAATAGTACAATAAATCCAAAATGTAATTAAAATGCATATGATCAGATAACTGGGAATCACATGTAAATTGCTATCAACCAGGATAACTCATGCTGCAAATGTCTGTGGGGATATCTTACTCCTGAATGTTGTCCCATGGGAGGCCTACTCTATGAATTTCTTAACAGGAATAGGGAATTGGAATGTTCTATGATTCTTTGGAGAAGCCTCATTCAGCTATCATTTATCACCCTGCTTGTAAAAGAGATGTTGAATATTGTTTGTGTTTTAATAATGTATCTATTTGGCACTTTTCAAAACAATATTTGAACCAAACTCCATTCACCTGTAAAATTCCCCTTTTCCTCACATTTGTAAGGAAATTTTCAAAATGCATATGGAAGTGAAATAGTCCCTCCCTTCTTGGGAGTTACTCCATCAAAGGTTAAAATTACCTACCTACCTACCTACATCATAGGTTATACCTATGATCCTATGTATAGGACTGTATTGTTAGTGTATCTAATTGCCTTATTTCACATAATGGATTATGTTTGTGTGTCTACTTTCAAGAGAAGTTTAACCTTGCTTGCGTGAGGGATTGTTGTGCTTTATGGGAAGGGTTAATCACAGTCTCCTGGCTCAGTGGTTAAACTGCTGTACTGCAGCCATAACAGTGCTCATGACCTGGGGTTCAGTCCCAGGTAGCTGGCTTTAGGTTCTTTCAGCCTTCCATCCTTCTGAGGTGGGTAAAGTTTGCTGGGGGCAGGGGATGTGTAGCCTGCATAAATAAATTGTAAACTGCCCAGAAAGTACTTTAAGTGCTATGGGGTGGTATAGAATAAGCAGAGGACTCCTTTGCTTTGTCTCTTCAGAAGATCTCACCAGGATGGAGGAACTCAGGGTGATGTGTGAGGTGTCTGGAAACCTTATTCAGCCAAACTGAAGCTTGGGTGCATGGTGTACAGCTCTGGGTGAGTAAGTGATGAAAGCAAGTCTGGCAGATATTCATTGTGTCATGTCAATCCTTACTTTGCCATTCCGGGTATATTTTCATTTGACTTATTTATATAGTCTCTGCAAAATAGAAGGCGTAGTACGCATTTGCTGCTGGATATCTCCTTGGTCAAAGGACACTAGGTTAAAGGACAATAGCCTTCTCAGCTCCTGAGTGCAGCATGCCATGGAGGGAAGGACGGTTAAAATATGTTTATTGAATTCATGGCAAATACAGTAGTTGTACATGGTTGTGGTGGACAATCCAGCACTATAACATTATTTTAAAATAGTGGTTTGGAAAAGGTAAACAAGTCCATTAAGCAAGTTAGTCTCTTAATTATTATGAAGCAAATTACTAGCTTAACCCAGAATGGAAAGGCATTGCCTCAGATGCTATTAGATAAATTTATGCCAGCACTGTGGGTGTGTAACTAACTCCAAAGGGAGAGCTTCTTTAACATTTCCCTGGCTGATTATACCTGATGCTCTTAAATCAGATCTGGCACCATGCCTCCTGCCTTGATCGTTTCACTTTTCTTCCTTAGGCACATTGATATTATTAGAGGGAGCAGTGGGAGCAGTGGAGAGGCCATCTTTTCTCAAGTAACAGCTATTAGTTCGAAGTCTGCAAGATTTTTAAATCATTATATAAGCTGTCAAACGGTCTTACAGTGATGGCTATTTGTATTTGACTTCCCAGTTTATATATATGTATTAGAGATGGGCATGAAATGTGTTTTGTTTTGTTTCTTTAGTTGTTTTGTTTTGTTTTGTTTGTAATGGATTTTTAAAGTAGTTTCATTATGAAATGAAATAAAACAAAACAAAACACTATGGCCCCCTGGGTCTTAGAGGCACCAAAATGGCAGGGAAGCTTCCTCAAGGTCTTCCCTGTAAGCCCCCGAAATTTAGAGAGGTTTGGGGGTCAGGGGTTTGAAGTATTAAGCTCCACAGGAAGTGCCCCCAAGAAAAAAGATTTCTAATTGAATTGGGAAGCTACAATAGCCCCCTCCCCCACAGGCGAGTGATTAGAGCAGTGACTTTACTTCCAAATCCCAATTCAATCAGTTAGAAAGGTTTTTCCCCCAAGGAGCACCCCCTTTGGAGCTTAATAACTCAGCCCCCTAAGCCCCAAAGCTCTCCAAATTTCAGGGGCTTACAGAGAAGAGCTTGAGGAAGCTCCCCTGCCATTTTCCCTAGGACAAATCATTTCATTCCTAGAGGAAAAATAGTGTTTTGTTTCTTGACAAAATGCTCCCTGCTGTTTTGTTATGTAATAAAGTAATTTGTTATGTAACAAAACTTTTTTATTTGCATTTTAGTCAACTAAGTATGCACATTTTTCCTCACTTCCTTTTGACTTTGAGCATCACGAGAGCTATAAAGTTCAAGAATGGCAAGTAGAGATGGGCACAACTCAAAAAAATGGTGTTTCGTTTGTCGTTTGGTCGTTTAGGGGTCCATTTTGGTTCGTTTTTGTTTTCATGATGTTTTTTTGCAAAAAAATTCATTTTCGTTTCGTTAGGTAACGAAACGAAAAAACGAAAACGAAAAATTGCTGTTTCGTTAGCATTCTTTTTAGTTCAATGCATCTGCTGCAACGAAAACGAAAAACACGGCAAATTGGGTCGGTTCGTTTTCGTTTTCGTTTTGTTTGTTTTTTAAAAAATTGTTTCGTTTTTGTTGTGTAACGAAACGAAAAAAAAAAACGAAAACGAAAACGAAAAATCGCTCGTTTCGTGCCCATCTCTAATGGCAAGTTTCACCTGGGAAAAGAACAAACAGGGCTATGCTGCCACCACTACCTCCACCAAAGAAAAACAAGCAGCAGCAACACTAAATAAAAGAAGTTTGTTGTGGAGAAGAGGACTTTAAGAAGAATACTAGAATAGTAGAAGACGGAGTAATAAAGAAGAACTCATGGAAGAACAGGATGGTCCCAGGGGTGGGGGGTGCACTTGTATTGTTAATTGTTCGTTGTTATTTTGTTTGAATGTATTATAAAAATTAAAAAAAGAAGAAGTTTGTTGGGAAATATTGACACCCTTTTGGTACTACTTTTGATACTTTCTTTAGATAACTCCTTAAGCATTTAATGTGGGTCAAGATGATTTTATGTACACCTGGTGGTTAATTGTACATATACAGTACCACTGATCACAAAAAGTATTAAGAGAGTGATAAAATGTTGAGTAGAAGGACTTATGTAAATAGTTTACGTCCGATAGACAATGGTGTAGATTCTACTGTGCTTGATTCTTTCTTATACACCCATTACTGGGTACGGTGGTACCTCTATTTACTAGCTTAATCCACTCTGAATGCATGCTCATAAGTCGAACAACTCATAAGTTGAACAGCCATATCTAAAAATAAAAAAATAAAAAAATAAACTGAAAAAATAATAAAAATGTAAGTAGAGCAGACAGCATCTACAGTTGTTAAGGAAATGCCAACAGATTTCTGCTCTTAAGTCGAATTGCTCATAAGTAGAGCTGCTCATAAGTAGAGGTACCACTGTGTTGTGTTATAAAACCTGGCTCAGGTAAGTACATTTGCGTGACTAGCGAAATGATGAAATACTTGAGTTGTTGTCTATCCTGCTTACCCAAGAATTAATTTGAGGTTATGTCTTATAAAAGTAGGAACTAAAGAGCAAAGAGTCCAAAACAGGAAAGTCAGATGATGTAGAAAGTTAATTATATAACTTGCCGTTTCATAGCATGGGTTGCACCGGGTCGAAAATGGTTGTTTATCAGGCATGTGTTGTACTTGCAAGATTTCATCTGGACACTCTGTTGTCTAGTCTATTGCTCCCATGTACCTGAGTTTTGATTATCCTTGAGTTGTGGTGCAATATAGCTTGTGCTTCAAGTGGAGTTTGGGAATGTCAGTAATGATCCCAACAATTTTGTTTTATTTTATTTATATTACCACCCATCTGGCAGAAGCCACTCTGGGCGGTTTACAACATGAAACAGTCTGTGACAACATAAAACAATATGAATGTCATTATATATATATATATATATATATATATATATATATATATATATATATATATATATATATATATATATATATATATATATATATATATATATATATATATATATATATGCATGTTAGGGTGGATTCGGGTTTCTTCCCGTGTAGAAATCTGGTTGTTTTGGCGACGTTTCGACGAGGTCTCACTCGTCATCTTCAGGCTGGTGTTCTGGCTTCTTTCTTCTTGAAGCAAAGCGTGATCTCAGTTGAAGTCCTTCTATAAATACTGCTGGGGGGGTGTGGTTTGCTTGCTCTGTTGCTGATTGTAGGTTCGTTTGTTCTTTTGTGATCTGCTGTGTGGCTGAGGCGATCACAAAAGAACAAACGAACCTACAATCAGCAACAGAGCAAGCAAACCACACACCCCAGCAGTATTTATAGAAGGACTTCAACTGAGATCACGCTTTGCTTCAAGAAGAAAGAAGCCAGAACACCAGCCTGAAGATGACGAGTGAGACCTCGTCGAAACGTCGCCAAAACAACCAGATTTCTACACGGGAAGAAACCCGAATCCACCCTAACATGCATACCTATACCCGTGAAAATCTACGAAAATATATATATATATATATATATATATATATATATATATATATATATATATATATATATATATATATATATAAAACAATAAAACATAATTAGATCAAAGATCATTCATAAACCAGAGGTAACCATGTGTGGGGTCTCTAGATGTTGGAGTGATTAATAACACTTCCCATCCCATTAAAGTGGATAGGAAGTTTGGGTTATCTCGTGTATACTGTAGACACAATCATTGTTCTGCATCCTGCAACGTTCTGCAAAAAGCATAACAATTCAGAGCATTGGAACAAAAGAGTTCTTACTTCAGTGGGTTTTTCATTCTTTTGTTTATAAATGCACCTCTGTTGTGACTTCTCCCTCTCCATTTGGACCATTCACAGCTGAATGTGCAACATACATGGAGAACAGCCCACTGGGAAGCCCATCATGGCTTCCTGTTCTGTGCCAGGAAAGATGAGAGAATGACGAGGTCTCAGCTTCTGCCTTTTTCCTGGCTTCTGTGGCATTGGGGTTGCTTCTCCTGACATCCCCTCACCCACCTATTTTTGGGGAGGCCAGAAATGGGAGGACCCAACAGAGCCCCCTGAAGCTTCCTGGGGGTGCTGTCAAAGCCTCTCCTCTCAGTATCTTCTACATGTTGATGCCTTTTGTCTGTTTCATTTCCAACTGCTGCAGTGGGCTGATCTTTGTGTATGGTGCACATCAGCGGAGGAGGAAGATTGATCCATAGATTATAATACATGTTTCCTATTTTAACAGGAGATACAGAGTTAACAGATAAATCTTCCAAAGCAGGATCCACTTCTGAGCACAAGCATATTGCTTTTTATACAGCTTATGCCAGGTGGTAAGGACCTGCGTGAGAAAGTATAACTTGCTGTTTCAAATGAGGATCTCTGCTGGTACAAAGGCATTTCACACTCAAATCAGTGATCCTCCAGTGCTGAATTAGGAGGGATTTATGCTCCACAAGGCCTGAAAGAGCCCTACAGTGAGTTTGCTGAAGGCTTCAGGATCAACCCTTTTGAAAAATAGATATGTCAAAAGTTCCCGTGCTGACAAACAACAAGAAAATTGCAGTGACAATTAGTTAGACTGCACTATATTGAATGCTTAAGGAAAGCGAAGAGTTTTAAAATAATTAACACCTTTAGTGAGATGTCTGGCTTGACACCATCAGAAGGGACACTGGAATGGAATGACTTCAATGGAACTAAAAGAAGCTCAAAAGGGTAGAAAGGCATGGAGAGCATTGATCCACTAGGTGACATGACTGAACAGATAGAAGACATTTTCACACTGTGTAAATGAGCCCTAACCCCAGTTCTAGCTATTACGTGTTGGAAAAAAACGTTAGTCAAATAATTATACGGAATTATTCAAGCTCAGTTCATACATAGTACCTCTGCTATATTGATTGCCAATTGGCCTGAAGATGCACAGAGGCAAACCTGCAGAATAAAACACTGGAGGAAAATGTAGCATAGTTTTCAAAAATGTGCTGGAGGGGTATAAATTGTTTCTCTTTGCATGTATGCAAAAATTTTAAAATATTTACACAAAGTATATTTTAGAAAAGGTTGAGTACAAAATTGCACCTTTTTAGGAATGTTATACAGTACTTCCCCATTTATTGTGGGAGTTTGGTGCCGATCCACCCGCGATAAAGGAAAATCCATGAAATGCAGATGCCTCAGTAAACTGACCTTGGACTGCTCCTGCCAGCTGCATTTCCAAAGAGAGTTTTTTAACCTCCGCATGACACCTCAGCAAACCTTGCTGCCAGGAGCTCAAGGGCCATTACTTCACGAACCGCTCGCTTCGCGGCAACCCCTCCTTTCTGTGCGAATCGATCGTTTCAGTCCGCACGCTCCTCCTTTTTGGCTGCGATGCCACCCCGACCACGCCCCCTTTACCGTGCTCCAAGCGGGGTGAGTGGTTCCCCTGCCAGCGGCCGGGAATCTTTTCGCTTCGCATCTCGCTTCGCTCCCAACGTGACGTGTGGACTCGGGTTTTTTTTTATTTTTATTTTTTAAATATCCAAACTCTGCAAACGACCCTTTCGGCTTCCAAACTGAAGATGCTCGGCGCGGCGAGAAGCAGTAACTGCGCGTGCGTGCGCGCTCCGACTCGGCAATGCGCCCTAAAGCCCGATCACCTCCGTCCCCTCGTGGGACGCCCAGGGAGTTCCGCTGCCGGGCGATCCGGTCGGGTCTGCATCAGAGGGAGGACTTGAAAATCATACCGCACACCTTCCGGGAGCGAGAAGGGAATGGGGAGGGAGGAAAGACGCATCCAAAGGGGAGAGGATGGGCAGGAGTCCCTTACCCTGCTGGCTTTCAAGCATGTAAGGGGGGGGTTCAAGCCCGCTTCTCTCCACCAACAGATTAGACACATAACCAGCTCTGTCGGAAATGACAGCCAAGTATTGATGCATCTATACGCCGAGTTTTTTTTTTTAAAGGATGGGAACAAGCGAACGTTGCAAAGCGGCGTCCTAATGCGAAGGGAGCACGTGAGGTAGTAATCGATTCGGTAGTAAAAATGCAGCGCATGAGCACTGATAAACAGGGGTGGGATCGAAGGGAGACCACGTGACCGCCACCGAATTCACAGCGAAGGCAAGGTCGGTTCGAAGCGAGGCACTTCGTGAAGTAACGGCCAAGGTCTGTCTACTGAGGTGTCAGGAGGGGGATTAGAAACCTCTCTTTGGAAACAGCAGCTGAGCAGCCTCAGGTTAGTTTGATGAGGTGTTAGTGGTTGGTTAAAACCCTCTGTTTGCAAACGCAGGGCAGGAGCAGCCCCAGCTCTGTTTGCTGAGGTGTCAGGAAGGGGTTAAAAACCTCTCTTTGGAAGCCTGCTTCTCTCAAGAAAAGAAAAAGCTACTGAGACTGTAATATATGAACCATGTAGTAGCGGGGGGCTATTGTATACAAATATCAGTTAGGGTTTTTTGCACGTTCAAAATTTGGAGATTGGTGCAGATACGTGCTGGATACATGATTGAATCCATGTGGAGCTGGCACAATCTAGATATGCATGGTTTCCTGTGTCTCCATGAAAGAGGCCTCTTCTTCACACATATCCTTTGCCAATCTACAGCAATTTGCCCAAGGCATTTGCAGAGGTCTGTTGGTCATGAAATGAGTGAGATCTGTCTTTGCCCCACATCTATGAACAGGGTGTGTGCGGCTGGTTTGACCTAGGTAGGGATGATCTTGCCACACAAAAAAGGCTGTTGTGCTTCTGGTTTAAGCAGGGCTAGACCCGCGCCTCTTACTTCATACAAATCAGACACTGAACAAGTGCACGACAATGTAACATGCAACATATTAAGCAATATGCAATGCCCTGCCTACATGGCTTTTGCCAGAGCCCAATTGAAAAGAATGGAGGGTACAGTGGAACCAGCACAATTACTATACTTAATGAGGCATCAGAAGGAAAACTCTGCCCTCCTTTCCTGTGTTTCCTCTAACTGCCCTGCTTTTCTTGTTGTAGCCAAGCCCTTCCTCCTACGAAATAAGTAAATGCACACAGGATGACGTCACCAATTGGATCTCAGGGCAGGATTGCTGTGCCAAGTATGCTATAATTCCAAGTAATGAGTAGGTACATGACCTTATTTCCTCTATGCATATTTCATCATCTCCAAGAAAACCAGTTTCCCTATTGTGTTCCGTATTAATGGGAGAAAGTGCTTCTGACATTGATAACAACTTGGAATGAGTACAGAAGAAAATGTCTCTTGACTTAACCGAGTCAGGTTTACTGCCTTCAATCTGGAGGGAAGAAGATGAAAAGAGTCTAATGAAACACAACAAAAGGGGTGTGGGGTGGGGATTGCTCAAGCAGTGTTTCTTCTCTTCTTCAAACTATATTCACTTGTTTACACAGTCTTGGATTTATGGGCTTGTTTCCTTCACGAACAAGTAAAGTGGATAGAGGGAAGCTCTTCTCTCTCTCCCAAAATACCAGAACTAGGGGACATACACTCAAATTGAGGGCTGGGAGAGTAAGAACTGACAAAAGAAAATATTTTTTCACCCAGCGCGTTGTAAGTCTATGGAACTCCCTGCCACAGGATGTGGTGATGGCATCTGGCCTGGATGCCTTCAAAAGGGGATTGGACAGATTCCTGGAGGAAAAGTCCATCACAGGTTACAAACCATGATGGAGAAACCAGGGTACTTCAAGGGCCAGATGCAGGGAAGTGGTATCAGGAGACAGATATCTAGTCTCATGCGCTCCCAAACGCATCTGGTGGGGCCGCTGTGAGATACAGGAAGCTGGACTAGATGGGCCTTTGGCCTGATCCAACATGGCTCTTCTTATGTTCTTATGTTCTTATAACCCCAGGAGTCAGATAATTTCCTTGTTCAATGAAGGCATCAATATTGTCCACTTGTTTTCTTTGACTGCCTTCATTGTTAGTGGTGTGTGTGTCTTGAGAACTATTTCTAACCATCCTCTCTGAAAACTACTTGTTTCTGTGATTTTTGAATGGAAGAGACGTGAACACATAAAAATGCCCAGCCATTCAGAATGATGGCAGGCAACAAAACTGTGAAGGCTGTCACCCTTGCCTCTAGTGGAACTGGTGGCCAGAGGATCTCCTGCCAATGATTTCATTGGTTTTAAGTTGCTGGTTACAGGGCTTTTTGTTGACTCGGGTGTATTTAACAGCAGTTCCCTGTTACCGCTCTCCCAGGGGAATGAGTTCCCATCACTTCTCCCTTGGGAATAGTCAGTTCAATACTGGCCTCAGTGCCCACTACTGAGGCCAGTGAAATCCTAGTAGTAAATAAGCCCAGCCCAGTGCTGGGGCTGGAGCCTTTGGCAAGGACTGGTAGAAGTAAATGGTGCATGGGACAGTTCTCTTTTAACTTCTCATATAGCCTCCTCCTTCTCTCCCACTGGTGTTTGCACCACCAGAGCCTCACCTGCATAGGGGTGGGTGCCACAGGATCCGTGCCATGGGGACTATAGCAAGAATGACCCTGCCAAATATACCCAGAAACAGAGAGCATGTATACTGAAAATGTGCAAGTCCAAACCAATTTTTGGTTGCTGCCCTAATCACTGCCAAGGCGATTGATGTGAAGGATACCTATTCACACAAATTGGAACAGATGCTTCTGAGATGAACCATGATGACATCATGCAGAGTCACAGGCTGTGCCGCTTCACAGACGTTTGGAGGGTCTTTGGCATATGAACTGGTGATCCGTGACAGTGATTCACAGACTCTGACGCAATAGTCCCATGATTTACACAGACATGTACAACTCGCTTACACTCATGTATCTTGCACACTGGAGCAGTTAGCATTGCTGAGATGATGCCTTTCTTCTCTTAGTTAGAAACAGAACTATTAAGCAAACTTCCTTACATTGCTTGTTGATATGACACTCCACAGCCCTTATTGTGTTTAGGCACAGTTTGAAAAACTGTGACATTTCTTTACTAGTTTTATGTGCCATGAAGTTGCCAGCAACTCATATTGATCCCAATGAATGAGAGATCTCCAAAATCTCCTGTCCTCCATCTTCCTTTAGGGAGTCTTCCTCTTTTCCTGCTGCTTTTCCCCATTTCCCAGCATCATTGGCTTTCCCCGTGAATCCTGCCTTCCTGGGAAGTGCCCAAGGTAGGATAGCCTCTATTGCAACTTTTTTGTCTCGGGCTTAATTTTAGTCTAGAACCCACTTGTTGGTCTTTCTGGCAGCATATGCACTGCTAGGCCCAAGTGCCCCAACTGTGCCTGGGATATCAACCATGTGGAGGGCAATGAACTGACCCTGGGGCTGTTCATCATTAAATCTCCAACAGGAATCATGAAGGAGCTCCGAAAGCCTTAGGTGGTTACTTCACGTCCTTCCTCGAGCCGAGGTGAACTTGCCTCCGTGTTGAAATCGGATCGAGAAGCGGATTGAAAATATTCCTGAGCTCCAGGACGGGAATCTCTCACCCCGCTTGGAGCGCAGTTCAGGGGGCATGGTCGGGGTGAACTCGGATTGACCCCACAAGGACGTGAGGTTCCGTTCCTTTGAACTCGGATTGACCCCACAAGGACGTGAGGTTACGTTCCTTCGAACCGGTCTCCAGCGGGGTCACGAACTGCAGCGAGAGGGACGTGAAGTATCAGCCATAGACTCCTTTTGGCACCCTGAATAGACTGGTGGGAAGAATAACAAACCAGAGCTAGACATATTCACTTACATGAGAGGATGACATGGGAAATGCAGCACTGTTAATGTGGATATGCCAAGAAAATATATATACAGTATATATATTTATATAGGAAAATGGGGAGAAATACAGCATTCTCTTTCCACTGAGTATGGGAAGGAGCCTTGTGGCGCCGTGGTTAAATGCCTGTACTGCAGGTAAAATGTGCTCACAACCTGGGTTTCAATCCCAGTTAGCCGTCTCAATGTTCACTCACCCTTCCATCCTTCTGAGGTCGGTAAAATGAGTACCCAACTTGCTGGGGGGGGGCAATGTGTAGCCTGCATACTGTGATTAAAGTGTAAACTGCCCAGAGACTACTTGAAGTTGTATGGGCAGTATATAAGCAGAACACTTTGCTTTCCTTTATCTCTTTGTTTTCTGGTTGTAGATAAGACTTTCCATTCCAGAGAGGAAATGAAGAATAGAGAAGATACCTGACATGCTGGAATGACAATACCTGTAGGTTTATCCCATCTGGAGGTTCCTGTGCCCACTGCAGTGTTTCCTTCAGCTTTATTTCTTCCCCAAAGAGTTTCTTTTACATTTGCTTGGGCCCATTCTTTCCTTGGTTGTGTCAAAAAGGTGAAACTCTATGACTCAGTTCACCTGCCATTAAGGTTGATGATATTCTGTGGACGGAAATAATTCCCCTCTTGTGCTGAAATGGAGGATTCCTCAAGATATGGTATTTGACACACCCGTTTCTATGAACATCTCCCCCCACCCCCAATGAGGAGTGATTGGCAGAAGGTGACAATCAATTTATTGACGACAACAAACGGAATTGCCCAGCCAGCATGGCCTTGCCCATGCTAGTAGAGCGGAATCTGAGAAGTGTAGGCCATGAAAGCCTATTTTCTAAGCTCTGGACACACATAATGCTTTCCAATTTTCACTTCATTGTCTAGATATAATATGTGTATACAGAGAATAGTCAGAGGCGGATTGGCAGCAAGTGTGCAGACACTACAAAAGATGTTGTGCAGTTGCAGCCATAGCTAACAGACTGTTTCAAGTGTGGCTTCAAAGTGAGGACCAGAAAGCACAGATAACATTTGGCAAGCATTTAATTGCTGAGCAAAGGTTGTCGTTAACCGTGCATGATAAGTCAAGTGAGACTTGGTTAGGAAGCTGCTCCTCCAGTGTTTGCCTGAAGGTAGTAATCCAGTCACTGTTACTAATAAACCAAATTACTCCCACTACAAGAGAAATTAGTCAGGGGGAAAGATCCAACATGTGTAGACAGGATGATGAGCTGTGGGTTTCACTTTTGCAAATCCTTTTCATTCTGATCGAAAGGTTTTTGCCACATTGCAAGACAGCTTGACTTCCTTTAGCAACCCCGAGAAAAGGCTACCCTACAGCCACTCTTGCTTCTAAAAGTCTATTTTTGCCCCCTTTTGATGTGGAAGGGCTATTTGCACAGTGGAAATGCCTTCCTGAAGCATTTAGCAAGGGAATCTGCCAGTGCATCAGGAAGTTGGGAGCACAGGAAGACATCTGGTACTGATACTGAGCCATCAAGCCCAGTATGGTGAGCTCTGACTGGCAGCCACTGCCTGTTTCTGATAGGATGCTTGAGATACTCAGGGCAGAACCTGTGCCCACATTCCACCTCAGAGCTATGCTCCTTTCCCCTGAATAGGACACAGTATTCCCTGCTGGACTCCTCTGAAAGTACTAACCAGGCAAAGCCTTGCTCACAAGCAGCTGAGGTCAGCATATCCTTGTCCAGATCACCTATGAAAATTCTGGGTTTCAATTTGAATAGTCAGTTTGGATCGATGAGAAGATTAGAAGGCTGAAGAGAGACTTTGCTGATCTGTTTAATACTGATAACCTGCCCAAGGCCTCCTAGCAGGCCACTGCATTAAAAGGGAAAGGTTCCCCGCACATGTGTGCTAGTTGTCTCCGACTCTAGGGCCGGTGCTCATCTCCGCATTCAAGTCGAAGAGCCAGTGTTGTGCAATTCCGTGGCCACATGGCTGCAAGGAAACACTCTTTTACCTACCCACTTTTTACAGTGGTACCTATTTATCTACTTGCATTTTACATGCTTTCGAACTACTAGGTTGGCAGGAGCTGGGGTTATCAGCGGGGGGGGGGGGTCACTTCGCTGCATGGCACCAGGATTCAAACCGCCGGGCTGCCAACTTTGCAGCCAACAGTTTTTGGAGCCTTAGTCCGCTGAGCCACCACGCCCCTTTCTAGGCCACTGCATTAGATTGTCATTAATATTCCACAATGCCCCAACCTCCTGTGTATCCAGAGTATCTCAAGAATTATTATGACAGTGCCCCCCTGTATCACTGTGCATACTAATACCAGGTATGACCCCCTCAGATGGCGCTTGATCAAAATCCCCAGAAAATACAACCCACTACAGTACCTCCTACACCCAATTCAATGAACTACTCCAGGAAGGCACCATGGCCAATGGCATTAAAGGCCTCTTAGAAATCAAGGAAAATCGACAGGGTAGCTGTTGATTTTCCTCTCTACGTATACAGGCCATCGACCAGATCAACCATAGGCTGTTTGTGTGTCATTTCCAGACCTGAAGCCAGAATGAAATAGCTCAGTTCTCAAGGACTCAGATGACTGCTTTTCCCAGTGTAACACCATCTGAGGTTTAAGGTTGGCCAGTGAGGAATGCTCTGTCTGTGATGGCAGAAAGTGATGTGTCCCCAGATGTACTTGGACTAAAGATGTGAAAGTTAAAAAAAACTGGAAAAATTAGGGAAAATACATTTTCCGTTTTTTCCTTTTTTTGTTGAAAAATTAGAAATTTTGAAAAAAGAAAAAGAAAAAAATCATTATGGAATGTTTTATTTTAACATGATGAATAAAATATTTTATTACAGGGTGTTCAAATATTTTCCAAATCATTTCTAAAAAGAATGCATAGTATCAGATTATTCTAATAACTGTGCAATAAGGACCAGCAAGTCCTAGGTTACATAAACTGAACTCTCCACTGCAAGAACAAGATGCATTTCTTCCTTTAGGAGGTGCTACTAACTATTATCACAATAAAAAAAAGCTTTCACTTTTGTTTTTGCATGTGGGTGGTTCTGTTTGGTTCTGTTCTGTCCTCTTCACTAGGCCTCAAAGCACTGGAAGAAAATACAGAGCAACAAAAAGAACCTGAGAGTATATACTTAATTAAATTAAATTAATTAACTTAATTTAAAAAGGTAAGAGTTTACATTTATCTGATTCCAGAACATAAAATCAGTTTGCTACATTAGTTTAAATCCTTTGTGTAAATAATAATTTAATTACTGCTACAATTACAAATAAATATTATTTTAAAAGTAAATTCTGTTTATAATAATTATTTGGAAAGACTATATTTGAATATGCTAGTTGTGATAATTTTATGTCAAATTGTCCATAGTCATATTTTATGTTCCTAAAGTAACAGAAGGACTTTCAAGCTGTAAAAGGGGGTAAGGAAGTGCTAATGTGCCATTTTTTCATTTTTTTCTGAAGATTTCTGGTTTCCCCCCAAAAAATACGGGGGGGGGGGGACGGGATTTTTCCGAGCTATAAAATTTCCGGAAGTTTTAAGTCTCTAATTTGGACCAGAAGCCTTCGCCTCAGCTGTGCTGACCAGGATTTCTGGGAGTTGTGGTCCAAGAACATCTGGGGACTCAAGACTAGTAGGAAGCACTGGCAGAGAAGAATGTGGCCTCGGCATACTACCTTTATGGCGGACCATTCTCAGACCTCAACTATGGAATTATCGTCATAAGAACATAAGAACATAAGAACATAAGAAGAGCCATGCTGGATCAGGCCAAAGGCCCATCTAGTCCAGCTTCCTGTATCTCACAGCGGCCCTACCAGATGTGTTTGGGAGCGCATGAGACTAGATATCTGTCTCATGATACCACTCTCCTGCATCTGGTCCTTGAAGTACCCTGGTTTAAAGCCTGGAGATTACACATCTCCATCATGGTTTGTAACCTGTGATGGACTTTTCCTCCAGGAATCTGTCCAATCCCCTTTTGAAGGCAACCAGGTCAGATGCCATCACCACATCGTGTGGCAGGGAATTCCATAGACTTACAATGCGCTGGGTGAAAAAATATTTTCTTTTGTCAGTTTTTACTCTCCCAGCCCTCAATTTGAGTGTATGTCCCCTAGTTCTGGTATTTTGGGAGAGGGAGAAGAGCTTCCCTCTCTCCACTTTACTCATACCCTGCATTATTTTGTATGTCTCAATCATATCCCCCCTCAAGCGCCTTTTTTCCAGACTAAAGAGGCCCAAATGTTTTAGCCTTTCTTCATAAGGGAGGTGCACCAGCCCAGTGATCATTTTAGTCGCTCTCTTCTGCACCTTTTCTAGTTCCACTATGTCTTTCTTGAGATGCGGTGACCAGAATTGTACACAATACTCCAGGTGGGGGGCCTTACTATTGCTTTGTATAATGGCATTATAATGTTGGCTGTTTTATTTTCAATCCCCTTTTTGATAATCCCTAGCATGGAATTGGCCTTCTTCACCGCTGCCGCACATTGGGGAGACACCTTCATGGAGCTGTCCACCAACACACCAAGATCTCTTTCCTGATCCGTCACGGATAACTCAGAGCCCATGAGTTGATAGATGAAGTTTGGATTTTTTGCCCCAATATGCATTACTTTACATTTGGTTACATTAAAACGCATTTGCCATTTCTCAGCCCATTCCCCCAGTTTGGAGAGATCCTTCTGGAGCTCTTCACAATCTTCTCTGGTTTTTACTACACGGAAAAGTTTTGTGTCATCTGCAAACTTGGCCACCTCACTGTTTATCCCTGTCTCCAGGTCATTTATGAACAGATTGAAAAGCACCGGTCCCAGGACCGAGCCCTGGGGCACACCGCTTTTCACTTCTCTCCAATGTGAAAATTTCCCATTGACACCTACTCTTTGTTTCCGGGATCTCAACCAGTTCTCAATCCATAAGAGGACCTGCCCTCTTATCCCCTGACTGTGCAATTTTCTCAGCAGCCTTTGGTGAGGGACTGTGTCAAAAGCCTTTTGAAAATCCAGATAGACTATATCAACCGGTTCACCCAAATCCACGTGCCTGTTGACCTTTTCAAAAAATTCTAAGAGGTTTGTCAGACAAGATTTACCCTTACAGAAGCCATGCTGATTTTCTCTCAGCAAGGTTTGTTCTTTTATGTGTTTTAAGATTTTCTCTTGGATGAGGCTTTCCACCATCTTCCCTGCGTCAGATGTAAGGCTAACTGCCCTGTAGTTTCCCGGGTCCCCCCTCCTTCCTTTTTTAAAGATTGGTGTGACATCTGCTATCCTCCAGTCCTCCGGCACTGTGGCCGTTTTAAGAGACAAGTTGCATATAACCGTTAGGAGATCTGCAATTTCATTTCTCAGTTCCCTAATAACCCTTGGGTGGATGCCATCTGGGCCCGGTGACTTGTTAATCCTCAATTTATCAATTAGTCCTAAAACCTCCTCTCTTTTAACCTGTATTTGATTTAATTCTTTAGTCAGGAGGGGCGGCTGAGGCAGCGGAATCCGCTCAAGGTCCTCTGTCGTGAAGACAGACGCAAAGAACTCATTCAATTTCTCTGCAATGTCCAAGTCTTCCTTAACCTCCTCTTTTCCTCCCTCACCATCCAGAGGGCCAACAGGTTCTCTGGCAGGTTTTCTACTTCTAACATATTTAAAGAAGCTTTTATTATTACCCTTTATATTGTTAGCCATTCGTTCCTCAAAGTCTTTCTTTGCCTCCCTTATCATCTTCTTACATTTCTTTTGCCAGAGTTTGTGTTCCTTTTTATTTTCCTCATTTGGGGAGGATTTCCATTTACAGAAGGACCTCTCCTTGTGCTTTAGAGCCTCTCTAACTCCACTTGTTAACCATGCCGGTGTCCTCTTGGACTTAAATGAGCTCTTCTTTCTTTGTGGTATGCACTTGTGCTGGGCCTCTATTATTGTTGTTTTAAACAGGCTCCATGCACTCTGAAGAGATTGGATTCTTCTAACCTTCCCCTTCAGTTTCTCTCTAACTAGTTTCCTCATCTGAGGGAAGTTTGCCCTTCGAAAATCAAGGGTTTTTATGTCTGATTTGGTTGACACTCTTCCTCCGACATGCATGGCAAAGGTAATTGCAGCATGGTCACTGTTCCCCAGAGGCTCAGTGACATCCACATCCCTGACCAGGTCCTGAGTATCACACAATATTAGATCCAGAGTTGCCTGTTCTCGGGTGGGCTCTGTGACAAGTTGCTCTAAGGCACAGTCATTCAGCAAGTCGAGAAACCCAGTTTCTCTTTCATGCCTGGAGCTCGCATTGGCCCAGTCAATGTGGGGATAATTGAAGTCCCCCATGATTACTATCCTATCCCTCTTAGCCACCTCCATGATTTCTCTCCTCATTTCAAGGTCCCCCTCAAGTTTTTGATCTGGTGGACGATAGAATACTCCAACTATCACATCACTCCTTGGACCTGGTAGTTTAACCCACAGTGATTCTATGGTGGAGTCAGACCCTCTGTCCATCTCCATTCTGCTGGATTTTACCCCTTCTTTGACATAGATGGCCACTCCTCCTCCAACCCGCCCCTCTCTATCTCTTCTATAGAGTTTATAACCTGGGATTGCTGTATCCCACTGGTTCTCCACATTCCACCAGGTTTCTGTTATGGCTATTATATCAATGTTATCCCTAGCTGCCAAATGTTCAAGTTCTCCCATCTTTGCTCGGAGGCTTCGAGCATTGGCGTAGAAGCACCTGTACAGTGGGTCCCGCAACAACCGCTGCTGCCGTGTTCTATTCGCCTCTGTAGATGAACTGTCACATTCCGTTATTCTCCCGGTGCTAATACCTATACCTGCTATGTCTTCTCTATGTGATTCTCTACCCTCTCCAACCTCATTCCCCGAGGATGAGGTGTTCCGAACCGGATGCCACTCAGCTCCTGTCGGCTTTCCCCCAGTTATCAGTTTAAAAAGCTGCTCTGCTGCCTTTTTGAGGTTGAGTGCCAGCAATCTGGTCCCATCATGATTCAAGTGCAACCCATCCCTCCTGAACAGGTTTGGCTTGTCCCAAAATGTTCTCCAGTTCCTGACAAATCTAAAGCCCTCCTCTCGACACCATCGCCTCATCCACGCATTGAGGCTTCTGAGTTCTGCCTGTCTGGCGGGTCCTGCACGAGGAACAGGTAGCACTTCTGAAAATGCTACCTTGGAAGCCCGGGACTTCAATCTTCTACCTAGCAACCTGAATTTGGCTTCCAAGACTGACCGCTTGGCCTTCCCGACATCATTGGTACCGACGTGTACCATGACCACTGGCTCCTTCCCAGTTCTCTCTAAAAAGCTATCTATATTTCTGGTGATGTCTGCAACCTTTGCACCCGGCAGGCAAGTGACCATACGGTTATCATGCTCCTCACAAATCCATCCCTCCGTATTTCTAATTATAGAATCCCCTAGTACAATGAGCTTCTCTCCTGCAGCCTGGTCATCATCATGTACCTGATCTTGTATCTCATCAATTGTGATGAGGGAGAGATCCTCCGGTGGAACCACTTCTTCCTCTATGTGTGCCTCATGAGGTGTGCTGAGGGAAAGAGCTTCAAACTGATTGTGCAAGAATCAAACTCAGTTGATGTTGTGCTCTTGACATTCAGGTATCATTTAACAACATAGTTAATTGCATGAGCTGTCATGTTATAAACAGGTTTTAATGATGTTGGTTGTTTCCCCTCCCCCAACCTTTTCCATTGTTGACTTGTTTGTATTTCATCAAGTATTTCTAGTTAGTTATTTCAGATAATTGCTTGTGGTTTTTAGTATCTGTTTTTATTGAAGTTATTGGTTGTTCTGGGTTCTTGGGAAGGTTATAAATAGAACTTGGAAAAGTTGCTTGTTTGGACTACAGATCCCATCAGTCATGGTGGCTAGGAAACTTTTGGAAACGTTTGCAAGCTTTAGCAACTAACGATGATTAAATAAACAGAGATATTTATGTAGTGCATGTGAGGTTCGGATGAAGTCCTCTCTAAGTCTGGCCGAACTGGTTTTACCAAGTTTGTTTCAACCTGCAATGCCATAGATAAATATCCTTCCTGTACAGCTCAGGGAATCCGTTGGAGAGGAATTAAAGAGGTCCAGATATGCTGATGTTTTTCAGGATTTTTGTCATTCCATCCTCACTTTGCACAATCCAGTTTGCACATCCATATGCCAAGATTGCAGAAACCCAATTTTTTTGATGTCCTGATGCAATGGAGAGTGATGTACATCTGGGCACACCTTGATTGCAGGGTGGGGGTGGGCAGTGCATTGCATTATTTACAGCCAGTGCTCAGTCATGTGGAAATGGCAGCGGCAGCAACAGCAGCAGGAAGAGCAACAACAACACATGGAATGAATCTGGAGGCTGCACCGTCTTACTCATTCTAGAGTGTAAGTCACTCATTTGCATACAGTAAGTCAAACATGTTCTTCTGATGATTGAAATCTTTGTTACACAACATCCTGGAAGACTGAGCTCTCCTGGATGCCAAACTGGCTACCTACATCTGATCTTCTTTAGGAATCGTCCTTGTATTCTAAGGAGTGAGTAACAAGCAAGACTCTTAATGCCAGAAAACACCGCTAATGGGAAGGAGGCTGAAGGTCACCCAAGAGTGCCACCAGGTGGGAAAGAATTATCTGCTAAAGGAATGTCACTGAAGCGGAAGGCTTTCTAAACCAAGGTTTTACTCTCCTGGTCAGTGAGGTAGCCAGAGAAGAATAAGTCATATGCTGAAATTATGTAAGTAAAGTCAAGAAAAGAGATATGTGGTGGTTTATCAGTATACTAACCCCCTTTTACCTAATCCTCTTTTAAAGCTGTACAAACTGGCATTGATCACATCCACTATCACAGTTTAACAGTGTGTGGACAAATGCCTCTTTTTCTCGTACCTTGAATCCCAACACACTTACACACACAAAATTAAATCTGATTTCAGTAGAAAAAGCTAATGAATTTATGGAAAACCATATTATAGAGGTGTGTGTGTGTGTGTGTGTGTGTGTGTGTGTGTGTGTGTGTGTGTGTGTGTGAGAAAATGGATGTGCATGGGTGAAAAGGAGTGACCTTCAGCCCACCAACATTTGACTTTGACATCTCCTGCTGCTGGCATGTATCCCAAAGAAGGTTAATTATGAAGAATAAGACCCGTGATGAAAAATGGCACCCACCCATGTAGGGGATGCCTGAAAGAAGAGACTTCCTTGAGTGATGTGCCATGTGTGCTTACCACAATGACATAAACCTGGGGAAGCTTACCTTAAGGGGCTTGACTGCCCACCTCTGTGGTTCTGAATGAAACTGCTCTTCCTGAAGTGACTTAGTGCTTTGAGTAGCTGCCTCCATTTCATATTTGTACTGTTGTTTGTTTGTTTTTAATTTTGTAAACCTCCCAGAGTTCCATATTGGAAGATGGGCGGTATAAAAATGAAACAAACAAACAAACAAATTTCAGAGGGGAGCGGTCTAACAACCATGAGCGGTCACAGGCGATTTTAAGCCTGCTCCAGATTGGAAACTCCCACACTGGCTGTTTTGCAATTTCACCTCATTTTGTTTCATTAAAAAACAAAACAAAACCCAAACCTAACAATCTGAAAGAATACAAGAACATATTTGAGGTAAACAGATGAGACATTCCAGAAGATTTAGGCTGGTTTTCCTCTTGTTGGGAGAGGCCTGCTTCGGTTTGTTTATGACATGCTCCAAATCTTCGTCATTGCCTATCAGCCTTCCTTCTGATATTTTGCAATTACGCAGATGACAAGACCTCACTGGACCTAATAATAGACATTCTGGAAATTACCTGCATTTATAGTGAAACTTCTGAGGTGATTACCCTAGCATAACAGTGGCTGCTGTAAATACCCACGCCCTTCCCTACCTGCATACAAATGTATTATTATGGATGAAAATAATCTGCCTCATCCAGATTATCTGCCCTCGACATGGGCTGGGCTACTGACCACAACCTGAATCACTGGAATGAATGAAAGTGTTTTTGTTTTAATGTCATCCTTTGAGCCTCAGGAACACCTTGTTTCAGGGGCACAGCAGGACATGTTACTGTGCCCCAGAGGGCCACGTGCTTCTACGTCATATCAAAGCTTGCTTGGCAACAAACACATCTCTCAATTCACTAGCTGACAGCTTCTTTTGATTTTGGGAGACTAGTTTCCATTGAGAAAGGCTGCCAGGTGATTAGCAGATATGGATGTGAGGGAACTGTAAGCCATTGGACTGTGGTAAATAGTCATAAAGGGAAGAAAGGGGGCAAAGGGAGAGAATAACCCTTCCAACCAAGTTCTGCCTGAAACCCACGAGAAGACATGGGACTCAAAATGCCATAATCCCCAGCTGGCCTAGCCAATGTCCAGCTGTTGTCCAGTAACACCTGGAGGTCAACAATTTCCCTGCCTGTAAGTGTATTGAATAGGGTTGGCCACATAACCCCCCCAAAACATACAAGCAAGGTAGGAGGAGGGCAAGTGACTCTCTGTTCTTTGTTACCATCATCTTGTATTTAGAAGTATAATGCCTCTGTCTAAGAGCCTTTTCACACGACCCCTAAGATCCACTGGCCACTTAAATTCGGACCAGAGATCTTGGGGGTTTGTCGCTGTTCCTTTGTTCCCACCCGCTCCGCACTCCCTGGCTCCTGTCTGCATGAGGGGAGGGAGAAAAAAAAGGAGAAAAGAATGCCGGCTCACCTCCTTTCTGCCATCTCGGCTCACCGTTCTGCCATCTCATTCCAGTCTCTTAGTATCTCTTAAAGGGGCTGGGGGCAAAAACAACAACAAACAGAAGCGAGGAGAGCCCGGCACTCACTAAGTTACATCCGCATCAGGAATTTTTCACCCTCAGAGAGCAGGTACTTGAAAGGTGCACTGGGACGCGCTTAGGTGGGCGTGGTCGCACTTAATTTTTGGTAAACTCCGGAGCTGGTGGGGAAACAATTTTAAGCTCCGGATCTGGGAGCCATTTGCCACGGATTTTAGGGGTCGTGTGAAAACGCCCTAAGCCTAGATCAAAAGCTAGTACAAAGTCCTTAAAATGTAGCATTTTGAACTCAGTACATGGTCTAAGGTTGGGTCCAGGCTGGCACGTCTCCTTTTCTTAACAATCATCTTGTCATGCTACCCTTGACAGTTGCCAAGAGCAGGGCCGGTGGATAGCAGGGGATGGCGATGGGCACTGGGGGGCGGGCAACGATGGGTGCGGGTGGGCGGCGGGTGGCGGGCGGCAGGCAGCGATGGGCGTGGGCGGGCGGCAGGCAGCGATGGGCGTGGGCGGGCGGCGGGCAGCGATGGGCGGATGGCGACAGGCAGCTGGCGGGCAGGGGGGACGGACGTCGGTGGTCGGCGGGCGGTGGCCGGCAGACTGTCCAGCGCCCTCTCTCCATTTTGGCACCCTAGGCACCCTAGAACACTTTGCTTTGCCTACTTCGCCTTAATGGAAACGCCGGCCCTGGCCAAGGGAGTCATGTTTTGTGAGCTGTGTGCACGCTGCCTAATTTACAACACATAAACATTTCTCCTCTGTGATAGTAGGAACAGTTTTGGCTTAGTGTGTGCTTCTTCACGCACAGTGGACAGCAGTGTATTGTAGAAGAGGGAGAGGACTATGATTTCCTGTGCTGTTCAATGCGATCTCCAGCCTGCTGTTTTCAGAAGGTGAAGACTGGTTTATTCTAACCACTGAGGCTTATGCTTACTGTACAAGTATACAGGGAAGCACCAAATCCCTCTTTGCAGAAGCCTGGGGAAAGCCCGGCCACATGCACAAGAGACAGCTGTACAAGTTTAGGAAGTAACTTTGAAGGGGTGTGTGTGGAATCTTGAATCAGGCCAAGACCATTGGCAACAGAGCCATGACAGAATAATGCTCTTGGTCCCTAGAGCATCACTCTACTTGTTGTGTAGAGTGGGCGGAGCCATAATGGAGTCGCGTGTTTGACGTAACCCAGCCAATTATGAGTAATTGGGGGAATGTGGCAATAGCCAATCAGGGGCACGCTGGGGAAATTATGTGCCTTTTTAAGCGGGGGGGTTGCGTCGTCAAGTGTGTCGTCCAGGAAATAAAGTTTGGAAGTGACCAGATTGCCTGCGTGGTTCCTAGCCCCCGGACTTAACAGTGGTGACGAGGATGGGATTCTTTTGAGCTGCCGTATCCCCTGGTCCCCATATCGGGCCTACCACGTCGTCTTGCGATGTCCTCTCCGGACCGAGGCGCTTCTCGACTGCCGCCGCCCACGCCTGGCCAGGGAGTAGCCGCCATTATGCACGCCCTGGGTGAGTTCGACCCTCGACGCCCCGAGCATTGGGAGGCATACATTGAGCGCCTCCGTTTTTTACTCGAGGCCCATGGCATTACGGAGGACCGCCAGAAGCGGAATATTTTGTTGGGTGGCTGTGGGGCGGCCACCTACATAATTGCTAAAGGGTTGGCCGGGCATAACCCGCTGGATTCTTTATCGTATGACGAAGTGGCGGGATTGCTCACCAACCACTTCATCCCGAAGCCATCAATAGTTTCCCGGAGGCACCGTTTTTTCCTGCGCTCTCAAGGCCCCTCCGAGTCCACTGCGGAGTACCTTGCTGTGCTCCGTTCGTTGGCGGGAGAATGTGAATACCCTAACTTGGAGGAAATGATCCGGGACCGATTTATATGGGGTTTACGTAACGAGAAGCTGCAGACCAAGCTGATGGCGCGCGAGACTATCACCTTGGGCGCGGCCTATAGTGAAGCTTTGGCCTACGAGCGGTCGGCTTCCACACACGCCAACAAGAAGGCAGCGGAAGTCCACGCCACGGACAGTACGTCGGAGGAAGAAGATACCAGCGTCCACCGCAACCTCAGCAAGTCAGGTACGAGTCGGCGTTTGCAAGACGCGACCACACCCTTGCACGTGCGCTCTACCGGATCGGCCCGAGGAGACTCCTGTTTTGGTTGTGGTGAGGATCACGATCGTCGCTCCTGCCCGTTCCGCGATGCCACGTGCCGCCGTTGCGGCAAGGCCGGGCATATCCGCCGAGTCTGCCGTTCCAAGTTGAAAGGAAACCGGACGAGACAGCGCGTACATGAGACTCGGGAGGAAGAGGAGTTGCAGTCGATCATCGCTGCCACGGTAATGCAGGTCTGCACGCGCAACCGTAAGCCCGCTAAGGTTAAGTTGGAAGTCAAGATAGAGGGGGCCCCTTGTGTAATGGAGATGGACACGGGCTCCATGTATTCTATCATCTCGGCGAAGACCTTCCGGCGTCTGTGCCCCAGGGGTGGCCCCCCTCTTCGCCCATCCCCGGTGATCCTCAAGGATTTTCAGAGGAATATAATAAAGACTGTGGGAATGGGCACGTTCCAGGTCCAGTATGGAAGGGTTTCACAGCGACTGGACCTCATAATTGTCGAAGGCCCTTTTACCAGCCTTCTGGGCTTATCATGGTTGGAGCCTTTGGGGATTGGGTTTACAGGCATTCATAGTCTCCTTTCCAAGGTGGGCCCGGAAGAGATTTGCAAGGACTTTCCATCTGTTTTCGACGGGTCCTTGGGACAGTATAAGGGCCCCCCGATTTCCCTGCGCTTGAACCCAGAGATTAGCCCCATCCGGGTGAAGGCCCGCCGGGTCCCATTCGCCCTCAAGCCCAAGATTGAGGCGGAGCTGGACCGTCTTGTTGCACAAGGGGTCCTAGAACCGGTAGATTCGGGAACCTGGGAGACTCCTATAGTCACCCCGGTTAAGCCCGATGGGTCGGTTAGGATTTGTGGGGACTATAAGTGCACTCTTAACAAAGCTCTCCGAGACCATGCGTACCCGGTCCCAGTTGTGAGCCATGTGTTGGCCACCCTCGCCGGGGCAAAAGTATTCGGGAAGTTGGATTTGGCACAGGCCTACCAACAACTGCCGGTTGACACAGCGACGGCAGATGCTCAGACGATTGTCACCCATAAGGGGGCCTTCCGTGTAAATCGATTGCAATTCGGGGTGAGTGTAGCCCCAGGACTTTTCCAGAATATGATGGACCGCCTCCTGAAGGGAATTCCCGGAGTAACTCCGTTTTTTGATGATGTTATAATCGCTGCTCCATCTAGGACGGACTTTGGTGCTCGACTTCGAACGGTGCTGGAGAGGTTTCGGGAGGCGGGCCTTAAGGTGAAAAAATCAAAGTGCCTGTTGGGAGTCGATAGCGTGGATTTCCTGGGGTTTCACGTCGATGCAACGGGCATACATCCAGCCCGGGACAAACTTCGCGCCATCCGCGAGGCACCAGAGCCCAAGGGGAAAGCGGAGTTACAGGCTTTTCTAGGACTTCTAAATTTTTATCACGCCTTCCTGCCACATAAGGCGGCCGTCGCGGAGCCGTTGCACCGGCTCCTGAAAAAAAAGGCGCCCTGGGTGTGGGGCAAGAGACAAAGGGAGGCTTTTCGCGGGGTGAAGGACCTGTTGGTGTCAAATTCGGTACTGGCCCACTTTGATGAGTCCCTGCCGGTTGTGTTGGCTTGTGATGCTTCCCCGTATGGAGTGGGCGCCGTTCTGGGTCATCAACTTCCGGACGGAAGAGAAGTTCCGGTGGCGTACTTCTCTCAAACTCTTTCGTCCGCAGAGAGGAACTACGCCCAAATTGATAGGGAGGGTTTGGCCATTGTGAAAGGGGTCAAGAAGTTTCATGACTTCTTGTATGGCCGACCCTTCACAATAGTCACAGACCACAAGCCGTTGTTGGGCCTGTTTGCCGCGGACCGTCAGACCCCCCAAGTGCTCTCGCCACGAGTAATGCGGTGGTCCATCTTCCTGGCTGGGTACAATTACGAACTGCAGCACCGGCCCGGGAAGGCGATGGGTCATGCTGATGCCCTTAGCCGTCTGCCGCTACCGGAGTGTGGCCC
Organism: Phrynocephalus guinanensis; assembly: GCA_037367245.1. Lineage (NCBI taxonomy): Eukaryota > Metazoa > Chordata > Lepidosauria > Squamata > Agamidae > Phrynocephalus > Phrynocephalus guinanensis. Next base: position 129,356,731 of record CM074733.1, read on the forward strand.
GGACCCTGCTCCCGCCCACCAGGTCCTAAGGATCCAAGACCTGCCGGATTGTCCGTTGCACGTCCAGGATATCGCCGCCTTAACCCGACGTGATCGAGTGTTGGCTCGTGTTTTGGACTGGGTGGGGAGGGGGTGGCCTAAGCAACCGGGCCCGGAATTTGCGGCCTATACGGCCCGGAAAGACGAACTCTCGTCACACAGGGGGTGTGTGCTTTGGGGTGGTCGGGTGGTGGTTCCCCCCTCTTTGAGGACTAAGGTATTGGAGGCCCTGCATGTTGCCCACCCGGGAATTGTCCGCATGAAGGCACTTGCTCGGAGTTATGTTTGGTGGCCGGGCATGGACGCTAAAATCGAAGAGTGGGTAAAAGGGTGTGAACCTTGTCAGGCGTCTCGGCCCGAGCCATCTAAGGCCCCTGTACAGGCCTGGGAATCCACGCAAGCCCCTTGGTCCCGATTACATCTAGACTTTGCTGGGCCCTTTCAGGACCAATATTTTTTAATAGTAGTGGATGCAAAGTCCAAGTGGCTAGAAGTGGCCCCTACCTCCACCACATCCACAAGGGCGACAATAAATGTGCTGAGGCGGCTGTTTGCCACCCACGGTTTGCCCGACACAATTGTGAGTGACAATGGAACGGCGTTTACTTCGGCCGAATTTCAGGAGTTTGTCGCTCTAGCGGGTATTAGGCACATTAGGTCCGCCCCGTTTCATCCGGCCACTAACGGCCAAGCTGAGCGCATGGTCCGTACGACCAAGGACGCGCTCAGGCGGATCATACAGGGGGACTGGTATTATCGTCTTTCACAGTTCTTGTTGGCCCAACATGTCACCCCTTGTGCCGTAACGGGGCGTAGCCCCGCAGAGATCCTCATGGGAAGGAGACTGACGACGCTCCTTGATCGTCTCCATCCCGACAGGGCACTCGATAAGAGGCCCTCCACAGAGCATAGGGAAGCTCCGAGAGGATTTGCCATAGGCGACCCTGTATATGCCCGAAGTTATGGTCGAGAGCGACGATGGGTTCCTGGAACGATAGTGGCCTGCTCGGGTCCCACGTCTTATGAGGTGGGTTTAGAAGGGGGGGTTGGTGTGGCGGCGTCACATCGATCAGATCCGCGTCAGAACAACTGTGGCGCTGGTGCCCCCGGAAGATCTAGCCGAGCCAGAGCCCGAGGAAGTTCCGGATTCTGAGCCGGAGCAAGTTAGTGACTTTGAACCCGGGGAGACCAAGGAGGTGCCGCCCAGGCGGAATGCCGAGTCCCCGGTTGTTAATGGGTTACCTGCTGACCCGGAGGCACAGGCACAGCCTGATATCCGGGAAGCAGCGGTCCCCGTTGTTCCTACATCACCACCTAAGTTGCGGCGGTCCCAGCGAGAGCGTAGAAGACCAGTACATCTGGGGGATTATGTATGTGACTAGGATAGTAGGGTAGATAGTAGTGTTGGTTGTTACTGTGTTGAACTATGGGGGGAGGAATGTTGTGTTTTAGTGAGCGAGATCGAGGCGTGGGCGGAGCCATAATGGAGTCGCGTGTTTGACGTAACCCAGCCAATTATGAGTAATTGGGGGAATGTGGCAATAGCCAATCAGGGGCACGCTGGGGAAATTATGTGCCTTTTTAAGCGGGGGGGTTGCGTCGTCAAGTGTGTCGTCCAGGAAATAAAGTTTGGAAGTGACCAGATTGCCTGCGTGGTTCCTAGCCCCCGGACTTAACACTACTAATGCTCAACTATGGATGGTGTTAGGAAGAGAGAAAGTGAGAAGCAAGTTACAGAATGTTAGTCGGACATTCATTGGGACTAGGGCTTGCAACCTGCTCTCATGCCTGGTTTTATGGCCTTTAATTAGCCTTAACTGCTTTTATCTTTTCTGGCTGTTAATGAGATTTGATATTGATTGTATTCTTATGGGCTCGCCTTGCTTTTACTGTTTTATATTCTTTTTAAAATGTTCTTAAATGTCTGTCTGTCTGTCTGTCTGTCTGTCTGTCTGTCTGTCTGTCTGTTAAAGGCATGACAACCTTGATAGTCTTTGAGCAAGAGATGGGAAATAATACTGGAAGAGCTTTCCTAATGGAGCCCTTCCAGTGCCACTCCTTCCCTGCCTTCTTTGATTTTTTTTAAATTTTGTCCTGTGTTTGATATTCCGTTCTTCAGGATGCTGGAAATTTTAATGTCTAGTTTATGATGAGAAGTTCCTTCCTTTTAAAATAGCCAATACAGTACAGTAGGACCCCAGTATCCGCTGGGGATTGGTTCCAGGCCTACCCGTGGATAATGAAATCCGTGGATAAGAGAGAATGCCAAAACCTCCCCCCAAACTGTTGTTTCGTGACAGTAGCTTGCTTTATGGCTGCTCTTTGTGACAGTAGCTTGCTTTACACTGGTGTTGTATGACAGCAGTTTGCATTACAGCTGCTGTGTGCTACAGTAGCTTGCTTTGTGACTGCTGAATTATTTATTTAATTTTTCCTGCAAACCGTGGATAACTGAATCAGTGGATAATGTATTTCATTTCATAGGGCAGCCTTCCCCAGGCTCTTGGCAGGGGTGGGGGGCATATCCAACCCACCCACCTCTCCTGCAAGCCAAAGCCCAAAAAAACAAGCAGAAACCCTCAGAACAAACTGACACCTTCCAGTTGCTGAAGGATTATGGGAGTTGTAGTACAACACATCCAGAAGGTTTTAGGTGGAAGAAGGGGGATATATTGGTTGTTGGATTATTTTGCCATTGTGTTTTAGGGCAAGAAGCATCTCTGTTTAAGGTCCGTGGAATGTATTGTCCTCCAGATGCTCATCTGCAGCTCCATCATCCCTCACTGTTGGCTGTGCTCCTGATGTCTAATGAGAAAAACAGCCCAGCAATCTGGGCTAATGCCCTTAATCTATATAAGAAAATGTACTACAATTTCCCTTAGCAATTTATCTGGAGGGTTACATGTTCTCTACCCCTAAGGTAACTTGTTATTTTCTATGGGCAGCAATTTCTTCCATCTACAGGTCAACGTTTATTATTTCATGTTTCATGGTCAAATCTGACACCAGTGTCATCATTTTGATAAAACTGAGGAGGACCTTGTCACCAAGGGTGATGTCGCAGAGATAGTCAGGCAAGAGAAAAGAAGCCGAACATGCATGCAAACACCGTTTTGCTGTGCTACTGAACACTTCCTCCAGTTGGGAATAAGGAGAGATGGCTTTAAAAAAGCCTGACAGACAGAAACCAAACTTTCTTCTGCTTTACCCTGAGATCTTTCTCTCTGCCTGGAGATTCAGAAAAACATAGGAATTCCCTGAGATGACGGCAGTGCCCTGAGACCTAAAGCTCCAACTAGTATCACTGAGGGCATGCCCAGACAGGTATATACAGTAATACCTCGGATAAAGAATGCCTCGGATAACAAATGTTTCGGATAACTAATGGAAAGTTCCAGGTATAGGTCTGCCTCGGATAGCAAATGTTCCCTATGGGCTGCCTCGGATAACAAATGTTTCATAATGCCTTGCAAAAAATGTGTACCCTGCATGCATTGCAGGATGCACAGTTTATGGAGGGGTGGGATAAGTTAGAACATTTTTTTCATGGTGTTTTGGAGCCATTCTGGACATGTTTTGCTGAGAGATTTGGACCTTTCGAACTTGGTAAGATAGGGAGCTAGCGTTTATTAATCTTTGCACTGCTTTTTTGCATTTTTGGCTGAAAGAGGCTGGGGTAGTCTTGCTGGTTTCATTTCTCTGTGTTTGCAGTCTTTTTTCATTGCTCTGCAGGCAAAAATGGGCTGGATATTTCTTCCTGCTTATGTTTGTTTGTTTGCATGTTTCCCCATTGCACTTTGGGTGGAAACAGCCCCTCTGAGGCTCCGGTCACATGAGGGGGAATGTTTTGTAGTTCTTTGATATTTTCAATACCTCTGTTGAATGGGTTTGAGGTTATCTCATATATAAATGTTTCAAGCAGTTTTAGCATCAGCGGTTTATTTCCTCTTATTTGAATCAATCGGGTGGGCTACACCGTGGTGCCGGTTTATTTTCTGTCTATTCTTGAGGATCCATTTATCCCCTTAATCTTTCTAAAGATTAATTATCAACTCTATCAATATATTTAGTATGTCTAAGGCTTTTCCTGCCTTGAGGGTTGTCCTCTGCTCTGCTGATTCACCATGTGGAAATGCACAAATGGAGCACAGAAGTCAAGCCATGCTGGTATCATCTGTCTAAAAAGCTAGGCATAGGTTCACCAGAATTCCAATTTACAGGGCCACCCACGAATAAAAAGCAGTAGGGATGGCAGGCACAGTCGGCACAAACAAACAAGCAGGCAGCTTGGAAGTGGTGGGTGTCACACATTCTACTATCTGTGCAGCCAGTAATGATGACCAACCAGAATTCATTTGCACAGAGTTGCCCAAAGCGTGTGCCGTAGAGCCCCATGCCCCACGCTCCTCAGCAACAACATGGCTGCTCCTGCTCTTCTGTCTCCTACTCCAGCTCATTCATGTTTCTTGGCTTCCTGTTTTGCCCTGCCCATTAGGTAAGCAGGCGTTAACCTTCTAAAAAATTTGTCCCAGCTTCAAAAAGAAAAGTTAATAGCCATCAAAAGGGGAAATGTCAAAGGAAGAAAATGCACTGGGGAGGGGGGAGGAATGTTGAGGCCTCTTCTTGCCTTTACAACATGGAGCCAAATGAGTCCTCTTTATGCTTGTCTTCCAGTATATGAGAAGTTTTTCTGCATACCGTGGACCCTCGTATAACAAATGGTTTGTATAATATAAAATCTGTACAACATAACAAAATTCGAAGATAGGGGAAATTTGCTTAACAGAATCGCCTATGGAGTGAATTCGTACAACATAAAAATGGTCACGATTAGGGATTACTCTGTTTTCAATGCATTCAGATAGGAAATTTGTATAAAGGAAATTTTGCTTAACAGAATTTCATTTGGAATGAATAAATTCCTTTATACAAGGTACCACTGTACTAGGAATTTAGAATAGCCCTAAGTTCCCTTCTGTTGAAAAGGGATTTCACTGCAACTAAGGCCCTTTGTACATGACTCCTAAACTCCGCGGCAAATGGCTCCCAGCTCCGGAGCTTAAAATTATTTCCCTACCAGTTCCGGAATTTACAGATAATTAAGTGCGACCACGCCCACCTAAGCGCATCCCAGCGCACTTTTCATGTACCTGCTCTCGGAGGGTGAAAATTCCTGATGCGGATATAACAGTAGTGACTGCCGGGCTCTCCTTGCTTCTGTTTGTTCTTTTTTTGCCCCCCGCCCCTTTAAGAGATCTGAATGCAGTGCCGGGAGCAAAGCGAGATGGCAGAACGGAGGTGAGCGGCATTCTTTTCTTCCTTTTTTTCTCCCTCCCCTCACGCAGCCAGCAGCCAGGAGTGCAGAGGGGGTGGGAATGCGGGAACGGCGACAAACCCCTAAGATCTCTGGTCCAAATTTAAGTGGCCAGCGGATCTTAGGGGTCGTGTGAAAAGTATTGCACCCTATAACTTTACATTTGCTAACACAACTGAAAGGCTTCAAGCCCTTGCCTTTTCATTCTTTATTACTCAGTCTGTGCCAGAGACTCACACATGTAGAACACAACAGGAATCCAGAACGTGGCAGCAGATGGTTGCTGCAAACCTATCACCACAATCTGTAGAAGGCAGCACCACAAAAATAGGCTAGCAAAGTCCTCCTCATCAAAGAATACCACACAAAAGGTGAAAGTTGCCTTTTATTTCCCTGTGACACACAGTGACACAACGTACTGCAAACATATGCCACACGTCATAAAAGGACAGGGGTGCCTGGGAGATCACAGACAAGAACACAAAGCATCTGCTTCTAATCATCCACAAAATGGTACCGCATGCCATTCCGTTTCCGAAGAGGACTTTGTCTCAGCAGTCCACATGGAGTGAACAACACATGCCACCCTTGCCTTTATTTATTTATTTATTTATTTATTTATTTATTTATTTATTTATTTATTTATTTATTTATTTATTTATTTATTTTTACAGCTTATATGCCGCCCACTACCCAAAGGTCTCTGGGTGGCTTACAATCAAAGATTTAAAGCAGTAAAACATCACATATCAATAAATAATGAGAACAATGATAAAAAAAACACCTTACACTAAAATCATTATGCTAAAGTTGTGCAGGCTTATGTTGCCCTGTGAGTAATAGGGCAGAAATTGGGAGGAAAAATACAGAACTAATTTCAACATGGCTTCTGTGTTGCAATTGAGGTTCTGATAGTTGCCATTCATGATAGAGACAGAACATCCTGGTATCAACTCGGACAAGGATGCATGAGCCAATTCCATCAGTACCCGTCACTTGCCTAACTGGTTGGAAGCAGCTCTACGTATAGGTTTGCTTAGACTGGCATTTGTCCCACCACTTGGAGCACTGGGGGCAGGATACACTCTTTTTTCTGGTGACCAAATGATATAATCAATAGATCAGACCAATTTCCCCCCACCCCAGCCCCCATCTCTTTGAGTTTCTGTCAGAGGTTTCTATTTTTTTTTTTTTTGGTGTGGATAGGTGCACTCTAGTTTGATCCATTCCCAGCATGTGTGATTGCTGAGAATGGACCAAAATTGGGCTTTGCAACTGTCAAAGCTGCCAAGGCTCTTTCCAGTTTGAATTGCCAGTATTGTGAAATGGTTTAATAGATAAGAGGGCAGGGGAAATGAAATTATTTTTGTTACTCTGATAGTCTATTGCTGAGGCACTGGATCGCTCAAATTAAACTTTGTGAAAGTATTTTTTCATTACCTTTCTGTGAAATGCTGATCAAAACTGTAGCTGTGAGCAGTTTCCCAATTAACTTTGCACAAAGGCAACCCCCCTTTTAAAAATTTAATCTTAAGTGATCCAATGTATCAGTAATGCTCTAGCAGAGGAAATAGTAACAATAATTTCACTTCACCTGCCCCTCTGTAGAGGAATTCTCTTGTCTCGGTTCCTGTTTCAAGACAAGTGTCTGTGAAGTATGGCTCATCACGCAACATGCGCATTCTCCATCAAGTGGCAGGAGTGCGAAGTTGCATTCTCCCGTACAATCCCAATGGTGTAAACAATGCATCACAGAGAGGGAAGAAGGCATGAAATCAGGAGTTTTGCCACTTAACACATGAAAGGCAAAGTTACAGAGAACTGAAATATCGAAAAATGGAAGGTTGGACCAAAAAAAGGGGGGGGGAACGAAGGCCGGGAAGTACAGAAATTATCACAAAACAAGGACATGAAGTAGCAGTCATCATGATACCATCAATCACGCGCGTGGGTAAATGGAAACAGGAACAGAACCGGGACAAGACCACACAACTGCGAACGTTATCACAAAATGAACGTAATATTGGAAGGAGGAAGGATGTGAAATAACTGTTTTTGTCTAATGTGCTAGTTTACAATTTGCAGGAGTTCTCTCCCCTCACCCCACAGGGAGGCATTTGAAAAGTCAGGGCCCCACCTGTGCCCTGCAATGGCATTATCCAGCATTCTAGTGCCCCAGTAGTCTCCTGTCCCATTTTATATCTGTTAGCTCAGAGGCACATGAGGAAATGGAAAGCAGAAGAGCCCAAATAGATCAGAGTGATTTTGTAAATCTGGTAAGAGATCAATGTAGTTGGAGTAGCAGAACGCTCCTTTCTTCCTTCTAATGCCATGAAGAAACATGATGGGATTCATTAATTCACTCGGTCTGAAGCAGCTTGTGTGGGCTCACATTGTGAGACCTCGACAAGCCATACGTAATTCACACAGAGTAGAAACACAGAGATCACTCACTGTCAAAGCATCTGTGAACTTTTTATCTGGAATACATTTAACACTTACAAGCATTCTGTAATTGCCAGTGCTCTTACACTGTGTGGTGCACTTGCATGCAACAGTGTGGTTATGGGTATGCTAACATTTTCCTTCCGTTGTGAGCTTCTAAAAATATTGCTTGGCCTGTACAGGTGCATGCAATTAAACATCTCAAAAGGTAGCAATTGTGCAGTTGTCATACAAAAAGCCAATTGCACATGCATGACATACAGTAGGTGGGGAAGTGTTTGGCCCTCCAGATGTTACAGGCTACATACATGCCCTTTCCTTTGGTCATAATAATCCCTGGGGCCTTTGAGGGCTAACATCCAACACATCTGTTCAGCTAAAATTTCCCCAGTCTTCATTTAGGGAGCCATCCAACACACATCCTCCCTCACATGGGATGATGTGTGGACACCCTTCTCCACCTCTGTATCTCCCCTGCATCTGCTCCTGGAAGAGCTCCTCGGCCCCTTGAGGTGTGTGTAGAGGGCTTCAAAGAGGAAGAGGAAGATGCCTGACTCCCTGAGGTTTTCAGCGAGCACATCTCTCTTAGCGCATACGTTTTAATATTGTCAGAAACATACAGTCTGCAAGCAATTTATCCCAATGTGATAAACCTTTGTGCATTATTTTCACTAATGTATACATTTTCATGCCTGTTTTATTATTTCCACATACCTAGCAACAACACCTCTTAGAAATACTTAAGAAAGGCGAGTTATTTTTTCCATTTTCATGACAAACTCAGCTACATAATTATGACTGGAATATATTCACAAGCCTCCATACTTCTTGGTTGTTCCAGCATAGTCCTAGTTTTAAAAATAAATGCATAAAATTCATTTTAAAATGCATATTTTAGGGGTTGGCAAATGCATGTGAAAATTTATTTAAATAGTATCATGGATTGTTTAAAAAATGCAAAAATGGGGTGCAAGAGTTTGACAGATGAATAGCCAGGGCCGGCACGTCCATTAAGGCGAACTAGGCCGTTGCCTAGGGTGCCAAAAAGGAAAGAGGGTGCCAGCCACCTGCTGCCCGCTGCCCGCCACCCCCCGTGCCCATTGCCACCCACCACCCCATGCCCGTCGCCACCCATCCCCTGCCCCCGTCGCCGCACCTGCCCCTGCCCCCTGCCGCCCCCTGCCCCGCCCCCCATCCCTCGCTTAGGGCGCAAAAAAACCTAGCGCCGGCCCTGTGAGTAGCTAAAGCAACATGGGCTGGAAACAGCTTATTGTGTCTCTGTTGATCATCTCTCCTAGCAAAACAGCTACCTCTTGGGCAGAGCAGTAGCTGTTAAGGGAATAGCAGCAAAAGTGCAAGCATGATATATAACATTTAATGGCTGCCTTTCTACATCAGAGTAGGACAGGATTTGGGTGTATCCTGGTCCATGACAAAAAGCACTCTGCTGGTACACACTGTCCACCCCCTTCCACTTGTTTCTTCCTGCCAATTGAAGGGATGAAACTCATGAGAAATTAAGTGCTTAAAAATAAACATCCAAAACAATGATCAAAGAGAGTGATCTCACGAACCAGCCACTAAGAGAAGGCAGATTTGCTCCGCCAATGATCACATTATTCAGAATGGGAGTTTCTATGTCCTCACAGACGATGCTGTATTCTCTGCCTAAATTTTGCCCCCACCACCGTGATGCGGATCAAAACGCCAGTTTCTGTGATGTTTCCCTGCTTTTCCTTTGCAAACAATTTTTTAAAAGCTTCTATGCCAACATATCTCTTTCCTTGTGCCACTGCAAACTCTGCGGTAACGTGTGCATTTATAATTATTCTTGAATCATGCTGTTTCATAGGGAAATTTTCAGTAAATTTTCAGTAATAGGGAAATTTTCAGTAAATTCAGTAAAATACAGGCCAGCACATATGACGTGGGCTTGCCAGCGCATCGATATCCTGAAACCACAATTTTAAAAACAACAACACAGGAAGTAAGCACAACGGGGGCAAGAGAAAAAACAACAGCATTTCGGAGTCCCCACTTAAGTTTGCGTAGCCTTGAAAGATACATCGAAAGCGGCTCCAAAAGCCAGTACCCCCAGAGGTAGTTGCTAGAAGACCTGCTGGGATGTGCTTAAGGGGGACTGGTCAGGTTTTTCTTTCTTTTTTAAGCTGGCTGCTTAAGGGGGCATTATTTTTGAAGATGTTTTTTCCTGAATTTACAAGCGCTTTTTAGCAGTCGTGGGATAAGGCTCTTCTGGCTTTTACAAGTCAGGAGAGGAAGCTGTGGTTTATTCTGCAGGAGTTGCTCTTCCCGCAACTGAGAAGAAATCATACTCTAATGATGGCTCCCATATCATGAAAGCTTCTGCCTTTCCCCACTACCAGGTCAAAACTTGTCACATGTGTTTTCCTGGTTTCTATAAATAACAAGAGAGCTGGAGACTGGACAATTGATGTATGGATTGTACACTATCAACCCTGAAATCAGCCAATTGGCTCACAACTGCTGTGAAAGGTATAGGCCTTGTCAATAACAAGGGCATTTTCCTCACTGCTTCTGTGGCTTCCTTATAACAGTACTAAGCAGAGATGGGCATTTTGATTCGGAACCAGTAGGTTAAAAAAATGGACCATGCAAGCCCAGGTGGTCCTCGGAACTGGCTGATACACGCAGATCCAATTGCTTTACCTTTCTCCATCTCACACAGTGTTAAAATCCAATGAGGAAGCACGCTGTGATGTCATATTTCCTGCTTCATGTGCTGGTCAACCAGAGAGGGAGGTGGGATGATGCCTGTCCCTGCACAGCTCCTGATTGGCAAGCATCACAGATCTAGCACATATGACGTCGCAGCATGCTTCCTCATTGGATTTTAACCCTGCACGAGACAGAGAAAGGTAAAGCAATTGGATCTGCGTGTATCAGCCAGTTCCGAGGACTACCTGGGCTCGCGTGGTTTGTTTCATAACCTACTGGTTCCAAAACGAAATGCCCATCCCTAGTACTAAGGGCAAAAACAACTTAGAGAATGGAGCCTTTGCTATCGAAAGGCTGAAACGTATTTCACCCATCATTATGAAATGACAACATATTTTGCAAACAAGACCATTCATATTGGATTCTGCCCAGACTTGGATCTATTACAGATACGGCATCTGCTCAGAACAACATGTCTACATTGAAACTGACAATATGGCAGAAATAAGCGTTAAAGACCTAAGTGAAACCTTTTCCGTTTGACTCAGAATTTGAATTGGACATTTCTGAATCGAGAAAGATTGTTGGCAGATTGGCCCTTAAACAATTCCAGATATGCCCAAACAGGTCATCTCTGTCAATACAGATCCTGTTTATCATGAGCTGTTTACCCTTCCTCAATCTGCTGCCCTTCCAACCCCTTGACCGTTGTCTATGCTGGGAGGGGTGGATGGTAACTGTAGTCTATCTGAAGGGTACAAGATTGGGCACTTGGCAGAAAGTTGATTCTGAAGTTGATCTTTAAGTGGCCATGCTGGTTCCTTGAAAAAGAGATGCAATGAAGGAGGAAAAGCTGTTTGAGTAGTCATTTAGCTTTGACTCAGGCTTTTAGGAGAATAATAAGTTGTGCAAATTTTGGAGATGGTAGCCATGTTAGTCTTTTCAAGAATTCCAGGCAAAATCAAAGCAAAACAAAACAGAACAATAACACCAAACATGCGGCACCTTAAAGACTAACTTTCATATTTTAATGTAATGTTTTGTGGATGTTATGAACGTTTCATGGTCCACAGTGGATGTGTAGTCCACGAAACATTACATTAAAATATGAAAGCTAGTCTTTAAGGTGCCACATGTTTTGTGTCTTTTGTTTTGTTTTTCTTTGATTTTGCCTGGAATACATTGTGCAGTATCATCATGCCCTTATGTGACTCAGTCTTGCAGCTACATTTGGAATAGCACAAGTAGTTCTGGTTAGCCCTTTCAAGATGCTGTTGTAACACTGAGAAATACACACACACAAAAGTGATCTAAGGGCTGGAGGATCTTCCTTATTTGGAGGGCAGGGGCAACATGTGCTTCTGAACACTGAACAGTTCAGAAAAAGAGAAAACAATAAGGCTGTAGCAGAACAAGAAAGCTCTACCTAGAAAAGCAGAGGTTGTTTTTCTCAGTCCTCATAACACAAAATTTGTGTAGTCTGTCTCCGTGCAATTCACAGCCATAGGAGAAGGGGATGGCTGATTGTTTAAATGGATAGGCTTATGCTCTAGAAAGTTGTTCAACTCTTTTTAAAGCTATCAAGCTTGACAACGAAATAGCACCCAGGGCCAGTTGTATCAGAGAGTTCTAGATACTAGGGACAATTTGACATTGTGTTTTCAAGGGCAGCAGGACAGCTGCTGTTGGAAACAGGGTAAAGTACTAGAGAATTCAAGCCACTGGTCCTCTTATACACTGAAGACTTCTAACTCAAAAGTCCTGTCACTTCCATGATAACTGTATTTGAGTCTTTCCTTGCAATTTTGGGAGTCAGAAGAACTTGTCTTATTCCTCATAGATTTCCCTTTGAAGTGTATACATATACAGGGAATTTCTTTCAGTATTCATGATCAGAGTTTAGCGGTTACTTCACGTCTTTCTTTGTTCTGTGACTAGTTTAGTACCGTGACAGCGTTGGTCGCGATCACATGGTTTTGTTCCTGTTTCAGTGTTTCCATGGGAACAAGTGTTACCTCATGGTCTTGTAGTGTGACAAACACTGAATTTGTCTAGCTTCCCTTTTCTTGTTCTTCTTTGGGGGGGGTGTTAATTATTTTTTCATATTTTGCTTCTGAAAAGTCAAAATAAAAAAAACGGACACCGTTTTCTGAGAGAAATTAATGTTTTGTTGGGTGACAGTCATTACTACATGGTGTCTTGTTTCAAAACAGAAAGTGGGAACAAAGATTGACAAGGGAAAACCCTACCCCAGCACCAGGTACAGTATTGTCGCACTTAGCACCCTTCCGGGGGCGTGGTCAAGACAAATTTCAGTAGTTGCGTGATGGATGTGAAGTAACATTTTTTTGTACCTCTCCTAAGCGCAACATTAACCGATGTGAAGTAACCGCCTTGGTAAAACAATAGATGGTTAAAGCATTTTCCTGGACTTTTTCAATGTCCTTTTCCTTTTTTCCCTCCTCTCTCTCTCTCTCTCTCTCTCTCTCTCTCTGTCTCTCTCTTTCTGTTTCTTTCTCTCTCATATTTTCAGAATGGGAGGGAGACTAAATCAGGAATGTGGCACCTGCAGACCTTCAAACGTTGCTGAACTGCAACACCCATCAGCCAGCCCACTTGAATACAGTGAAAGGAGACATAGATAAGTGGATGAACGGAAAGATTTGTTCAGAGGGCATTTTCTCCCTAAAACAAACCACAGGACTTTTTCTGAGTCAAAATATAATAAAGGACCTCCTTTTAAAATATATAATTTATGATATGCTTTGTTCAAAGGGGTTTAATTACAGGATGAAGAAGGTGTGAGAGCTTGAACTCTGGGAATACAAGAAGAGTGAGTGAAGTTTTAAACGCTACAAGCTGCATTAGGTTCTCTTGTCCCTACAATGGAAACAAGAAGATGTCTGTTACAGATCAATTTTGTTTTCATGATCATCTGCAACTTGTTACTCTATAACACAACCCATTAATAAACTGAATTGCCCCCCAAAGGCTGCTTTGCAAGACGTTCTATATTGTCAGCATCTGGGCACTGGTTTCATTGAGACTTTGAAATCCATTTTGAAAGTAGTGTGGCATAAAATTGTTGCACAAGTTTAGAGCAGGTATGGTTTGAAGACTAATTCATACATGTGTGGTCGTCATGGCTTCAGATTGCAAGGTTTCCCCGCATTTCCAAATCCTTCACCACCCCCTCAGGCACAATTTATTCCAAGGCAAGTGAGGACACATGACCACACTGTTCAAAATAAACCGAGTCATGGCTCATGGCTATTTAAAATAACTCACTTTTGAACCCCAAAATTGTGCACTTAGCTGTGTGTTGTGTAGGCAGGTATGTATGAGCTGATTTCAAGTATGTGATACCTGGCACAAAACAAGGAGTACGGTCACGTTTAACCACACTCTCAGCCACTTTTTAAAAAAGCTTTTGTTGTTTTGTATAGTTTTAAATTATATATCACAATAAATGATTCCCCCCCTCCAAAAAAAAATCCTACAGGAGAGCTTTGAAATTACAGTTAATAAATACATAGGTGTATTTCCAATTGCTTTGGGTAGCTCAAAAGCTGCGATCAAGTTCAGTAGCTGAACGTGAACTCAAATGACGTTCTGTGCTCATCTGGTAGGATCAACAAACATTGGTTGTAAAGTGTTTGATCCATAATCATTGGGTCAGCAAAAATTGTTCCAGGTACAAATGACCATCCATTTCTCTGTTTTTTTATTCTGCTGGCTAATAACAGATTTGGAGTAATAACTTAAGATATACAGCATGGCTAATATTTATATGGAGAGCTAGCATCACATGATATTTAAAAGAAACAGCTTAGATTCAGGATGGTTTTGGTGAAAATATCATCTCAGCTACTGAGCTCTGCAAATCAACGTCGACAAATTTCTTTGCATCATCCCATACTTACAGAGTGGGCTTCAGTGCAATGGCCTGTCTCATAAGATTGGGACAAGGATTAAGTGGAAGATAAGCACTTAAGAAAACTTTTTTATATAAATGTTCGATATAAATGAATATTCATGCATTGCTAAATGTGCAGATTCTGACCAGATCATGTTGAAGCCAAGTTCTGGCGTACAGATGAGACTCTGGGAGGCCTGGTGCATTACATATCTGTTAGATATACTTTGAAGCATCATTTGCATTGTTACAACCATGGAGGTACGTAGTGGAAGCCTTAACAAGACTGGCAATAAAAGAACAATATGCTTATACAGATGAAAAAAAGGAAGGGGAGGAGGAAAGAAAAAAAGTGGGGGAGTCGTGCCAGAGCACTGAACATGCAAAAAATAAATAAAAAACAAAAATCCAAGGCCCTCACATATAAAAAAGTCAATCTTCTTTCAAAGAAAACTAATCATTTCATGATGTGTGTAGTTATCTTCATTACTATAAGACATATGGTTTCATAAATACAAGAAACATGGTGGGGTATTATTTGTAAAAATTTAAGGCCACAGTGCTTTCTAACCTTAGAACAGCTAGAAATGTTCACCATTGATGAGAAGCAGATCCACAAACATGCATCCATGTAAACAGAGGCTGTTAAACAACACTGTGCAATGCTGAAGTCCACATTATCATTTACGAGAAAGTGATGTGCTCTTAAAAGTCATGGAAATTAACAGACAATGCTTGCACGTTATATTTTATATCTGCCTTTTATTTTGGGGACATTTTTATCCCATCCAACCATGGATGCTCTAAGAGTGATTCACACAACAGAGGCAGAGGCCATGAAATAGAGGAATCTAATGATAAAGCAAAACATAGCATAAAATTGAAAACAAATAAAAATAGCCACAGGATAAAACCAAAGGAAAATCAACAACAGAGGACAACAGCATCCCAAAGATTTAAACAACGATATGCCAGCCTGTTTTTGTAAATGAAAAACACAGGCTGATTTCAGATGAGCATTTTCTGCTGCCATCATTTTGCTATATTGGACGGTTTTGCTACCTTGAAGATGGCTTTGTTCTATAGCTTATTCTCAAGGAAGAAAACCAGGAGATTTATTTTATTCTACTAAAGGTGTGGTGAAGTAGGAGTCGGGAGAAAGCCTAGAGTTGTTGAAGCACTTGGACAATGGATGTAATATGACTTGGTACTCTCCAGGACCTACCCTTTGGACATGCTTGGAAGAACCCTTGTTTGTTTCATTATCTTGTATGTTCTAGAAATGCTGATGGATTTCACACATTGACCTTGACTGTTGATGTTATCTGTCAATGTTATACACTATTTTGCTTTTTTTTTTTTTTTGCAGAACATAATCCTGTGACTTCACAAGGGACTTCACTTTGAAGGGCTCACGGAAAGGAATCATATAGGAACTTATGCTAGAGTTTCAACAACTTTCCCCTTATCATCAATGTGAGTTGGGTTCAGTCTACACAACAAGGCACTTTCTGGATGCCACAATGTTCTATATAAGCACCCAGCTATATTGTAAATTCACTGATGGTCACACATAGTTATATAGCTCCAGCTTTTACTGAGAACACAGAACAATGTATATTGTTTACAGCCAGGCACTCCGATACAAGGGCATGTGTTCAGATCTGCAAAGCAGATGCTCAACACTCATAGATTTATAGCCAGTTTTTCTTACATTACACTCAGATGAAAAACAGCAGATAGCCCAGAAGAAGCTTCAGACCAAGAGAGAGAGAATGGCAGAACACCACTACTAGTTATGTAATATGTAACTCTTGGCTGAGATAATTCACACCTATAATCAGAGAGCTATAATTCATTCAAGGTAAACATGCTTCCCCCTCCCAGACTTTCAGGGTCAGGCCTGTGCTTGCTTATACACCACCCCCTCCCCTTAAGCAGAACTTATGCTTAACACATAACACAATGGAGATAGGGGGCCAAGGGAATGGTAAAGGTGAAGGTTCCCCTTGACAATGAAGTCACATTCATTTCTAACTCTAGGGACTGGTGCTGATCTCTGTTTAGAGCTGGCATTTGTCCATAGATATATTTCCATGGTCATGTGACTAGCATGAGTAAATGCACAGGCCCACAAAACACTGCTACCTTCCCACTGAAGTGGTAACCATTCATCTCCTCTCATGCAGATGTGCTTTTGAAGGAAAAGACCCTGCTATGAACCTCAGTGTCCATTGAATCCTCTAATAGCCTCATTGCAGGTCCCAACAATGTTACCCACACCATTAGCAGGGCATTTACTTCTTCATCTTCCCAAATTACACACAGCAGTATCTGATAGTAGTGCTCCTGCCTATTCTATATTGGGCAGATGGAAAATCTCTATGCAAGGAAGCGAGCAGACAGAATTTCCCATAAGTAATAGTAGCAAGGGAAGCCAGAGTTAGACCATTTCAATCTCCTACGACACTGTTGCTGATCTCCATGTTGCTGACTTAATTTAAAAAAAAAAGAACTACAAAGGGAGATCTGAGCAGGAAAAAAAATGAAATGGGCTACATTCCGAAATGGTGCTATCTATGAAGACAATTAATAATAGAGATTCGAGCTTTTTAGCACATGGTGGCTGAAATCCTGTTGTTTACCATGGTAAATTGCAACTAGAGCCAGACAATTGAGTCAGTGGGGATTTGCTGAGTAATCTCTGTATGTTCAATTGACTGATTCTTTAGCTGGTTTGCTGTCTTGTGTATAACTGAACAGTTGTTTTTGGCAAGACCCTGACATCAACCAAAACCTACTCTTTCAGAAGACATTAATCCTAAAACCCAAGTCCTGGGAACTCATGGGTCACCTTCCACCTTTTCTTTTCCAGCATGTCATTTTATCATCAATTCCTTGCCTGTTTTGTTACCTGCATTTATACTACCATCGTCACTTTGTAAGATTATTATAAGGTGTTCATATGCAATTGTTATCCCATGGGGTCCCATATTCACCTTTCCTTGTTTACTCTTGCTTCTCCCCCCCCCCCCCGCCCCTATCTCTGATATAAACCACTGGCCCAGATATTGCATTCTACGTGTCTGAAGAAGTGGTTTGCAATCCTTGAAAGTTCACACTAACATAGGTTTTTTTTTTAAGTTTCAAAGTTGCCACAGTATTCTTGTGGTGGTGGTGGCTCTGGTGGAAACAGACAAACATGGCTATGTTTCTGAAAGCACTTTTCCTGAGATCCAATGGCACTTATCAGACGCTCATAAAATGCCATTCAGTTTTATGAAGAAATACTTTTATAAGTCTCGACTTCTCACTCTACTTATATATTTAACATTTATTTATGTATTGAGTATTCTGTCTTTGTTCCAGTGAGCTCAAAGCAGCATATGTAACCATTATCCTTTCCCTCCCTATCTCGCAATAGCCCTGTCAGGTAGGTTGGGATAAGATAGAGTGTCTGGCTCAAGGTCACCTGGTGAAGTTTGTGGCTCAACAATGACTAAAACCCTCAATGCCAAAGATCCAGTCCAAGACTCGTAGCTGCTATACCACCTGACTCATATGGAACATGTTCTAGGACTGAAGAATATGGAGCAATATTTCCTCATTGGAATCCCTCATATGTGCTTTGAGGTAATTGCACCATGATTCTGTCATGCCTTGCAGTGCTCTTCAACTTCCTCTCCAGTTTCAGTTGCTTCATGCTTACAACCTCCCAAAGGCATTCATACTTGGTAGTAATGTGGAAAAATTATCCGTCCTAACAGCTTGGGTCTGTGGTGACTCCCAATGGTTACTGATGGAACAAACATCAATTGTGGCAAAGATTATGGCCAAAGTCTTAGTCAAGTCAACAGCACAAGTCTTACCAGCTTCAGTGTAGGAAAGAAGTCATCCTATGTAGTAACACAACATCTACAACAACAGAACAAGAGGTATAAGCATTTTTCTCAAAGAGGTTCACTAATTTCTATTAATACATCCACCAATAGCATAATATTTATGAATCCTGCATCTTGGGGGTCTTTTTTACATGAAAGGGCTTGGCAGATTATTAGTAATTACTGATCTAATTATACCCCAGACAGATTGTGGAGACAGGTGGAGAGGAGATCCCTTTGTTGTAATTTACAGATATAATAATCCCAGGAAGCTTTGAAAATCTTGCAAGAGACGGACTCACTTAACATTAAACTGTCTGAGCAAGAGAGGATCAGACATAGCCTGAAAGAGCATGTACTGCAGACAAGGCAATACATAAGCAGTTAGAGTAAAAACTCCCAATCTCTCAGAAGAGTTTCAAGACACGGCACTTAATTCTCTGTGAGTACAGGAATGGCTCTCTCGCACTATTGGATAGCATGAGGCAACTGCCTCAGGTGGGAGATGCTAAAGGGGAGGGAGGGGCATCCCTAAACCATTCATCCCCAGCTTCCCACAGCAATTTGCCTCTGTTGGAGGACAAAGTTAGTGTTGGCCATGGAGCTGGGTGATCACCTGCATGAGCACCTGCTCATTATGGAGAGTAATGTAATCCCATAAGATGCACCTAAGAAACGTCCATAAACTCTTCCTTGTAAATCCGATAAAAAAGCAGAAATCATTCCAGCCCCATAGATTTTTGGATGGACATCTGCTTTGCTGATTGCCTTTTGAGTGCACAGATTCACAAGACATATGCCAGTGTCAGATAAAATGTAGGGCTACCTCTGATGATCTTCCATGGTTAAAGAACAAAGTTTAGAAAATGCATATCTCTAGTTAGAAAAGTGGCTGAAATCCTATTGCATCTGGCAAGTCAGAAAGATATGCATGTGAACATTTTAAGGGAGTGATGCCCAGGGAATCTGCACTGTGAGCCTGGTTCAGTTCTACAACCTCGTGTGGAACTGTTAATTGGATTTGACTTCTGCTTTGGTGTGAATTTTCCAAACATTTGCACAACATTAAGTTATGCAGGTATAGTAGGGCAACTGAATGTGAGCCTGTATTATTTATTTCTTTAGATTAGAGATGGGCACTCTTTGATCCTCTGCACATTTTGATCCACTATTTCCATTAGCTTCACCCTGATGTATACCCATTGAAATGATTCTGTTCTATGATTCCAGTATCAAAGGCTCCCCTCCCTTCTGTAGTTGGGTTTTTTCCCCTTTAAAAAATATAGCAGAAATGTGACTGCATATTTTGTTTTTAGCTGTGGCTTAAATAAATGGCAATGCATTTTGTGCTATTATTCAAATAACTGCCATGCCTCGTCCATAAATCAAAGGAGGATCAGGTTGTGCACATGCTTCAACATCAACATTTCATGAATATATTATATGAAATATGTATTCTATTTTTTTTCCATACCAGTATCTCAATATTTAAATTTCTTCCTTAGGAGCCATGAAATCCTTTATCTGATATAGGGAGACTGATCTACTCCTTACTGGGTGATATCTTTACTAGGCCAACACAGTTTATGTAATAATCTAGGAAGTTATATTTAATGTTGTTTTGATAAGTAGCCAAAACTTTAAAACACCACACTCAAGCAAGGGCTGTTATAATCAACTATGTTAAGAAAGTTATTCCAGATCCTAATATGCATTGCTGAGTAATTTCACTCTGAGGATAGAAACCAAGAAGAAATTAAAGTGTTCTGCTTATATACCACCACATACCACTACAAGTAGTCTCTGGGTGGTTTACAATTTTTTAATTACAGTGTGCAGGCTACACATTCCCCCCCCCCCCCAGCAAGCTGGGTAAAGTGTGCTTATTTTCACTAAAATTCATTATCTCCATTTAAAAATGGGATTGCTGTCCATTCATTATAGTTCGTGGATAAGAGCACCAGTTTGGGTGCTCTTCTCACCTGTTCATAAGTAAATGATAAATTAATTTATTTGCAATCATTCATTCATTATCCCATTATTCATTATCCCATTACAGTGGTACCTCTTAAAACAAATTTAATTCATTCTAATTTGTTTTAAGAAAATTTTGTCGTAATAATAAACACGGTTTCCCATAGGAATGCATTGGGAATGGATAAATCCATTCCAGGGGCTAGAATAAAGACAAAATAACTGCCCCCCCCGGGTACATGCAGAATTTTTTTTTGTCTTGCAAAGCATCCACTAAGGAATTTTTTTGTCATGCAAAGCATGCCTATTCCTGGAATTTTTTTCTTCCTTCTGAGTTTTTGTCTTAGGAGGCATTTGTTTTAAGAGGTACCACTGTCTTTGCAATCATTCATTCATTATCCCATTTTCCACTACATGTTTAGCCCATCTCGATAATGACTACAAATACCATACAAAGTAGCTAATGACAATAAAAGAAAAGCAGAAAGTGTAGACTTCTAACCAAACTTTAAAAATAAAGCAATTTCAAATACAACCTTAAAATTAACAAATATAGGCCACCTGTTAATCACTGCTCAGTGCATTCTCCCTACACCAGTGGTCCCCAGTGGTAACCCAGGTGTTCTTGGACTGCAATTCCCAGAAGCCTTGTGTAAGTGCTCCCAGTTGCCCCTTCCATAGTGTACAGTCCAGATTGCACTCAGACAAAGGGTTTCTTTAAACGTAGGTGAAACAAGCAAGAACCAAGAGAGCTACACTATATCACTGATAAACCAGGGGATTTCTAAACTGGTCTCCCTCTCTACCTAGGAGAAACAGCATGGTCTTTTGTCTGCTGCTGGTGAGGAGAGGGAGGAACCCTTTATCCTCCAGGAGGTTGATTGAGAGCATCATGGAGGTCGGCCAGGCAGAGCATGCCACTGCAGGGATTTTGTGTGGCTGTCCTCAGTTGACACTGCTTCTTGCTTTCCAGAACTTTGCTACTGGAGGGCTTCTGGTGGGGCTGAGGACTAGGGTATGTGTGAATGAAGTGGCTGGGGCCAGTCTTTCCAACCGGAAATTGACCTTGCTGAGCACTGGCCTCACTTGGGAGTTTGAAGTGGTCTGTGGAAATGCTTTGACCGACTTCCAAGACAAGGCTTTAGGGGCAACCTTGAGGAAGGACCCTCTGGCTTCCGATTCACCTTTTCTGCAATCCTGTGCCTCCAATGTCTACAGTATGTTCCCATTCCTGCCAATAGGAAGGCACTTGTCACTCTTAGGCCCAGCATACCACCCAATCAGCCTCCTCTGGTGGCACAGTCAGTTTCACCCACTCCCTGTCTGGGGCTCGCATCATCACATAACACCCTTGTGGCTTCACTCACCTGCTACTTCTGGTGCCACTGCCTGGCAGGCCGCCCCGTCTGCCATCTATGAAGCATCCTCATGGATCCACGTGATTTTAACATGGGATCTGCCCCAAAACATTGCAGAATCTGTGGGCAGAGTTGGTGCCTATGATTGAGAATGGAGGTTGATCTTTCATAAAAACCATCTGGATCTATGAGGATGTGCTTCTGATCCCTTTTTTTGCTCATGGACAGTTGTTGTTTTTTACTCCTCCAACCCTCCCCTTGCTCTCAAGTTCCCCGTGTCCATCTTCCTTCCTTCACCCAACCCACCACTGTGTTTGTTTGTTTTTTGCTCCTGCTGGCCTCCCACCACCCCTGCTGGCTATTCAAAGATGCAATTGGCAGCAACAGATATGCAGAAACTATTGAAATGCATCAGCATTTCACATGCCTGTTAAAATAAATCACCTTCTGCTGGAACAGCAGTTGACATTGCTTTCCAGCCAGAAAGTACCCTCCCCTGGCAAAGTAATCCATGTTTCTGTTTACATCATGGATATACTTTATTTTAAATCATTTTAAAACAGAAGGTGATACAACAGTGTTTCGTATTGTCAGTTGGATCAAGACCTAACTATGCTAAAGTAAATTGCAGTTAGAACAGGCTCATTTGAATCAATGGAACTTATGGTGGAGTTGACTCACCAAATTTTCACCATTCAGTGGGCCTACTCGAGTGCAACTTACTATGCTACACAATAGGATGTTGGCCAGTGTAACTATAAAATGAGGAAGTATAGAAATGATGTTAATGGTTTGGAATGGGAGGGAAGCAGCTGATCCCAAATCTTTATAATTTATTGTAGGTCACAACAATCCAAATTTATATTCATGCAAATCCCTTACACTTGTCTCAGTGTGAGGTTTCGGATAACAGTATTAATGGTTCTGATGGAGAATGATGATTGGACTCTCTTGCTTCTTCAAAATGCAACAAACTTTTATTAAACTGGTTATACAATGTATTTTTCAGGTGTCTTTTCTTTGGTTTCCATTACATTCGATAACATTAAACAGGCATTATTAACAGTTGGCAACAGATAACTATTAGTTATAACATCTCCAGTAAATGGGCTCTTGCTTATTATTTGCGGAGCGATGTAGTCCTCATCACTATCGGGCCTGCACAACGCGTCCCGCAACAGTGGTGTCGAACTGGCGAGGGCTGGTTCTCCCACCCCCATCCAGGGATCCATCCCGCAGGTCCACTTTGCTTTTTCCCCTGCTGATGATCCCTTGGATGGATTTACCAAGTCATTCCACTTGGGCGTTGGCAAAGGTAAACCAATGTCTATCTTCTTGCCCTTACTTTTTTCTACCTTGCCTTCACTTTGCTCTACTTGAATTCCTCTTTCCACCACTATCAAGGTCCTCCTATCTGTTTGTGTTCCCTCATCCTTCTTCTCTGGCTGTAACGGTTGTTCTTCCTCCCATTTTTCCGTTATCCCTCCATCCGTTGGCCCTACCTGTATTCCTACATCCCTCCTTCCTCCTTTTAACTCCCTCTCTTCTCCCTTCCTCACCTCTCCTGTGACCATTACAGAGAATCCACCTGTCACAGGCTTTTCCTCTACCACAGATTTCCCTTCTATTCCTTCCATCATCCCTCTGCTTTTCTTCTCCTCTAATCTCACACTCTTCATGTGTTCTTCTGTATGTTTAGTCTCTTCTTGTTTCAAATCCTCTGTTTTTCCTATAGGATTCTCTGTCTTTTCTGTGGACTGACCCATACACACCTCTGTGTCACACTCAGCAATATCCAATCCTGAATAACCTTTCTAGCTCTTAGTCACAGCTAGTCATGAGGTTTTTTCCCCCCATTCTGAAATCTAACAGATACAGGCATGTGCTTTAATGTGTAGCAAAACTGGAAACCAACAGCAGGAGTCTTTGAAACAGATACAACTCAATTCATAGCACTTGTTTCCTTATTTCCAAATCAGTGATTATAAAGACTTTCATTGGTGTAATTAGGTTGTAGATCTTGCATGATCGTACATTTGGGCCTTTAGTCATCATTAATAAGAGTAGCAGGATTGGACCACTGTGCTTATTTTGAACAGCACTGTAAAAAAAATTAGGGTGTGGTGGTGATACGGTGAGGTAAAAACACACCCAAGGAATGTTGCCAAGGGATATGTGACAAGTCGGTCCTTAGAAATAGAGGCATTGCAACCACTGTAGCAGTAGCTGCAACAACTACAACAACAAATTAGTAGTGCTGCAATTTCTTGAATTAGTGTATCTTAAGAAGATTGAAAAGCTGCCTAGATGCCCTAAGCACATCTGATCTCGGTTGATTTCGGAAGTCTAAGCAGGGATGGCCCTGGTTAGTACTTAGATGGGAGATCACCAGGGAATACCAGGTGCTGTAGGCATCTGGAGTAGGAACTGGCAAGCCACTCCAGTATTCCTGCCAAGAATCAGTCATGACTGCAACCACACAACACACACAACACAAGAAGGTTGAAAACTGAAGCTTTTCATGACAAAAGGCCTGAAATCTAAGACATAATCATTAGTTTGAACTTGGCATTCATAAATGTTAATAGTAATGAATCGTAATGGTATTAATATGCATTTTAACAAGTAGACAGCATAGTGGAATGGGTCCAGTTTCAGCCATGTAGGACAGCTAGGCTATTGGACACTCCAGTCCCTTGCCCCTTGATCCACATACTTCAGGCCCTCCGGTTCCCTAAAACTGCTACACCCAGGATCCCATAGTTTACTACAACACATCTACATTTATCTTTGAAATTTGGTTGGCGCATAATCCGTAAGTGGAGTCCTTTTGCCTGCAGAAAGCTGATCCAGGATCTAACCCAGCACAGATAAACTTCAATGGGAAAATAACAAGATATAAGTGGTTGGAAACTGGCAAGATTGTTCCTTTTCAGAAGTGACCCTCACATCCAGAGGCAACTGATAGCTGGTACAGAGGAGAGAATAAATCGGACTGTGAATAAATCAGACTGGCCATGCAATAAGCCCCACAATACTTACTTTTGAACTGAACACACACACACACACACACACACACACACACACACACACACACACACACACACACACACACACACACACACACACACAAAGGTAAAGGGGAAGAGATCTGTTTTAAATAATAAGTAAAACGACTCTCTGAGCTGCCTAGATGCCCTAAGCACATCCAATCTCGCCTGATTTCAGAAGCTAAGCAGGGTTGGCCCTGGTTAGTACTTCGATGGGAGACCACCAGGGAATACCAGGTGCTGTAGGCACCTGGAGTAGGAACTGGCAAAACACTCCAGTATTGCTGCCAAGAATACTCCATGGACATGGGGTCACGAAGAGTCGGTCACAACTGTAACAACACAACACAACACACACACACACACACACACACAAAACTACTTTCTACAGTCAAACTTTTTAAAAATGGATGTTTACAAGTATGTACTCGGAAACATTACATTTTACAGTGTCTTACTGCTAGAATTTTCCAGACAGTTTGTCCAGCGGCTCCTATGCTAAGTTGGAATTTCTGAGAGCTGTGATTCCATAAAATCCTTTATCTGATATAGGGAGACTGATCTACTCCTTACTGGGTGATATCTTGACTAGGCCAACACAGTGTATATAATAATCTAGGAAGTTATTTTTAATACCTGGGAATTTAGTTATATTCAATGGTCTATCATTTTGTACAGAATACGATGAAAAAAATCTGGCATTGGACTAGCAAGCAATGCAAAAATAGGATGCAGCATCTATAGTGTCATACTTTCTCTTTTTCGAGATCAGATCTTAATTGATATTGTATTGAGTTGCCATCAGTGCCAGGTCTTACAATCACTTGGGGCTGACAAGGCTAAGCTCCTAAAGATATCTGTGGGTGGACAGGCGTGGGGCAGAACAGAGCCGTCATCAAGGCATTATAGAATTACTTCTCAGAGATTGTCATCAATCAGAACAATTTCTGTAAATTCCTAATGGCTACAGTAAACAAACCCAATGTCTTTTCTTGTAAAGTAGTCTGCCAAGCAATGTGTTGTCATCCTAGTGATTCAGTCGTCCCGGGAATTCCCGGATGGTGTGGTTTCATTAGCTCTTGATTGCGATGCTTCTCTTTCCCAAGGCCACAGATTCCTTTGAAGGTCTTCTCTTTATTATCTGGTTAAAACCTTTTCCATTGTGATTGTTCATGAAAATTCGTTTCAGCCCCAGAGTTTACAGGCTGTGGTCCTAGAATTATTGCAGAGATAACTGACTCTTAGATAATGAATCCGCCCATGTATGCGCACATGGTCCTTAAGATAGAGGCAACATGTCCTCTGATTCTTCTGGTCCTCAAGTGAATGGGAGTACACTTTCAGATTTGGCAGGGGAGAAGAGGCTATGTGATGGCTGGGGCTAAACAAAGCTATGGACTTTCCAAATAATCTTTAAACAGCCTGTTGTGCCACCTAGAAGCTTCTGGGGACATGGCCATATGTAGGCGTGCAGTTGTATATGGCCTCCAAATGATCACACTTGGGGTCCTATGGGCCACATCTGACCCATATGTGACATAATTCTTATTCCTGGATTAAACCAAGCAAAAATTTGGGACATATACTAGGATGTCTTGGCATTTGGTTTATCTCACTCTCCCATATCTTTCATAGAATTCAAGGATAGTCCGTATTGAACTAATATTAAATTGGTTAAAAGTTACAACCCTTTTATAATTAACCTTTCAGGTAGTAACATGTGAATGGCATAGCAAAATTGTCAAATGGAGGGTCAAAGTAGAACTTTACCAAAATCCTTTCTGGGACTGGCCTGTTTTTCTTTCCCTAGAGATAAGTGCCTCACCACCAATCTTATCATAATATGGTGGGATACACAATATGTGTGGGATACAAAATATGGAGGTGGGGTGAAGCATGTGTAATGGCCGACTGCTGTCTTGCACCACTATAGGGATCATCACTCTTGTTCATCACATTGAAAGTTAATCCATGGAACACTACCATATGACATCCCATTCTGCTGTGCCCCCCTCCCCAACACATAAAGGGGCCCCTGAGACAAAATGATAATGGGCTTCCACATCAATAAAAGCATTATGGATAATTGTGTGTCTATTATTTGGACATTTGTGTTCTTCAATTGTCTAGCTTTATATCACAAACATATTATCTATTTTTTGCTGGTATGCCATGTTATTTGTGTAACACATTTCTTCTTCTTCCAAAATAATAAAGAGTGTGGCACTCCAGATGTTGGCCAGTGGTGAACAACCCCTGCAAGTGGGAATGAACATCAGGAAGGCCACAAGTTGCTCACCTCATGTTTGACAGGGTGCTGCCTGTGGCAAATTCACACTTGGAACCTCTTCAGCTATTATCATCACCGTTCCCTAAAAGAACACTGCATTGTACAAAAAGCAAGCCAGAAACCAATTAGACCCTTGGGAGGGGAGATCTGCCTTCCTGCCTCTTATCTGGAGCTTGCAAAAATTACTTTTTGGGGATGGCATCTCCTAAACCCCACAGCCATCAGGACTGCTGTCCATACTGGTTGGGATTCTGGCCATTTTCATTCCAACATATACTATTTCCAAACTCTGCCTTACCTGCCATCAAACCCACAACTAAACAATTGGTCTTAGATAAAAAAAAGGGCAGCAAGCAGAGTACCTGGGAAAATAAAATGGGATACAAATGGGATTTAAAAAAAATGTTCAAAGAGCTTGTTCTCTCTCTGCTTGCTGGCAGCCCAGCCTACTAATTACTGTTTTTCCCCGTCTTTTCATTTCTCTGTGTATCTGTTTTAATATCTTCAGGTGCCAGTGTTTCATCTGAAGGAATCATTTGTAGGCATAAGAATCCAATTGGCCTTTGTTATGGCCACCGTGCAAGATGCATTTCCATCAAATTCTCTTAGTAGAGTAGCGGTTCGTGTGTGCCGTTCCTCTGCTGCTGCTGTCATTTGTTTGGCTTTCACTTTTCATAAGCGGGATTTATTTATTTATTTATTTATTTTGCTTCTCTTTTATGCTGCTTTATCAAGCATAGAGTTGTTTTCTTGAAACCCTTTGAAGTTCTTCTGGTGAACAAAGTGTTTGCCTCCCTAGTTCAGACATTGTTTGCATTAAAAGTTCAAAACCAACTCATAGCAACAGCAGATGAAAATTGTTACCATCTGACAGCTGCAGGGAGAAGGTGGGGGCATATTTTCTTCCTTTTTTAAAAAAAGAAAGAGACCAAAAACAAAGTCACCATACGTGACAAGGTTGAAGAGCTGCCTTTGAAATGTACTAGCTATTCCCTTTTTAAAAGTCAAGGTCTTCTTATTTATATTTATATTTATATTTATATTTATATTTATATTTATATTTAACATTTTTATCCCACCCAGCTACTCTGGGTGGCAAACAGATGAACCACAAAACATAATGATGATAGAAAATCAAATGTAAAAAGTCTGATTCCAGGACCATGATGAGCATGAGCCAAGAAGTGTAATAATCAAAAGAGACACATAAGCTATAGGAAGTCCATGGCAGGCCAGACAATATGACATTACTTTGGGGGAAAACTACACAAAGGTTTTGGAGAACTACCAGGTCTTGTCACCTGAAACCCAGAAAGTATGGGGACAGACACGCCTCAGGTAGTAGAGAATTCCAGAGTGAAGTGGCCACCACATAGAAGGCCCAGTTGTGGTTGGTAGATTTATGGGTCTCCTCTGGGTTGGACAGCTGGAGCTGAATATAAGAGATGTGGGTGAGACGGGTAGATATTTTGAAGGAGAGATACTCAGACAAGGAACAATGTTACAACAAACCCTTAAGGACTTTAAAAGCTAAACAAAGTACCATGAATATGTTGGTCTTCATGTAAATTGGACCTGAAGGAACTGGATTCAGAACCTCAATATGTAAATAAAAGGGCACATGTTTGGTCTTGCACTCACAGTTATTGGATGAGTTATTGGATGAGTTATATGCGTTCTACTTCCTGCTTGAGATTAGACCCTGGAGAGCCACTGCACAATAAAAATGAGAAAAGGAAAATTGGTTTTGTGCTAGTTCTTTTTGTTCTTTGGGTAAGGACCTGTTTAAAAAGGAGAAAAACCCAACAGGGACTTGTGTTTTGTAGATACGCCTGCCAGGCCTGATGTGGATGTCAATTTGGGAAAACCATTTTAAAAAATAACCTGAATTAGGCTTTCTTCCTACACATGGACTTTAGCCTAGAATAGATCTAAATATTTACAGCTGGTGTGTGCATTTGCACATGTGACCACTGCTTCTGCCTGACAAAAAATGAAAGAAAGAAAGAAAGAAAGAAAGAAAGAAAGAAAGAAAGAAAGAAAGAAAGAAAGAAAGAAAGAAAGAAAGAAAGAAAGAAAGAAAGAAAGAAAAATAAAAGTCATGAGGGTAATGGGGAATGATCTGGGAGGCAGTGGGTGGGTGATTTGGGTGGCGGCTGATCATACAGGCAGTGGGTGTGAGGGGCCATCAGATAGGCACAAGCGTGGTGCTTTAAAATTCCTGCTCTCTGATATAGCACTATATCACGTAGCAGAATGTTAATTGTTTTTAAAGGGCAAGAGTATATGCACATGTGGGATCAATTCCAAATCAATTCCCACAGAAGAGCAGACAAACTTGCTCCCCTGTCAGAGTTTTCATACCAATTGAAACAAAATGGGGTGGTTGTTGTTTTCTTTTCTTTTGTCATTTGTCA
This sequence comes from Phrynocephalus guinanensis, assembly GCA_037367245.1. Lineage (NCBI taxonomy): Eukaryota > Metazoa > Chordata > Lepidosauria > Squamata > Agamidae > Phrynocephalus > Phrynocephalus guinanensis. The sequence goes on from CM074733.1 coordinate 129,386,112, forward strand.
GTAGAACAGAGCCCAATTAGAGGGGCCACAGCCATGCTAAGCCTGGAGACGGGAGTAGACCTCAGCTACAGGAAGTCTAGAGGAAAACCCTGGGGTTTGCAACTTGAAGCACCGCTGCCTAGTTTTCTGCCTCCAGTCTAGCAGGTACATTATTTAGGTGTAGGAAAAGGTTGGCTAAAACTTCAATGCAACTGTCTTCCAGGATTCCAAAGAATCTTGTTGCTTTTTCCTCCTCCTATGATTTTAAACACGGAAAATGTTTCTTAAGCATCTGCCTTGCCTCAGGAAAGTGCTCAGCTAAAAAGAATCAAGTAGATGTACGAAATAACGGCTCCTGCACGGCTCAGCATTTTATTTGCACTGTTCTGTGGTAAGATAACTTCTTATGGGCAGATACTCACTATCTTGCTGTCAGCAAAACTGGACCAAATAATTCTCACCAGTTGGGTAAATGGCAAAGCCAATTAAGTACTCATTCTGTCTGTAAAGACCAAGCCATAAATCCTTTAAAAAGTAGGGTTTGGGAGTTTAACAAAATGCTTTTTATTAGAGCTCACAGACCCTAAACTTTTTATTGGCATGATTTTTCCATTGTCTGGTTTTGATGAAGAATGGTTTTATAATTTCTGTTGTTGTCTTTTCAATGTGAGGACCTTTGAGGTAGATTTTATGAACAGCCATATATGAATAATTTTAATAAATACATGTTTTATATAGCTTGCTTGAGCACGGACCAAATATTCTGTTTTAATTCTGGCAAGACCGTTCTGGCGAAGCCTCATTCTACAGACCGGATGCCAGCGAGTGGTAACTAATGGAATTACTCAAGTCTAATGGTGAAATGTGGTCTTTTGACATCTGAGTGCCACATAAAGAACTTGGTATTTTTATGTGCAAATTTTGTGATGAACATTGCTGGTGAACTCATTGCTTAGCATCATTTCCTGACACCTAACTTTTATACACAAGGTTATATTACAACACGATTGACGTACTTATCATCCATATCCAGGAAATGCTGATGTATATTTCCAGATTTTTAACTATCTTGCACTTGAGAAACCATTCTGAGTTTAGCATGCTGCTGCTTTTGACAGTAACTTCTAGTCACAGGGGGATGCTTTTACGCAGACTGGTTTCTGCATCAGTGCCCATTTCATGCGCAACTAGAATAGTAGAATAACCCTAGCAGTTTTTTAATTTGTTGGGTCAAACTAGAAATTACACAGAGTGTATACTTCCTCTGATGTAAACTCTTTCCTTTCCTACAGAGGGATTTCCTCATTGCCTCATTTCTTAGGCAGGTTGCTCTTTCTGCCCAAACCAACACACATTAGCAACAAATACCACTGATGGCTTGGGTAATGAGAAGATTAGGAAATCTCATCACATCTGCCTATTGTTAGTTGTAACTCTTGCTTGTGAGAAGCAACTGCATCATGACCCCCTACCCCACTAAAAACAAAACACATAGGATGGGGGGAAAGCAAAGGAAAGAAGGATGGATGGATGGGCACTGAAGTATCCCCATGCTGTTGAAGTAATGTTTTAAAGATCATTTGAAGGCAACTGAGTGGGGAGATCAACTTAATCTTTGACCATGCAAACTTTCAGCTCATCTTTATCACTGTTAGCAGAACTGAGCAGACTACCTGTTCTTAGTACACGCTGATAGATGTGGACGCCCAGAAGACTTCACATTTTTAGGAGCAATGCCATGAGTTTATGAAATAAATAATTTAATGGAGATCTTTCCTAATCCTACTGACAGTTCCACTGTCAAAGTTCAGAAGGGCTGGAGATGAATACTCACTTCATTAGTAAGGGTATAGAGCACCCAGTGTGTGCAGCTATCTCTATCTTCAGATGACCAGGAATCATGCATTTGCATGGGCCCCAGTAGGTTAAAGACATACAGAGTATGAAGTGATCGTGCATTCAGATGGCTATGTACAGGTTTGGGAAACAAGAAATGCCTCTCCAATGATGCTACCCACACATTGCTTTTAACCCTCATGAACATCTGAAAAGTGGCTACAGTCTACAGCTAGAATCCAGGGGTGTACTTCCAACAGGTCCCACTGCTTCTTTCAGAATCAAGAAAACCTTTGCTTCTAAAAATGTTCCCAGAAAGCTAGAAATTCATCTGCAGCAGCATGTGGAGGTGGGATATCAGAGTATGCTACCCAATTTTTGCCAATATCCAATATAATATTATTGTTTTTCCATATACAGTAATTCAATATGGAAAAGGGACAATATATTTCTTTGTCACAGATGTAAAAGATAAAGTGCTCAAATGTCAGTAGTGTTATTAATTAATGTTATTAATTCCAAAGGCCATGCTCTGTTGCAAGAGGATTCTCCCTTTCCACAATGGTGAGGACATCTTTTTCCCCTCTTTCTTTGTTGTTTTGAGTCATGACTGAAGTCTTTGTTGTCTGTGGGAATCTACTGTGCTTGAATGCAAGTACAAGAGATCTGGGTTCTGAGGATGCTGTTGCCGTTATTTTCTGTGTGACCTTTCTGTTAATTGATTCTCTCTGCACGATATTATAGCATCATTAGCAAAAATCTGTGTTCTTAAGACAATGTGTTTGCAGGGCTCCTTTGTGTAAAAGCAAAGACAAAATGTCTTCTTTCAACATGATATGTTGTAAAAGTCTCAACAGAGTTACACGGGATCTGAAGTCTGCTCTTTACCTTAAACTTAAATGGAGGATCAAACTCGATTAGTCTACGTCTGTTCATACTGTTTTGGAGCAGGCTGGCTCAAGCTACAAAGGGGCTCTAGAGGTCAGGGGAAAAGAAATCTGTGCCATTTGGGGTGTTCCGCTCATCTGAGTGGCAATCAACCCTTTGTAGCCCAATCTGCTGTCAATTAAATGCTTCTCCCCTTTGTCTAAGTAGGATCTGGGGAGGTGAAATAGTTTATTTTTACATCTGCTAGATCATTGCTGATGCAATGAATCACTTTGCTTAAATTTAAAAAAGTTTCCTTTGCTTGTTTGCATATTGCTGATCAAGAAACTGCCCACAACCACCTTTATGACTGCCAGTAAACAGATAAGACCAAACAAAACCCCAAATACAGTCCGTATTTACAAACAGAGTTCCATTAGGTTTGTCTGTCCTAGCATAGGGTTCCCCATGGTCCATATTTTGCAAAGGACCTTGGTCACTTGGAGATAAACACAGGCTTAATTTTTTTCAAGTGTGAGGATTTAAGCACAACATCCTGAGGAATCCTGCTGCTAGAAGCAGGATATGCTATCAACATTTAATGGTAAGCTGATCATGCTTTGTAGAAAAAAAAGAACAGAATAGGAAAGTAGGCTTTATCTTCCATGTGTTTCTAGTGTCTTCCTTCAGCATTTAATGTCTAGTTCTAGGAATTTCATCCATTTGTAGTACTGCATTACTTATATGTCATTTTCCTAACATTGTGTGTGTTGTACGTCTGTGAAGATTCTCAGTCATCCAGGTTCGTTTAACTAGGAGTTGAGTCATGGCTACTGCTTTTTTGAGAGATAGAAACGTTTCGCTGTTCATCCAAACAGCTTCATCGGTGTGTGTTGTGTCGTTACAGTCGTGACGGACTCTTCATGACCCTGTGACCATGGAGTTTTCTTGGCAGGAATACTGAAGTGGTTTGCCAGTTCCTACTCCAGGCGCCTACAGCACCTGGTATTCCCTGGTGGTCTCCCATCCAAGTACTAACCAGGGCCGACCCTGCTTAGCTTCTGAAATCGGGCGAGATCGGATGTGCTTAGGGCATCTAGGCATTATATTCTACCTATACCACATGTTTGTTTCAACTTGCAGCGAAATCATGGCTTCTGTATCTTCTCCTCATCACGTGATGTAATTGGCCAATGGTAGCTATTAGAGATGGGCACGACCAGGAAAAATGACGTTTCGAGTTGTCGTGTGTCGGAGCCGGCCCGTTTCGGCTCGTTTCCGTTTGTCGCGAAATTTTTCAAAAATTTGTCGTTTCGTTTGTCGTTTGTCGTTAGTACTGGTTTAGGGGGGGTAGGGTAGCAGGCTCCTGGAGGCACCTCTCTGGGGTGGATGCCTCCTCTGACCCCCTACAAAGGGAAAAGGAAGGGTACATGACCGTGGGTTTTTTTAATTGTTAAAACTTTTTTTCTGTGCCGCTTGGCATCGTGTGATCGCTGCGCGATGCCATGAACAACAACGACAAATCAGACCCAATTTATCGTTTATCGGTTCGAGTTCGAGTTCTGACGGCTTAATTGTCGTTTCCGTTTCCGTTGCGTAATGGAAACAAGGAACGGAAACGGAAACGAGAATTTCACCAAGTTGTGCCCATGTCTAGTAGCTATATCTCTCTGTTCTAAGAGAATTGTTGTGACTCTATTCCACATACCTTAGATAAGAGTCTAATGCAAAGCTGAATGAGCAGCTTATGGAATCACACTATGTCCCATTATCCCTAATTTCCTCATACCTAGCTCCCTGCAAAAGCAACCCTGACCAGTGGTCATCCAACCTCCAGTGAAAGAGAATCCACCACATCCGAAAGCAGTCCATTCTACTGTTAAATAACTTTTACTGTCAGGAAGTTTTTCCTAATGTTTAGTCCATATCACCTTTCTTCTGATTTCATTCATTTGGGTTTTACTACCTGGCACAGAAGAGCATAAGCATTTATCCTTCCTATGACTGCTCGTTAAATATTTGAAATAGATCTCAGACATCTGTCCTCCCCTCTCCTCCCCTCTCCTCCCCTCTCCTCCCCTCTCCTCTTTTTTATTGCAGTTTCATGCTGTTGATTCATATTTAGCTTGTGGTCCGCTAAGATGTGGATATACTTTTGATAGGTACTATTGTTTTTTGTGTTTGTTTCCCCCCCTTCTAATAAATAATTAAATATATATCTTAAGTTGTATAAATTGTCTTTGGTCCTGAGAGGCGCAGAGACTGCTCTTACAGTTCTGCAAATGTGGTGCTCTATGCATGATAGAAAACTGTCTGAAAACAGTGGGGGGAAAGCAAACTACACCTAAAACTAATGAGTTTAAATGATGTCAAAATCAACACAAAACTTTATAGTAGGGTGTACATGTGCATCTATACATAAACACACAGCCAATGACAACTGTACTCACCAGAGGAGGAACCAATAAAATGCTTTTTCCCCTCCCCCATTCCCATGGTATCTTACAAGGAACTTGTTTTTACCCACACAGAGATGAAAGTACAGCGTGGGGTTTGGCCTAGAACTCTTATCACGCTAATTTCAGAAAGAACCCATTCACATGGTCATTGGAGGGATTTTATTCCACTCAGCTTTCATGCTATTCAGTGGACTATTAAGGAATTAAAAGACCATTATTGTAGCAAAACAATAGTTCTCATCTTTTAATTATGGCTTTGGATTATTTTTTAACAGAGTGTTTTAATTACATCTCCCCCCGCCCCACTTGCTCACGCTTTTCTTCTGTTCTGTTTTTATTGATTTGGTGCCAGTTCAGTTGTGTCACCAAGACCTCCCAGTACTCATTAGATTACCTCAGGGGGTGCTGTTTCTTTCACTGTCTTAAAGTAAACCAGATCTCCAACTACCTACAAAACAAAATGCAAAAAGGAAGATATGAAAAAAGAAAAGTGTGTCTGTTTGTTTTTGAATGTACTCTTTGTAAAAGTATTCCACAAAGGCCAATGACTTCTTTTCCTCTCTCTCCTACATGGAGGCTGTATCTGCGTAATCTCATCCAATCCACCTAACCAGATGATCTTCACATAACAAATGAAACCTTGAGATGTACCTCACACTTGAGGGCAGAAAGGGAAGAAGGTAACATGTGGAAACCCTGGGAAAGCAACAGGGGTTCAAGGGAGGAAAATTTCTCTACCATTTGTCAAGCAGAGAGCTGAACAACAATCAGAGAATCAGAGAATCAGAGAATCATAGAGTTGGAAGAGCCCTCAAGAGCCATCCAGTCCAACCCCCTGCCATGCAGGAACCCCCATCACAGTATTTCTGACAGGTGGCCATCAAGCCTCTGCTTAAAAAACGTCCAAAGAAGGAGACTCCACCACCCTCCGTGGCAGCATTTTCCACTGCCGAACAGCTCTAACCGTCACGAAGTTCATCCTAATGTTCAAATGGGATCTCTTTTCCTGTAGTTTGAAACTATTGTCCCGCGCCCTGGTCTCTGAAGCCATGGAAAACAAACCTGTCCCCTCTTCAATATGGCCTCCTTTCAAATATTTAAACATAGCTATCATATGCCCTCTCAGCCTTCTTTTTGTAATGCTAAACATTTCCCAGCTCTCTAAGACACTCCTTGTAAGACATTTCTTCAAGAACTTCAACCATTCTGGTCACCCTCCTCTGTACCCACTCGAGGTTGTCAACACCCTTTTTAAATTGAGGCGCACAAAACAGGACACAGTACTCCAGGTCGGGTCTGACCATAGCAGAATAGAGTGGTACTATCACTTCCCTTGATTTAAACACTATGCTTCTGTTGATGCAACCAAGAATCGCATTGGCTTTCCTGGCTACCGTGTCACACTGCTGACTCATGTTCTTAATTTGTGGTCCACCAAGACTCCCAGATCCCTTTCACATGTACTATCTTCCAGCCAGGTATCTCCCATCCTTTATCTGTGCAATTCATTCTTTTTACCTAGATGCAGCACCCTACATTTCCCTCTGTTGAAACACATTTCGTTAGCTTTGGCCCAGCACTCTAATCTGCCAAGGCCATTTTGAATTTTTATCCTATCCTCTAGGCAATTAGCAACCCCTCCCAAAATGGTATCATCTGCAAATTTAATTAGCATACTCTCTATTCCTTCCTCCAAGTCATTAATAAAGATATTGAACAGCAATGGACCCAGAACAGAACCCTGGGGCACCCCACTGGTCACGTCTCTCCAAGCTCAAGAGAAGCCATTTATGATTACCCTCTGGGTGTGATCAGTCAACCAATTACAAATCCAGCTAAAAGTAGCACTTCTTTGCAAGAATACCATGGGGAACCTTACTGAAGGCCTTACTGAAGTCCAGATTAGCAATATCCACAGCGTTCCCTTCATCTACCAGGCCTGTAATTCTATTAAAGAAAGAGATCAAATTTGTCTGACAATCACTGTAGCTGTTTTACTACAGCCAGACCATTGCTATTATGTGTTTCAAATTTTTCCTATATGAATGCTATCTTGATGTAGGAAAATTGTGGCCCTTTATTGTTTAAAGATTGGCTGTGTGGCATATTTATAAAGACAACAGCCTGGTTTCCATGCACTACCTTCCTCTCCAGAAGTGCTTTTGGATTGGTTCCTACAGTGGTGGAAGACAAGCAGGTTTTTCAGCATAGATTCATGGGCCAGATAATTGATTCCTTCTAGCTCTTATTAGACTCTAACAGGGAAAAAAACCCAAAGAGTCATTTTTAGTTCTGGCATTATACTTTCCACAGGCATGAGAAAATTCCAAAAGCACTTTCCATGGATAAAACTTACAAGCAAGTTCTCACTAGATGGAGTTGGTTAAAAAAAACTCTCTAAGCCACTTGTGTAGAAATCTGGTCCCCCTTTGACTGTTTTTTAAAAAAAAACTTTTGAAAACCTGGTTGTTTAAGCAGGCATTTCCTCAAATATAACATAAATCTAGTATTCACCCACTAATACATGTTTTAGCTGATGTGCCCACCAATAATATTATAGGTTATGGAAATTATATATCATTTCATGTTATTTTAATTTAATTTTAATTATATTTACTGTATTTTAAGTTTTATTTTTATTGTATGAATTATATGTCTTTTTCCTGTATTGCATTGATTAATTGCTGATAATTGCCCAGAGTGGCCTCACTGCCAGATTGGTGGTTAATACAATATAAATAAATAAATAAATAAATAAATAAATAAATAAATAAATAAATGTCTTCTTTTGGTAGATCTCCATGGAGCATCAAGCAATAATGTATTTTTGAATTTGCAACCAATATATTAGGTGGGATCCATTATCATTCATAACAGGACATTTTTGTTGGTGGCCACTCAACTGTGAAGTTTATTCCTTTGGCATAGTCACAGCTGCATACTAACAAGTACACTGTATACATTACAGGCTGTTGGAATTATGCTATTTCAAATGCTTGCTCTAAACTCTGGTAATTTTCTGCTGTTTTAATTTTACCCTTTCTTTCTTTCTTTCTTTCTTTCTTTCTTTCTTTCTTTCTTTCTTTCTTTCTTTCTTCTTTCTTTCTTTCTTTCTTTCTTTCTTTCTTTCTTTCTATACTGGTCCATCTAGCTATATGGCTACTCTGGGCAGTTATTGTTATTGTTGTACAACATGCTGTGTTTATGGTGGAAACTGATAAATGCTTATTCACATGTACTCAGCTTGTTCTTGTCCAAGATTTAATGATAAGCTCTTAAATTCAGTAAGAGATGTTTGTCTAGTGTGTGGGGACATTGTGAGACCATGTAGGTTAGACCTGTCATAATGTGCCAGCACATACTATCAAAGAATTGGAGTGCTGGAAGGGATAGCAAGGGACATAGATTCCAACAACACACTAATCATGTATTCTTTTAGCTATCTGATTCATAGTTTTCCAAAGGGACAATAGGAACTTCTCTGTTGAGAATTATAAACCCAGCATCCCTCCTTGTGTGTTGCAGTCTTACATGCACAGCTACCAAAACTACATCAGAGCATGGGATTTCCAGGACGTGGGCATGCTGCTCTGTTTTAGTCAAGAACAAGTGAAAACTAAAGTATTGTGGCAAGTGCATCTGAAGAAGTGATTGTGGTAACCCAGGAAGGTACACAGTGAAATGCGTTTGTCAGTCTTAAAGCTGCCACCATATTTTGTGGGTTTTTTGTTCATTTTATTTCCATTTCTTGCATATGTGGGGTAGACTCCAGTAGATGATTTACAACATAGCAATAGTTGTAGTAGCAAGTTGCTACTACGACTCATTAATGACGTGTTAATAGTGTTCCTGGGTGAACATCCACTCATTGAAATGAATTTAAACCTTTTGGAATGTGTGGGTTTATGATGTCCATTCTCCAGCTGAAATCCCAATACAAACCAAGTTTTCTAACCTGTTTTGCAAGTAAGGTGAAACAAAAAAACAACCACAACTTATTTTTCAGTTTCTTGTTTAAGACCTTGGATCCTTGACGTATTCATCCCTTAAATTCCGCATTCCTTGGGCAGCGATTTACATCTGCTAGTTGCAAGAAAGTGCATGATTAAGTGTGCAAGCACTATGCTTTGAGGAAAGCCATACAACCAAAGCTATTTGTTGAAATGCTTTCTGTGGACCCAGTGACCATGATTTCACCATCCATGTTTTCCCCTCTCCCCCCTTCTCTAAGCTTGCAAAACCCAGACACAGATTAAAGGATTTAGCTCTAAATTCCTAAGAAGAAAACAACATGAACCACCCGAATTAGCCAGTAACTTGTCTTGAGCTAACAAAAACAAAATGCCTTGAAAAACATTAATCACACGAGGCTCTATTCAGGTAGAAGGAGGCAGCTTGCAGCAAAAATAATTGGCTATATGATGAAGGGAACACCATTTTGGTTATTTAGCTGAAGCCATTGGGTGGACCATAAATGCAGACATCTTCCTGATTTACTGCCAATCAGCACTAGGTTTTCCTTTTACATTGTGCCAGGTGGCCAGACCTGAGAGAGATGATAATCTTTAAGAAAATGAAAAGTGGTATAATGATGGAGTTACGTGTGTGAAGATTCTCAGTCATCCAGGTTCGTTTAACTGGGAGTTGAGTCATGGCTACTGGACTTCTTTTTTGAGAGATAGAAACGTTTCACTGTTCATCCAAACAGCTTCATCGGTCTGAATACAGCTAGTGCAAGAGACCTTCTTATAGTCAGCTTGACCTCTTGTCCCCTGGTCTGATTGGCTCATAAGATGAACAAAGCCTGAATAGGCTCGTTAGGGAGACATTAGTGTCCATGGCCTTAAGGTAAACAATGGCCTAAGGTGCTGAAACCCATCAAGAATGGGTCGTTAGCTGTGACCTGGTGGTGAAGGCTCCTTGATTTGCCTGGGTACTTTGGAAAGTACAGCCTGATAAGTAGCAGATAGACTATGCCGGAGCCCACCACCTCTGTTGAGGGAGGGATTTTCAATGCTAACATGAATGGCTTCCCTTACTCCTCTCTCAAACCACCTCTCTTCTTTGTCTAATATGTGTACATCCTCATCTTTGAAAGAGTGGCCTTTTTCCTTCAAATGGAGGTGTACTGCTGATTCTGGTCCTGAGCTGTTACCTCTCCTATGTTGGGCCATTCTTCTGTTTAATGGCTGTTTAGTTTCTTCTTCTCTTTACCATTATTAGCGCATCAGCGGTGGGTATGCTGGTAAAGAGTGATGTAACATCAAAGGATACCATGGTTTCCTCTGTATCCAGTTTGAGCTCCCTGACTTTAGAAACAAACTCTTCTGAGTTGTGTACGTGGTGGTCCGTGTGTCCAACCAGTGGGGCTAGGATAGTTGCCAGGTATTTTGCGATGTTGTAAGTCACTGCATTTATACTGCTGACAATAGGTCTGAGGGGGATTCCTTGCTTGTGGATCATGGGAAGTCCATAAAAGCAGGGGACTGTCTCTCCGGGATATAACTGGTGGTAGGTCACCCTGTCAATTGTGTTTTCCTGCTCCAAGAGTTTTAAGCATTCTATTACTTTCTTCCTGTAATTGCTGGTGGGGTCTCTTCTTAGTTTTTCATATGTGCTTTGATCATCTAAAAGTGTGATAACCCTAAGCCACAGAGCAGAGAGCATCCCCACCTCCTCAGAAGCCAAGAAGAAGGAAGACAGGCACCTGAAGATAGCACTTAAGGCCTGTGGATATCCAAGGTGGGCCTTCAACAAAGCAGTGGGCCATCCCAGAAGAACAAGGGATCAGTCTGAGACCCAGACCCGACGGAAGAACCAGGTCATTCCCTACATGGCGGGAGTGTCGGAGAAGCTTAAAAGGATTTTTGGCAAACACCACATCCCTGTTTATTTCAAACCCATGAACACACTAAGGCAGAGACTTGTCCACCCAAAGGATCCGATACCAAACCATAAAAGGAGCAATATAGTATATGCAGTCCAATGCAGTGAAGAGTGTTCAGACCTCTACATTGGAGAAACTAAACAGCCATTAAACAGAAGAATGGCCCAACATAGGAGAGGTAACAGCTCAGGACCAGAATCAGCAGTACACCTCCATTTGAAGGAAAAAGGCCACTCTTTCAAAGATGAGGATGTACACATATTAGACAAAGAAGAGAGGTGGTTTGAGAGAGGAGTAAGGGAAGCCATTCATGTTAGCATTGAAAATCCCTCCCTCAACAGAGGTGGTGGGCTCCGGCATAGTCTATCTGCTACTTATCAGGCTGTACTTTCCAAAGTACCCAGGCAAATCAAGGAGCCTTCACCACCAGGTCACAGCTAACGACCCATTCTTGATGGGTTTCAGCACCTTAGGCCATTGTTTACCTTAAGGCCATGGACACTAATGTCTCCCTAACGAGCCTATTCAGGTTTTGTTCATCTTATGAGCCAATCAGACCAGGGGACAAGAGGTCAAGCTGACTATAAGAAGGTCTCTTGCACTAGCTGTATTCAGACCGATGAAGCTGTTTGGATGAACAGCGAAACGTTTCTATCTCTCAAAAAAGAAGTCCAGTAGCCATGACTCAACTCCCAGTTAATGATGGAGTTAGAACTGGTTTTACAACTTTGTGTCATTGCACATGTGCAGAGATGCCAATCATATTTTGCACCATCTGCTATCAAAAGCCAAAGGTTGCTGCATGTGCTCATTCACTTTGCAGTGTCCCCTGTCTGCCTTCTCCAAGCAAGTGGAAAATGGGAGAGAGGGGGGAAGAGAGAGATCAGACTCTACTTATCATGTCTTCTTTTTGGGCCAAGGCCGTTAGCATCACATTCCTATGAGACTTCAGGGCCAAAACAGTGTCAGGGAGATGGTGGATTTTTGTGATATCATAGGGATGATATCCCATGTTTGAAGGAGCATGAAAGTTGGGGATAATGCAATAGCAGGGGAAACTTTTATGTTGCTGTCAGGGCATCCAATACAGGAAGGGTTATGAGTTGTAGTGATGATGCTCAGCTCCTTGATGTGCTGTAAATGATGTGATGAGCTCAATATAAGTGGACCAAAAACCCAGGAGCAAGCAGAAGGGACTGTAAAAGTATCTGCTAGGGGCATAAACTTCAGCCTATTGTGTTGCACATATAAACAGTTTGGCATGGATCCAGTGAACCATTGGATCTTGCTTGGAGTAGGTAGGGATAGTTACTCATTCCTAGAAAAACTTGCATGCAAAAATCAAACTGTCCCCTGCTCCAATGTTGCTGACCTTGAAATGTGTTTACCCACCTAGAGACCCAGAGAAGCACCAGAGTTCCCAGAGACTTCAACTGGTGCCCTGAGACCTGGCAGTTCTACTGCTAAAGGAGAAAGTGAGTGAATGGGCAGTAGCAACAGGGGTGAGAAGAAAGGAGGGTAAATGGGGAAGGTTTCCACTGAGAACCTCCCAAAACACAAAGAGGATACTGCACATATTGTTTCTGTCCCACATTTTGTTTGAACAAGTAAATTTTGCAAGCCCCTGCAAGACACATCAACGAGATGCTGCTTCATATATGACAATGTCACTGGCAGAAGCAATCTGACAAAGATTTTAGTAGAAGGGCCATATTTATTTTCAGTTGTAAATAAATGTTTCAGTTTTCAAATTTGCTAATGGGTTTTGTCCAGAACCCCACATCATTGGAAGTGACTACACTTGATCTTAGCCAAAAGGCCGAGAAGCGACTGCTTTCATCAGATAAGGGATATACGCTTGCCACATATGGCAGTATATTTCAACAGAAACCCATCACCCTTAAAGAACCACATAAACATAAAATAATGGAAGGGGCCTATAAAGCCATCACGTCCAAATCGTAACCCCCCTCAATGCAGGAACTGAAATCAAAGGCTATCTGCCAGGTGGGTATCTAAATTTCCTTTGAACGCCTTCAGTGTTTGAGCACTCATAACCTCTTGATGTAGTTGGTTCTACGGCCACACTGCTCTAACGGTTAGGGTGTTTTTCCTGATCCTCAACTGAAATCTGGCTTCCAGGAACATGAGTCCAGTGTTCCATGTCCTGAGCTCTAGGATGATCTAGAACAGATCCTGTTCCTCCACTGTATGACAGCCTTACAAGTATTTGAGAAATCCTGTCATATCCCCCCCCAATCTTCTTTTCTCAAGACTCACAAGCCCAGTTCTTTTGGTGTTTTATTATAGGGCTTGGTTTCCAGCCCCCGATCATCCTTGTTGCCTCCCTCTAAACTTGTTTCAATTTATTAGCATCCTTCTTGAACTTTAGTGTCTAGAACTGGACACAGTACTCAAGAGGTCTAACCAGTGCTGAATAGAGGGGACAAGCACTTCACAACATTCGTATACTTCTTTTACTGTAGCCTAAAATGGTACTTGCCTTCTTTGTGGCCACATCATGCTATTGGTTCATGTTCAGATTTTGATCTACTACGATCCCAAGATTTTTCTTGCTCATAATATTGTTGAACCAATTATCCTCCATCTTGTAACTGTGTGTTTGGCATCTTTTTCTAGGTGCAGCACTTTGCATGTATCCCTGTTGAATTTCATTCTGTTGTTTTCAGTCCTGTGCTCATTCCTGTCTAGATTATTTTGAATTTTATTTCTGTCTTCCATTGTATTAGCTACTCCACCCAAATCGGGAATTTGGTCAGCATTCTCTGAACCCCCTGATTGTGGCCACTCATAAAAATATTAAAAAGTACTGACCTGAGCCTGGGGTACCCCACTTGTTGTCTCTTCCCAGTTTGAGAGGGAGCTGTTAATAATTACACTATAATTATAATTCTGTAGCCATTTGTGTATCTACCAGACAGTTTCATTTCATTTTCTTATATTTAAAACAGTTTAACCCCACCTTTCTCCTTGAAAGGATGCAAGGTGGGTTACATAACTAAAAATGCAATATCAGAAGGTAAAAACAGTAAATTTCTCAATTATTAAAGAAGAATTAATAATATTATATTAAAATGTTAGATTGAAACATCACAAAAGAACAAGAGACCTTTGGGTAGTGGGCGGCATACAAGATATATATATATATATGAAGATATATATAAATATGAACTATCCCATTTATTATTTTCTAGACTGTCAGTCGCTAACAAAAAGCCTTCCTAAAGAGAACTCTTCTACTGTGGGCACAGCAGAAACAAAATATTAGGAAAAGCTTTTTGCCAAGGCTCCATCACTAGTAATCATGACTAGCCTTTTACTTATTACAGTGCACTTCCTATTTGGTACAGTGAGGTCTGAGAGTGAAGATGCAGAGATAACCTGTCATATTAGCCACTTGAAGCACTTGGACTGAAAGAAGTTTAACGCTTGACAAGCAACACTATCACGCACAAAAAGGGTGAACCACAGACATAAAATTCAATTGCTCAGATTGAAGGCATCCCAGGAGAGGGAAATATGTGGTAACTGAACAGCCCTGTGATGCAGATTGCTTTTGTGGGGTATTGATAGTGAGAGAGAATAAGTTAACAAATATTAAATTATTGGTTGTTCTTTATTTTGGGTTGTCACCCACACTTCCCACTATTTTTACCACATTGCTGCCTTGTGAACTTCAAAGACCTAGTCTCAAAGGTTGTAGAGCTACAGTTTATGTGCAGCCTTGCCTCCTGTGACATGTATTAGAGCAAGACAATCGAAGCAAAATGTGCTAGGATGTTTGTGTTCAACAAATTGTCAATTTTAAATAGTGTAAGTTAAAACCGATTGGAGGACTTTCCTCAATGACTGGTGATTTGAAAGGGGTTTTAAATGGATCATTGCACTCCATTTTTAGTTTGTTTTAATATTGAGCCTATAATTTTCAATATAATATTTGTTTATTTCTTTTTTAATATTTGCATGTTTCTTGTTTTCAGCTTTTAAATACTGTTTTATGATGTAAGCTTCCTTGGGTCCTTTCAGGGAGCAAGGTGGGATAGAAATATTTTAAGTAAATATTTTAAAAATGGTATACTGGGCCAGTCTGTTGGTTTCTGCAACTAATGTAGTCTGCTCTGACTAACTGTGAGTCTTCAGATTGTCAAGGACAGGTCATTTCCGTCATGCAATTTCCTTTATATTTTACCTAGAAAACCTGGGGACTAAGTCTGAACATTTCTACATGAAAAGTATGTGTGTTGTTGAATATGACATATATGCCTACATGCCACCCAGCACTGAGTTGTTCTAATTTTTTTGAAATGGGTCTGGACCAGAGTGATGAACAGTGATGAACCATGAATCACAAATTTTACCCCCACCAACTGATGAACCATAAATTGGGGTGCTTAAAAAACAAAAAACAAAAATTGACTTGTAAACTGGCCAGAGAGTGTCTTAAGCACTATAGGGGAGTATAAAAGCATCACACGTTGATTTTGCTTTTTCAGGAAGATTTTAACCCACATTGTTAAAGAAAGTTACAATCTGTAAGTTATAGAAATGTGTTACTTGGGCATACACTGTGGCTCCTCTTTCTCCTCTAAAACATGGAATATTGGTTTATTGTAATCTTCCAACACTAAATAGGAAAGAGATATATGCACAATTTTATTTTATATTTTTGGTTCTGAAGAAAGAGTGACATTAATAAAAAGAGAATCAGAGCAGTCAGCAGTCATTCTTGTTATGCCATTGAACTCCGTGCTGCAGATTGATGCTCAAGATTCCATGGGTCTGCATTCATAACATTGAACTGCCAAGTCATGCACTTGAATTTTAAATAGAAGCAAAACAAGTTGAGGAGCCGTGTAGCTATCACAAAAACCAAATACAAAAGTGGAACAGGTGATACCTTTAGGCTACTAGAGAAAATTAACAAAAAAGTTGCTAATATTTCGAGGGCGAAACCCTCTTCCTCAGAGCAGTACCAATGGCTTATAACATGGCAAAAGATGGATTTGCTCTCTTGATTTTTCTTTACTTTCTTTCCCATCTGTGTTTCTGCCTAAGAAACAAACAATTTCTGCACTGCTTAATGGCCTTTACAGTGAAGCCTATGGAGGAAAGATGACATTCTGCAGAGCAACTGTAATGACCCTGCACAGATAAATGTTTTTCTTTTCTTTTCTTTCCTATTTAAGAAAAAAAGAGACCTGAGAGATCTGAGAAATTCCATAACATTTTCAAAGTGATTTCTTAGAATGGAAGTGTCTCACAGAAAGAAATCTAGCTGCAAGGAGATAAGAAGGATTACTTCCCTCTCAGTTTTACTCTGACAATGAGAGAAATTCATGTCCTTAGCCTGGTCACCATCTCTATACTAACTCTGCTCCACACATGAGAAATCTTCACTCTAGGTTTGATCTTCTGTTGTTTCTAATTAGACCCCCTGATTGAACAGCGTCTTCACCCATTTGATTCAACTTCCCCTCATGTTTCTTCATCAGCTAAATCAACTGAGAGTTTATCTACTCATTTAGTAGTCCAGCACTAGAATTCACTCTTCAGTCAAAAAACAAATAACCAAACCAAACCAAAACCAACCAACCAACCAACCAACCAAACAAACAAACAAACAAACAAACAAACAAACAAGGCAAAAACATTGTGGCGCCTTAAAAATAGACTGCTATATTTTAATGAGATCCAAGGAAGTAGATTTGTCCATGGAAGTTCACATAAAAACATGTCACCATGTTTTTGATTTCTTCTTATTTTATTTTGTTTTTGTTTGATATGCTAGCACAGACTAACACAACTACCTCAATGAGCACAAACCACACTTTGAAGGTTTGTCCTGGTTCGTGCGTGCAGCACCACGGGTGCCATGTGTTCCCTTCCCCCTGCCTCCCTGACTAATGACACACTCACTCGTTGGAGCTCACACCTCTCCTCCTCCCCCTACTCTTTAGCTGTTCAACCAGTCCCCAGCAGGAGCACAGGTTTGCTTGTCCTGTTTTCTTGTCTGAGTGGGTGATCAGCCCAAGGAGGTGACGCAGGGAAACTCCTGCTCCTTCCAGAGACCGGTCAAACAGCTAGAGAAGGAGGATAAGAGTGTGTGAAATCCAGCTGGGGAAGTGAGGGAAGGGGACATGTGGCACTGAGATTTGTGCCCATCTGTACTAGAAAGTGGACTTTTTTTTGCCATGCAGCAACACGATCAAAAATCCACATTATGGTAATACCTTTAGGAGGCCAAATCACTTAGATTTTAGAGATCATATAGCACTTCCCTCCATATTTTTATCACCGTTTCTTTTATCTCTTAACATCTTCTAAAACCCACCTGCATCTGCTAATTGTTATGTAGTAAAGTAAAAGTGTTTATTTGATTTTGTAAGTTTCACAGCTCTGGAATTACAAGAGGATAAATAAAGGTAATTAAAATTTCTTGTGTTTAGGAATGAAAATTATAGTTTCACCCCTCATTCTTTTTTTTTACAGCGATACATTCCAGAAAATAAGGAATGCCTGTTCCCTCAACAGATGCATGTTTTTGTTCTGTAGCCATCTGTAGCTAATTGTATTAGTGCTGCCTTTAGTGCTGTACATGAAAAGGAAACCTGTAATTTATTGCAACAGACCACACCATTTCTGCTGCACATTTTGCCTCTTCTGTCATTTCAAAGCAAAGCAAAGCAAAGTGTTCTGCTTATATACTGCCCCATACCACTTCAAGTAGTCTCTGGGCGGTTTACAGTTTTAATTACAGGAATGCAGGTTACACTGTTGAGTTTAAAATAAGATTAAAATTCTATTTCAGACAGGCTAGCCCTGCTGAGTTCCGCTGGACCCCAGTAGCCCAATGAAGCATCCAGCGAGAGAGAGATCCTGAAATACTGCGTTTATTAGGCCTAATAAAAAGCAGTAGGTGGACACCAAGCCAGAGACAGAGCAAAGATGTCCGACCCTGAGCACATGGAAACCCCAACTTTTATTGGTTTCACCCCCCTCCCCTCCCTGGGTGGCACCGGTCCAGGGATTGGCTGAGGATGATTTCAAATAGTCCAATCAAGGTGATCTAGGGGTTGGCCACAGGTGGTCCTGGGCGGTCTCTGGCAGGCTGGAGTCAGATGCCCATGCAGGTGTTAATGAGTCCAAGTGTTCTTTGATTGGGCCATCCGGATATCACAATGGGAAGGGGAAGCGATGTAATGTCCTTTGGGTCTGAACAAACTGAAGGAATCAGAAAATCAATAGAGGGTTGGAGGGGATTAATGTCAAAGTCAATGGAAAACAGGAAAGACTGGTGGGATTATCCAAATGTGTCTGGGCAGTCTTTTGTGGGTGCAGAAAGGTGGTGATGGAAAACTTCCCCAGGCGGCGATAACATCTGAGTCTACGTGACAAGGATGCTGGTACTCCAGGAAGCAGCTGTGTGTGTACGTGTTGAGATCCCTGGAAACAATGGATTCTTCTGGATGATGCTGCCAGCCTCACGATGCCGCCATGATGATCCTTGTGCCATAACCCCCTTGCCCTAGTTGGTAGATATAGGGGTGATTAGGTAGAGCAGAGACACGTTTAAAGCACACCCGGGGTAGATAGAGTGGGAGGAAGGAGGGAGAAGAGAGAGGGAGAAAGAGAGAGAAAAATAGAGATGTGGGGGGGTCGCTGGTAGTTGGGGGCTAAGAATCAGCTAGGCGGGAAGCCCATGAACACAGTCCTTTTGGTGTGATGGAGTCCCTGGTCCCCAGGAGTGATTGCTTACAATTATTCCCTGGCAAGCCATGAGCATGATGAAAATAGATAATCAGGAAAGGGCAGGCAGGAGGGGTGGGAAGGAAAAGAGAGAGGGGGAGTGAGGTTGGCTGGGGCCAGAGACCCGGGCCAGTGTAGGCAAATGGATGTGATGGAAGTAAGCTTCCTAGAAGGAAGGGGGGGCTGGCTGTGGCTAAAAGCCAGGGTTCATATAGATAGAGGGGCAATGGAGGTAGCTTTGAGAGTAAAAGGATGTCCCCGGGAGTTGATCTGTGGCCGTCATCCCATGAGCCATGACCACAGTAGGGATGAACTGCCAGTTCAGGGGGATTCGACCTGAATTGCGTGTTTGGTTCTTCTGAATGTCCTGAAATGAATTATTTCATTCTGGCCCAACAAGGAATGTTTTGGGAGGGATCTCAGGGGACCCCAAAAGCATCTCTGAGAATTTCATCATGCCCAATTATGACTCAACAACACATCCCCCCCCACACCCACACAAGCTTGGTACTCATTTTACCGACCTCGGAAGGATGGAAGGCTGAGTCAGCCATGAGCCTGCTCCCTGGGATTGAACCCCAGGTCGTGAGCACAGTTTTACCTGCAGTACAGGCATTTAATCACTGTGCCACGGGGTGAGCACATTTTCCATGGCATATGGGCAACCTGGCAAGGGGAGAACAACATCCCTCAAATGAAACTCCTCTATATTTTGCATCCAATTATTGACAAAAGGACTAATAAAACAACATGTTTATTTATAAGGCTGTTTTTGTTTTTTGTTTTTTGCATCAGCAAGGACAAAAAAATTGGAGCCAAATCCACACTGTTAACTTCATCTTTGGCTCAGTACCAACATGATGTGAAGCCAAAAAATATCCATGAAGATGTTGATGCAGGACTTTGTCAGATGGTAAAAGAAAAGAGAGAGGGACATGGCAAGGGGACATATTTCCTCCGAGGTACACCAGCAGGTACACTCTTGTTCATAATCTATGGAAATGTATTAATAAAGACTTTATAGTATATGTTGTCTTCATTCGCATCTGCTGCTTTTGTAATCAGGAAAGAAGCACATGAGATATTGATCTGCATTCATTTGTTTGTTGTTTTGTTCATTTCTTCTAGTCTTTGTTCTATCAGTTTTCTATAAAAGTTATAATTTATTAAACGTGAAACAAATAGCCGCAAAACTTGGTAAGACAGGCTTGGAGGAAAGCAAGATTCCTTTCACCAGTGCCTTACAAAGAGTTCGGAAATTTGCTTATTAAAAATACAGCTTCAGTACTGTATTTGAAAAGCCATCCATGGTCATTATTCACTACAGTGCTGAACAAGGAGCATGTTTCTTTACTTGTGCTTTACTGTACTTGATTCTGTTTGATACCATTTTGTTCCTGTCTGTTATTTTCATTTGGGTTGGGCACTTAAAACTGATAAGAGGATGACATAAAATTTGAACAATTCCAGTCAAAATACATGTTAAAATTGTCTTAAATTGAACTTTTAAAATAACTAGAGATCACTACTTCTGAAACCCAGTAAAGGAACACAGTTCATTATATTACTTCTGTTAAATTAAATGTTAAATTGTTGTACTCTCATTGCACACAAAAGGAGCTAATTGCCAGTAGCATTGGTGCTGAACTAAATAAATTACCAGCCAAATTAGTTTGATTCCAATCTATTTGAGTTTGAATCAAAACAACATGGCTTAATTCATTTTGAGGGTGAAATGAACCCAATTTAGAAATCTATTTAAACATGGTTCACAAACTAAATAATATGGGGCACAAGTCACTTTAGAGATTCATTTTTATGTGGACTTTAGCTTATAGGTACACAAACCTCTGAGGCTAGCATTCTGAAATTTGGCAGGTTTACTGTGAGATGCACGCACATATTTCTATAAACCAAATATGCTATATAATAGTGGGTGTTGTAGGCAGAACCAGGACAAGACTGTTGATGTCAAGATGGCACCCCACTACCAATCCATATGCAAATCTGGCCAGAGTGACAGTTATTTCTTGCATCAACACTGACAACAGGACAACATCCACCACTGAACTTGGGGGTCGCTGAGAGGAAACACACAAGGCCAAGTGCACAAAAAACTCTTTCATCTAATATACTGCTGCCATTCTTTGGTGCCTAGCATCTTCTCATCTGAGGCGGCCACCCCACTCTGCCTTGTCACAGGGTCAGCTTTGAGAATAGGATCAGGATCCTGGGTTATCAAGTGACAACCCAGCTAGAACAGACCCATGAAACTAATGTTTACATAAGGGCTGGCTTACATTCAATGGGTCTACTGAAGGTAGGTCTAGCAAATGAATTTAGGCCCATATGTACATCTGTGAGGTAAATAAGGAGTAATATTCTGGATAATTGCTCCTTGAGATGAGAGGAGTAGATCATCTCAGGTGGCATGGGAGTAATCTTTGTCTTCAGCCTCTGCTGTAGGCTAGGAATAACTGCCTTTTGCTTTCAAAAAGATGCAAATAGGAAGTGCCCAGATTGAGCATTTCTGGTTCTGGTTTTGTTTTTTTAATTTTTGGTGGCTGGGTGTGTTCAGACCTCTGGGACTGACAAGTAAAATCTGCAGGAGAAGAAATAAACTCTCTTTTTTGTGGTAGGGGGATATCTGAAATCTATAAATTCCATTTTTGAACTTGGGAAGCCCTGGGACAGCTTTGGGTTCCACAGAAGAGCCCTGGTGAACTTTCTCTGAATGAGGGACTCCCTACTATGTAACTTTATATGAATTACCATACATGATTGCATTGTCTGATTTCATAAGAACACCAGTGTTTTCCATGGTACTTTCTACCCCTCATAATGGATTTTTCTTTTCTTTTTGTGTGCTCTTTGTAACTCTATTGCTACCTTTTAATGTCCTAAGATGCCTCTTTTAATTCCCTGTTCTTAACTTAAATATGTCTTAAATGTTCAGGGCTGTATATTGCCCCTCATTATTGTAAGCCACCTTGGGTCCTTTTCCAGGGAGAAAGGTGAGGTAAAAATTATTCAAAAATAAATAAAATTTTATCTGCAGATCCAATTTCAGTCTTCAGTCTTCTCAGGAGGTTGTGAGATTTTCCCTCATGGCTCAGAACATATTTATTTTATTTGAGGGATGGCACTGGATCTTGAATATATGAATATACTATCACAAGATGGATAATTGTTTTACAGAAAACAGAAACATATGTGCCTGTGTATGATTTCTCAGCTGTTTTTTTCAAGTTTGTGACAATAAGAGACAGATCCCTTTGTGCCACACCGACTCACGATACATTCTGAGGAAGAGATAAAGATGCTACTGTGGCTTCTTCTCACTTCCTTCCCTGCAACATACAAAGGGTGAGCTTTTCACATGCTCTCTCTCTCTCTCTCTCTCTCTCTCTCTCTCTCTCTCTCTCTCTCTCTCTCTCTCTCTCTCTCTCTCTCTGTGTGTGTGTGTGTGTGTGTGTGTGTGTGTGTGTGTGTGTGTGTGTGTGTGTGTCCTTTGGCATATGGACCCCAGAAGAGCAGTGAAGCCATGTGTTATCATTTACAGGGGGAATATGCCACCATTGCTATCCCATTTTGCACACAGCATGGAATGTTGCTCCCCTCTGCATTTCCTTCTGCACTCATTGTTCACAGTTTGATTGTAGGGCTTTTTGGTGCTCTCTTGAAGAAAAAAAAACTTGCAGGTCTCTCGCTATATATTTGGCTCACCAGTGGTGTCCTTAAAAGGACTACAGAGCTGAACCTTTCTCTGGCCATTCAGAAAGGTACAGAAGGCAGGAAATTTAAGACAAAAATGGGGAGGGGCAGGAACCTGGAGAAAGCAAAACACAAACACAGACAAAATATAAAAGTCTTTAGTACACTAACATCTCCTTTTCTTTCCAAAAATATAAACTATGGTGATGATTTTTTTTACCAGAAATAAATCATAAATATATGTGGGAAACTGTACCTACAATTGCCAGTAATAGCAACAATTTGCCTCACCAGGCAACAATAACAAATAAATACTGATTTATTTTATTTATTAGATTTTTATACTGCCCATCTAGCTGAAGGGCTACTCTGAGCAATATATAATAAAATGAAATTATAAACAAACAATGACAAAGGGCAAACTAAGTAATGTTAAATTAAGCATACAACCATAACAATAAATACCTATAGTCAATTTCAGTATTACCAAAGCAAGATTATACTGTGAAAATAAATTAAAACCAAATTATACATAGCAAGAGGGGAGAAAAGATTTCCGGGTGTTAGAAGAATAAAAATCAAGGTTCCAGGAAAACTATCCTCAAGAGCTGAGTATTTAACTGGCTTTTGAAGATTTTAAGTGTGATTTTAAAGTTGATGAACAAGTAAGGACTGCATGCATTTCAACCTCAAGGCCATCTTGGGTGATGTGCTATAATGTAACAAGGTATACAAGACAAGGTTATCAAAAACTATGAAGAAGCTACAAAGCTGGGAAGCAAAGGCCCATGGATATATATTTTAATTGTGGTGGTGGTGCTGACTTTTTCTCATATGACTGGAGATGTCTGTAAAGATTCTCAGTCATCCAGGTGAGGTTATGTGGAAGTCATGGCAACTGGTTTGAGAGAGGGGTCAGGGAAGCCATTCATGTATGAATTGAAAACACCTCTCTCAACAGGGTGGGGGACTCAGGCACAATCTGTCTGCTACTTATCAAGCTGCCCTTTCATCAATCCCCAAACAAATCAGCAGCACTTCAAACCTCCACCACCAAGGCCACAGCTAACAACCCATACTTAATAAGTGTTAGGAAGGATTGCATAGGTGAGACTTTCATGCAACCCAAGCCATTGTCCACCTAACAAGCCTATTCAGACCACTGTCCACCTATGATCCTATTCAGGCCATTGTCCAATTTATGAGCCCATTCAGACCAGGGTAAAATGAAGGTGAACTATAAAGTGGAGGCCTCACTGCTAACTTTCCTCAGACTGATGAAGCTGCTTGGATGAGTAGCAAAACATTTCAAGCTCTCAAGAAAACAAGTCCGCTTGCCATGACTCAACTTCCAGATCTCTGGAGGTGCTGGAATGTACAGTACAGTATTTTGTTGATCAACTAGAGTCCAGGAGGACTTAGAGCAAACATACTGTGAGTTGCAGGCATTTTGGGTCCCACAGATGATCAACACTGCAGAAGTTACTAAAGCTGAGGGAAAAGCCAAGTCCTCTGGAGCTAGACTTCAATCAAGTGGGCTGAGCAGCATATGCTGCAGCTCATAACACAAAGTTTCTCCTTCCTGGAAACAAGATAAAAACCCTTAAGCAGCCTCCATGAGCACAATTTCCATACAAACTGGCATCAGCTTTATACCACATGGCTGCTTCTAACTGTGTGACTCACTAATACAATTAATATAGTGCTAATGGCTATTATTGCTCACACCCCACATCTGAATTGCAACTCTCAGGTTCCTTCTGGGCAGGAAGTGACAATGAAATGGTATTGAAGTCTATCATGTAAATATTTTTCATGCTTTAGCCATACCACATGCTCCACCCCACACTCCCAGATCAAGTTCTAGATCACAAAAGATCATTAAACATACCATTCATGTCAGAGTCACACTAACCAGCACTTTCAATGATAATCTGGAATAAATCAGATTATTTAAGATTGACAGTTGGTCTGTGCTGCTGGAAGTTGACTGAAGTGGTATAAATTGAATTATTCAGTGTTCATGCACTATGCAACTTTACTAAGGCATTTGTTCTTAATAACAATAATAATTAGAAATAAAGATTGACAATATTCCATCCCCACACCTTAATGGAGTCCATGAAGGACAGACATTGCCTTGGAGAGATTAGCAATTGAATAATTTATAGCTGTTGTTAGGTTTTTGGGCTGTTTGGCCATGTTCTGGAAGTTTTTCTTCCCAATGTTTCACCAGACTCTGTGGCCAGCATCTTCATAGGGCAAAGAGCTGAGGGAACTAGGAGTTCTCTCTGGGGTATATACCCCAGAGCACAGAGAGAATTCATAGTTCCTTGAGCTCCTTGCCCTCTGAAGATGCCAGTCACAGAGTCTGGTGAAATGTCAGGAAGAGAAACTTCCAGAACATAGCCAAACAACCAAAAAACTCAAAATAGCTATCAGATCCTGGCTGTGACAGCCTTTGAGAATACATTGAATAATTTATATTTGTAGAGAATCTATAGGTGAATGTGAGATGGATAACTGACTGTATCATTTGAGCTTTGACTGAATAGTGCCAAAGTAGTGTTAGGATTCTTCTTTCAGTCCCTCTGACATTGCTGTTTTCTATGCTTTTTACCTGCTGTTGAACTTTATGTGCAGAACCTTTTTGTTTCTCACTGTGGATATGTGGGTATGTTACAGAGTACATGTTCAAAAACATGCAGATTATGATGGTCATCATAATTCAGAAGCAACTGGGCAGCACATGACGGCAACCAAATCTTGGTCTTCTGAATGAGCATGCCTGACCATACTAGATGCCACAGCCTTTCCCTTGAACGTCAGTGTCTGCAAATGAACATAAAAAAATCCTTTCTTCACTTGGATTTAGGTTGAAAATTTGAAAGACAGATGGGAAATCCTTGGGCAGCCATCCAGACAGGCCACCCAACAAAGCCAAAGGAACACACGCTAACGTTTGCATCACAGCATTGTATGAAGACGAGCAAGCAAAGCAAAGAAACCACTGGCCAATTACATGACAAGCCCTGTGGGAAACCAGACCCATTTATCCTATCCACTGTGCATATGTTTTTCTAACAACAACAACAAAAAGAGAGAGAGAAACAAGCATTAAAAAGACATCTTTAAGTACTGTATTATCAGTTGAAAGCAAAAGTTACAGCTCTTAACTTCTTCTTCTTCTTCTTCTTCTTCTTCTTCTTCTTCTTCTTCTTCTTCTTCTTCTTCTTCTTCTTCTTCTTATTATTATTATTATTATTATTATTATTATTATTAATTATTAGAGATGGGCACAAAACGAACAATTTTTCGTTTCCGTTTTTGTTTTTTCGTTTCATTACGTAACGAAACGACAAACGAATTTTGTCTCTAAAATGAAACGAAACGAACAGAAACACCAGAAATTTTGTCATGTGTTGCATTTCCGTTACTGCAATATGAGTGAATTGCTTAAAATTCTTTTTAAAAAAATCACAAAAAAATGAAATAAATGGTAACAAAATGGTAATGAAACGAACGAAAACGAAAATGAATTTTTTGCAAAAATTCACGAAAAATGGAAACGAACCGAAACGGACCCGACAAACGACAAATGACAAACGAAATGCAATTTTTTTTGATTCGTGCCCATCTCTACTTTTATTATTATTATTATTATTATTATTATTATTATTATTATTATTATTATTATTATTATTATTATTATTATTAGATGCCTAGATGCCCTAAGCACATCCAATCTTGACTGATTTCAGAAGCTAAGCAGGGTCAGCCCTGGTTAGTACTTGGATGGGCAACCACCAGGGAATACCAGGTGCTGTAGGCGCCTGGAGTAGGAACTGGCAAACCACTCCAGTATTCCTGCCAAGAAAACTCCATGGATATGGGGTCACGGAGAGTCGGTCACGACTGTAACGATGCAACACACACACACATTATTATTATTATTATTATTATTATTATTATTATTATTATTATTATTATTATTATTATTATTATTATTATTATTATTATTATTAATGCTTGCAATAGAGACACTCAGCAGAAGAGCTAGCCATCAATCACATGAAGAAAAACAGACTTTTCACTGGTATTTTATCTTAAAACAGCCATTCTAAACATATGGAGCAAGTGCATACTGTAATATTATCATCCCATTCTAGATCATGGACTGTTAATTTTTTCAAAAGGACCATATTGCATTACTGGTTATTGTTATTGCTTTGTTCTGAGAAGTACAGTGGTACCCCAACTTAAGAGCAGCTCGACTTAAGAGCAATTCAACTTAAGAGCAGAAAACTGTGGGCATTTTAACTTCTGCCTTACAAATTTTAGATATGGTCTGCTTGACTTACATTTTTTTTCATTTTTTCATTTTTTTAAACTTATTTGTTTTTCAATTTTTTTAGATAGGTACCCCGACTTAAGAGTAGTTCGACTTAAGAGCATGCCTTCAGAGCGGATTAAATATGTAAGTTGAGGTACCCCTATACTTTGCAGTATTATATATTATTAAGGCACTGCGTTATCCTTACCAGGACAGAGAAACACAGGGCAGAAATATCATTCTAAACAAAGCCCAAGATAGCCATGTTGCCTCCAAAATAAATTCTAAAATACACAGTAACTTGATACCTGTAAAAATGTACAAAAGCTTGAAGAATTCTGTAGGCTTTCGAAACAACAACTCTCCTCATCAGGTCTCAGTCACACATGAAAAAAGAATGCCAGTTATACAGATTCTTTTCATCCCACGGTTGTACTGATACACATTTTTTACAAGTCAGTGTGTGTGTGTGTGTGTGTGTGTGTGCGTGTGTGTATACATTTTAATGCATCAATTCATTTATTTGTATTTGAACAGTTATAGCAAGCTACACTGCTCTCTAATTCTGTATTGATTCATTTTTTCTGCTGTTTCTTGGGGCCATCAACCATCTGCTGTGCTTTTTAAAAAAATCACAAAAGTGATATATCAATAGAGCAGTACAAGCCCTTTTTCCACCTCCACCTTTTCCTTATTTCTGTGCCTATCTCTTTCTCTTAGGATTTGCCCCCCCCCCCGCCCACCTCAACACAGGCGCAGCGACAGGGAAAACACCCGGGCCGGCCTGCGCCACCCCCCCTGCCGCCCACCTCAACACAGGCGCGGCGGCAGGGAAAACACCCGGGCCGGCCTGCGCGCGCCCCCCCCCCGCCCACCTCAACACAGGAGCGGCGGCAGGGAAAACACCCGGGCCGGCCTGCGCCCCCCCGCCCACCTCAACACAAGCGCGGCGGTGGCGGCGGCGAAAACACCTGGGCCGGCCTGCACCGCCCCCCTGCCCACCTCAACACAGGCACGGCGGCGGCGGGGGGGAAAACACCTGGGCCGGCCTGCGCTGCCCCCCCGCCCACCTCAACACAGGCGCAGCGGCGGCGGCGGGGGAAACACCCGGGCCGGCCTGCACCACCACCACCCCGCCGCCCACCTCAACACAGGCACGGCGGCAGGGAAAACACCCAGGCCAGCCTGCGCCGCCCCCCCGCCCCCTCCGCTCACCTCAACACAGGCCGAGCTCGCGGCCGGCCGTTAACGCCTGTCCGGGAGCTGGGCCGCCACCACAGGAAAATGATTTGAAGTTCCTTGGGCGGCGGCCCGGTGCGGATTGCTCCATGGCCTGGCACCGGTCCGCGGCCCGGGGGTTGAGGACCACTGAGGTAGGGGGTTAAGCCAACTCCTTCTGAGCAATGTATTCATGTTGTTATTGTGGTGGCAGTGACAAATGCCACTAGCAATTTACCAATATTCCTTTTCAGAAACAAACAAACAAACAAACAAACAAACAGTTTGTGTGCATCCAGATGAGATGAATGTTTTAAATTAACAGCAATTTTAGGCACATAGCAATGTGGATAATGGGTCAGCAGTTCAGTGAATAGAAACATAGAGGTTACACAAGTTCAATTTCTTTCTGTGCCTCCAATAGAAAAAGAAGCCTATGTAGCCTTCCACAAGATACATTGTGCCAGAGTGTTGTGCACTTTATGCCTAGAAAAGTCTGAAAAGCATTGAGATAAGTTGGAATCAACTTTAAAGGGCACAAGTATTTATTATTACTTTGATAATACTTAGAAAAATACATACGTCTAAAAATAAATCAGATTGATATTTCTCTTGATACTTCAGATTGATAAGGGAATGCTATTAAAACTAATGTCAACATCTTCAAAAACACATTAAAATGCCCTTTAAAAGTACAGTGGTGCCTCTGCTTACAAGGTTAATCTGTTCCAAATTCATGCTCATAAGTTGAACAACTTGTAAGTAGAGCAGCCGTGTCTAAAAAATAAAATAAATAAATAAATAAATAAATTGTAAGTAGAGCAGACCACATCTAAAATCTGTAAGGCAGCAGTTAAAATGCCAATGGTTTTCCACTCTTAAGTTGAATTGCTCATAAGTAGAGTCACTCGTAAGTAGAGGTACCGCTGTAATGTTTGGAACTAACTAGAAAATATTTTCATTATATTATTTCTATAAAATGAATCTTACATGTAGTCATTATTTGTAGCTAGTTATTTACAGTCTCTGTTCTGTTTATATATAAAGTAGATATTATCAAAAAATAAGAAAATACAGTAAAAGGAAAGAAACATGTGGAAGGAAGGAGTGAAATAATTACTTTGTCTTACCTTGCTGTGTTGCACTGCTTTAAAGACTCTTTTCCTAAGTTTTAGTTTGTGCCGTGCAGTGAAATGAGGCGAGTTGGGCAACATATTTCACTTTATGCTCCTACATGTTCTCTCATACAGGAAATAGGCCTCTATCCCTGGTTGACCTGTGGAAAATTAAACCATGTTTCAGATAACACTCCCTCATCTATCTAGCTAGACCCTAATTGCAATACTGTATTCCAGAGTATTCAAATATTGGAACTGTAAGATCTTGGTCCAATGCAGCTTACTGACAGAGGTCATTTCCATATGGACATTTATTTATTTATTTTTAAATAAGGTCTGTTGATCCCTGTTTAAATCATGGTGCATTCTTATAACACAAACCAAAGGGCCAAAAAACACGTGGGTTACTTAAAGAGGTGGTGGTGGTATGCATACATACGGTTGTATCATAACCTGGTACATCTGCCACAAATGTCTTTGCCATATTTTTTCTTTTTTTGTTTTTTTTTTATTATTATTCTGTTTGTTTTTTGCTTCGGCCTCCAATAGGATTAGACAGGACATTCTGTCGCAAGGTAGAAAGTGAATATTGCCAACACAGTCAGACCAGACTGAAGCAAATCAACAAAGGAATGGGCACATACATTCTCTTCATTCAGTAGTCCAAAGACAAAAGGGCCAGTACTAGTCAAGCTTTGTCTGGAGTCAGATTTCTGGGGCAGAAGGGTCATATGTTTATCATCTGACATATCTGAGAAGTCAGGAGCAGGTGGAGAAGTGCCTGTTGGGAAAAAGTATCAGAGAGGAGCAAAATCACCAGCCAGGTAGTGGTTATAGTAACCACAGGAGTCTCAGAGATGTGGTCCACCACCCATGTCATGGATATAGGTAGTAGTAGGTCAATGGTACCCAATAGGTAAATGTATAGAAAAATCTGATTAAATGTTTTTATCCTGAGATATAGGATGTATGCAGCACTTCATTTTACAGAATTCACCTGATGTTTTAATAATGCTTTCGATGGGGGTGGTATGTCTGTGTTCAATCTTCCACCCAACTGAAAGTGGTAGAGCTGTGGACTTATAGACTATAATTACATTCCTTCACGTTTAGGTGTAATTTATTATTCACAACACTTTTTTAAAAAAATATGGAGCATAGCATTCAAAAATATTTTCCAAGGCTGGAACTACGTGTTTGCAACAACCTGAAGCTGCTTACTGTGGTTTTAGCTGCAAACAGACACAATCCTGATTGCGACACACATCCTTTTTTTTAGTGTGATCCCTCACATCAAAGCAGGATGCGGCTGGTCAGAAAGTGCTGGGAGGTTTCCTAGCTACTGACAGCACTAGGGTCAGGATAGCACCTAAGAATCTTCACTCAATCAACACACTTTGAAAATGAAGCTGTTGGGGCTGCCCCCTCCCCTCCAGCTGTGGGGTAGAACCTCAGCAACCACGTAATTATGCCGTGGGTCTATGCAAGAGATGCCAATGATTTTCCGCAGCCAGATGTGGAAAAGTATTTCTGGGGATCATAAGACCTTACCTAAAAGAAAAACCCCTTATCCTTTTTCAACTTAGATTTCAATTCAATTTATTGGTCAATTATTAGCTTTTCTAGTTGCCAAAAGCTTTGTACTGTACAGCTTTTGCTGGCCAAGGCTTGTGGAACTTGGGCAGATGGAACCAACTTGCCATTCAAAATTCTTTTAAAGCAAGCCTTACCTGTTAGAATGGCTTTAGGTGGCTCTGTTTGTTCTTATAAATAGGGCTCCCCTGGGATTGGTTCCTCTCTTACAAAAATCTAACACTGAATTCCTGTGTATGTTCAAGAAAAAAAGGAGCTCACAGCAACATTTGCACAAAGGGTTGTAAAGATGCATCACCCCCCGCTTAGCAGAAATGTTGGGGATTAACTTCGCTGAGAACTGATGGCGAAGACAGAAGAGTGGATTATCATCAGACATTATATGAATCCCCAATCACCATAATAACTTCTCAATCATTATGTCGTCCTTGGAATATTGTCAGTACTTTGAAGAACAGTTGAAAGAATTAATTGGAATATTATATTTGGTATAGGAAACAGAAAAATGCTTAACTGTGCTAAGCCGTATCATTGTGATAAACTGCATAAGCTTTTTACCTCTTGTTGACTGTTGTTTTCAGACTAACCCTTGCCTAATTAAAGGAGGTGGGGGAAGTACAGTACATACTCCCACCCCCGCCATCTTATGTTTCCATGAGAGAAAAGTTTTAGAAGAACTCTCAGTCATAGTTTATGACCGATCAGCCACAGAATTTCTTTCCTCAGGAACAAAGACACTTCCTTGATCAAGAGGAACAAATAAACAAAGTGAGTCAGCTATAATTGGGAGCAAGGGTTGTGGGCCTCAGATAAAGCTGATTGACATTCATAAACTCTGATTCAGATTTCTTGAGCTTGCATTCTAAAACTCTTTTGCAAGGCTTTCTGTTCAGTTTATTGTCATTGTTATTTTACAAAAAAAAAGTCATCAAGCATGCTAAAATATATATTCACAGTGGTAACAAGCAAATAATTTTAGTAGGATCAGAGAGCAGAGGAAAAGATATGCAAGGACAACCATAATAGTTATAGTCTACAGCTTCCATAATCCTTAACCATTTGTCCTATTGATTTGCAATTTATGGGAGGAGGAGTACAAAATATTGGAGTGGGAAGACATTGAGGTTATCTCCACCTACGTACATTCTTGGGCCTGAAACAAGGGTTCCATATGAAAAGGAAGGATCAAGATTTCTTGGAAAGAATTACCAATGTGATGATAGGTTATAGTTTTACACATTGTGGTACCCTCCAGATGTTTTGGACATCCTGTCTCATTGGTCCCAGTAACCTCAATCTATGGTGAGGAATGAGGTAGGAGGAATGATGGAACAGGGTCTTAACCACATGCTTAAAAGTGCAGATTTTAAACACAGATTGGATGAATTGCCAAAGATGACCATTCAGAAGAACTCTTTCCCTTGCTTTCATCCCACTTCCTTAAGAAGGACTTTCCTCATCTCCTGACATAACCAGTAAGGCTTCTTGATGGAAACACAAGATGTAGACCTTGCCTCTATGAAGGAATTGTGTTCCAGATTTTATTTTCAACCCATGGTTTCTTCTGTTAGAAACATCAGTGCCAAACAAGACCTCTGCATGAAACTCCAGAGAAAGGCTGGACAAATGCATGGACTTCATTTAAGGCCATATCTTATAGTTGTCTTTTCTTCCTGGTGTGGTCAAGCAGGTTTAGGTTTGATCTAGACATACAATAGGGGAAAAGGCTATTTGAAATAATACAGTGTTAAGGAGATGGACAGGTTTATACTATATGTGATTCTGGTTGGACTAATAGGTGACACTTTTAAATGTTTTAGAATAGCCTCATTCAGGCTGCTTTCACACGACCACTAAAATCCGCAGCAAACTTTGATCCAAATCATACACAACCCCCAGAGCGTTCATGTAGTTGATGTCATGGATGAGATGTTCCCAAGGTCGTTTTTTGAGAATCCGCAACCGTTCTGATGCCACGACTGAGAATCACAGCAAAGACACCATAATGGGGGCAAAACAGTTTTGGTGTGGATTTTCCGTGTTCCCACGGATTCGAGTAACAGTTTAAAATCCGCATTGGAACAGTGACAAGGATTTCACCACCTTGAGACCAGGTACTTGTAAAATGCACTGGGTCGCACTAAAGTGGGTGCAGTCACACTTTTGTTTTAAAGTCTGCTGCTCATGGGAAAACAATTTTATGTTTCACATCTGCAAGCACTTTGCAGTGGATTTTAGTGGTCGTCTGAATGCAGCCTCAGTTGAACTAGATTGTCAGCTGAAAGTAATTCTTGTTCATATCAATGGGATTTGCCTTATTCATTCTGAATATGCTTTCATATTGATTTCACCAAGACCTAAATGCAAATAGTTTGCTATGTTTTCAGCTCACTGCAAATAAAAACCTAGTGCTTAAAGTAATATGGTATAACATTACAACTCTTTGCTCATTTTGCTACTTTTCTGATTGCAGTTTAAATATGGTAGGAATACACACACATGGGATTACTCAGTCACCTCTATGCTTAAAGCAGTACGATCTATGATATGTTGGACATCTCAGTGGTTTGGCCATCTATAGAGCCAAAGGTTGGGAATCCAGTTCCCTATTGTACTTCTTTCTCAGGGTCTGGACCTGACAATCGATAGGGCTCCATTCCACTCTGCAGTTCTAAAATTATTATTATTATTATTATTATTATTATTATTATTATTATTATTATTATTATTATTATTATTATTATTATTATTATTATTATTATTATTAACCACACAGCTAACTATGCTGGATTTTGTAATACAAACCACTAGTCGAACGCTTCCCAAGCGTTTAGAACTATGTGATGTATCGGCGAATTATGCGAGCAGATCCCAGTAAGGCGGCTTTCTGCAGCTGACTGATGGTGGCTTTGTCAACTCCAATTTCTTCTAAATACTTGCTTAGCTATTTAGGCACCACTCCCAGCGTGCTGATTACCACTGGGACCACCTGTACTGGTTTATGCCAGAGTCTCTGAAGCTCAATTTTCAGATCCTCATATGGGGTAATTTTTTTCAAGTTGTTTCTCGGTGACTCTGCTATCATGTGGTATAGCAACATCAATGATCCACACTTTTTTCTTCTCCACAATCACAATATCTGGGGTATTATGCTCCAAAACCCTGTCTGTGTGTATTCAGAAGTCCCAAAGTAATATTTCATGCTCATTTTCAGTCACTTTTTGAGGCTTATGATCCCACCAGTTCTATGATCCCACCAGTTCTTTGCTACGGCGACACAAATTCCAGTGGACCATTTGAGCCACTACATTATGACGCTGTTTGTAATCAGTCTGAGCAATTTTCTTGCAACAGCTCAATATATGGTCGATAGTTTCTTCTGCCTCTTTACAGAGTCTACATGTGGGGGGACTCAAAGATTTTTCTATTCTAGCCTTAACTGCATTTGTTCTGATAGCTTGTTCTTGAGCTGCAAAAATTGGGGCTTCTGTCTCTTTTTTTCAGTGTTTCATTGGTGAGCCATAACCAGGTCTTTTCCTCATCAACTTTTCCTTTGATTTTTTTTCATGGAACTGCCCATGCAGTGCTTTATTATGCCAGCTATCAGCTCGTATTTGCATTGTTGTTTTCCTGTATTGACCCTTTGTTTGCTTTACTTTAAACACCTCCCTGTTCTTAACCTCCAACAATGCTGGCTCTGTACTATTTTTTACATAATATGCCAATGCATATTTCTCTTCTTCAACTGTCTGCTTCACTTGCAGAAGACCTCAACCACCCAATTTTCTAGGTAAATATAGCCTGTCAACATCACTGTGTGGATGTAGTGCATAGTGAATGGTCATAAGTTTTCTTGTTTTCTTATCCAGACTATCTAGCTCCATCTGAGTCCAGTTTATAATGCCAGCGATTTGTTGACTTTGATGAATCAAGAATCGAAATGAATCACATTTTTCTGATTCATCCCTATTTCACATGAAGTAACATATTTAAACTGAATTTGGAGCAACCACTGACTTCTAAGGTTCTAAGTGGAACCTTTCACATAATTTAGCTTTCTGAAAATATGAATTTGCAGGGGTATTTGGCCAGAGGAGGAACATATGGGCTCGGCAGGTGTGGGAACTCTTCTGTGGAAACTTTCTTGAAGTAATCCCCCCAGCGCTTGGCTGCCTTGACCCGATCATTGATCAGCTCTCCAACAAACACCCCGGACTCTCTCAGTAGCCTCAGTCCTTTTTGTGGCGGGCTTTCACTAGCTGCTAGATGTCACATTCGCCGAAGAAGAAGAAGAAGAAGAAGAAGAAGAAGAAGAAGAAGAAGAAGAAGAAGAAGAAGAAGAAGAAGAAGAAGAAGAAGAAGAAGAAGAAGAAGAAGAAGAAGAAGAAGAAGAAGAAGAAGAAGAAGAAGAAGAAGAAGAAGAAGAAGAAGAAGAAATGGTTTGAAGAAAAAGAGGATTCAACTGAGGGGACCTGACCCTCCTATGAGTGTCCTTTTTCACTGGATCAAGTAATCGCACTATCCAAACAATTGGAAAAAAATTAAACTACCCCTGCTTGGTGAATGATACAAAATAAAAATAAAAAGGAAAAGGAAAAGGAAAGAAAAAAGAAAATACCACCCAGAAAAGATGATTCTACTATGGGTTCCCCACACTGAGCTGTAGTATACGGTATATTTTGAGGGGCAAAGACAGTTAAAATGTGAGTGCAAAAACATTTACAATGGTTGATAAAATAACTGACCTAACTGAGCTGTGGTAAGGTGATGCAGATATGACTTCCCCTTTAGGAATGCATCCTGCACCCATGGCATGAATTAACTTCCCTTGAAAATAAAAATTAAGGGAAAGGAAGAATGTCAAATATCCCCTGCCTACTTCAGATGTAATAAGAGAATAGCTGAACTCATCCAATATATACATGAAACCATCCAAACAGCACAAGGAAATACCATTAAACTGCAACAAGACTGCCTTACCAAGAAAGTCCCTGCTACAAAGGTTGGTGGCGCTGCATATACTGTATTTAGGATGTAGGCAAAGTATGACAGCACTGCTGAAATAATGAATGGCCGTCAGACAGAAGAAGGCAGAAACACTACACGGTAAGAGGAAAGGCTAGATCTAATTGCCTGAAATTGCAATTCAAAGGGCTTCAGGTGAACATTTAGGAGCAATGCATTGACAATAACAGCAGTTTGA
Organism: Phrynocephalus guinanensis; assembly: GCA_037367245.1. NCBI lineage: Eukaryota > Metazoa > Chordata > Lepidosauria > Squamata > Agamidae > Phrynocephalus > Phrynocephalus guinanensis. The sequence goes on from CM074733.1 coordinate 129,422,086, forward strand.
CAAAGGCACAAAACTGTGATTCAGTGCAACTGTGATTCAGTTTCTCACAAGAAACAACCCAATCAGGACATTAATTAGCCACCAATCCTCCAACTAGATCGATGTGCATTTCCCTCTCCCATCTCACATAAAGGAACTTCTTGAACATGAAACATCACCTAGTACCAGGAACACAACCCAAATAAGAAAGCAGATATTCGACACAGCGAACGGACAGAGAGGTATGGAAGGGATGGCTTGGTCAATAGCAAAATCATGTGCTCCCTCCCATTGTATTTCCTACACCTGACCAGACTGCACAGAGACTCCCTACACACATGGCAGGATCCTGCTGTCTTCACATAGAGAGCCTGGGACTGGAGGAGTGATCCCTAAAGAGAGAAAGAGACTCCTGGGACCTGGGGTTATCAAAGAGAGACTGGAGGCAGAGGTGGAAAAAATACAGAGAGGAGGGCAAGGGAAAGGCTTATGAGGTGATACAGACCAGAGACTTATTCCCCAATGTGGTGGTAGACAAAGAGGAATGGAAGGAAGACGGTTCACCATCAAGGCCACTTTCATTATTCCATGAAAGCTTGTGACAAACATAACCTCACATTTTGGACTGCACAAAATTCTAAGTTGCATTTATTTATTTATTTATTTATTTATTTATTTATTTATTTATTTATTTATTTACCAAACATTTTAGCTGCCCCACTACTAAGTGGAGTGCATGTACATGTGTCCATGTTTCCTACAATGGAAACATCAATACCACATGCACATGGTGTATCTCTTGTCTGAACGTTTACTTGGGAAGTGTCGGGGACTCCCCAAAATGAAAAGACATTTCACATTCAACTGTACACACTGGGAAGTGTTAGGTTTTCTTGCTAAAACAGGAGCAGGGAGTCAAATATCTTGAAGTACAGCTTCCATAATCCCTCACCATTGGTTAGGGTTTCGGAGAATTGAACGCCAAAATATCAGGAAAGTCAAATGTTCCCCGCTCATGCTCTAGGGCAGTGATGGCGAACCTAGGGCACGGGTGCCAAAGGTGGCACTCGGAGCCCTTTCTGTGGGCATCCGACATTGCCCTTTCATAGCCACCTGTATACAGGTTAAATTACTGCATTGGCATTTTTGCAAAAAAAAAATAGTGGGTTTTGAATTGCAGTTTGGGCACTCGGTCTCTAAAAGGTTCGCCATCACTGCTCTAGGGAGATATGCTCTTCAGGTAAGGAGAGGTGTCTCTGTCCCTAAGCGCTACTTGAGAGAAATGGAGTCAAGGCTTTGGGTTAAAAGTAAAGTAAAGGCAGAGACAGGCAGCCCCAGGAGGATCAGAAAGAGATGTACTGAGATAAGAATAAGCCCATTTAACTAGGCCTTGGGTGTGCTAATTAAAGGAAAATTCATTCAGCTTGCAGGATTTAGATAAGTATTTTTTCTTTGTGTTTCTTCTTGATGTTTTCACTAAGAGACTCTCAGAGCCAGGAAGCCAGGCAGACTTTCAAAGTATGCAGTGACGCTGAGGCCCCATTAAACCGGAAACAGCCATGTACTGTGTACTTTCCCAATCCAATTGGCTTCAGATATCTGGCAGAGGCTTTGGGGTTTTGAGTGAAGGCCAAAATGCCTAACCTGGGAAGACTGGTCATACTTAACTCAGACAGATTCCAAAGAGAGGTAGCAACATTGGTCGGTTGTACAAAAACAACAAAGACACTTATGGCACCTAAAAGACAGAGTGTGACATATGCTTCTGTGGATTTGATTTCATCAGATATCAGGAGTGCAATCCAAATAAGAAGGCAGATATACAACATGGAGAACAGACAGAGAGGCATGGGAGGAATGTTTGGTCAATGGCAAAACAACAGCCATTGAGGATTTGACCCTGGATGAGTAGGCCGATCTGCTTTGTATCACAGAGACCTGGTTGGAGGAGGCTGGGGGTGCCAATCTCTCTGAGCTATATCCACCAGGGTTCTTTATGCAGCAGCAGGCAAGACCTGGGTGGTGGGAAGGCAGAGTTGAAGTGATCTATCGCGATAACACAACCCCTCACCAGGTGCCACATCCCCCAGTTTTCTGAGTTTGAATGTGTGTATTTGAAAGTGGGAGCTTGGGACAGAATAGGGATTATGTTGGCGTACCAGCCACCCTGTTGCTCAACAGTCTCCCTGCTTGAGCTCACTGGGATGGTTTTGTGGGTGGTGTTGGTGTCTCCTAGGCTTGCTGTAATGGGGGACATCAACATCCTACCAAGGCAGCTTTGGCAGGAGTGCCTCAGATATTTATGTCCTCCGTGAGTTTATCCCCAATGGTATCTGCTCCCACTCATGCTGCAGGGCACACTCTAGACCTGTTTTTTGGGGGGTGGGGTGGGGGGGTGGGGGGTAGATTTTAGTGATCTGGGTAGAGGATCTCTCTCTAAGTTCATTGTCATGGAGAAACTATTGTCTGGTGGGGTTTAGACTCACTGGAACTCAGAACCAACAAAAAGGATCAACTCCAGGAGGCTGATGGAATCAAAAGGTTTCCTGATAGCTCTTGGAGAGTTTCCTGTCTGCCTTGGCAGACAACTCTTTTGAAACCCAGCTTGACTTCTGGAATGGAGAAATAGCCAGGACTGTTAACACAATCACTCCTAAGTGTCCCCTCCCATGAAACAGAACTAAATTGGTCTCCTGGGCAGCTGGCAGCCATCAAACATATCGGATAGAGACTAGAGTGATGATGGTGGAAAACTAGGACTGAATCTGACTGAACATAGGCTAGAGCACATTGGAAGGTTTATTCTGTGGCAGTGGCAAAGAAGACATTTGCTGCTACCATTGCATTTGCATGGAGTCACCCAGTGGAGCTCTTCTGAGTGGCCAAAGGCCTCCTATATCTTGGCCCTCAGGAAGATAGTGCTGACTGCTTGGTAGCTCACTGTGAATCATTTGTCCAGCACTTTGCAGACGAAGTCACTTGGCTCCACTCTAACTTGGATGCTGTAGTTAATACAGGTTCTAAAGATGTAACCACAGTTCCTGCTGGTCTGGAGTTGATGAACAAGTTTCAGAGTTTGCAGCCTGATGATTTGAATAGAAGTCTTGGTCAGGGCCGGCGCTAGGTTTTTTTGTGCCCTAGGTGAGGGGTGGGGGTGGGGCGGGCAGCAGCAGGGGCCGGGGCAGGGGGCGGTGGGTGGGTGGGCGGGTGGTGGCGGGCCGGCGGGGGGGAGGGGGGAGGGGCGGCAGGGCGGCAGGGGTGGCGGATGGTGGGGGACGGCAACAGGCACAGGGGGCGGCGATGGGCGGGGGGCGGGGGCGGACGGCGGTGGCCAGCGCCCCCTCTCCATTTTGGCGCCGTAGGCAACTGCCTAGTTCGCCTTAGTGGACACACCGGCCCTGCTCTTGGTGAGGTGACGGCTACCACTTATCTGCTAGACTGTTCCCTGTGATCGCTGATAAAAGCTGCCAGAGAGGGACTGGCCAAGTGGGTCCAAGTGGTAGTGAATGCCTCCATGAAGTACAGGTGAATCCCTGCTTGCTTAAAGAAGGCAATAGTGAAGCTATTATTGAAAAGCTATTATTCTCTGCCCTGGGCAAGCCTTTGCTCCTCCCTTTTGCTTTCTTTTAGCACAGGGTCCAAGGGGAAACAGCACAGGGGGCTGCCAGGAGCTTTTCCTACAGGGGGAACAGAAGGAATACACAAGCAGGGATCTTTGAGAAGACTGCCTAAATTGAGGTGAACTTTTCAGCCTTGGGTGATCGTTTACTTCTGCCTTTCTTTGTTCTTGGGAGCTGCATCCTTTGGCCATTCTCTGCCCTGGGCAAGCCTTTGCTCCTCCCTTTTGCTTTCTTTTAGCACAGGGTCCAAGGGGAAACAGCACAGGGGGCTGCCAGGAGCACGCGCCTAATGGCGCGCAAAATCTCTTATTTTATTTTATTTTATTTTACTCTTATTATACTAAGAAGCAGAACTTGGAAAATAGGAAAAACAAATAGGAGGGCATATTCCACACTTACAGGGACGTTGTAGAACTTGCTCTTAGGGGAATGGGCAACCTGGGGCAGGATTCCAAGGAACAAGAAGAAAACTGGAGGAGTAATACCTCCTTAAAAAACCTTGGTCCAGCTGGCCCGGCTGGTAGTACCTTGTAAGGACCCCCATCTGGGGTTACAGGAGAGGACGGTCAATGGTTTTGAAGGCGGAAGAGGGCTCTCATTGCCCCAACGGCAGAAAAAGCGGAAGAACCACCTTTAGGAGAAGGAAACTCTTTCAAACCTCCACTGCCTTGTGGCTATATACATCATTAGAAAAGGCTTCAGGAGTCAACCTTGAGGAAAAAACCGGAGCCGGAGTCCCAGAGACAGTTCATGACTGTATACAATCATGTTCTGGCAACTCCTGCGACGCAGCTGGAACTAATCGTATCGGCTTTGCGGTTCCATTGGACCACTCCAGATACGTGCCAGGAGCCAGATACTCTGCCTTTTCTGGCAGAGCAGCAGAGAGGAAGCAGGTGGTGAGAGGAGCACACGGCCAAAGGGCAGAGAGCTAACTTCCTGTTCTTGCAGGAGCAAGGGGCAGAGTTTTAGCTTTAAATACCTGCTCCCAGCAGCCCCTCAGTCCTTTTCTGGCAGAGCAGCAGAGAGGAAGCAGGTGGTGAGAGGAGCACACGGCCAAAGGGCAGAGAGCTAACTTCCTGTTCTTGCAGGAGCAAGGGGCGGAGTTTTAGCTTTAAATACTTGCTCCCAGCAGCCCCTCAGTCCTTTTCTGGCAGAGCAGCAGAGAGGAAGCAGGTGGTGAGAGGAGCACACGGCCAAAGGGCAGAGAGCTAACTTCCTGTTCTTGCAGGAGCAAGGGGCGGAGTTTTAGCTTTAAATACTTGCTCCCAGCAGCCCCTCAGTCCTTTTCTGGCAGAGCAGCAGAGAGGAAGCAGGTGGAGAGAGGAGCACACGGCCAAAGGGCAGAGAGCTAACTTCCTGTTCTTGCAGGAGCAAGGGGCGGAGTTTTAGCTTTAAATACTTGCTCCCAGCAGCCCCTCAGTCCTTTTCTGGCAGAGCAGCAGAGAGGAAGCAGGTGGTGAGAGGAGCACACGGCCAAAGGGCAGAGAGCTAACTTCCTGTTCTTGCAGGAGCAAGGGGCAGAGTTTTAGCTTTAAATACTTGCTCCCAGCAGCACGCCCCTGACGGCGCGTGCAAGCTACAAAAAAAAACCCCTTATAATTTCTTCTGGGTATAATTGAGTTCCTAAAGCCAAGCTACTCCTGAGGAAGTCCTACACACATTAGCAAGTTAGCACTGGAAACTTCCTGACGTGATTGCAGTTGGAGTAGAGGTGCTTTAGCAGCCCCTACACAGTTAGATTTTCAATAAACAACAACAGAAGTAAAGAGTCTTGCTAGATTAAAAAAAATAGTGCAAGTTTACATTTTTGAGACCTTCAATACATTTTATTGCACTTGTTAAAATGGAGTTGCAGGGAGCAGCTGTAGTTACCTGCAGTACTTGTGCCATGTTTGTTATCTTGACAGAGCGTGTGCAGAACTACATCTGCTGCAAGTGCAAGCTGGTGGCGCTATTGGAAGAGAAGGTCCAGCAGCTGGAGGCTCGCATATCCAACCAGCAACATATTAAGGAGCTTGAGCGGTTCCTGGACAGAGCGGAACAGACTACTCAGGTCCAAGAGGAGACAGGGCAAACTTCAGAGGAGGAAGTCACTCCCGCAACTCAGGAGGTGGATGGGTGGAGGAATGTGACTCAAAGGAGTAGAAGGCCAAGGCATCGCTCAGAGAGTCTCATCTTGCACAATCAGTTTGAAGCTCTTTCCCTCAGCACACCTCATGAGGCACACATAGAGGAAGAATTGGTTCCACTGGAGGATCTCTCCCTCATCACTATTGATGAGATACAAGATCAGGTACATGTTGATGACCAGGCTGCAGGAGAGAAGCTCATTGTACTAGGGGATTCTATAATTAGAAATACGGAGGGATGGATTTGTGAGGAGCATGATAACCGTATGGTCACTTGCCTGCCGGGTGCAAAGGTTGCAGACATCACCAGAAATATAGATAGCTTGTTAGAGAGAACTGGGAAGGAGCCAGTGGTCATGGTACACGTCGGTACCAATGATGTCGGGAAGGCCAAGCGGTCAGTCTTGGAAGCCAAATTCAGGTTGCTAGGTAGAAGATTGAAGACCCGGGCTTCCAAGGTAGCATTTTCAGAAGTGCTACCTGTTCCTCGTGCAGGACCCGCCAGACAGGCAGAACTCAGAAGCCTCAATGCGTGGATGAGGCGATGGTGTCGAGAGGAGGGCTTTAGATTTGTCAGGAACTGGAGAACATTTTGGGACAAGCCAAACCTGTTCAGGAGGGATAGGTTGCACTTGAATCATGATGGGACCAGATTGCTGGCACTCAACATCAAAAAGGCAGCAGAGCAGCTTTTAAACTGATAACTGGGGGAAAGCCGACAGGAACTGAGTGGCATCCGGTTTGGAACACCTCATCCTCGGGGAATGAGGTTGGAGAGGGTAGAGAATCACATAGAGAAGACATAGCAGGTATAGGTATTAGCACCGGGAGAATAACGGAATGTGACAGTTCATCTACTGAAAATAAAAGCTGTGGGGCGAATAAAACAAGGCAGCAGCTGTTGTTGCGGGACCCACTGTACAGGTGCTTCTACGCCAATGCTCGAAGCCTCCGAGCAAAGATGGGAGAACTTGAACATTTGGCAGCTAGGGATAACATAGATATAAGAGCCATAACAGAAACCTGGTGGAATGCGGAGAACCAGTGGGATACAGCAATCCCAGGCTATAAACTCTATAGAAGAGATAGAGGGGGGCGGGTTGGAGGAGGAGTGGCCATCTATGTCAAAGAAGGGGTAAAATCCAGCAGAATGGAGATTGACAGAGGGTCTGACTCCACCATAGAATCACTGTGGGTTAAACTACCAGGTCCAAGGAGTGATGTGATCGTTGGAGTATTCTATCGTCCACCAGATCAGAAACTTGAGGGGGACCTTGAAATGAGGAGAGAAATCATGGAAGTGGCTAAAAGGGATAGGATTGTAATCATGGGGGACTTCAATTATCCCCACATTGACTGGGCCAATGTGAGCTCTGGGCAAGAAAGAGAAACTGAGTTTCTCGACTTGCTGAATGACTGTGCCTTAGAGCAACTTGTCACGGAGCCCACCCGAGAACAGGCAACTCTGGATCTAATATTGTGTGATACTCAGGACCTGGTCAGAGGTGTGAATGTCACTGAGCCTCTGGGGAACAGTGACCACGCTGCTATTACCTTTGCCATGCATGTCGGAGGAAGAGTGTCAACCAAATCAGACATAAAAACCCTTGATTTTCAAAGGGCAAACTTCCCTCAGATGAGGAAACTAGTTAGAGAGAAACTGAAGGGGAAGGTTAGAAGAATCCAATCTCTTCAGAGTGCATGGAGCCTGTTTAAAACAACAATAATAGAGGCCCAGCACAAGTGCATACCACAAAGAAAGAAGAGCTCATTTAAGTCCAAGAGGACACCGGCATGGTTAACGAGTGGAGTTAGAGAGGCTCTAAAGCGCAAGGAGAGGTCCTTCTGTAAATGGAAATCCTCCCCAAATGAGGAAAATAAAAAGGATCACAAACTCTGGCAAAAGAAATGTAAGAAGATGATAAGGGAGGCAAAGAAAGACTTTGAGGAATGAATGGCTAGCAATATAAAGGGTAATAATAAGCTTCTTTAAATATGTTAGAAGTAGAAAACCTGCCAGAGAACCAGTTGGCCCTCTGGATGGTGAGGGAGGAAAAGGGGAGGTTAAGGAAGACTTGGACATTGCAGAGAAATTGAATGAGTTCTTTGCGTCTGTCTTCACGACAGAGGACCTTGAGCGGATTCCGCTGCCTGAGCCGCCCCTCTTGACTAAAGAATTAAATCAAATACAGGTTAAAAGAGAGGAGGTTTTAGGACTAATTGATAAATTGGGGATTAACAAGTCACCTGGCCCAGATGGCATCCACTCAAGCGTTATTAGGGAACTGAGAAATGAAATTGCAGATCTCTTAACGGTTATATGCAACTTGTCTCTTAAAACGGCCACAGTGCCAGAGGACTGGAGGATAGCAGATGTCACACCAATTTTTAAAAAAGGAAGGAAGGGGGACCCAGGAAACTACAGGCCGGTTAGCCTTACATCTGTCCCAGGGAAGATGGTGGAAAGCCTCATCCAAGAGAAAATCTTAAAACACATAAAAGAACAAACCTTGCTGAGAGAAAATCAGCATGGCTTCTGTAAGGGTAAATCTTGTCTGACAAACCTCTTAGAATTTTTTGAAAAGGTCAACAGGCACATGGATTTGGGTGAACCGGTTGATATAGTCTATCTGGATTTTCAAAAGGCTTTTGACACAGTCCCTCACCAAAGACTGCTGAGAAAATTGCACAGTCAGGGGATAAGAGGGCAGGTCCTCTTATGGATTGAGAACTGGTTGAGATCCCGGAAACAAAGAGTAGGTGTCAATGGGAAATTTTCACAATGGAGAGAAGTGAAAAGTGATGTGCCCCAGGGCTCTGTCCTGGGACCGGTGCTTTTCAATCTGTTCATAAATGACCTGGAGACAGGGATAAACAGTGAGGTGGCCAAGTTTGCCGATGACACAAAACTTTTCCGTGTGGTAAAAACCAGAGAAGATTGTGAAGAGCTCCAGAAGAATCTCTCCAAACTGGGGGAATGGGCTGAGAAATGGCAAATGCGTTTTAATGTAACCAAATGTAAAGTAATGCATATTGGGGCAAAAAATCCAAACTTCATCTATCAACTCATGGGCTCTGAGTTATCCGTGACGGATCAGGAAAGAGATCTTGGTGTGTTGGTGGACAGCTCCATGAAGGTGTCTCCCCAGTGTGTGGCAGCAGTGAAGAAGGCCAATTCCATGCTAGGGATTATCAAAAAGGGGATTGAAAATAAAACAGCCAACATTATAATGCCATTATACAAAACAATAGTAAGGCCCCACCTGGAGTATTGTGTACAATTCTGGTCACCGCATCTCAAGAAAGACATAGTGGAACTGGAAAAGGTGCAGAAGAGAGCGACTAAAATGATTACTGGGCTGGGGCACCTCCCTTATGAAGAAAGGCTAAAACATTTGGGCCTCTTTAGTCTGGAAAAAAGGCGATTGAGGGGGGATATGATTGAGACATACAAAATAATGCAGGGTATGAGTAAAGTGGATAGAGGGAAGCTCTTCTCCCTCTCCCAAAATACCAGAACTAGGGGACATACACTCAAATTGAGGGCTGGGAGAGTAAGAACTGACAAAAGAAAATATTTTTTCACCCAGCGCGTTGTAAGTCTATGGAACTCCCTGCAACACAATGTGGTGATGGCATCTGACCTGGATGCCTTCAAAAGGGGATTGGACAGATTCCTGGAGGAAAAGTCCATCAGAGGTTACAAACCATGATGGAGATGTGTAACCTCCCGGGTTTAAACCAGGGTACTTCAAGGGCCAGATGCAGGAGAGTGGTATCAGGAGACAGATATCTAGTCTCATGCACTCCCAAACACATCTGGTGGGGCCGCTGTGAGATACAGGAAGCTGGACTAGATGGGCCTTTGGCCTGATCCAGCATGGCTCTTCTTATGTTCTTATGTTACGTGGAGAGGGGGGTTTCGCTGCCTGGGTAACAGCCTAACCTCCATATTGAATTACCCAGGCCTTGTGCCCTGGAGAGGACCATTTACAGCAAATAGTGGGGGAACAACACAGGAAGCGGCAGCTACCTGGGTGTAGGTGGATCAGGATGGAAACCAGCAAACAAATAGTTGACTCCGCACCATGCAATAAACATAAAAAAATCTCGAGCCTAAAGTTGGGCACATGGAATGTTAGGACAATGAACCCTGGCTGTTCAGACTATCTCCAAGAAATGGACACTACGAAAGACAGCTGTCATCGACAGGGAACTGTGCAGACTGCGGATGGACATTGTTGCTCTCCAAGAGACAAGGCTACCTGACTCTGGATCTGTCAAGGAGAGGAACTTTACATTCTTCTGGCAGGGAAAACCATCAAATGAGACCAGGGAATGTGGGGTTGGCTTTGCTGTTAGAAATACTTTACTAGGTCTCACTATCCCATCTGCTGCAGGAAGTGAGAGAATCCTGTCCATGCAACTACACTCTACAGCATGGTTGGTTACACTTATCAGTGCATACGCGCCAACATTATCATCTCCAGCAGAACTTAAAGACAAATTCTATGATGATCTAGCTGCCACTATCAAGAAAATCCCGGAGAAAAGACCAATAACTATCCTCGGTGACTTTAATGCCAGGGGTGGAGCTGATTATAACTCCTGGCCCACCTGCCTAGGTCGGTTCGGCATTGGAAAGATGAATGAAAATGGCCAACGCCTGCTGGAGTTTTGCTGCTATTATGGTCTCTGCGTCAGCAATACATTCTTTAACACAAAGCCCCTGCACAAAGTCTCTTGGAGACATCCAAGATCGAAGCACTGGCATCAGCTCGACCTGATTCTCGTCAGGCGCTCCAGCATTTCTATTGTTACAATCACACGTAGTTATCAGAGTGCCGACTGTGACACAGACCACTCCCTGGTGTACAGCAAAGTAAAACTGAAAACAAAGAGATTGCACCACCTGAAGAAGGAAAGAAGATCAAAAATTGATACCAGTAACACCTATAACCAAGGAAAAGTGGAGGAATTCTCCCATATACTCAAGGAAGCTCTTCCTGGCCCTGCTGAAGATAATGCATCTAAACATTGGGAACATTTTAAGAATGTTGTTTATAACACTGCTTTATCAGTATTCGGCAAGGAGACTCGAAAGACAGCAGACTGGTTTGAAGCCCACTCAGAAGAGCTGATGCCAGCTATTGAGGAAAAGAGGAGAGCCTTGACTGCATATAAAGCTTATCCCAGCGAGCACAACCTACAGGCCCTGCAAGCTGTTCGTAACAAAGTCCAGCAGACTGCCAGGAAATGTGCTAACGATTACTGGCTGCAACTGTGTTCTCAGATTCAGATGGCAGCTGATACAGGTAACATCAAGGGGATGTATGACGGAATTAAACAGGCCTTAGGGCCAATACATAAGATAACTGCGCCCTTAAAGACTGTCTCAGGTGAGATCATCCAGGATCGTGAGCAGCAGATGGCACGCTGGGTGCAGCACTACTCTGAACTATATTCCAGAGAAAACACAGTAACCGAAGAAGTCTTAAATAATATTGAGTGCTTGTCTGTCTTGGAGGAGCTTGACAATGAACCAACACTAAAAGAACTAAATGTAGCTCTGGATTCACTTGCCTCTGGCAAGGCACCTGGGAAAGATAACATCCCTGCTGAAGTTCTGAAGTGCTGCAAAGAGATCATTGCCACTGAACTGTATGAAATCCTCTGCCTTTGCTGGAGGGAAGGGGGAGTACCACAGGATATGAAGGACGCTAATATTGTTACGCAAAGGTGACAGGAGCGACTGTAACAACTATTGTGGTATCTCTCTTCTTAGTGTTGTCGGGAAGCTGTTTGCACATGTTATACTGAAGAGGCTCCAGATACTTGCAGAGAGAGTCTACCCAGAATCACAGGTGTGGCTTTCGAACCAACAGGTCCACTACTGATATGGTATTTTCCCTCAGGCAGTTGCAGGAGAAATGCAGGGAACAAGGACAGCCACTTTTTGTAGCCTTCATAGATCTCACAAAGGCATTTGATATGGTTAGTAGGGACGGACTCTTTAAAATACTCCTCCGGGTTGGATGCCCACCCAAGCTCCTTAACATCATTAGGTCTTTTCATGAGGATATGAAGGGCAATGTAGTTTTTGATGGCCTGGTGTCAGATCCCTTCAACATCCGAAGCGGCGTGAAGCAGGGCTGTGTCCTTGCGCCAACCTTGTTTGGGATCTTCTTTGCTACCATGCTGAAGTATGCTTTTGGAACTTCAACAGAGGGTATCTATCTCCGGACCAGATCAGATGGAAAACTCTTCAACCTCTCTAGATTGAGAGCAAAGTCTAAGGTACAGGTGAAGTGTTTGCAGGATCTCCTCTTCGCTGATGATGCCGCCATTACTGCTCACTCTGCTGAAGATCTCCAACAACTCATGGACCATTTTAGTAAAGCTTGCAAAGATTTTGGGCTAGAAATCAGCCTGAAAAAAACACAAATAATGGGCCAGAATGTGGACTCTCCTCCTCGCATTACAATTTCTGCAAAAGAACTGGAAGTTGTCCATGACTTTTTGTATCTTGGCTCAACTATCTCAGATACACTCTCACTAGAGTCTGAGCTGAATAAACGTATAGGTAAAGCAGCAACTATGTTTTCCAGACTAACAAAGAGAGTATGGCTTAACAAGAAGCTGACAGAACATACAAAGATACAGGTCTATAAAGCTTGCGTACTGAGCACACTTTTGTATTGCAGCGAGTCTTGGACCATCCATGCTCAACAGGAAAGAAAGCTTAATACCTTCCATATGCGCTGTCTTAGGCGAATATTCAACATTACCTGGCACGACAAAGTTTCAAATAGCATAGTCCTGAATCGAGCTGGAATCCCTAGCATGTACACTTTATTGAAACAGCGACGCCTACGCTGGCTTGGACACGTTGTGAGAATGGATGATGGTCGGATCCCAAAAGATCTTCTATATGGAGAACTAATGAAGGGAAAGCGCCCCAGAGGGAGACCACAGCTGCGATACAAGGATATCTGTGAGAGGGACCTGAAGGCCTTGGGAATGGACCTCAACAGCTGGGAAACCCTGACCTCCGATCGCACTGTCTGGAGGCAAGAGATACAGCATGGTCTACATAAATTTGAAGAGGCATTTGTCCAACAGGCAGAGGAAAAGAGGCAGGCACGGAAAGAACGAAACTCGAGGACCAGGCAGGAAACAGAATACATCTGCCCCCAGTGCGGTAGAGACTGCCATTCCCGAATTGGTCTATTTAGTCACACTAGGTGCTGTTTTTAGGATCTCTACTCCAGGCATGATACCATAGCCTTTCGAGACTGAAGGATGCCAATGATGATATTGAAAAAAAGCCTCCTTAGACCCCACTGTACTTGATAATTACTGGCCAGTCTTTGCTATCCCATTCTTCGGCAAGGTGCTGGAGGGTGTAGTGGCTTCCCAGCTCCAGGGGTTCCTGGATGAGATGGTTATCCATTTTAATCCAGTTCTCTTGTGGGACAGAGATGGCTCTGGTCACCTTGGCTGATGACATATGCTAGGAACTGGACAGAGGGAGTGTGTCCCTGTTGATTCTGCTTGACCTCTTAGTGACTTTTGATACCACCAACCATGGTATTCTTCTGCGATGCAGCTCCAGGATGTGACTTGGAAACACTGTTTTACCGGCACGCAGCTTGGGGTGCTCCTGGATTCATCCCCGAACTTGGATGCAGATTTCAGCAGTGGCCAGGAGTGCCTTGGCTCAGTTAAAACTAGTGCACTTTAGCTGCACACATTTCTCGAGAGATCTGACTTGTCCATAGTGACACATGCCCTAATATCCTGTCTGGATTACTGTATGTGGCACTGCCTTTGGAAAGTGTTCAGAAACTTCAAAGGGTCCCAATACTATAGCCAGAATGTTAACTACAGGGAACATATAATGTTGCACAAGCTCCACTGGCTGGCAATCTGTTTCCAGGAACAATTCAAAGTGCTGGTTTTAACTTATAAAGCCCTAAATGGCTTGGGCTCAAGCTATCTAAACAACAGCATCTCCCCATATGAGCCTGCCCAAACATTAAGATCATTAGAGGAAGCCTTTCTCTTAAGTCCCATCACTCTTACAGGTGTGTTTGGTGGATACTGCTCCCAGACTTTGGAACTCCCTCCCACAGGAAGCTACACTGGCCACATCTCTGCTGCTCTTCTGAAGTCAGGCAAAGACCTTCATCTTTAAGGTATGCTATTCCTTAATGACTGGTGGTTTGAAAGGGTATTAAATGGATCATTGTGCTCAGTTTTAAACTTGTTTTAATATTGCTGTTATTGCTATTTCTATGTATTACTTGTTTAATTCTTTTTTAATATTTGCATATTTCTTGTTTTTAACTTTTAAATACTGTTTTATTATTTAAGCAGTCTTGGGTCAATCAATCAATCAATCAATCAATCAGTGGCAAGATAAGCCAAAACGTAAGGAAATGCTGACCTACTGCTATGCTTTGCACTTCATTCTTAAGATGGAAGGATCTCAACATGGACTTTACTTTCTTTTTCTCTTTGGTGTATAAAGATGAACACATGCACAGGCAGAGCAACAAGCCACAAAACAAAAGGTCAGATCCCTGTATATTTTTGCAATTCCACCAAGGTCTCAGTTTATGTTTAGATAAGACATGGCTGAAACACATGTTACAAGTAACCTGTCAAAATAAGAGGAAGTTTTAACTGCTGAAAGTGTTGATTTTTCACTGCAGGTAATTTCTCGCGGTATGTAATTTGCAAAATAAGCTTACTTTGCTTTGAGATCGACCTCTAAAGGGTACATACACACAGGCTTCATTTAGAAATCTGATTTCAGAAATTTGACAGTGTGTTTCAAACATGTTTCTGGCACACTAAAATAATATTAGCTATATTGACAGATTATCTAACAGTTTTTCCCTAGTGAAGCTCTGGAGCTGGAATTCAATCAAAACATGGGGAGGATGTGCAAATTTCCCATTCATTGGCTAGCCTGCTCTAATGGTGTGCCTTCACATCACCATAAATGAAATGTGTTAAATAGGGTTCATATGCATCAGTTTCCATTCATCAAAAAATTATTATTATTATTCTTTTTCTTAGTGTTTGTCCCACTTATTTATTTATATTTATACTCATTGACTACCTTACCTTCCCACAGGGAAAGTTGGTGGTGGGGTCCACTATTCTTGTTTTTCCCTTCCATTTGGCACAGTTGTGGGCTAGGCCCAGGTGAACCTGGAACAACTTCATGTCATTGTCAAGGGAGTTCATCCAGCACTGTTTTGGTTGTCCTCTTGGTCAGGATCTGCTGACCTCCAGGGTGAAGCCCCTTTTCACCAGAGTTTCCTCATCAGCATGCAAGACATGTCCAAACCAACACTATCAGGTTGCACAATTCTTGTTGGTGATTGGCGCAATGCTCTATTTAGATCAGATTTCATCATTGCGCACATGATTGTGTGATTTTGTGTGAATCTGGAGGTCCATCACAGCATCTTTGTCTCATTCATCACTAAATTGATTGGCAAAAATAGAACATGGATGCAAGTGAGCTGCAAGCACCTTGAAAACAAAGCAGAAATTACTAGATCCCATTGTGGACTTGCAAATTCTGCCAGATTTATCTCATTTTTATCATATAACCTCCTGGCAGATGGTGGGAATGTTGTTGTAATACATTTTAGTTCCAGCAGAGCTTTTGACAAAAATGTCTCATAATATTTTGATTAGCATGATAACTAAGGTGTGGGCTGGCTAGAACAACTGTGAGATGGGTACAGAATTGGTTAGTTGGTTACAGAATTTTACTCAGAAATTGTTTATCATTGAATCCTTCTCAGGCTGGGAGAAGGTAACAAGTGGGGGACTACAATGCTTAGTCCAAAAATAATCTTCAAATCTCATGAATTACTAGTTCTCCTTTGTTCATCACTGGCTAGGCCTCATTAAGTACTGTGTCCAGTTCTGGACACCACACATTAAGAAGGATGCCAGCACTAATAGACTCAATAAGTGGATGTGTCCACAAAATGTTACATTAAAATATGAAAGTTAGTCTTTAAGGTGCCACATGTTTTTTCTCCTTTGATTTGTGCCAGGAATTCCTGCACAGACTAGCATGCCTACCCTCTCCAAAGCATCCATTACTAAAACAGTATATTCAGACTGTATTTGTCTCTAAGAGACTTATGTGAGATAACATAAGATTTGCAATAGATAGCATAGAATATGTAGTAAAAACAACAACAGCCAGCTGTATTTATGTTCCTAGATGGAGAAAAGGCATTTAATAATATTTATTGAAATGTTTAAAGTAAAAAATTCGCAACATCTGGAATATGAAACAAAGTTTAGAAACTGGATACAAGGAATTTATAAAAAACAAAATGCAGCAATAGTAATAGTTTTGACTGAAGGATTTAACACTGAAAAGGGAACAAGACAAGGCTATCTTTTATCACCATTGTTGCTCATATTAGCAATGGAATTTTTGCAACCAAAATAAGACAAGACAGTCAAATTGAAGGAGTGAAAATAGATGTAGAGGAGTTGAAGCTAAAAAGCTATACTGATGATATTTTGACCAACCCATTAGGTTCAATGTTACGAGTAATTGAACAAATACAAAAGTTTGGGCTTTACTCTGGGTTTAAAATAAAAAAACTTCTAACAAAGAAAATGATCTTATAAAACTTACTGGATGTGAAATCACAAATAAACTTAGGTATTTGTTGTTGTTCAGTCATTCATTCGTGTCTGACTCTTCGTGACCCCATGGACCAGAGCCTGCCAGGACTTCCTATCCTCCACTGTCTCCCAGAGTTTTGGCAAATCCATATTGGTTGCATCAATGACACCGTCCAACCATCTCATTCTCTGCTGTCCCCTTTTCCTTTTGCCTTCAATCTTTCCCAACATCAGGGACTTTTCCAAGGAGTCCTCTCTTCTCATGAGGTAGCCAAAGTACTGGAGCCTCAGCTTCAAAATATGTCCTTCCAGTGAACATTCGGGGTTGATTTATTTCGGGATGGATAGGTTTGATCTCCTTGCAGTCCAGGGGACTCTCAAGACTCTCCTCCAGCACCACAGCTCAAAAGCATCAATTCTGCGGTGATCAGCCTTCTTTATAGTTCAGCTTTCACTTCCATACATCACTACTGGGAAAACCATAGCTTTGACTATCCTGACCTTAGTTGGCAAAGTGATGGCTCTGCTCTTTAGGATGCTATCTAGGTTTGCCATTGCTTTCCTCCCAAGAAGCAGGCATCTTTTTATTTTGTTGCTGCAGTCGCCATCTGCAGTGATCAAGGAGCCTAAGAAAATAAACTCTGTCATTGCCTCCATTTCTTCCCCTTTTATTTGCCAGGAGGTGATGGCACCAGTGGCCATGATCTTAGGTTTTTTGATGTTGAGCTTCAGACCATTTTTTTCACTCTCCTCTTTCACCCTCATTAATAGGTTCTTTAATTCCTCCCCACTTTCTGCTATCAGAGTAGTATCATCGGCGTATCTGAGGTTGTTGATATTTCTTCCGGCAATCTTAATTCCGGCTTGTGATTCATCCAGACCTGCCTTTCGCATGATGTACTCTGCATATAAGTTAAATAGGCAAGGTGACAGTATACAGCCTTGTCATACTCCTTTCCCAATTTTAGACCAGTCAGTTGTTCCATATCCAGTTCTGACGGTTGTTGCTTGTCCCAAATATAGATTTCTTAGGAGACAGATAAGGTGGTCAGGCACTCCCATTCCTTTAAGGACTTGCCATAGTTTGTTGTGGTCCACACAGTCAAAGGCTTTGGCATAGTCAATGAAGCAGAAGTAGATGTTTTTCTGGAACTCTCTGGCCATAATCCAGTGCATGTTGGCGATTTGATCTCTAGTTCCTCTGCCCCTTCGAAATCCAGCTTGTACTTCTGGAAGTTCTCTTTCCACAAACTGCTGAAGCCTGCCTTGTAGAATTTTGAGCATAACCTTGCTAGTGTGTGAAATGAGTGCAATTGTGCGATAGTTGGAGCATTCTTTGGCGTTTCCTTTCTTTGGGATTGGGATGTAAACCGATCTTTTCCAGTCCTCTGGCCACTGCTGGTTTACTAAATTTGCTGGCATATCGTATGCAGCACTTTTACAGCATCCTCTTTTAAGATTTTAAAGTGTTCAATTGGAATGCCGTCACCTCCACTGGCCTTGTTGTTTGCAATGCTTTCTAAGGCCCACTTGACTTCACTTTCCAGGATGTCTGGCTCCAGGTCAGCAACTACGCTATCTTGGTTATCAGGGACATCCAGATCTTTCTGATATAATTCTGTCAAGTTTTTTAAAGATATTAAAAAAAATGAAATATTAAACCTTCTTCACAGAGTTTGTGTAGAGCACACACAGGTGTAAAAGTTTTTAGGTAAAAACTTTGAGGCTGCAGCAGCAATGGGCATCTGCAGGTAATTAGTGATTAAAGCTTGTATAAATGTGGAAAGCAGGAATCACTGTTTGCTGGCTTTTCTTCAAAGCCAGCCAATGCTGCTGTACAAGGTCAGTCACTGTATTTTTTCATAATGTGTTACTATGTGTTTTTTATGCTGAGAAAAAGCTTTCTAAGTTGAATATATAAATTATTTTTCTAAAGATATTGTCTGCTGAAGTTTTTTGTTCCTGAGCATTGAGGTTTTTCTGCTGGGTCTCAGAGCTTTCCAGTGCACAATGTTCTGTCAGGGTTTGGGGAATGCTGCACAATACACATATTATCATTTCCTAACAAATCCTTCTGTGTATTCTTGCCATCTCTTCTTGATCTCTTCTGCTTCAGTTAGGTCCCTACCATTTTTGTCCTTTATCATATACATCTTTGCACGAAATGCCCCATTAATATCTCCAATTTTCTTGAATAGATCTCTGGTTTTTCCTTTTCTGTGGTTTTCCTCCATTTCTTTGCACTGTTCATTCAAGAGGGCCGTCCTGTCTCTCCTTGCTTTTCTTTGGAAGTCTGGATTCAATTATCTGTATCTTTCTCTTTCTCCCTTGCATTTTGCGTCCCTTCTCTCCTCCGCTATTTGTAGGGCCTCGTTGGACAACCACTTTGCTTTATTGCATTTTCTTTTCTTTGGAATAGTTTTCATTGCAGCCTCCTGTACAATGTTACAAGCCTCCATCCATAGTTCTTCAGGTGTTCTGTCCACCAAATCTAGTTCCTTAAATCTATTCTTCACTTCCACTGTGTATTCATACGGGATTTGACTTAGATTATACCTGACTGGCCCAGTGGTCTTCCCTACTTTCTTCAGTTTAAGTTTGAATTTTGAAATAAGAAGCTGATGATCTGAGCCACAGGCAGCACCAGGTCTCGTTTTTGCTGACTGTATAGAGCTCCTCCATCTTTGGCTGCAGAGAACATAATCAATCTGATTCCGGTATTGTCCATCTGGTGATGTCCATGTGTAGAGTCGTGTTTTGTGTTGTTGGAAAAGAGTGTTTGCAATGACCAGCTTGTTCTCTTGACAAAATTGAATTAGCCTCTGCTCTACTTCATTTGGAACTCCAAGGCCAAACTTGCCAGTTATTTATCACCTAACTCCCTACTTTAGCATTCCAATCCCCTATGATGAGAAGACCATCTTTCTTTGGTGCCAGTTCTAGAAGTTCTTGTGAGTCTTCATAAAATTGGTCAATCTCAGACTCTTCAGCACCGGTAGTTGGTGCATAAACTTGGATTACTGTGATGTTGAAAGGACTGCCTTGGGATCGTACCAAAATCATTATATCATTTTTTTAGGTTGTATCCCAGCACTGCTTTTCTCACTCTATTGTTGACTATGAGGGCTACTCCATTTCTTCTATGGGATTCTTGCCCACAGTAGTAGATGTGATAGTCATCTGAACCGAATTCACCCATTCCTGTCCATTTAAGTTCACTGATGCCCAGGATGTCAATGTTTATTCTTTCCATCTCACGTTTGACCACATTCAGCTTACCCTGGTTCATAGATCTCACATTCCAGGTTCCTATGCAGTATATTTCTTTGCAACATTGGACTTTCCTTTCTCTTCCAGGCACGTCTGCAGCTGAGCGTCCTTTCGGCTTTGGCCCAGCCACTTCATTAGCTCTAGAGCTACTTGTGCTTGTCCTCCGCTCTTCCTCAGTAGCATGTTGGACACCTTCCGACCTGAGGGGCTCATCTTCCAGTGTCATATCTTTTAGCCTTTTGTTTCTGACCATGGGATGTTCTTGGCAGGGATACTGGGGTGGCTTGCCAGTTCCTACCCCAGGACGTCTTATTACAGACCTCATTGTCACCAGTGTAATTAGCCTTACAATGATGAAAGCACAGTTCAGCCTGTTTTATTTTGTAGCCTCACTGATCAACTGGGAAACAAAAGTAGAAATGTGCCCCATTTATAAGATATTCCAGACTGAGGTATTTACTTAATGGGAAATAACAAAACATTATTTGAAAAAAATATGAAATAGTTTGGGTCATGATAAAAAAAGACTTAAACAGATGAAATAGTCCAAAACTTTCTTGGCTGGTCAGAATTATTGCATTTATAATAGTCAAAGACCAAGGATAACATTCAAAGTAATGCAAGATGAAAAGAAAAGAGGTGGTCTGGCAGTGCCCAATATTAAATTATCCTATCAAGCAGCAGTTCTAATATGGATTATAGACTGGATAAAAAACCCAAATGACAGATTAACGAAGCTGGAATCAACAAATCAATGTGAAGGCCTATATAATCTTTTATGTATTAAAAAGCAAACAAATTAAACCTCACTACAGATGTCATATAATTAGGGACAGCCTTCTGAAGAGATGGGATTCTTTAAAAATCAAAATCAGTATCTCTGGTAATGGGACCAACAGATGCATATTACAGTAAGAAAGAGAGAATGGGCCATGAATTCATAACTTTTCAGGATATGTCATATTCTCAGGGGAAACTTAAATCCTGTCAAATAATAAAACAGGAAGGAAAAGGATAAGCTGGCTGTCCTATAATAAATTAATTTTAAGATATAAAAGGCAACCCAAGATAACAGAGGAAGATTAAGAAATTTAACAGAATTTGAGGCAGCAGTCACACACAAAAAACTGAGAGATTATTAGGACACATTTTTAAACTATTACTTCAGTTCAACACAGACAGAAATAGAAGCAGTCAATATTAATATGCTGAGGTGGATGCATAATCTAGGAGAAGAAATAACCTTTCAACAATGTGAAAGATGATGGACAAAAAATATAAAATTTACAGCAAAATTTGAGAGAGAATTGGTACAAAATGTGTTATCATTTGGTATATAAGGCCGAAGGACATATATGGATTAAAATATATAGGTCTCTGCTGGAAGTATTAGGACCATGAGAACTCATACTACTGCATTTGGTGGACTTGTAAAAAGGTAAAGAAGTGCTGGCAATATATCAGTATTGAAATGAAAGAAAATTCTGAAAATAGAATTTGAGATGAATCCAGAGACAATACCTTGGGTAATACTACCAGAAAATCTGGATAAGTTCTTATAATAATTGTTTAATTATATGCTAACAGCTGCCAGGGTAGTAATGACTAAAAAAAATGGAAATACAAGATTGGAGAGGGGGGAAAGTCTCAACATGCTATAATAGCTAAACTCGCAAACTATATAAACAGAAGACTGATCAAAGAATTTGAAAAAAACTGAATTTTTTTTATTATCTGAATAGATAAAAAAGGATTTAGATATAATAATGGGAAAATATTTGTAAAGAAAGAAGTAGATACTAAAGGAGTAAAATATAAATTAATATAAAGACTGAATCTAGTTTGAGCAGAGCATATATTCCAAACTAAGTAAATTTAAAGCACGAAATAGTGTAATTATAAAAAAACACAGTATACAAGTTGCTTGTATCAATACATCCAATACGTGAAATGTGCAAAATTATAACATTATGTAACATTATGTAACATTATGTCTTTGTTATTCTTTCTTGATTTCTCAATTTTAAAAAACCCTAAAAACAAAAAAGTAGGATGCCAGCAAAATAGAACAAAATTAAGAGAAGGATGACAAAGATAATCAGGGAAATGGAAACCAAGACCCATGAGGAGAGACAGAAAGAACTTGGCTTATTTAGCTTTGAGAAAATATGTTTGAGGGGATATCTGACAGCACTTTTGAAATACTTGGAAGGATGTCAAACAGAAAAGGGGCAGGATCTCTTCTCAAACATCCCAGAGTGGAAGACATGTAATAATGAGCTCACGTTACAGGAAGCCAGATTGCAGTTGAGTATCAGGAAAAAAGTCTTAACTGTTAGAGCAGTACAAACAATGGAGCCAATTACCTCAGGAGAAACTGAGCACTCCAAATGGATGCATTCAAGAGAAAACAGAACCATCATCAGTGAGATCTTTGATTTGGATTCCTGCATTGACCAGGGTATTGAGCTTGATGGCCTTATATGCCCTTCCAACTTTACTTTTCTTTGATTCTATAATTCATTACCTCATGTCATTGGTTTGGAGGAGTTCATCTTTGCTTGCAGTAGTAAAGAGCCTCTTGGCTTATCTCATGAAAGCCACCATTTTCTTTTACCAGTATACCATGAATAATTCTGGAGCTATCCATTGTCCTGGATCTTTAGGGGAGGAATCATGGTAGGGGCAAAGGAAAGTCAACCTTTCTTGCCCCATCCTTGTTCCCCCACATACTCATAGTCTCAAACAAGGATGAAACACCCAGACATTCCAGAAAAACAGTTAGGTACCAAGAATCCCTCTTTCTGAAGATTATTTGTAGCCTATTATTCAGTATGAATAACAAGCTTATATATCAATGTATAATTGTTGTACTTGAGTAATAATTACACAGGAATGACATCATCATTCCTGCTTTGTGCAGCTGGCCAATCAGAGTGGGAGGCGGGATGGTGCCTGTCCCTGCATAGCTCCTGATTGGCCAGCATCACAGATCTAGCACAGATGACGTCGCAGCATGCTTCCTCGTTAGATATTAACCCTGCATGGGACAGAAAAAAAATAAAGCAATTGGATCTGCATGTATCATCCAGTTCCAAGGACCCCCTGGGCTTGCGTGGTTCATTTTGTAACTTACTGGTTCCAAAATGAAATGCCCATCCCTAATAATTTGTTCTGTATTCCTGCATCAAGCAGAGGGTTGGACTTGATGGCCTTGTAGTCCCCTCCCAACTCTACTCTTCTTTGATTTTATACTTTCTCCATTCATGATTGCTAGTAGGCTTTATGCATATTTTAAACATTTAATGCTCCTCAATATTAAGCATAATTTGAAATAAAATGGCATGTCTGTCAAATTCTATTACCTACAAGAATTTCCTTCTTCAGACTCAGGTTTATCTATCTGAAAAACCCTGAAAAGGGTTGCCATAAGTCAGAGTTGACTTGATGGCTAATTAACAAAAAGAACAACTCACTTTTTGGTGGGAGTCTACTTTGTGCATTTACGTTGTTCCAGTAGCTTTGCAGCAGCCTGTCCTGGTTCCTCAATAGGGTCTGCTGAGCCCTGCAGTTCATTTGTCAGCACATGTCCAGGGGCTGTAGCATCTGGCGCAGTCCTTATTGACTCGGGCGATGACCAATCCTGTATGGATTTCTGTTTATTTCCTCTCCTTATGATTGATGGTTGGTGAACACAGTTGGTCTGGCTTCTCATCTGAGCTCTGACGGGCTTGGGAAACCCTTCAGGCAGCAATGCTACTGCCAGCATACCCCCTCAGCCTAAATGAAGCACTCAAACCCTCTGCCTCAACATAGCCTATTGTTGAGAAATGGAACACTCGATTTTCACTGCCTAAGAACAAGCATTCTGAACCAATGTGATAAAAGCTAGGGTTCAAGGAATTAGTGCCAACTGCAAATGTTGCCTCTGCTAAGAAAAAAAGGTGAGGAAAAGCTCTTGTTCTTGTTAATTTTGCTGTTGGTACTAATGACCATGGGCCATGTTGGCTGGGACTGGTGGGGGGAAAGGTTGAGAAGCAACGGAAAGACCACCGGCTCCCCAGCCCTGTATACATTTATCTGCAGCTCATTAATGAAAGGTGGGATATGCAGTATGTGAAAACAAAAATAATATCATTGAAAATAATGATAATAGAAGTTTGGGTACTCTTCTTATCTGAACCAGATCCATATGGAGGTGCTCCATATAATTTTTAGAGATCCTTTTATCCTGTGAAGTGAACCCCTGTTTGTACAAAAATGTATAGAGTTTTACTACTACAGTGTCTGATTGACTTCAAGAAGATGGTGAAGTTGACATCTCTTGAAACGCTATGCATTCCTTGAGGGGAAAGCACACATATTGGGTAGTGGTACCCCGAACATAGAGGAGCCATTACCTGGTGGCCATATCACCCTTCCTCCAAGTGACAGAGGTACTGGGAGGTAGAGAAGGAGATTGTTATATTCACAGCATTAACCAAACCCACTTTTTTTTTTTTTTTTGCTCTGTCTGTATAACCATTTGAACAGTAAAGAACAGTCTTGGCTTCTCTGTGCTTGTGGGATTTTTAAAGTAAACCATAATAAAATGTTTCCTATCATCCTAGTTTATTGGGACAAGGAGATTTCCCACAGAAGGCATGCAGACTCAAGAGGAACAATAAATCCACTGAATGACATTTTAACATCCCAAAGTATACTGAGTGAATAAGCAGTAAAATGTGTTTTACCGTGTCTTAAGTTAAGAGGATGTTCTGTGTTTGTTTGACATTTTAATATTGATTTAATACTTTTATATTCTCCTTTAGACTTTATACCCTAAAAGAAATAAAGGTTAAGGCACTTGGTAGAAATTTATTGGAAAGTTGGACAAAAACAACTGCAGATGCACATATGTGTATCTTACATGCATGGAATATAGCCCATTTCATATTGAGATGGGTTGGCTTACACAATGGAATGTCTGTGCAAATTGCCTCCTTCCATTTACATGAATTGAGAGTGTGCAGCATTTGCACTGTTTCATTCTAAAAGGGGGAGGGGGCTGCATACAATTGTTAAAAATATATCCCTCTAGAGAGAGTGAGAAAGGTGTTCTGCACTTTTATCTCCTGAGCTTCCCAAGGAAATGAAGAGGTCAGCATGTATTCATTTCAATAGCATTTTGGCAGGTGCCTTATTCTAGTAGCTCTAGGACCAAGATCCATCTGCAAGTTCTGATCACAATAGACCCACTGAACCAATGGGATTTGCATTAAGCACTGAGCAACCATTCAGCAATTGATTCAATTGGTCTTCTCTAACTGGGATTAACAATTGTATTAATTTTATACTAATGTGATTGTGCCCCACGTTCCTCGTTGTATGTCCCACTAAACTGGTTGTGAAGTAGTGGGATTTACCTTTGAATACGCATATGATTAAATGTTGAGGGTTTTGCAGCATGTCTTAATGAAGGTCATATAGAAAAAGCAATAAATCTCTCACACACAAAAACACCTCAATCACTGTAGAAGAAGACTCAACAATAGAAATGGGCACAGAACGGGAAAATAGCATTTTGTTTTATTTCTGTAGTCGTATCATTTCATTTCATTTGTAACAAATTTTTAAAGTAATTTTGTTACAAAATGAAATAAAATGAAATGAAACGCTCTACTCCCTTGGGTCCTAAAGGACCAAAGTGGCAGGGGAGCTTCCTCAAGGGATACTAGGTAATTCCCTGACATTTGGAAAGGGCTGGGGTTCAGGCGGCTGTGTTTTGAAGCTCCAAAGGGGGTGCCCCTAGGGAAAAATATATTTAAAATATATTTTAATGTAGCAGGGGATGACTGTATCTGTTAAGGTTAGGTAACTGGTTATTTAATCTGATAAATTAGTATAAAATCATAGTATAAAAACAGAACTATAAAGAAGAATACAAATAGAGAATTGTATGAGAACATTAATAGGAGCTCAAAAATATTGGCTAGGGCCACCCTATACAAGAAAATGAAATATATAATGGGGACAGTAACAAATGAGAAATATATAATGAAATATATAATAGGGGTAGTAAGAAATGGCTAATGCAATGAAAGACATTAATGGTTTTCAAAGATTTTTTGAAAAATTATATAGTGCAAGTACAATCTCAACAAAAATAAAATAAAGGAATACATTAAAAATTATACATCTGGTAAAATTCAAGAAGAGGATAGGGAAATGATGTAATCACAAATATAAGATGAAATAATAAATAAATTTCAGGGCGTGTAAAGCCCCAAGACCAGATGAACTGAGTGTAAAATACTATAAATTTTTCAAAATTATATTGGTCCCAAAACTAAACTTAATATTTAATAAAATCTTAGAAGGAGACAAATGCTACCCTCCTGGAAGCAATCTATCATCTTTTTTTCCTTAGCATTTGTCCCGCTTAGTGGTGGGGTCTGCTATTCTTGTTTTGGCATTCCACTTGGCACAGATATGGGCTAGGTCCAGGTCATTCATGTCATTCTCAAGGGTGTTTATCCAGTACTGTTTTGGACATCCCCTCAGTCAGGATCCACTGACCTCCAGACTGAGACCCTTTATGGCCAGAGTTTCTTCATTGGCACACAAGATGTGTCCATACCACCATAGTTACGCTTCACATATATTGTCACCCATTTGGTGCAATGCTGTATTTTGCATAGATGTCATCATTGTGTACATGATCCTTTCACGTGAAGCTGGAGGTCCATTGCAGCAAATTTGTCTCATGATACCAAGTCAACATTCAACTTCTTTAGTCGTCGGCCAGCACTCTGCACCATACACTGCAACAGATTGTACAATGGTGCAATAGATCTTTGGCTTTAAATGGTCACAGATCTTTTTGTCACACAGGATGCCTGATGTTGTATGCCATTTTAGCCAGGCACTGTTGAACCTCAATGTGATCTCATAATTCAGACTCTCATTGGCTTTGCTCATGGACCAAAGTATTTGAGCTCCTCAGTCCTTTGTAGATCAATACCACCAATTTGGATCATACCACATTCATTTGGGCCAGTTGTCAAATATTCTGGCTTCCTCACATTCAGGCACAGCCCAAAACGTGTCAGACAGTAACTCCATATCTAGGCTTAGGGCTCCAGATTTACCTTACTGTCTGATGTAAGCATGATGTCATCAGCGTAAAGGAGTGTCCAGGGCACTGGGTTCTGCAGATCTTAAGTGACTGCATCCATAACCAGAATGAAAAGAAGTGGGGAGAGTGCCAATCCTTGGTGGATCCCAACTAGAGATGGGCACGACTTGAAAAAAATTTTTTTCGAGTTGTCGTTAGTCGGGCCAGTCCCATTTCGGGTCGTTTCCGGTTTTCGCGAAAATTCGCAAAAATTAGTCGGTTCGTTTTTTCGTTTTCTCGTTTTCGTTAGTACTGGTTTTTTTGGGGGGGGTAGCGGGCTCCTGGAGGCACCTCTGTGGGGTGGATGCCTCCTCTGGCCTGCTATAAAGGGAAAGTGGGCTCCTCACCCACTAGGAAGGGGAAGCAGGCTCCAAGAGACCCCTCTGCATGGGGGTCTCCCTTCCTCACCTGCTGCTGCTGCAAAATGCTATGCAATAGCCATATGGATATTGCATAACATAATGTGCAGACGTGAGACCAGTGTGAGAGTGATAGGGTCATACCTTCCCTTCACAAGGCTCCCGCACCACCATGTCTCACACAGAAGGGAATTGTACTTGCTGCGTGTAGTGCAATGCAAGCAAGTAGATCTGGCTTTAAGGTGGCTTAGTGCAAGAGCTAGGGTTAGGCTAGTGACGGGTAAGGTTACGGTGGGCTAGTGGGTTGCACCTCTGGGTGCCTCTCTGACCCACTAAGAAGACAGTCTGTGACGTATGGGTACGGAGTCAAGGGTTAGGGTTAGGGCTAGGGCAGGTTTTAGGGGGCTTTTTGGCACATCCCAGAAGTCTCCATGGCCAAGTGGCCATGCGATTGGTGGGATGGCTCCAAAAATTTGCATGGTCGTCCACTCCCACATGGCTGGCCACTCGGCCAGCCCATCATTGCACAATGCGCAGGTGTAAATAAAATAAAATAAAATAAAATAAAATCAATGGAGGACAGAGGAGGAGAGGAGAGACATTTTGTTGCAAGAAAAAACCCACTGCTACTGTGAAAAATCTGGCAGTTTATAAATTTTCGCGTGTTTCTGTTGTGCTTGTGTGTTTTTGGACCACGATTTCAAAAACAATATTGCGTTTGCCGCCCCATTTTGGATCCCCCGCCCGCACCGCATGGCATGGCGATGGCGACTCGCGAGTCTGGCTGCCCAGGACGGGGGGGAGGCGGGACCCCCCCCTCCAGAAACCACCCCTCCGGTAGGTGCCCTGCGCCCTTAGTCAAGCAGGCATTTTTCTGCCTGCTTTTTTGGCCCGGGAATGGGTGGGGGGAGAGTTTAAAAGTTTTTTCCTGTGCCGTCCGTGCCGCTTGCTTGCGCTTTAATTGCGGCGGCCGGCGGCGAGACTGGGCTTTTTGCTGGCTGCGAGCCTGCGGCGAGTCCCACCAGAGCAGCCCAGGACGGGGGATGAGGGGGGAGGCCGGGGACCTCCAGAAACAACCCCTCTGGTAGGTGCCCTGAGGCACGGCAGGCATTTTCCCGCCTGCTTTTTGGCCGGGAACCGGGTTTTTTTAACTTTTAAAAACTTTTTTTCTGTGCCGCGTGTGGCATCGCGCGATCTCGCGATGCAAGGAACGAGCACGACAAATCAGACCAAAATTGTTCGTTCGTCGGTTCGAGCTCGAAGTCTGGGGGAGTAATTCCCGTTACCGTTTCCGTAGAGTAACGGAACCGAGTAACGGAAACGGAAACGAAAATACCGCTAAGTCGTGCCCATCTCTAATCCCAACTATGTTGCAAAAATATTTTGATGTACCAGCAGCAGAGTGTCCACATCTTATTGGTGACTTACAGAGAAGTTTGACCCAACTGACAAGTTCTTCTGGAACTTCATGATGTCGCAGTGCATACCAGATATCATGTGGGACTTGGTCAAACATTTTCTCAATGTCAAGGAAAGCTGCATGCACTGGTTTCCGTTTCACCCTGAATTTTTCAAATAACAGCTGGGGAGCATGGATTGCATCTATCGTTACATAGTTCTCGGCAAAGTCAGCTTGACTGACATTTAGTTGTACGGTGGTGTAGATTTGTGTGTCGATGATTCATTCAAAGATTTTAAGATTATGTGATAGTAGTCAAATCCATCTGAAGCTGGTGCATTTGGCAGGGTTCCCCTTCTTCCAGATTGGCACTGTTCTACTACGTTGCCAATCATCAGGTATCTTCTTCTCCAGCACAATCTGGTTAAAGAGTTCCATCAGCCAGTTGCAGGGGTTCCAGTGTTGCGACTTCCACAATTCTGTCATCACATCATCTAGTCCTGTGGCTTTGCCCGTTTTCATCTGGTTCATTGCCATGGCAACTCCATCATATGTGATAGGTTGTACAGGCCCT
This sequence comes from Phrynocephalus guinanensis, assembly GCA_037367245.1. Taxonomy (NCBI): domain Eukaryota; kingdom Metazoa; phylum Chordata; class Lepidosauria; order Squamata; family Agamidae; genus Phrynocephalus; species Phrynocephalus guinanensis. The sequence continues at coordinate 129,451,249 of CM074733.1, forward strand.
TGGACTGGAGGAACATATGGGATCAGGGGATGTGGGAACTCTTCCATGGAAATTTTCTTGAAGTAATCCTGCCAGCGTTTTGTTGCCTTGACACAATAATTGATCAGCTTTCCATTCTCATAATTGACACCATGAAATATCTCAATATCATCACTTCTTTTGTAGCAGGCTTTCATTACCTGATAGTCATGTCCCCCTTTGTGTGTATCAAGATTTCTGTATAGTCATGTCCCCCTTTGTGTGTATCAAGATTTCTGTATAGTTCTTCAAAATGTGTGGACTTTGTTGTAGCTATTGCTTTCTTTGCACTGCATCAAGCATCGCTGTACTTCTGCCAGTTGTCAGCTGTCTTTTCAGCTAGGAAAAAACAATAGAGCCACTTTATTCTCCTGGACCACTGTCTTGACTTTGTCCAAAGTGATGTTTGCTTGTCAATCTTTTTGCTACCAGGCTTTTGTCATGCTAAGTTCAGCCCGGGCAGCTGCTTTAATGACCTGTTTTGCTTTGGCCCAAGTACTGACTATGGTCGTGATGGGAAGAAGTTGTAATTGTGTGATGATTCTTGCCTCTTTTTGTCATAATTTTCACCACTTGATCTCACTGGACCACTACATTCTGCTCTGTTTTCTCTGTGTGGGTCAATAGGCCAGCAATCGATAATAATATTAATTTTGAAACTGAATAAGAATTCTACATAAAATAGTTATATAAATGGGAAGATTGGAAAGGAATAATTAAAAATAAGGAATAATTAAGGAGAGCAATGGAATTACTTAAATTTAATGCAGTTGGAACAGTAGAAAATACAGTGAGGGATTCAGATCTAATGATAGGAAATTGAAAAAGTTTAAAAATATAAAAACTACCAAGAATGTGAAGGAGAAAAGGATGGATAATGGGAAATAAGTATAATTGCAGATACTTGATGGTAGAAGAGGATCAGTTAAGAAATGTTAAGAATAATATGGAACACAGATGTTTGGAGAATAGAAAAAGAGGATTGGCAGAAAATGTGAAACAAATGGCTTTTATGACTATGTGAATTAGAATAAAAGAAAATGAGTATAAAATATTAAGGATATGGTACTTAACTCCAACAAAATTAAATAACATAGATGTTGATTACTCTAAGAAATACTGATGTGACAAAGAAGTGGGAACTTTCTGGCATCTATGGTGAGAGTGTGGTGCTACAAAAAGTATGGTACAATGTTTTTAATGAATATTGAAAGTTAATATTGAAATATCAGCAAAAATAGCAATATTTGTAATAGAAAATGATTATTTTAATAATGTAAAAAGAGATGACAGTTAAAATGTTAACAGCAGCGCAACTGTTCATTGCAAAAAAGGAAGCAAAACTGGGTTTTCCAATTGCATGAATAATATACTGAACTTTGGATTATTGCAATTAGTGATAAATTGGCTTTGGAATTTAAGTTTTTAAAGGGAGAATTAAAGATAAATAGATTTTAATGGCATATGGGATGAAATTATAAACAATACAGGAAAGGGTGAATGCTAAAGCAAGACTGTATGTATTTTTGAAAGGGATATGGGGACAGTTAAAGAATGGAAAGAAGATTGCATATATGCAGGGGGATTAAGTCAGATACATTGGTCCCCAAGATCAAGGGAATACTGTTTTGTGTTTTTAAAAAAATCTTTTGTATGTAATGTGTAATTAGAATGTAATTCATTATATTTTAGCAAAACAAGTAAGATTAAAACAACAACAACAACAAATATCCGGCTCATTCATGCCTTCTTCCTAGCAACAGGCACAACATCACATGGTGCAGTGCATGCCACCAAGTCTGCTCTGACTTACAGTGACCCAACTCAGATCTTGTAAACTGAATGGGAAATCTTGAAAATGTCCTGTCCTCAGCATTCCTACTCAACTCAAGCCTATGGCTTTCTTTAGGGAGTCAGTCCGTATTGTAATTACCATATATACTCGAGTATAAGTCGACCCGAGTATAAGTCGGGGCCCCTAATTTAAACCCAAAAAACTGGGAAAATTTATTGACTCAAGTATAAGCCTAGGGTGGGAAATGCAGCAGGGCCTGGCAACTTCTCCTTTTTGAGCTGGGTGTGCGTGTGATGTTTAAAATGACTTTTAGCCACTGAGGCAAGTGCTTGAGTTGGTGGCTAAAAGTCATTTTAAACATTGTTTTAAAATGACTTTTTAAAAAGTCATTTTAAACATGGGGGGTCAGGAGAAGTGGCGCACAATGTTTAAATTTACTTTTAGCCACCGACCCAAACTTGCCTCAGTGGCTAAAAGTATTGACCCGAATATAAGCCGAGGACCCCTTTTTTCAGCCCAAAATTAGGGCTGAAAAACTAGGCTTATATTCGAGTATATACAGTATTTTATTTGGTCTTCCCCCTTTCCTGCTGCCTTCCACATTTCCCAGCAGAATCCTGTCTTCTCGCCACCTTAGGTTGATGTCATACAAATTACTTGAGCGTACTTTCCCTTTGAAAAGCAAAGGATGTAGACACAAGCGAGCACCAAGAGGCAAACAACTCATCCAGTCATTCAGATTCTTCACCAAAAGCCCCAACTATGCTAGTTCTTGGTAATTCATGCAGTTTTGCAAACTTCTACTGAGGATACCAAGAAATTCCTTGCCATCCTTGAATGATGTAATTTCACCTCTTCTCAAGGGCAAGACAAGCCATGATATATATTCCTAGGTTCTGCAGCAAAATTAAGGCAGTACCTTCTGACAATTCTACTATTAGCAGACAACAGACACTGCCAATTTACACACACACACACACACACACACACACACACATTCCATTTTGAAATTAAGCACAATTTCTCCAGAAAATGAAACTTTAGCTGGTTTGATTTTGTTTGAAAGGGGTATTGGCTGTGCATGCATGGTAATATGCTACGATAACAAAGTGGTCCCACAGAACTCCATGAATGTGACAAAACCACTTGGTTTCTGCTTAAGTGATAGTTTTTCGAACTACAAATAAAATATGATATGTTTAAAGACTATTCCTAAAAGATTATGGTTGCTTTCCCTACACCTACACAATGTAGGCACAAAGTGTTACAATAAGCAGAGCTTGTAAAAGTTACTTTTTTGTGTGACAGGCGACAGAGCCTTCAGTCAGTTTAGCCTGTGGCTATTTTGACTAGGGGAGGCTGGCAGTCATTGTCCAAAAATGATAATTTCCAAAGCTCTATAATAAACATACAGACTTTGGTGGGGGAAAGGAGTATGTGTGTGTCTGGTTCCTTCTTCGTTGTCACACCATTAGTTATTTTAACCCCATCCACATTACTGCTTGACTTTGGACTGGGGAAATCAGTATTCTCATAAATGCAACAGGGCTGGAAAGCACTGGCATAACTAAGGAGGGGCAGAAGAGTGCATTTGCCCTGGGGTATGCAGCAATCTGGGGGTGCCTGGAGGAGGGAGCAGCAGGAGGAAGCCATGCACCATCTGGCCAGCATCCTCCTTTCCCCCTGCTAAGGCTTGGCAATACTAGTCGGAGAAAGGAGGAGAGGGAAGCAGGTATTTTTTTTCCAAGCAGTACCTCTGTCAATTGCTCCCGCTGCTCCCCCTCACACTAAGGCTTGGCAATTGTTAGTCCGGGGAAAGGAGGAAAGGGAAGTGTGCGATGGAGGTGCTGCTTGGGGGGGGGGAATCCCACCACCTGCTTCCCTCTCTTCCTTTCTCCAAGCTAACGGTCGCCAAGCCTTAATCGTGGGAAAGGAGGAGGGGGAAGTGTGCTATGGAAGTGATGCTTGGGGAAAAAAGTTGCCTGCTTGACACTATCCGCACACTGTGCAGTTTGCACAGGAGAGCCTTAACTGGAAAGGAGACACACACAGAGGGCATGAGAAGGAGAGACCCTTCTTCCCCTCCCCCACAGTTCCACCAGGATCTCGGCCCCCTTCACTGGGTTGATGAGATGCGGTTGGGGGGGGAGGAGAGGACACAAAAACTGACTTTGTCCCCAGGTGCTCCAAACTCTAGCTGTGCCCCTGCTAGAAAGATCTAGGCTGCTTTTACACGACCCCTAAAATCTGCTGCAAAATGCTCGCAGATGCGGAGCATAAAATTGTTTTCCCACCAGCAGCGGACTTAAAAAAAAAGTACGACCACGCCCACTTAAGCACGCCCCAGCGCATTTTATAAGTACCTGGTCTGGAGGAGGTAAAATCCTTGTTGCTGTTTCAAAGCATTGCATGCCTGGCCCTCCTCTGCTTTTTGTTTGTTTTTTGTTGGGTCCCCCCCTTTTAATAGACAGGAATCCTAACAGGCTGGAACAATTAGCTGCTTCCAACGGCAGGCAGAGGTGAGCCTGCATTTTTCTCTCTCTCCCTTCACCACAGACAGAAGCAATAGAAATCAGAGTGTGGGAAGGTGGGAACACAGGAAGCAGAACAAAAACCACGTTGGGGGGATCTGTATTTAAGTTGCCAGCAGATTTTAGGGGGTGTGTAAAAACAGCCCTAGTCATAGGGCATTTATACACGACCCCTAAACTCCGGGGCAAATGGCTCCTAGCTCCGGAGCTTAAAAATGTTTCCCCACCAGCTCCAGAGTTAACAGGAAATTAAGTGCGGCCACGCCCACTTTAGCGCGTCCCAGCGCACCTTTCAAGTACCTGCTCTTTGGAGGTGAAAATTATTTGATCCGGTGTAATGATAGTGAGTGCAGGGCTCTTCTTGCGTCTGTTTGTTGTTTTTTGGCTCCCGCCCCTTTAAGAGCTACTTTTACAGAGACTGGAATGTTGCCGGCAGGAGTGAAAGGCAGAACGGAGGTAAGCGGCATGCTTTTCTTTCTCTTTTTCTCCCTCCCCTCACACAGCCAGCAGCCAGGAAGTGCGGAGGGATGGGGTCACAGGAAGAGCGACGAACCCCTAAGATCTCTGGTCCGAATTTAAGTGGTCAGTGGATCTTAGGGGTCGTGTGAAAAGGCCCATAGTTTGGCAGTGACATATACATCATACATTGTGCCTATTAGCAAATAGTCAGTGTATAGTTTCCCTTAGCAGTTGGAAAGATCTGCACCAGATTTTTCAGATTTCAGATACGGTGCTATGTGTTGTGTTTCAGTATTAGTGCCTGCATATTCATTTCTCCTGGTTCTAATTTTGAATGGCCTTGAGATCTTAGTTTCTTTAAACCCGCTCAGAAGGTTGGTCTCCTATTGGTAGAGTTGCTATTAGCCACTGCTTTGCTTTGCTTTCACTTCCCACCCGGGTGCCTTAGAGCTGCACCAAGCCAATTATGCAAATGAATCATATCACATCCATCAAGACAGCAGCTCTGCAGGTCCAATTAGACTAATCCTGAAATCCCCCTGGTGGCTTAAGTATGTTTAAATCAAAGCACGTTTATACTGATCTATGCTGTTATATTTATAGATAGCCTTATTAGCGCCGCACTACCACTTTAGAAAATTTAATACACATGTGAAGAAAGGAGACAAATGAGGTAAATACAAGAACAAACAGAATGTTTCAGATCCAGTCACTGAGATAAACCTACAGAAGTGAATATACTTGAGACACATAGGCCTCTATCACACACACACTAAATGTGCATTTGATGCATATTTTCTCTAAGACTAGTCACGTGACATTTGAAGCGCACTTTCTGTCCCTATGGGAATTTTTTTAATGCTCTATTCACATGTCCCCATGGGCCGAAAGCACACCAAATTGCTGTTTTGAAAAGCTGTTATGTTCATCACTATTCTTTCTATCTATCTATCTATCTATCTATCTATCTATCTATCTATCTATCTCTATCTATCTATCTATCTATCTATCTATCTATCTATCTATCTATCTATCTATCTATCTATCTATTGATTAATATGTTTTTATTACCAGCATGCCGGTTTTCTAGTTTTAATGCTGGAAGACATGACAAACATTTTTTTCCTGCATCATTAATCCACTTTTTATTTTAAAGAGCAAATAAATTTATGAAAATATCAATACATTGAACAGAATAACAAAAAATGTGCACTAACAATGCCCCCACTTACTTTTGATGTGCACTTCTATTCTCCAAAAATGTGGATTGAAAAATTACAACCGGAGGGGCAAGGATCAGGAAAATGCGGTGGGTTGTGCTTAAGGAGGTGTGGCAGAGGCATGCATTTTTGAAGCGCATCACAGTGGGGACCAGTACTCCAGATGCATTTTTTTTAAAATGTGGTTTTTACACACAGTGTGATAGAGGCCATAGTGTGTCAACTGTTTTCAACTGAGATATTGGTAACCAGAGAGAATCTCTTTTTCTGCCATTAACACTGTCTTAGGCAGTCCCATTTTTCTTAACTAGTATTTCTATGTGAGAAGGAGAGTGCGCCCCCCTCTTCCCAAGAGCCAGAACTCGACTCAAGCCCACAAACACTGGGAGGAACCACTAGCCCTAAAAGGGAGGGGGAGAGGAGAGAGGAGAAGGAAAAGAAAAGGACAGAAAAGGAGAAAAAGAGGGAACCTAAGTGGAGAGGAAATAAGGAAGGGAAACAAGGCAGACAAGTTGGGCTCTAGGAGGTTGGATAAGTGCAGAGATCCAGGGAAAGAAGGAGGAATTAGTAGATGTAGTGAAAGAACACCCCTGGATGGGGGAATGGGTAACCAATGAAAAGCAATGAAGGCTCCATTTGGGGGGCAGACCGCATGATGTGAGTGGAGGAAGAAGGCTTGTGCATATTTTGAAAAACAAAGCAGGACCCAGCGAGAGCTATGAGCTCACTGGGAAGCATGCTACGATACTCCTGGGGGGATGATGAAGAAGGAATGCGCAGAGCTGATATGTTTGGGCAACTGGACTTGGACGTGAGAGGTGGATTGGGTGAGATTAACCCGTTGCCAAGAGGAATGGCAGATCTTTCGTTGGACTCAGGCGGAAAAGGGGAAGAGCCGTTTTGTATTTCTAAGTGAACTGTACAACCTGATGTGTCTATCGGGTGATTAGAGGAGTTATGGTCCGAAGCAGAGCCCTTGATAGAGAACAAGGAGAAGCCTGTAAATGAAGACCCTGAATCAAGAGCTGAGTTCAATAAAACTTTATTACATGTTCAGACAACACAGTCTCCCGTCTCTTCATCCCATGGGTTGGCCGAGGAGGGGGAGCATGGAGGCGGTCTTCACATACTACAATTATAGTAGTACTACAACTGTTCAGTATTTCAGGTGTTACAAGGAACCCAACACAGTTCTGCCAGGTCTTATAACATACTTATAACATGGTAAAATCACATCGCCCTCTGGTCTTTTTTCAACAGTTGTCTATTCAAATGAACAATACAGGCCACTGCCTTATACTATATCAGACAGTTGGTCCAGCTCACCCAATATTGTCAACTCTGACTGATTCAACACTGTGTCTCTTCACTGTCATTCCAATGAAGTGATATGCCACTTACTTTTTTAAAAAAATTCCAGTTTTCTGTCAAGAGAGCATAGAGGCTGCAAGGGAGAACCAGGCTAAATAAGATTGCTTTGAGTAGCAGTGGGGTTTCCTTTCCTGAAACTATCCAGTCCTTTCATGTGGATGCAAGTATCACTTCAAGAGACATATGACACATTCAAGCAACCAATTTAGCCCAGCATGGATAACTTCACCATCTAATTGTTCCCTAATATAGTAGTTTGAGTATTTTGGCAACAAATTGAGAAGGCAAATCAAGATCTCTGTTGGTCACTGAGGCACTAGGAAGGATTACCATATGATAGACTTCCATTGCAGTCACTCCACCAGGGATTTTGTAGGGTGAAGAGAAAGATGTTTGTCACTGTTTAAATAAATGTTTTGCATTCTTAAATGTTCCTCTGCAATATTTACTGAAATGGCAGCGAATGTGTAGTTACTGCTTTTGCGGCTATTGCAGTAAATATTGAAGCAAAGGCAGTAACTGCACATTTGGTGCCATTTTATGACACCCTAAACCAGCTGCCTGAAGGGGCTGCACGCTGACATTGGAACATCTCCCTAAAAGCCCTACAGAACTTTATGGATCTCAAAGGAAAAATTAGAAGCCTTTGTCCAATACAGCTGGTATTAATCCCAACTCCAGAATGAAGCCAGGCAATCAGTATTCACCTAGGTACAAGTCTTAACAATGTCGCAATAATCCCAGGCAATATCAACTTGACTACAAGCTTTATTTATCTAGATTGCTTCTCTGGCCGTGAAGCACTAAATTAGTTCAAAGCTGTTGAAAAACGTCCAAAATCTTACAGCTATGAAAAAACTGTAGGCAGAATTGCCTAAACAGAAATCTATCCTTGTAACTTGTGAAAAGCTACAGATGTGATTGCCATCCAAAAGTCTTACAGCTATGAAAAGTAACAAATAAAAGTACATTCAAAGGCAAAACTTGTTATATGCAGGACTTATATCAGAAAAACATATTTCAACTCCAGGCTTTTAGCTATAAAAGTTATAGACAAGAATTTAAATCATAGTAGAATCCAAAATTAAAGAAGCTTCTATTCTGAAAGTAGCACATTGAAACAGCAGAAAATACTTTTCTAAAACACATCATTTAAAGTAAAAAGTAAAAAAAAGCATTATAACTTGAAGCAATCTCTAACCTTTAAGCATATCAAAGCGCATGCATGCACGCACACGCACACACGCACACACACACACAAATAATTCTAAGTCCTTACTCAGATGGGCCAATTTCAATCTATTCCAACACAATATAATTTTTTAAACTGTGCTTTAATAGTGTAACTTTTTTGTAGTTTTTTTTTGTGAGCTGAAAAAGGTCCCTAAGATGACATAAGATGAAATAAAATAACCTGGCAGTGGGAGTCTAGGACCAATTTGCCTTGGAGGGGTGATAAAAGATCTGGTATGTGAGTTTGGACAGGGGGCAACTCACTCCAGAACACTGGGGGCCATAATGCCCAGTTATGTTTAAATGTGTTGTTTGCGTGGCAAACCACAGAGCAGAGAGTATTCCCACCTCCACAGCAGCCAAGAAGAAGGAAGATGGGCACCTGCAGACAGTGCTTAAGGCCTGTGGATATTTATTTATTTATTTATTTATTTATTTATTTATTTATTTATTTACCAAAAAAAATTCCCGGCCCACTACCAAGAGGTCTCTGGGCAGCATACAACAATGTATAAAAAACTATAAAGCAATAAAATTATTAAAACTACAAAATACAATACAGTTAAAACAACATACAATACAAATTATAAATTATAAAACCCTGCTGCTCATGTGTCCAGCCAAAAAAAATTAATTGAAACGCTAGCTGAATAGGAAGGTCTTTGCCTGGCGCCGAAAAGCCAAAAGTGTTGGTGCCAGGTGGATCTCCATAGGGAGGGTATTCCAAAGTTGGGGAGCAACTGCCGAGAAAGCCCTGCTTCGACATGCCACCCTTTCCTCTTTGAGGGATGTCACCTTCAGAAGGGCCTCCTGGCCTGATCTTAGAGTACGGGGAGGCTCATATGGAACAAGGCGGTCCTTTAGGTAACCAGGTCCTAAGCTGTTTAGGGCTTTATATGTAAGCATAAGCACTTTGAATTGGGCCCAGGCAGCAACTGGCAGCCAGTGTAAATTTTTTAGAACTGGCGTAATAGGAGTCCGTGTGGCAACACCACCCACTAGCCACACGGCCTGGTTCTGTACCTGTTGCAGTCGCCGGACAGTCTTCAAAGGCAGCCCCACGTAGGTGCATTACAATAGTCCAATCTGGTTGTTACCAGTACATGTGTGACTGTTGCCAGGCTCTGCTCATCCAGGTAAGGGCGAAGTTGATATATTCTCTGCAGCTGTAAGAAGTTGATATATTCTCCACAGCTGTAAGAAGTCCACCAAGTCCACCTGGGCTTCCAGGGTAAGACCTGGGTCCAGAAGTACCCCCAAGCTGCGGACACTACTAATAAAAAACCTGACACTAATAAATCAGCAGCATTGGGAAAGGGCCACACAGAACAGATGGATGTTTAAGGCCTGCTTGTTGGCTTCTGTGAAAAACATTGTGTTTTTATTTGTTGGTTTATGTTTTGTTATGTTTATATACTATGAGTGGCCTCTGAGTGAACTTCTAACATAAATGAGTAGGCCAGAAACTTAGCTTTGCTGCTGTCTATTGGATATGAAGTAGAAGTAGCTGCCTTGGTCATGGCTACTAAGGAAGTTAGACATCAAGCTAAATTTCAAACGGGAGAAGCGACCTTGTTTGGATTGAACAATGGGGCAGCAAATGTGGTTGACAGATGTACTATAAAGAAGATTGGCTGACAGAATCTTCAGAAGATTGGCTGAAGTTCCAGAAGGCTTCAGGAATTAGCTGAAGATGGGTTTGAATGAAAACAATAACGCCTCAGGACATCTCAAGCATTGGGAAAAGCCTATTAGTCTTTAAGGTAACGTAAGACTATTGCTTTTGCTAAAGTAAGCTAATGTAGGTAACCTTCTGGAAATGTATGCTGTTGAGGCATAGCTGTTGCCGGTTTATGGATAAAGGAAGCAGTGGAAGAACAGAGCTAAGGCATAGGCTGAAATGAGACAGAGGGAGGAAGAGAGGAAGACATTGAGAAAAAATTATTCAGAGACGAGGGAAAGAGGAAATTGGCCTGAGATAATTATTCTGGGACAGGATCAAGCTTAATGGCTAAGGAGTGCAGGAAGGTATGACAAAATGTTTGTGCGCATCTTTGGCTGAATGTATACGCAGAGCTCCTGGAATCAGAAGGTTGATCTGATTGACATTCAGCGGTGCTGCTGCTGGAAGACCTTGGGGATGGGACTGGCATCCATCCCTGCTTTCTAGGTTGGATTAGATTGAAAGCAAATGAATTTAAATCAGGATGGATTAAAATCAACAGTTTTTCACAGACAAAAATCATTTTTTTAAAAAATTGAGAATTTGTATTTAAATCAGATGCTTTTTTAAAAAAAATTGATTGATCCACCCTGCATTGATTCAGGTCAATGGATCAAATCCACCCTGCTGCTTCCTCACCATGATTACAAGCTTCCCTACTTTCAAGCTAAAATGCCAAAAAGGGTTATAGGTAGGATTCAGGAAAACATAATAATGTGTATTTCTGCTGGGGGAATGTTACAAACACTTGTGCAATTCCTGTTTGAAAGTGTGCTCCATAGCCATGCCACTTCTCCTGTAGTTTCACACATCTTATTCCTTTCCAGTAGGTTGTGAGGCAGCCACTGTCTAGAGATGCCAGCCTAAAGATCAAAACTTGTCTATGAGTGTGCATATCCCCCCCAAGGAAAATAATACTTCAGGGAGGAAAAAAGAGCAGTGTCCAATGAAAATCACACATAGCCAAAGAAAATGAAAGGTTTCCTGCAGTGATAATGGAAGAAAACAACACGTGCTCATAGATAACCACTAGAGATGGGCACGACTTGAAAAAAAATTTTTTCGAGTTGTCGTTAGTCGGGCCGGTCCCGTTTCGGCTCGTTTCCGGTTTTCGCGAAAATTCGCAAAAATTAGTCGGTTCGTTTTTTTGTTTTTTCGTTGTCGTTAGTACTGGTTTTGGGGGGGAGCGGGCTCCTGGAGGCACCTCTGTGGGGTGGGTGCCTCCTCTGGCCCGCTATAAAGGGAAAGTGGGCTCCTGGAGGCACCCGGGGGTGCCTCCTATCCTCACCCACTAGGAAGGGGAAGCAGGCTCCAAGAGACCCCTCTACATGGGGGTCTCCCTTCCTCACCTGCTGCTGCTGCAAAATGCTATGCAATAGCCATATGGATATTGCATAACATAATGTGCAGACAGTGAGACCAGTGTGAGAGTGATAGCGTCATGCCTTCCCTGCACAAGGCTCCCGCACCACCATGTCTCACACAGAAGGGAATTGTACTTGCTGCGTGTAGTGCAATGCAAGCAAGTAGATCTGGCTTTAAGGTGGCTTAGTGCAATGGCTAGGGTTAGGCTAGTGACGGGTAAGGTTACGGTGGGCTAGTGGGTTGCACCTCTGGGTGCCTCTCTGACCCACTAAGAAGACAGTCTGTGACGTATGGGTACGGAGTCAAGCTTTAGGGTTAGGGCTAGGGCAGGTTTTAGGGGGCTTGCGACTGGTGGGATGGCTCCAAAAATTTGCATGGTTGTCCACTCCCACATCGCTGGCCACTCGGCCAGCCCATCATTGCGCAGGTGTAAAAAAAAAAAAATAAAAAAAAATAAATGGAGGACAGAGGAGGAGAGGAGAGACATTTTGTTGCAAGAAAAAACCCACTGCTACTGTGAAAAATCTGGCAGTTTATAAATTTTCGCGTGTTTCTGTTGTGCTTGTGTGTTTTTGGACCACGATTTCAAAAACAATATTGCGTTTGCCGCCCCATTTTGGATCCCCCGCCCGCACCGCATGGCATGGCGAAATGGCAACTCGAGTCCGGCTGCCCAGGACGGGGGGGAGGCGGGACCCCCCCCTCCAGAAACCACCCCTCCGGTAGGTGCCCTGCGCCCTTAGTCAAGCAGGCATTTTTCCGCCTGCTTTTTTGGGCCCGGGAATGGGTGGGGGGAGAGTTTTAAAAGTTTTTTCCTGTGCCGTCCGTGCCGCTTGCTTGCGCTTTAATTGCGGGCGGGCGGCGGCGAGACTGGGCTTTTTGCTGGCTGCGAGCCGGCGGCGAGTCCCACCAGAGCAGCACAGGACGGGGGATGAGGGGGGAGGCCGGGGACCTCCAGAAACAACCCCTCTGGTAGGTGCCCTGAGGCACGGCAGGCATTTTTCCGCCTGCTTTTTGGCCGGGAACCGGGTTTTTTTAACTTTTAAAAACTTTTTTTCTGTGCCGCGTGGCATCGCGCAATCGCGCGATGCAAGGAACGAGCACGACAAATCAGACCAAAATTGTTCGTTCGTCGGTTCGAGCTCGAAGTCTGGGGGAGTAATTCCCGTTACCGTTTCCGTAGAGTAACGGAACCGAGTAACGGAAACGGAAACGGGAATACCGCTAAGTCGTGCCCATCTCTAATAACCACATTTGATTTAAAATGGCATGCTGTGAACTGGAAAAGGTAGGGAATAGAGGTGGGCATGAACTAAAAAATGAATTGCAAAATTCATTCCAAAATCGCTAATTTGTCAATTTGTATACATATGAATTGATACCCCAATGAATATGAATCAACTGGTCTTTTGCAATTTTTAATTCATTGATTCGTTGGGCTATAGAATTCCCCCTGCCCAGGCACCTAGAAACACCAAAATTGTAGAGAGGTTTCCCTGACTCCCTCTACATACAATCTCTCCAAGTTTTTGGTGAAGATTAGGTTTCAGACATCTAAGTTATACACCCACAAAGAGCCCCTTCCCAAGGAAAGCCCCCCAAAGCATCTAGACATACTTAAATAATAGAAAAGCTTCCCCTGCCTCTTCTCTATATTCCTTCCAAGTTTGGTGAAGATAGGTTTTTCCAAGACAGTTGCTAAAGGACACATTCCTGGAGGGACCACAGTATAGGTGTATACCTCACGTGTCAGAAATGTAATCTTCAATAATCTTGGAGGGAAGTTAGGAGAATATTCTCTGCAATGTTGGTGTCTCTAGATGCCAGAGGGTCAATTTTTGAGAGATCTGACTTTGTGGGTGTTTAGCTCAGATATCTCCAGCCCAAACTTCACCAAACTTACAGTGCTGGTAGAATAGAGTCATGGGAATCTTCTCCTCAACTGTGGTGCCTCTAGGTGCTTGGGGTTGGGGGTTGTTTCAGGATTTTAAAGGCAAAAACAAATCAATCAATTGATTTGTCAATTCATCAGAGAAAATATAAATTTGTTATTCATGATTTGTCGAACTTTATGAATCATGAATCAAAACAAATTCATTTTTCCAAATTGTGTCCTTCTCTAGTAAGGAACCATTTATCCAAAAGGCTGGCAGAATTGACAGGATAAGTCAGACAACTTTTTTTATATATCCTGCCTTTGAAGGACTGTATCCATTTCAATTAGAAGAGGGTTCCATAGTGCAGGGACTACAATAACCCATCTTACTGTTGAACACAGAAGTAGGTTCTCCGCAACCAATCTTGGCATCTTAAAGTTCTGTGTGAGTGAAAGCCATTCTTCAGATATACCACTGTTATTTACAAGGTGAGGCAACTGGGCCTTTGCCCAGGGCACCAAACTTTAGAGGGTACCAAGATTTGCTGCCAAGGTATGTATTTTCCAGAGCAAAAGGAAGCACAAAGCAGTATGCTGCTCAGTGAGGAATCAATATGGCGGCCATGTGCTCTGACCAAAGCATTCCTCCATGGTTTTCCTGTGTAATCTAACAGTGATTTGTAGTGTTGTCCAGTACCTCTGGGTCTTGGAAGAGGATTTCATGTCCAGTTTGTTTCAGAGTGTGTTCAGCTACTACTGATTTTTCTGGTTGTTTACAACCAGCCAATGAAATCCACAAACATAAGCACAATTTCAATGAAAAGAAAAAAGTCTAAAAATCAACAAAGCCTGGCTTCCAGTACTGAAAACTACAGCCTGCAAAAGGTCAAAGTTCAATGATTCCCACTGAGCCACTAGCACCCTTCATCAGTTCACACAATAGAACAGCTAATGACACCCATCTACTACAGAGAATGATTGCTGCCACCCCTGATTGCAGTGAAACTTCTTAATCCCTCCATCACAATGCAATGACTAACACCTATTCTCCTGCATAGGACAAGTTTCCTCTTTCCCATAACTTTAAAACCACACAGTCTTACTCACTCTGTTCCTCAGAGCACAGAGATAACTCCTAGTTCCCTGAGCTCCTTGCCATCTGAAGATGTTGGCCACAGAGTCTGGGGAAACATCAGGAAGAAAAACTTACAGAACATGGCCAAAGAAGCCTGAAAAACTCACAACAGCTATCAGATCCCGTCTGTGAACACCTTTGAAAATACAGTTATAGTTTGTTCAAATAATGTTGCTCACCCCCTGTTATGGTTTTAAAGATGAGCACACACACTGTGAGTTGGGCCACGAAATATGTCAGCAAAAGGTACAAAGTATGCAGCATAAATGCAATGTGTTCGGACCAGCTTGTCAGAATAGTGGACTTGTCCTGATCCTATGTCGGAAGCAGATGCCAGCATTCTGATCAATACAACATAAGATCATTTTCCTGGCAAACAGTGGACAAATGCAAGAAGGAATCAGATTTTAAACATCAGTTTGTCTGAGAAAACAGCACAGTTGTAGAAACTTCAGAGGAGTGGTAGACCAAGTAATTTTCTGCAAGCAGAAATTTGCCATATAAGTACGGAAAGATGCCTAACTGGTAAGAAAGTGTGTTTCACTTTCAAACAGCTAATATGAGTCAGTTACCATGTACAGCACATGGGATGCGCATTCATAGGGGTTTTATTTTGATGAAAATGAATCTTATGATCATTGTCAGAGATGGTATGTTTTTTGTTCAGGAAACATGTTGAATTGGTTCCTTTCTGTAGTAGACATATGCCTACCAGAAACTTCATTGTGACTTTTGGTTTGCCTGAAACCTTCTTTCTCATGAAGACGTACTGCCAATCACACAGCAAAATTCTTTGTTCCGTTTAGGCTGGGAGGTCCTGTTCTGTTCACATGCCAGATTTCCAGTAATGCTTAGCAAATGTGAATAACAACAGATTTTGAGAGGGATGAATTCATTTTTAGTTCTATCTGTTTCATTAAGAAGCAGATCTAAAACGTGTTGATACCACTAGGCAATGGATTTGGCCAGATGTAAGCACTTTCAAGCCTTACTCATTTGATGGGATGCATTTCTCATTCTTAACTCTCTCACCGAAGTCTACCAGATTGGCTGAATCATGCCCAACGTTCCTGTCCATTGTTATGTGCCACATATGGCAACCTTAAAAGGGATTGCAATGTACGTGAGATGTTCCTGTTGCCATTCCCCTCACTAATGACTTTCTAAAGCTGAGTAAGGATTTTAACCCAGGTCTCCTAAATATTAGCCTGATATTTTCTGCCAGTTCTTTCTTGTCTATGTGGATATTATTTTGAATTATTGACATGTGAATCAGTATGGCTCAAGAGGGCATATTAGGGATGGGCACAAAACGAAAAATGAAATGCATTTTTATCATGTTGTTACATAACAAAACTAAACAAATAAAACAAAATAAGGAAGCAGCATTTCATTACAGATGAAACGAAATGGTGGTTTTCTTTCGTTGAAACAAACCGTTTCATTTTTCATTTCATCTGTAAACCGGTGCCTTACCTGCTGCTGGTGTCCCACTGCCACCGCCACCACTGCTGAGACCGCTCAGCCAGGCTGGAGAAGGAGAGAACAGGCCCAGCAGGCCAGCCTGGGCCTCTGTCTCCTCCTCTTCCTTCATCACCGCTGCTGCATCACCCTTCCTCTTCCTCCTTCATCATCCCTCCTCCTCCACTGCTGCCACCGCTGCATGCCCCAGCTGGCCTCAGAGGCTAAGCAGCCCAGCAAGCAGACTGCCCTGTGGCTTCTGAAGGCCCTGACTGGCTGGGGAAGCTCATCGGCCTGGCGGCAGATTGCCCTGTGGCCACTGAAGGCCCTGGCCAGCCGGGGAGGCTGAGTGACCCGGCGGTAGTCTGACCCACAGCCGCTGAAGGCCCTGGCCGGCTGGGAAGACTGAGCGGCCCAGCAATAGACCATCCTACAGCCACTGAGGGCCCTGGCTGGCCCGAGAGGGCAAGAGGCCTGGCGGTACACCACACTGCTACCTCCTCCACCACCACCACCACCAAAGGCCCATGCCAGTGCAAGAGCCCAGGAAGAGGGTAGGTAGGGGCTCCAGAGCAGGAGGAGGGGGTGGGCTGCCTAGGAAGGGGCTTTCCAGCCCCCCCATTTCATTTAATAAAAATTCATTTCGGACGAATTTGGGGGGGGAAATCGTATGAAACAAAATGAAAGGAAATGCAGGGGGAAGTAACAGAATGAAACAAAATGCAATTATTCCATTTCTTGCCTATCCCTAGGGCATATTCATGTTACCTGTAGCTGAGAAGGCAGGACTGGATCCAATGGACTTACATTATTGAAGCATATATTTCATCATAATATTCAGAGAAACTTTTTGAAATTAAAAGCATCCAGTACTAGATCATTTAAACCAACATGTGATTGGTAGGTTGCATGTTCCCTATTGCAGTCTTTCCCAACCTTGGATTCCCCAGGTGCTCTAGGACTCAAACTCCCAGAAGCCTTCGCCGCTGGGTCTGCATACTAGGGTTTATGGGGGTTGTAGTCCATGAACATCTGGAGACCCATGCTTGGGAACCATTGCCCTATTGGTCTGATTTTGGGTGCCCTGCCATCGTTGTACCTGCTGTTGCTGAATTTGCTACAATAGAACAAAATCGGAAAAGACATAAAATCTCTGTTTTAAGTATAGAATCATAGAATCATTGAATAGTGAAGTTGGAAGCGGCCTATCAGGCCATCAAGTCCAACCCCCCTGCTTGATGTAGGAATACACATCAAAGGATATCTGCCAAGTGGTTGTCTAAATTTCTCTTCAATGCCTTTAGTGTTGGAGCACTCACTATCTCTTGAGGTAATTGGTTCTAGAGATGGGCATGACATGGAAAAATGGTGTTTTTATTCATTCTGTTTTGGACCCACCCACATTTCATTGTTTTGTTTTTGTGATTTTAGCATGCTGATCAGGCCACACCTGGGCGCGGTCGGTGCTCCTTTTTTATTTTATTTCTATTTTTATTTTATTTTATTTTAAAATTGTATGAAACAAAAAAATAACAAAATGTTTCATTACTCTGGAGGCTTTTACTCACCCACTTCTCCCCTCTATCTGGGCTCCAGTGACTTCTGGACTTCTGGACTCTGAAGGGCTCCAGTTTTGGTGGTAGCAGTGGTGGTGGGCACCAGCCCCCCCCCTCACTACCTCGGAAGGCCTCCCCGTGGGGGCTCAGTGGTAGTAATGACAGCAGCAGGCGCCGGGAGGCCTCCCCGTGGACTCAGAAGGCCTCCCCATGGGGCTCAGTGGCAGTAGTGGTGGCAGAGGGCTCTGGGAGGCCTCTCCACAGCCTTGGAAGCCCCCACAGGGGCTCATGGGCACTGGGAGGTCTCCCCATGGGGCTCGTCAGTGACAGTGGTGGTGGTGGGCACCAAGAGGCCTCTGCACGGCCTCTGAAGGCCTTCCTGCAGGGTCTCGTTGGCAACAGAGGTGACACCGGGCGCTGGGAGGCCTCAGGTATGGACCCTTTTTACAGACACACCCAATTGGGGGGGCAAACAAAAGGAAAGGAAACAAACCAAAAATGTCCCGTTTGTTTCATTTCATTTTTCTTTAAAAATCAGTTTGTTTTTCGTTTTGTTCTGAAAGGAAACCAAAAAAAACCCAAAAAAATGAAAAAAAAAATCATTTCGTGCTCATCTCTAATTGATTCCATTGCTATGCTGATTTAGGAATAGAGATTGGCACGAAATGAACTTTTAGTTTGTTCCGTTATTTGTTATTCGGTTCATTACGTAACAAACTGAATAACAATCCCCAGAGTAATTTTAGAACAAAACGAACAGAACCAAACAAAATTGGTTCCATTCCGTTCATTTTGTTAATGGAGGCGGTCTCCTACCTGGTGCTCCTGGAGTCTTGGTCTTCCTGGCTGCAGGTAGAAAAGCCGACCAGCCTGCGCTACAGTTGTAGCACGGGCCACGTGGTCGGAAGTAAAATAAAATAAAATAAATAAAAATAAAATAAAAAAGGAGCACCAACCGGGCCCAGGGGTGGCCTGATCAGCATGCTAAAATCACAAAAACAAAACAACAGCAACAAAAGAAAAACAGTGCTGACCGGGCCCCAGGGGCTGTGCGGTCGGCGCTATAAAAATAAATTTTAAAAAACCCCGGCCTGCACTACAGCTGTAGTGGAAGGAGGCACTGCTGGAAGGAGACGGAGGAAGGCAAAGGAGGGTGAGCCAGGGAGGGAGGGAGGAAAGGGGGGGGAATCCGGCCCACGTTATAGTTGTAGCGCGGGCCAGGAACCTGGAAGGTGCTGTCAGAGCAGAGCTGCCACTGCTGGTAAGTAAGAACCCGAACCAGTTTGGGTTCGTACAATTTTTTTAAAAAAAAATCATATGAACACGAACCGAACCAAGTGTGGGTCTGAACCAGACGAACCTGAACCATGGGTTTTCTGGTTCGCACCCATCTCTAGTTAGGAAGGTTATCCTGATATTCACCTGAAAGCTGGGTTCTCTTAACTTGAGCCCATTGTTGAGCATCCTACACTCTGGGATGATTAAGAACAAATCCTGCCCCTCCTCTGTATGATGGTCCTGCAAATATTTGAAAAATGATATCATATCACCCCTCAGTCTTTTTCTCTCTAAGCTAAACAAGGACAGTTCTTTCAGTCTTTCCTCACAGGGCTTGGTTTCCAGCCACCTGATCATCCTTGTCACATTCCTCTGAACTTGTTCCAATTTGTTAGCATCTTTCTTGAAGTGTGTCATCCAGAACTTGATACAATACTCAAGTTGAGGCCTGATCGGTGCCAAATAAAGGGGGATGAGCACCTCACAGTATTTGGAAATTATACTTCTGTTAATGCAGTGTACTTTATTTTATTTATTCATGCTTAAAGAAGATTTATTTTACTTAAGAAGAAGGCATGTATTTCCCACAGTCCATGCATTTAATGGAAAATATGGTGTGGTGTGTGTATGCATGTGTTTTGGTACTACTGTACAGTAAAGGGGGTCAACACTTGATAAGTTAAGGCAGACAATCACTCCTCCAAGAAATTCATCACTCTTGACCTAGATGTGGGTGAACTAGATAGCTCACAAATATTCTTCAGTTATATGATTTTTTGTGTCAGTGTGGTACAATGGACAGAAGACATCCAAGCTCAAATCTCTAAATTTTCTGTATAATCACATAAGCGGCCAATCAACAAAGTTCCTGTGAGGAAGGAAAGAGAAATAAGAAGCATGCATGTTGACTTAAGCATCTTGGAGGTAATAAATAGAAAAATAAATAAATTCTGGATTGTTTTGAAAAAAATAATAATACTTAAGTCCCATTAGATCAATTCAGATGCATAGTGACTCTTTGCAGGGTTTTCTAGGTGTACTCAGAGATAGTTTACCAGTCCCTTCTTCTGGGGGTGGTCTGGTCACCGCCTCCCCAACCAGGTGGCCAAACAAACAATCCTTGTACTAAATGAATCTACTGGTGGCAGTAATGCCAATGAGTTGTGTAAATTCCATTTTAAGACTCTGGATGAATGTATAAATGGCACATACAGTGGTACCTTGGGTAACAAGCACAATCTGTTCTGGAAGCATGCTTGAAAACCAAAACGCTTGTACAGTAATACCTCGGCTAACGAATGCCCCTGATAACAGTTTTTTTGGATAGTGAATGGGAATTTTCGGATATTTCTCAGATAATGAATATTCCCTATGGGCTGCCTCGGAGGACGAATGTTTCATCATGTCTTGGGGTAAAAAAGGATACCCAGCATGCATTGCACCTCTCATAGTGGAGGGGTGGGAGGAGTTAGAGCATTTTTTCATGGTGTTTTGGAGCCATTCAGGACCTTTTTTCATGAGGGATTTGGACCTTTGAAACTTGAAAAGGTAGGGAGAGGAGGTTTCATTGCTTTTTCCTGTCCATTTCCATTGCTTTTTTCCATTTTAAAATGGAGTTATTAGGAATGTTGGGGTTTGTAGAGAAAAGGCATGACTTCTTTCTGTTTTCATTGCTTTCCATTTTAAAATGGGGGGTTGAGCAGAGTTGGGGTTTACAGAGAGAGGATCCTCCTGGCTTTTTTCTAGCTTTCCACTGCTTTCTATTGCAAAACGGACGGGTGGGCTGAGGTTTGCAATTGAGGACTGCAAAGCGGAAGAGTTTGCAGAGAATCTTCCTGTTGTTTTTTTCTGGCTTTCCATTGCTTTCTATTGCAAAATGGATGGGTGAGCTGAAGAGGAGTTTTCAGAGAATCATCCTGGCTTTCCCCCCTGTCTTTCTATTGCATTTTTGGCAGGAAAAGGCTGAGGTAGTCTTGCTGGTTTCATTTCTCCATGTTTGCAATCATTCCCATTATACTGCAGGCAAAAAAGGGCTGGATTTCTCTTGTTGTTATGTTTGTGTTTGCCTCCCTCCCCCCCATTGCACTTTGGGTGGGAAAAGGCTGGGGCCATCTAGCTGGTTTCTTTTGTTCATGTTTGAATTGCACTGCAGGGTGTGTGCTTGGGTGGGGGGGTTCCTGCACTGCATGCCTTTAAAGTGCACTTTATAAAGTGGGGGGGGGGCAGGTTTTTGCCTTTTTTCAGATCTCTGAAAATAATTAATCGGTTTCCCATTCATTTCAATGGGAAACCGCGTTTCGGATAACAAGTTTTTGCTGATAATGAATTGCCTGTGGCAACCAATTAAATTTGTTATCAGAGGTACCACCATATATCAAAACAAATTTTCCCATAGGAAATAATGGAAACTCAGATTATTCCTTCCACAGCGCAAAAAATATTTATATAAAATGATTACAAAACTGTAATATAATCCAAAATACAAAATAAAATACAGAATAAGTACAAAGAAAAATAAAACAAATTAACAAATTAACAAAACCTTTGTGGCAGGTACAGAGGAGGGGTGAAGCCTCTGTAGAGGGGGCTGTTTTAAAAACAGAGTAATGGGAGGAATCCCAGCTAGAACAGAGGAGGGGAGAAAGACTCCGTGGAAGAGGTTGTTTTAAAAATGGGGCAATGGTGTGTGTGTGTGTGTGTCCTGGTTGCAATGGTGGTGGCAGGGATGGGTTGGAGAGGCCCCACAGAGGTGGCCACTTTCGGGGCAAAATCTGATAGGGGGGCAACTGTTCATACCTTTACTGAGCCCATCCCACTTCTTTCAACTCTGCTGCTGTTGTTGCCTGAAACAGAAACTGAAACCGACAATCACCCACCTCCAGCAAGAGGGAGGAGAGAGAGGGAGAGACGCCATTGGCTTAAGGCATTTTCGATTATGTGACGCGCATAAGAGTGCTCGTTAATCACGGCAATAATGTTCAGAAATTTTTGCTTGTTAATCAAAATGCTCGTAAACCAAGTTACTTGTTAGCCAAGGTAACACTATATCAAAGAGAGTCATTTTTTCATTTGGGAATCTATAAATGTGATATTGAAATCCCTTTCTGAAAGTGACACATGATAAAGCCCTGTCTCTCACTTGACCCGTTTGATCTGTGCCAAGTAAAATGTGCAGGGAGTGACATGTGAGCAAGACTGGATGGTGAAACCTTTTCCTGTTGAAATCCTTGGATTTTCTCAGAGAGGCCCTAATAATTCCATTCCAACAAATGGGGGTCTGTGAAGTCTATAGAGATGTAGGCGGTCCTACTTGAAGAATAACTGGTTGCCTTTTTTTAGAGGTCTCCTTTTGAATAATCATGTTATGGTTTCTGCAGAAAACATCAGTGTGAAAACGATGCACAAGTGCAATTGTACTTCAAACATGAGTTTCTTGCCGTGTATACCTTTAATTGTGAAACTTTCTTTTTCTCTTCCTCACCTGAGAGATCCTGGAAAGGTCAGCTGCCTCAAGAGCTATAGGATGTCCCAATAGTCAGCCAATAGATAGAAAAATACTCACAAGAAAGGCCTGGGGTAAGAAGATTTTTGCATGCCCGGGAGGCTGCACTGTTGCTTGTTACCCTCTCTCCTAGTGGTTCACTTTTTCTCTTTTATGATGTTGACAGAATTTAATCACTCTGAGTTGCAGTAGCTAAAACTGCAGCTTTCAGCTCTAAACGAGGCAAGATTACATACCGGATAACCCCAAAGCTAAATAGGTCTTAATGTTGGAAGTATTAATGTATGTGCACTCCACCCTTTTTCCATAATAACGGAAATATTTTAGTCTCTTTTCTCAGCCAGATGTTAGGTGTGAAGACACATTTACTGCCTTGTCTCTTTTTGCATTATGACTAGACAAAAGACAAAGCTATTCGTTAGTATTTATTTATTATAGTGCAGTTCTTTGCTCATCTGTCTGTCTGTCTGTCTGTCTGTCTGTCTGTCTGTCTCTCTCTCTCCTCTCACTTCCTGAACCCAAACTGAAACACGCCAAAGAATCCTATTGTTTGTGATTTTTTTCTCAGCAATCATGTCAAGAGTGGTGGTGTGAGATCATCCTGAGGTGACCTTGGAATGTTGGCATTACAGTAAAAGAATTAAATCACTTACAGTAAGAATAGAATGCTTGTTCCGGTCCCTGTGTTTTGCTGTGAGCTCTGGCTTCTCCTACTTCCCTCCTTCTGAATTAGGCTTACTGCAACATTTCTGAAAGTAAACCATCCTCAGGTGTTTCAAAGTATTTGTTTGTTTTGTGGCCAAAATCGACACACAGTTGCATAGCTTCACCCTGATGAAGAAGGAAGAGGGCAATTAAACCTTAAGGGCTGTGGTTTCTTTGAATATCTGTCTGCTTGCCTGACTCCTGCCTGCCTGCCTGCCTGCCTGCCTGGGGTGACAGATCTTGCACTCACTGTCTCGGCTGTAGTACCTGGATTTACAATGGTACCCAGTCTCAAGAGGGTCCATTTTCCCACCTCACACCCCGCACTGCAACCACTCCAGAGAAGGAGATGAGCCACCGCTGCTAAGGCAGAGGATCCCAGGGAAATAAGGAAGCTGTTGGCCAAGCTGAGAGTCATTTCCTCAGGGAGTTTCTTCTTCTTCTTCTTCTTCTTCTTCTTCTTCTTCTTCTTCTTCTTCTTCTTCTTCTTCTTCTTCTTCTTCTTCTTCTTCTTCTTCATCATCATCATCATCATCAACATCATCATCAACAACATCATCAACATCATCAACATCATTATCATCTTTGAATTGCTAAGCTGGAAGGGACCCTATGGATCATCAAGTCCAGCTCTATCTCAAAAGAGTCATAGTGGGGAACGGAACTCCCCACTTCTGGCCCAGCAGCCTGAGACCTAAGAGTCACTAAGCTCTCCAGCGGTCATAGAAGGCCTACAATGAATCTGTACATAACATGTGATTTGTGAAAATCTTGCCAATGTTTCATTTATGTATATATTTTTAAAAGAAAAAAATAAGGATGATCCATTGCCTGGGTAATATCTATATATATTAGGCCAGTTCAGGCTCACAAAATGGTGATTCAGGTTCTCAAAAATTCTTCATCAGGCAAGATCAGAACTTAAAAAAAAACACTTTGGAAAGTAATCAGTTCCACTTGTAGTTCCAGGCCATACCAAGTAGGGAGTTATGATTCTATTTATAGTTTTAAAAACTAATCTTGTACTTCTCCATTTTTCATATACAGACAGACAGACAGACAGACAGACAGACAGATAGATAGCAGCATTAAAGCATTAAGACTGAAGTGAAGTATTTTTGATCTTAGATTGCCATTGCTGTGAACTTAGTTATACCCTGGTTGTCAGATAAAGAAGTCCATTAAAAGTTTGTAGGTATCTGTAACTAGCTTCTTCTGAACTCTGGGTATGGTGCTGAGACCAGGAGATAGATAGTGGTGGTAAATATTACACAGCAATGTGTTCTAGAGAACCTAATACCACACACAGTTTAATGTTGGCACAAGGGCACAAGCAACTGTACAGAGCAAAATTTCATTTCTCATCCTTCATTTGATATGTACATAAACTTCCCTTTGGCTTCTCCTTTCTGTGGTGGGAACCAGAGCTTGGGTTCCATTCAGTTATTCCATTATTTAGCATATGTTGCTAAGAGTTGCTTGGCAACTGTGCCTGGCAAGGATTTCATTTTGGAATGATCCTACCTGATCTGATTTGCAGTGCACCTCCCGGACTGATGTGCAGATTGGAACACAGCTGTCCTCCACATTTCGCATCTCTCTGGCTTTTGCAATGCAGTTTTCATAGAAAGAGGAAGCAGCTAAACCCAGCATGCATACAAAATGCATATTTTGGTATAAACTGTGTTTTACAGAAGAGGCGCATGAGAGAATACACTTGTAGAAATTCATATTTTGTGAGCAAATAATCTGAATATATTCTTCATCTGTAACTTTTTCAGATTCTTCCCGCACATACAGACACAGACACACACAGACACACAGACACACACAGACACACACACACACACACACACACACACACACACACACACACACACACACACACACACACACACACACACACACACAATCATAGATCAATGCAGAAATATACGTATACATGAATGTGTTTGGAAATGGCACAGACCAAAATGGACTGCTTCATTTCTCTATTTCTGTACAAACCTGAGTGAATTCAGCAGTTTGATATTCCAATGAACTGCTTGTCCTCATTGTATAGTACAGACATTTTAAAGCATACAAAGGCGACTCTGGGCAATAATTCCTCCTTGGTAAGCACTGGGACAAGTCTGTAAGCATTTAGTACTATCAGTAAAATGTTGTTTGCCCTTTAGAAGCAATAATATTTATATTCTATTTGCATAACAGGCTTGACCTATATCCCAAATACCTCAAGTCTGGCTCACCACACTGTGCAAAAGGTAATTAAAAAAAACACTTGATGCCTTTGACGATGTTCCAGGTAGAAATAATCTACACATTGTACAGGAAGGTGGTCTCTAATCTGAAGAACTGTTTAAATGGATAACGTGTTAAAAGTAAAACTGGACAGTAGGCTTAGCATGTTTGTAGAAGAGTTGCTCCCTCAAGTGGTGAAACATGGCTGTTTGTCATGCCACATGCTTTTCTTCACCTAGATAGTTTGCTTTTTGTGTTTTTGTTTTGTTGTGATCAGTCACTTAAGGACAAACAAAGGCCATGTTTGTAAGTCTGTGTTTTTTAAAAAAAAACATGTGACTTAAATCCCATTCTGAGAAGGAAATGGTTTAGGGAAAATGTTTTAATTGGAGCAGTACAAATTCTCTGGAGCAGCTCCTCACCTGAGGAGTTAAGCATCACCCCTTGCTTAATCCATGAGTTGCCACTACACAAATACCTTTCATCTATTTCACATCAAAAACTTGGTTGGCCCCCTTTTTCTTTTTTTTCTTTTTCTTTTCTTGAGAGCTTGAGAGGTGCAAACTGAAAGCATCTGAGGAGACAATTTGAATTTTCCTGCCACCTCTTATACTTTCAATGTAAGTTTGCTTTATTTTATGATTCATCCTCAAGACTTAAGCATGGGGTTCCTTTGAATATTGATTTCTCAAATACCTCAATTCTGCCTCTCTAACAAGTCAGGCCTCCTTGTAAAGTAAGGGTGGTCAACTTTTGGCCCTCCATATGTTTTGGACCAAAACTCACACAGTCCTATATCAATGGCAATATAGGCTCAAAATTCTGGAAATTGCAGTCCAAAACATCTGAAGGGTCGAAGGCTCCCCAGCCCTGCTGTAAGTTTTTCAGGTCATGTAGGCTTGCTCTGAGCAACAGACTGAGGCACAGTGTGGAACATGCAGTAATCATTTTCAGATTGTAATTCCCAGAATCTCCTTCCTATTGTGGTCACTGAAGTTCTGGAAGGTATCATCCAGAGACCTGAGTTTCTCAAGTTACAGGTGTTCTGCTCTTCTTTTTGTAGATGCAACAAAAGGAGGACATAACAGGAGATTAACAACAACAAAAACAACAGCAGCAATATTCATGGTTGCTGTTTTTGTTGTTGATGATGATGCTAGCAACAACAATAAAATAGGTCACATCATTATGTCAGCTATGATAATAATATATATTACATACAACACATTAACTCATTTGAGTCTTACTGATAGGGATCCTGTCAACTGGACATATTTCCCTGAAAGTTCACCTAGCACTAAAGGAGTTGTCTCCTCTTTTTCCAACCCTAGCAAAACCTCATGATCGACAGACAAAACGCATTGTGCAAGGGCAGAATTTGACCCCACTTTGGGTTATCTGAATCTGAGCCATCAGTTTCTGAGCTTGACTTTTAAAAGTCTGGGGGTGGGCGGATCTCTACATCCATTATTGCAAGGTCAACAGATCTTAAACTGGGATAGGCAGCATATTTTTGTACTAGATGGTATTGCTGTTACGGTATGTCCGCTTTCTCCACCTGGGTATTGCTTTGTGCTAATATTTGACAGCTTTTTTATATAAAGCATCTGCCAACACATAATAACATTGTTCCAAAAAAAAACTTCAGAAGACCACTGAGAAGTTCAGTGTGCTGTTGTTAATTTCCATGTATCTTGTCCACTTTTGACCTCTTTGAATTAAGCATGCAGATGATATGTAGATCTTGGGTGTTTTGTGTAACAGGACAGTCCAGGATCTCTCAAGGGTCAGAAATCACCTTGGATTCAGTAGATCCAAAGCCATTCTTGGTCTGCCTCAATAATGCCCTGCTTCAGGGCCCCACTGTCTGACAAAGTAGTAATATTCCTACCCACTACCACCACCAATTTTGAGTGTATGTATTGGAAGTTACTGAAGTGGGCGGGGTGTCCCCAAATAGGTAGGCTGTAGTTCCCTTCTCCTAACTCCTTCTCTCAAGTGAATAGTGCAGTGATTCCCAACCTGGGGGTCGGGACCGCTTTGGGGGTTGAACGACCATTTCACAGGGGTCATCATGAGCCAGTGAAGAAAAAGGCACAAGCGGCTTGGGTCTGGAGGGGGAGGGGGAGGAAGGGGGTATGAGTTACATCTTGATAGGTTGGAGGGGATGTCAGTCAATGGCACCGGATGCTGCGATTGGCTGAGGGGGCCTGTAGAGGGATGTTCTCCACGGCACCTGCAGCAGTGGCCTGCCAAAGGGGGGGGCTTGTGGCCTCTTCCAAGCAGGGCAAGGTGTTACCACAACATGAAGAACTGTATTAAAGGGTGACGGCAATAGGAAGGTTGAGAACGACTGGGATAGTAGGAGGGTAGACTGGATGTGTTTTCTATTTTAATGCTTGGGTCTTCCTTCCATATGAAAAAACAAACAAACCCCACAGATGCTTACGAATGTAATTTCATTAAATAGACAGAACACAGGAAAATGCTCCAAATGATTTAGATAGGCCGCAGGCTACTGCTCTGGCTGTATCATTATAGAAATAATTATAGAGGTCAGTCAAACTTTATACAAATGCTTACCTGTTAAAGGAAGAAATAGGCTTACCAGAGCAGACAAGTTTTGCTTGATTTTTAAGTAGTTTCCTATACAACCGTAGGTCTAGAGTCTTCCTCACATGAATGTTGTTTACTTCGACATAGCTGTAAGTTTTACTTTGCAGTAAATTTAGTGCTGCATGAAATGATGAGAGCAATATGATGCTCCCATATCTTCTGAATTCTTCTATATAGAATTAATTGACTAACATCACTGTCCTGCACTGTAGTGTCTAGATGGTGTAGTAGATAGAGTAGTGGACCCTGACCAAAAAGGTCCTGGGTTCAAACCCTCACTTGGCCATGGAAACTCACTGGAGGAAGTCACCCTTATATATTTCACAAATCTTGAAAACTTTATTGGGGTTATTGTACATCAGATGCAGCTTGAAGCTGACACACAACAACAGTATCCTGTAATAATTTGTTCAGAGTAACACTGTTCAAATGTAAGCCCCGTTGAATTCACTCCCATTTACTCCGAAGTGAATGAGAGACTGTAGCTTATTCTATGTTAATTTTAAAGCTTAACATTTTTAATTTGACCCCAAACTCAAGAATTGTAAGTTGCTAGTTCAAGATGCGTCTCACATATACACATCTGGAAATGGGACTAAATCTGTGCCTATGGCATACATTCCATGTGGTGGAAATGCCAATAGTATGTATATCCTACTAAGGCCCAAACTGTATGATATAGTCAGCACATCACTAGATGTTCATAGCACAATCTCTCACCAGGAATAAATGCTTGCTTTCCCATGACCAATAACAAAACAAAAACAATGGAGAGAAGGATTTGCAAGCAGTGGTGCGATGGCAACTAAAGAAATGTATGCACTCATCTTGACAGCATAGCCGCCATGTATGGAGTAATCACACCAAACTTCTAAACCACATGAAACTGATGAACTGTATATTCGCAAAGGAGACTGTTGTGGATTGACTGTAAAAGGGTAAAGTTCTCACACAGGTCCACCTCATTACATTCAGCCTCAATCCACCTCCTGATTGGTTGTTTATACTTCATCTACATTAACTCTGGATCCACTTCCTGATTGGTTGGTTGGTTGTGTTTCATCTGGATCCACCTCCTGATTTGTTGGTTGGTTGTACTCCATCTACATTCACTCTGGATCCACCACCGGATTGGTTGTCACCTGCAGGGCTGGCTATATAAGCAGCACAGCCAGGCTGGTGTATGTCTCTGTGTGTTCCTACTTCATCATCTGTGTCAACTCCATCCTTCACTCCCACAATGCAGCAGCGAGGCCACTCAAACAAAGCATCATAGTGCTGCCAAAGGTATTCTTCCACCTTCTTCTTCTCACTTCCAC
Organism: Phrynocephalus guinanensis; assembly: GCA_037367245.1. Classification (NCBI taxonomy): domain Eukaryota; kingdom Metazoa; phylum Chordata; class Lepidosauria; order Squamata; family Agamidae; genus Phrynocephalus; species Phrynocephalus guinanensis. The sequence goes on from CM074733.1 coordinate 129,480,653, forward strand.
AGCCCTCTGTTCAAAGAGCTGATGACGTGTCTTTAACTGCACGAAGATTTCAACCTTCCCTGTTGAGCAGTTATGGGGAAGGAGACGTTTTGTTTTTGTTTGTTGGTTTTTTTTTGTTTTTTCCTAAAGAAAGTAAGAGCAAGAACCTAAATGTACAGCAAGGCCTGGTTACTTTCTTAGTCATGAGAGAGAGAGAGAGAGAGAGAGAGAGAGAGAGAGAGAGAGAGAGAGAGAGAGAGAGAGAGAGAGAGAGAGAGAGAGAGAGAGAGAGAGATTAGATTCCACTGTGCATGAGCAAGTAAGATGTCTAGGAAGATTAGGAGGGATTTCTGAATGTAAACATCAGCTTCATCCCCCTTTCTTGGATCTACAGATCTGGGAAACACTATGTTCCTAAAAGAGTAGTTTATGGGCTTTATGAGTCAAGAGAAAGTAGAAGCTAACCCAGCAAATCAACTCAGACAGACCTGCAATAGTCTAACCACAAAGCCATCAGGACATCTCGTGGGTTAAAGGAGCAACCAGATGCTGTGGGAAGGATCAGTCTTTGAATGATTTTAAACCAGACGTGAATAAGTACTTCAAAAATATTTAGAAATGTGGGGTGGGAATGGATTTTAGTAGTCTCCGTCATCCACCCTTTATCATGCCACAGAAATGTACTGACGCCATCTTGTCCTTGACTCCCAGTGAACACTTCCTGCAAGGTTGTTTTTCTCTTTTGGGGGGAGAGATGCACAGTCTGGCATTTACCCCCAAAGTGTTGATTAAAAGTAATAACGAAGATGATTGCTTGTTTGATTGCTGTACGCATAGCTTTATTGCATACACTGATAAAGTTGGCTTCTAAAAATAATGTAGGTGAGGCTACATATTTTATTGGGGGGGTTGCTATTGGAGAGGGGTAGAAAAGACTGGTCAAGAAACACAGGTAAAAATACCAGATATAGTTCAATATAAAACAGGAGTGTGGAAATTGCCCCCCTCTCTTTTTTTTTAATCTACAGCACCCAGAATCCCCTGGCCAGGCATACTCCCCCTGCCCAAAACAAGAAATGTTTCAAAGCTCGGTGTGAGTAAAGATGGGGTAGTCCACCACTTCTGTTGTAAAAACGTGAGATGCAAATTAGAGATGGCAAGGCAAAGGGACATAACTTCAGGTAAAATTTACTTGAGATCTTCCACCTTCCAGCTGATCAACTGGAAGAAAGGTAATGCAGGATGGCACAACACAACAGTGTTTCTGTGATGGGGCTTCAGCACAATTCAGTACAATTTAATTCATTCTACGAGTCAATTCACCTTACGAAACATTCTGCTTACGAGGCATAGTTTCCCATAGGAATCTATTGAAAACCAATTAATTTGTTCTGGAGGGAACAGATTAATGAGTTTTCAATGCATTCCTATGGGAAGGCTATCTTTTGTTGTTGTTCAGTCATTCAGCTGTGTCCGACTCTTCGTGACCCCATGGACCAGAGCTCACCAGGCCTTATCTTCCACTGCCTCCCGGAGTTTGGTCAAATCCATATTGGTTGCATTGATGACACCGTCCAACCATCTCATTCTCTGCCGTCCTCTTTTCATTTTGCCTTCATTCTTTCCCAACATCAGGGACTTTTCCAAGGACTCCTCTCTCCTCATGAGGTGGCCAAAGTACTGGAGTCTCAGCTTCAAAATCTGTCCTTCCAGTGAACATTCGTGGTTGATTTCTTTCAGGATGGATAGGTTTGATCTTCTTGCAATCCAGGGGACTCTCAAGACTTTCCTCCAGCACCACAGCTCAAAAGCATCAATTCTGCTGTGATCAGCCTTCTTTATAGTCCATCTCTCAGTTTCATACATCACTACTGGAAAAACCATAGCTTTGACTATCCTGACCTTAGTTGGCAAAGTGATGTATCTGCTCTTTAGGATGCTGTCTAAACCCCCCTTAATCAACGGACAGAGGAAGGCTGTTCCCGGCTGCAGCCAACAGACAGCTGATTTTGACAGCTTAGAGCTGTAAAAAGAGGTGTCTGTCTGAGCTGCATGGAGGAGCCTTCCACTGCGGGTGATTGAGGGGTAGCTACTAGCCACCTCCTCTTCACCTGTGTCTCTGTGCCAAAACTCAGGTGAAGAGGAGGAGGAGGAGGAGGCAGCTTCTATCCTGCCTTTCCTTCCCTATAGCATCCAATCCATGCATGCTGCAGGGAAGGGAATGCAGGATAGAAATCTCCACCACCTCCTCTTCTCTGCCACTGCCACTTACCTCCAGCTTGGGTAACAATCGATGGGTCCCTGCTTTGCCCAACAAAGTGTTGGGTAGAGAAGGCACTGATGGATCTTTGCCCAGCTGGGGTGCCTTGCAAGGCAAGCAGCAGTGGCGATCTGCCACCACCACTTGCCTTGCAAGCCTCCTGGCCAAGAGAAAATCCATTTTAAAATGTTCCACCATGAATGCTTGGGCCGCAGCAGGAGGACTCATGGTGGGATGGATCTTTGCCCAGCCCATGCTGCTTAGAAGACAAGCGGTGGTGACAGATCTCCACTGCTGCTTGCTTTCCAAGCAGTACGGGCTGGGCAAAGATCCAGTTTTGCCCACCAATTTGGTGGACAAAGCAGGGACCCTGTGATCCTCACCTAGCAAACACCCCAGGCTTGGTAAGGATCTATGGTGCCTCATAAGATGAATGGAAACTGGAAGGAAAACTTCATCTTATGAGTTTTTCCTATCCTCAGAAATTACATTAGTCTTACAAGTTTTTCATCTTAAGGGGCATTCTCTCTCTCTCTCTCTCTCTCTCTCTCTCTCTCTCTCTCTCTCTCTCTCTGCAGCATGTGAGAAGGCAGAATGAAAATTAAACATGTATGATACAGAAGAGGGAAATGTGCACACGTAACAATGCATATCTGCGTGTACAGCATACCTAACAGGTCCAAATTCTATACTAATGTGCACCATCAGGGGCGTATCTAGGGGGCAGAAGGGTACATCTGCCCCGGGTGAAGCAATCTGGGGGCACCTGGAGGGGGAGGAGGTGGTGGAGGAGGAATCCCTGCGCCCTCCCACCAGCAGTCCTCAGGCTTGGCGATGGGACCCACTCCGTTGTAGCCTCCTCCTCCGCCGTCCCACTCCAGGCGAGTGGCGAAGCAAGCAGGCAGGCGTGCGAGCGCAGTGGCTGCAGCACCCTCCTCCTCCTCCTCCTCCCACTCTTCCTCACCTTGCTCTGGGCCACTGCAGGAGAGGCAAGGTGCGTGCACTACCATGTGTGCGCGCACACACACACAAACGCCCACCCACGTGCCTGTCTGGCCCACATCCGCAGGATTGCCCCCGTTTGCTAGATGAATACGATGGGGTTGGGGAGCGCTGGACGGGCACAAAACCAACTTTGTCCCTAGGCGCCCCCAAAATCTTGCTACACCACTGTGCACCATTAGGAAATGAAAGATAAACCTGCCTGCTGAATAAGAGAAGAAAATGAACACGTATGCTTTCCCCCTAGCTCAGCGATTAACCGCTTCTTCTGTCTAGAAGGGAAGGAACATACCTTCCCCGGATGATCTGCTACTGGGAAATGCTTCATACCTTGAGCATTCATGATTCTGCTGCCACCCTTCCTCAGTGGCCAGATTGCTGACTGGGACTAGCAAATACAGCCATATATCCCCAACGCTCAGCCCCCTGCACTGGCTTCCAGTTCAGTTCCACATTGACTTCAAGGTTTTAACTATTATATACAAAGCCCTAAAAGGCTGAGGACCTTGCTACCTGTCAAAGCGCTTTTTCCTAACAAAAGCTGCCCATAATACCTTATCTTCCCAGGCTAGGTGTTTGAGGCAATTAACACCATGAGAGGCCCCAAAGCAAAAATACTAGAAATAGGGCCTTTTCCGCCATTGCCCCTCACCTGTGGAATAATCTTCCACTAGACATCTGCCTGGCCCCTTCCTTTGCTGTTTTTTTAAAAAAATAACTACTGAAAACCTCTCTCATTAAGCAGGTAAAGGTAAAAGGTAAAGGTTCCCCCTCCACATGCCTGCTAGTAGTGTCCGACTCTAGGGGCGGTGCTCATGTCCATTCTCAAGCCAAAGAGCCACTGTAGTGCAAGTCCATGGTGATGTGGCCAGCATGGCTGAATGCATTTCTGTGCACAGAACACTGTTTACCTTCTAGCTTTTTACCTATTTATCTACTTGCATTTATAAGCTTTTGAACTGCTAGTTTGGCAGGAGCTGGGGTTAACAGTGGGAGCTCGCTCCGCTGCATGGTACCTGGGATTCGAACCTCCCAGCTGCCGACTATGTTACAATGCTACTATGCTTTACCAAAAATGTTCAAGATATCATTCATCTATCCTAATAGAAAATGTTCTCTAAGGAGTGTTTGGTACTGATATCACAGCGTGTTTCCTTGCAAGACATCAAGACATTCCTTTAAGAATTACCATTGCAAGCTGACTGATAATTCTGACACACAGTGTCAGAATAATCCCCCTGGTACAATCCAGTACAATAATCCTTTCCCCAGAAGTCACTCTTGGTACTCAGCGGTAGAGCAAAGTGAGTTTTCAACAGTCATCTGTAGGATCCAGAAGGGCCTTTTTGTTCCACAAATGGTACCCGTTCCTTTTTTCTACCATCCAGATGACATCATCTCTTATACCGGTATGAGCAGGAACTAACTGGGTTTGGATAGTGATTTCCTGTACTTTTTTGTTCTTTCCTCAAATTGTTGCTGGTTTGTTCCATTTTATGGTCTTCATGTTATTAATATTCTCCCTTTTCTCCCTTTTCTCCTTTTAGGAAAAAAACTGAGCACCTGTATCTTGTACCAGAAGGGAGTGATTTTCCATGATGGTGCTTCCGGACCTGAAAAAGAAAGTTATGAAAAAAGGGAAACATGCAACGTATCAGACAGAGGTGGTGCTGCAAAGAGAGGTGTCAGAGGTGGTATGGTGCATAGATTCTCTGTTCTTCCACATGTGATGGGTGGTGCCAGAGAAAGGATGCAGGGATACCAAGAACACAGGTGGGAAAAACACAGATAGGAAAAAAGGAAATGGAAAAGTGAGGTGCTATGGATTTCCCGCACTAAATATCCTCATCAGACTGCATATCCTAATAATCACCAGTACTATATCAAGGAAACAGAAAATACCAGTACAATACTGTAATTAGAACAAGAAACATGCATCTGGAAGAACCCTGAGTGGGTTTGTTTTAGAGAACGTTGTACTTAAGAAGATTACAATGTTCCCTATGGGGTTATGATAAAGGAATGTCCTTTGCATTCAGTTTGGCCTTGACTTTAAGCAACTCTTGATCCATTCCTTGGATGGCTTCCTATAGGAAGGGAAATAAGGTCAGTTCACTGTTGCTTTTGCAGCCTTCTCCTTTTGCATGCATGAACCCCATGATCCAGTGGGCCCTCCAGGGAATAATGACTTTAATCCCGATTTTTAAAAAACCAAATGATTCACTGTAACCGAGGTCTTTAAATCCAGACTGATACTGTGTTCTCCCAAGTTCAGAGTCAGTTAATACTTGCCATGTGAAATAGGGAGAGAGAGACAGAGAAAGCGACCTTCCAAAGGCGCAAGGCATGTTCTCAGGACTTACTGCTACCAAATCCTAAAAACATATGAACATTTTTTGCAAGACTCATGATGCAATACCTGCATCAGGCTCCAAAAGGCACATGAATGGAAAGTCTGTGCTTAGTCATGGGAAACAGCTGCAGCTTCCTCATGCCCGTTGTACATTTGGTGGAAAAAAATCAGTTCTGTTGTCTTTTTTTTTTTAAATCCAAGACCTAAAGTCAGTTGTTCCCTTCATAATATTCCAGAAAAAAAATAACAAGGGGTTTGGTTTTCTAAATCCAAACACAGAGTAATCTGGAACAAAACAAGGCTTGCATGAGGATATGGGAGGAACGAACTACATTTCGCCTTAAATGACTTGAAATACCACCAGAGTACTTTTAAAGCCCCAAAACAAATATGTGTAAACAAGTCTGGGGGCCAGGTTGGGACCATAGCACACAGGGAGATGAGGTTTAACTCTTTCCTAGAGAGATTTGTAAGAAGGGGAAAGCATTTAGTACCAGAACAAAAAATAATGTGTATAAAATTTTTAAAAAGCACAATATTAGCTATTGTTGGGGGTTTGGAAAGAGACTGTAGTAGGGAGCAAAGGAAAGCAAAGAATATTGATTGCTGTATATACTACCCCATAGTTCTTAAAGCACTTTCTGGGTGCTTTGCAATTTTATTATGCAGCCTACACATTTGCTTGCTGGGTATTCAATTGACCAAGCTTGGAAGGATGGAAGATGAAACTTCCTCATCATGTTTGAACGGTCCTGATCTAAATGGAGTAAGCTTTTAATCTTAAAAACAACAGCAGCAGCAGCAACAACAACAACAACAACCTGGACACTGCTTCAAGTGAAACTATAGAGTTATGTGAAGTTTCCCTTCTGTTGCTTGCTGCTTTAAGCACAACTGCCCCTCCAGAGAGCCCAATTGCTTTTTAAATTACAAAGCGGCAATGGCTGTTGAAGTAAAACCTTTGCTTTTGCCTGCAGGTTTAGGGGTGGCTACGCTGACAAATAATGCAGGAAACACTATGGGACTGCAACAGTCATATTTGTATTATTTTCCATTGAGTACATGACATAAACGTCAATGAAAATCAGCCCAAATTTTCCCTTCGCCACTGGGGCTTCTAGTTTCTTTTTGCTTTTGCTTTTGCATTAGTTCAGGCGGTGTCATCTCTTGAGCCCACATGGAGTTTGTAGCCATTCTGTCTAAAGCCGTTTCCAGCTGGCTTCAGCAGCAGTGAGAGAGAAAGGGCAGCTGAGAAACTGGCTGCCATTTAAACACATTCCTCCCCACAACTGTTGCCTGCCTCTGTTTGTTTCCTTCTTTTCTTCCTGCTCTGTCCTCTCTCTCTCGCCCATTCTCCTTTCAAAGGCTTGCTGCCCTAGCATTAGAGCAGGTAGGTGATCAAGGAGGAAGAACAAAGAGCAAGGAATCAGAAGACAAAGGGCCTTTTCACACGACCCCTAAAATCCGCGGCAAATGGCTCCCAGATCCAGAGCTTAAAATTGTTTCCCCACCAGCTCCGGAGTTTAAAAAAAATTAAGTGCGACCACACCCACCTAAGCGCGTCCCAGCGCACTTTTCAAGTACCTGGTCTCTGGAGCTGAAAACTTTCTGATGCGGATGTAAAGTAGTGAGTGCCGGGCTCCCCTCGCCTTGTGTTTGTTTTTTTGTCCCCGCTGCCCCTTTAAGAGACAGGAATCATGATGACGACGGGGCTCGGGGGCGGCTTCGACCGGCAGACGGAGGCGAGCCTGCGTTTTTTCTCCCTTTTTTTTCTCCCTCCCCTCACGCAGACAGGAGCAAGGAAGTGCGGAGGGGTGGGAACACAGTAAGAGCGACGAACCCCCAAGATCTCTGGTCCGAATTTAAGTGGCCAGCGGATCTTAGGGGTCATGTGAAAAGGCTCAAAGAGAGAGAGGCTTTCTGCCAGCTTGTTAAGGCAACGGTGCTCTAAGCATGCCTTCTGCAAAATCTGGACAGCCACAGAAGAACTGCTTCAATGAGGCTGATTTCATCTGCTCTCTCTTGACCCCTGTGTGGTTGGCTGAGATGAATTAACCTAGGGAAACCCAACTTCCCAAATGTGACATAACAGCAGATCCATTTGCATTTTCCTCTCCTTGTAGTTGCATCCTTATTCGTGTCTACATATGAGGGGGGGAAATACCATGTGAAATGCTCCTGTTCAGGACTGACTCCATCCATGCTCTTTTCCGGAATAGAGTATGACCCCCTTCTCCACTGAGCCATTAACCGCTGATTCACTTATCCATGGATTGAGGGGGAAAATATTTTAAAAATAATTCAATAGCCACAAGGCAGGCTACTGTTGCTAACCGTAACCATAAAGCAGGCTGCTATCACAAACATTAGCTGCCAAGCAGGTGGCAAAGAGGGTGGTTGGCTGCTGGCGGAGGCAAGGAGGGAAGAAAACAAAAGAAAGCTTACTGATGACAAGCCCTCCTCGCCGCTGCCACCCCCACAGGCCGGCCGCCAAGCCTGGTGGCAAAGAGGGCGGCGGTGAAGAGGGTGGTTGGGCAGTGGCGGCAAGGAGGGCTCAGCATTGGTAAGGGCCTTTTCACACGACCCCTAAACTCCGCGGCAAATGGCTCCCAGCTCCAGAGCTTAAAATTATTTCCCCACCAGCTCCGGAGTTTACAGATAATTAAGTGCGACCACACCCACCTAAGCGCGTCCCAGCGCACTTTTCATGTACCTGCTCTCGGAGGGTGAAAATTCCTGATGCGGATATAACAGTAGTTGTTCTTTTTTTGCCCCCCGCCCCTTTAAGAGATCTGAATGCAGTGCCGGGAGCAAAGCGAGATGGCAGAACAGAGGTGAGTGGCATTCTTTTCTTCCTTTTTTTCCTCCCTCCCCTCACGCAGCCAGCAGCCAGGAGTGCGGAGGGGGTGGGAACACAGGAACGGCGACAAACCCCTAAGATCTCTGGTCCAAATTTAAGTGGCCAGCGGATCTTAGGGGTGTGAAAAGGCCCTAAGTTTTCTTTTTTCTCCCCTCCTTGCCGCTATGTGTAGCCTGCACACTGTAATTAAAAAATTGTAAACCGTCCAGAGACTACTTGTAGTGGTATGGGGCGGTATATAAGCAGAACACTTTGCTTTTGCTTTTTGCTGCTGCCACCCCTGCAGGCCGGCCACCGAGCCCAGTAGTGAAGAGTGCAGCTGGCCAGCGGCAATGAAGAGGGAAGAAAACAAAAGAAAGCTTACCAATGCTGAGCCCTCCTCATTGCTGCTGCCACACTACCAAGCATTTGGAGGGTATTGGGGCAAAAACTTTCACCCTGGCACCCCACTACCCCTGCCCCCACCATTATCCTTGGGTAAGAGTTTTTGCTCTTATCTGCAGATTTCGCTATCCATAGGGGTCCCACAGCAGTACTGTACTCCATTCTCTTCTTCCCAGTGGCCATGTCCCCTTAAACCAGGCATGTCCAAACTTCTGATGTTTTGGACCACAGCTCCCAGAATTCTAAGCTTAGATTGCCAATGGCAAAGTACTGTGGGAGTTGCGGTCCAAAACATCTGGAGGGCCTGAGTTTGGACATGCCTGACTTAAACAGTTATTCAGAATTCCGTGGCCACTGTGCATGTCCTGTCTGAACGGGGAACTGTTTTAGGCATTCTTTCTTCCCTTGATTTTGTTTACACATTACCTGAACTTGCTGATAATCGTGTGTGGTAGCATTTTGCCTTTGTAAGGATTCACATTTGGGAATTCTCTGTTAATATAAAAGAACAGTCTTATGGCTACCCCCACGTGTCATTTCATCCTATTAGAAAAGAGATGGAAATTGTCCATGTCCAAAATTACAGTGGTCACAGAGGGTAGCAGATTTTTTTCTTCAATACCACTATTCCTACAATAATCTTCTGCTTTTTTTTAGTGTCTTGAGGTAACTTAGCTTGACACTGTTACATGCATTTATAACCATCTTTTGTTTATGGGGTGGTGGTAGGAGAATTAATTCTTTTAGTAGATGAGGAAGAAATATCCTTTTTCATTGTTTCCTATGTCTGTCTATGTAGTGCCTCTAGAATCATCCCTCCACATTGCAGGGAAACATTTCATGTTGTAATTATAGATAGGGACAAATAAAAAAGGCGATTCATCGTGGTTCATGATTCGTTGGGGCTGATGAATCAATGAATTTCCAGTGACTAATTGATGAATCAATGAATTAATTTGTCTCCACTTTAAAATGTTATAAAATGCACCCAAAGGCACCTAGAGATACCAAGTTTAGAAGGAAACATACCCTGACTCCACCTTCAAGCCCAGCAAGTTTAATGAGGATTGGGGCTGATACCTCTGAGTTATGCTCTCCCAAAGAAGGCCACCCAGGAAAGTGACTCCATCAGGCACCTAGAAAAAACAACTCACCTCTACAATCCCTCCATGTTTGGTGAAAAATGGGTTTCAGACATCTAAGGTATACACTCAAAAATTGGGGGGGGGGGCCTAGGAAAGTGCCCCATAGCAAATGAGTTGTAGAAACCCAGCCTTCACCAAACTTGGAGGGATTGTAGAGAAGTCAGAGGAATCTTCTGTCCACATTTGCAATCTCTAGGTGCATTTTATGACCCAATGAACTGATAAATCAAAAATAGCTTTAAAAATATCAACTTATATTTGTTCAGGGACTTGATTTATGATTAATATGGATTGATGGATTTTGCTGAATCAGCCAGATTTGTCAGAAGGGATGCTCTGATCTGGCCCCATGCTGGGAGGGGCTGCTTTGTCCACCTGACCAGGGGCAGACAGGTTTGACCAGTGGTCATGTGGCCCAGAATGGACCAAGGCCACTCTAGGATAGTTGGTCATGGGGTTTGGCCATGAGCCAAAGGCATTTAAGGACTTAGCACTATGCAAACAGCCTCTTTCATCTTCAGCTGTCTACCAACCCTCCCTCCTGATAAGGGAATGAGAGTAGCTGGTCGCAGAAGGGCCGGATGGGAATTTTTGGTTGCCACTCTGATTGGCCATGAGTGGCAGCGCATTTTAGCCCTTCTATTGTGCACAGTGGAGGTTCTTTATATATCCGGTCACAATTAGCGGTCAGTGCAAGTGGCAAAATGATGTCAGGCTAAGAGTAGCGCTCAACGATAAATAGGAATAGATTAGGATATTAGATATGACAGACCAGGAGGATTAATAACGCATCAAAGTGATTGGTGAGGGCTGCCCAGACCGTTAAACTCTAACTTCAAATTTAAGTTCAAGTTCAAGCAGGAGGAGCCAGCAGGGTCTTCCCAACAATAACTTTGTGAACACTATGTAGCCGCTTGCACTTTAAGACCCATAGCTGTCAAGTATTCCCCAAAGCCGCCCAGGATGGGAGGAGAGAGGTGTGGCCGCTGGGAGCTCCAGGGTGGTGGGGCACCGGCAGCCAAGCCCTTCGGATAGGGGTGGAGCCTCAATTGCATGCAGGGTTCCCAGAATCCCTTGCGGTGGCTTCAAAATGCTAACTGTGACCTAGGTGTCTCAGCTTTTTGGGGGATATATATATATACCAATCCGGGTTAGGGGTTGTGCAGGGAGAAGTGCTCTTTGGTGGAGCACCTGGAGACTGGCCGCATGGCTGCCCAGCAGCATCCGGAGCTCAGCTGCCTGCCACTGGAAATGCGGGACATTTCAGGGGAAAATAATTTTTTTAGGAAGACGGCGGGAAAGAGTGATTGATCTGTGAATGTCCCGCCCAAAGCGTGAAACTTGACAGGTCTATTCAGACCTGTCAAATTGTAGCCCTATATAATCCCACAAACATGTCTTGGCTATTTCCAGGATGGGTGGACAAAGTGATTTGTTTTTCAATTCATCCCTATCTCTAGTTGTATTTTTTGACTGCTGGTCTAGAGGAACAAATGGTTCCCCAGATGTTGTTGAACTCTCATTCCTATCAGCCCTCTACAGCAAGGCCGATGATCAAGGACAATGAGAGACTTGATCGAATCACTTATTAGTACCCCACTCCTGAAGAATCTCATCTAGCTGGGATAATGAATATCATTGCTTTCCCAAGAGTGCAGATTCATGGGTTTCTGAAACAACATCAACAGCAGTCACCACCCTTTCCAAGTAAGACTGTGGCACTGGGGAGTGGGGGAACCACAAGAACTAGCCTGGAATCTGGACATGTCAGTGCTGACACTTCATTGTGACTACAGTACTAATGCCATATAATGAAGTTGACTGTACATCCTGTAATTTAAACATATTTAGCTCATCAGCCCACATAATTTCCTTTGCCCTCACTGGAAGCGAACGTGTTCTTTTCACTTTAAACTTTGCATTCCTACGTGTTTACTTGCCCGGACCACCAAGTAAACATGTGATGGGACGCATGTGCGCAGCCCTGACAATAGGCTTGGATGAAAGCCAGCATGCGGAAGGCACAGCCTCACATACAATGGCAGTCAATAACAGCTGGAACTCCAAATATGCCAGACCTTCGGAGCTCTTCCTCTTTTTGTAGCCTTGTTTTGTTGTGGATATCTCCCGATCAATATAAACATATTCAAGTGACTTTATGACCAAGTATGTAAAAGGACTTGAGAACTCAGAATGCCAGACATCAAAGGCAAGAAAGTTCATTTGCAAGTGTATATGTTGACAATAAAGATGCCCGTTGTCTTCTGATGGCGAATACAAACAAAATAACCATGGTTTACATTGATTTATATTAATTAAAATAAAGGGGATGTCTCAAAAGTGCTCTTTTATTCTCTTCCAGCCTCAGATGATTTCACTGATGGCTGAATCAGGACTTTAATAAAGCCCTGCCATTTTATCTACTGATTTTAATCAGGGGAAAATAAAATTTGTTTACCAAAATGAGTAGCTTTCGGATTTCTTTTTAAATCAAATGGTCCCTTTTTGCTTAAACATGCCTGCTGATAAATATTTACCAAGACAGTAAAAACAGAAAGCAGTCTGTCTCTCTTCAGCAAAATGCAGACATAGTTGCAGAACATTTATACACAAGTACACAATTCAGCCTTTCAGATAATTACTTGCGAAATCGTTGACTTATCCCCCCCTTGGCTCTCTTCACCTCTAGAAGAAGGAAAGGAAAATCCAAACATGGGCCCATTCCAAACTTGTCCATGCGTAGTTCTGCGCTCTCCTCTGACCTCCACCCCAGTACTGGCAGTATCATCAGGTAGAGAGAGGCAACACGTTTGAGGAGTTAACATGGGGGGCACCAATGATACCCCTCTACTGACTTGTCCTGAGTCCCAAGTAGAGATGGGCACGAATCAAAAAAATGGCATTTCGTTTGTCATTTGGGGGGGTCCGTTTCGTTTTGTTTCCGTTTTTCGCAAATTTTTGCAAAAAAATCATTTTCGTTTTCATTTGTTTTGTTACCGTTTCGTTACCATTTATTTCATTTTTTATGTTTTTTTAGCATTTAAAGCAGTTCAATGTATTGCCGTAACGAAAACGAAACTGATGACAACATTTCTGGTGTTTCTGTTCGTTTTGTTTCATTTTAGAGACAAAATTCGTTTGTCGTTTCGTTGCGTAACGAAACGAAAAAATGGAAACGGAAACGAAAAATTGTTCATTTCGTGCCCATCTCTAGTCCCAAGGGTCACTCCTCTCTTCTAAACACTGTGCCAGTGCCACATGATCTTCCTTGAAAGGCTGTGCTGCCTGAAGGTTCACTGTGTGGTAAAGTATACTGCCCATCCAATTGAACTCTAATGGAGTTTGGCTTCAGCCAATGAAATGTCTTGGTCCATCCTGCCTATTCAGATTTTGCTGGGCTTGTAGACCACTCAGGTTTCGAAAGCAGAGGGAGACCAGTAGTGAGAGTGTCCTCTAAGGAAGGAAAGGCCATTTCCTGTGTGGCTGTTTGCCCAGGAGCATTGGAAATGACAGGTAATGGACATCGTTTATCTGAGCGAGAGTCTTAGGGTTGCTCTTTCCAAACTATATTACAGCCACAGTACTCGAAATAGTAACAAGCCCATTAACTCACAACAAACAAAGGCCAAACTCCTATCACTGAAAAACACACCAGTAAAGATGAATATTTGTGCTTTGCAGGCTTTTGGTCATAAGACCAATCGCAAGAGAAACAAATGCACAATAGACAGTAACAACATGTCTCCTGCTGTGGCATAATCACTCCTAGTATTTTGAGCACTCTAATCCTTCCTTCCTTCCTTCCTTCCTTCCTTCCTTCCTTTGAACATAAAAACATAAGAAGAGCCATGCTGGATCAGGCCAAAGGCCCATGTAGTCCAGCTTCCTGTATCTCACAGTGGCCCCACTCCCATCTGGGAGTGCACGAGACTAGATATCTGTCTCCTGATACCACTCCCCTGCATCTGGTCCTTGAAGTACCCCGGTTTTAAGCCTGGAGATTACACATCTCCATCATGGTTTGTAACCTGTGATGGACTTTTTCCTCCAGGAATCTGTCCAATCCCCTTTTGAAGGCATCCAGGCCAGATGCCAGATGCCATCACCACAACCTTCCTTCCTTCCTTCCTTCCTTCCTTCCTTCCTTCCTTCCTTCCTTCCTTCCTTCCTTCCTTCCTTCCTTCCTTCCTTCCTTCCTTTGATATAAATAATTATCATATTGCAAGCCATGTTGTGTGCACAGAGCAGGAATGATTCTTTCCCATCTGCTTCTTCTGTCCTTACACTCTTTCAGAGTTTTGCCCGTTCCCTTTCTCCCAATTTGTAACTAGCTTCGACAACAAGCAAAATTCCCCAAAATTACATGAATGATCATTAGCCACACTGTGACATCACCCCGGCCAAAGCAAGAACAGTTGTACTGCAAGGCAGCTGCTGTCCTTTAGCCCTTTGTTCTATTGCACACATGCACATATCTGGCTTACAAGTGGTGACAGCTCAGGAACAAACTTGAGCATGGGTGAAAGGCATGGCTGCATTCCAGGCCTCTGTTTTTGTTTGCTTCTTAAATAGCATCAAAAAGGAGATTGGAATCAAGGTGTACAGAGAAGGAGTACAATTCACAATTCTTTTCTCCATGGTGTACCCCAAAATATAATCATCCACACCGCAAAGAACCTCTTTGCCCTGGAATGGAAAGAAATGGATGTTAGCACCAACTGCACAAGAAGATAATTTACTCCCCCCCATCTCTCTCTATGGAATATTACGCTAGTATGTCATTATATCCGCACACAAGTTGCCAATTGTTTTCCAGGTGTTCTTTAAGGTGTAAGTTATTACCTGTAAAGCCCCACATGAGTTGAGACTTGGTTCCCTAAGAGACTATGGTGGGAATGAAAGCAAAATGCAGTCATCTGTGCTGAGGTTAGCCGAGCACACACGAACATTTACAGCCCTATTCGCTCAGAGGTGCCATCAAAACTTTCATCCTCCCCAAGTGCTCGGAGAGTAAGTTTTTATGTTTCATCTGAAAACATTTCCAGCAGCTCTGCATCCAATCAGATAACAATGGATCAGAATTCCATAAAGACCTATTATTCTCACACTGAACACAAAAATTTTATTTGAAAAAGAACTTGAAGTGAGTTCTGCTATTTTAATGTTTTCATTCAACGTTGCAGAAATGTGTCCTTGTATTCCCCCGACTCCCCCCCTCCCCCAGTTTTCAGACACATCTGATTTCTCCATGTAGTTTTGGGGAAGCCACAGACTTATCATCATAATCATCATCATACCTTTATTGTCAGTGTACAACATGTGCACAATGAAATTGGCTGAGTCTCCCTTGCCCACCCTCACCACCATCCCACCACCATCCCACTGGCAACCATTCAGTCTTATTGCACCCTGTGTACTTGACACAGAATGAGCCAGGCCACATTATTTCCCATTCAGCAGTCTGACAGCCCATGGATAAAAACACACCCGTTCATTTAGCTAAAAAAGAAGATAAATGTCCTTTTAAAGTTGACCACCTAGTGCAGTGATGGCAAACCTGAGTGCCCAAAATGTGATTCAAAACCCACTATTTTTTTTTTTGCAAAGTGCCAATGCAGCAATTTAACCTGAATACAGATGGCTGTGAAGGGGCGATGTTGGGTGCCCACAGAAAGGGCTCCGAGTACCACCCTTGGCACCCATGCCATCAGTTCGCCAACGCTGACCTAGTGTACCAAGATGGTTCTCAGAACTCATCAATGTATCTGCTACACATTGTTAAATACTGAATATTCAATGAGTTTGTGTGCATTTTTTTCTAAATTTGCATAACGTCAGATAAAAGGTAGAATGTTAGTGCCATGATTTTTGCTCATATTTATCATACGTTCAGCAAAATGTATTGTTTCTCACCCTTTTGATGGTGTGGGACATATATGCAGTCCTAAAATAGCCAAGATGGCTGAATGAGTACTGTGCTATTTGAAGCTGCTCTGAATCCAACTCTGAAGCCAGCACAAGGCGCTTCTGCCAGCCTAAGGGCAGTTGTGCCCACAAAAGTGCCGTCTGCCCATTCCAAATTCCTACAGTTTATTTAACTTCTATACCACCCATCTGGCTGCCAAGACCACTCTGGATGGTGTAGAGCATATTAACACAATAGATAGCAATTCAAAAACAATAAACATGAAGAATAAACAAAATAGCTAAGGAACACAAAAACCAAAACCAGTACGCAAGTACTAAACAACATAAAATTAAGTAAAAACAGTTAAAGGTAATTTAAAGGTAAGATGGTGGAACTGATAAATTGAATGCTGAGACAACCACTGTGAGCTATGCTTTCAAGGAATTTTGGAAAATCCCCAATGAAGGGATCAGGTGAATATTGGGCAGGAGATTATTCCAGAGATGGGGCAAGACTGACGATAGACCCAATTTTTGCTCTTTTCATTCTGAGGCTCTCTCAGGGTCAGTGTCGGACAACTGCTCAGCCTGGGAAGATCATGCCAGATGGGCAGATCCCATTGGAAGGCAATGCTCTGCCACGTGCCTTAGAGTATGAATTCCATTGCCCCTTGGTAGACTTTTCAGTAGATATAAGAGAAGGGGAAAATTGACATGCTAAACCTATTCCAAGACCCCTTGATAAATCTGTTTTTATATTTTGCTATCCAATATGCAAACAATTATTAATTTTTAGAAAACTAATTAACATTAAACATTCTATTAATTAACATTTAAAATTTAAATTAATTATTTTTTCAACTTGATACAGGTGGGAATGATAAAATAACTATCTGCCGCTGCAGTGTAGGAACTGCCAAGGTGGAAGATAGCCTATGGATTATCAGGTCCAGCCCCTGTCAAGGAAGTACAGCAGGATTTCAAACTTCCACTGAGGCAGGAGCTGCAGCATAACCCAATAAGGCATCCAGCAGCTTATGCCTCTTTGGGCCTAGATATGTTTTGGTATTCTAATTTCACATAACAGTTGATAGGGATATGGTTCCACATTGCCATTGCAAACATGGTATCAGCCTGAGCCAATAAGGAGGCCCTCTCCAGAGGTCCTAAATAAGGGAGGTGGCTCAGCAGACTAGAGTGCTGAAATGGTTGGCTACAAAGTCAGCTGCTCAGTGGTTCGAATCCCAGCTGCCACACAGTGGAGCAAGCTCCCACTGATAACCCCAGCTCCTGCCAACCTAGCAGTTCAAAAGCATGTAAAATGCAAGTAGATAAACAGTTACCGCCATAAAAATTGGGAAGGTAAACAGTATTCCATGCGGCCATGCCGGCCACATGGCCATGGACTTGCACAACACTGGCTCTTTCGTTTGAAAACAGAGATGAGCACTGCCCCTAGAGTCAGACACAACTAGCATCCATGTGCAGGGTGAACCTTTACCTTTATCTTAAATAGCAGGTGGGGAGGATTGTGCTAGCTTTCTCTTCTGCCCTCATCATCACTTTACTTACATGAAAGATCATTCTTAAGCACAGTGCCTCCATTATGCCCCGAACTACTCCAAACAACACTAAATTTCCAAAAAGGGAAATTCGGAGCAGTGGTCTGATTATGAGCTTTTTGAAATGAATGCTCATTTGGACCTGGGGTGGGTGGGTGGACAGAATCCCAAATTGAAAATGAATTCCTGTCATGGACTAGCAAATTATTCCAAATTATACATGCTCGAAATGACTCTGCAATGGTCAGCTTTGTGGTTATAAAGTGTACAGTATTGGTTACTATTATTAATGCCAAGAAAGCAGAAGTTCTGTTTAAAATAATTCTCCTGTGAGGGTCGGGTTTAGCACTTCCTCAAGGAGATCTAGTTGCTCTCACAACTTCTAACCATAGGTTTGATTGCTTTCAAGTAACTAAAAAGCCAAAATAAAAATAACTCCAAAAGAGAAGCTATATTAGGGGAATTTTCATTTATTTTATATTTCTAAAATAATTTTGCATTTTTAACAAAGGGAGCTTGGTGCTACCTGGCTTTCCTTCAAAGAGGGGTCATTTCCTTATTTACAAAAAAAAAGTGAGAAGAGCAAAAGGAATTATTCCTAACTTCACCCCTGGATTCATTTCCTGCATTTTTCTTCTGATGAGGGTTTTCTCTTCCTCTCGAGGCATGGAGTGGCCTGCTGACCTCCCAGTCTGATTTACTGCGACCAGGTCCGGCACTTCCATTAAGGCGAACTAGGCAGTTGCCTAGGGTGCCAAAATGGAGAGAGGGCGCTGGACAGCCTGTCGCCCCCCCACTCCCCCCGCCGCTGGCCACCGCCGTCCGTCCCCCCCACCCACCTGCCGCCTGTCGCTGCCTGCCCGCTGCCCCCCGCGCCCATCACCGCCCACCCCTGCGCCCGTCGCCCACCACCCCGCCACCCCACTACCCCCTGCCACCCGCTTGCAACCGCCTCCACCCGCCACCCCCGTCCCCCACCCACCACCCCCCTGCCCACTCACCACCACCCGCCCCTGCCCCCCTTCCCCCCGCTGCCCTCCCCACCACCCACCACCCCTCACCTAGGGCGCAAAAAAACCTAGTACCGGCCCTGGCTGTGACACACCTCATGGAATTGTTGCCGCCCTTCACAGCAAACATGCAATTCCTTTTGTGAACTGGCTGCAAGGGCTTCTTATTTCTTTATGGATATAATTTAAAAATGCTAGAAGTGATTTTTCAACACTGAATGGTATAGAGCACAATAAAGATATGTGGGGAACAAGTTTTTCCACATGTCTGCCCATCTTTACATGCTTGCTGCAATATCCTGATGATCCAAAAATACGCTTACTTTGTATACGAGAACCTTTCTGCTGACTGAGAGTCAAATTATCCATTGGAGGTAACCCATTATTAGGGCTGAAATCACATTAGTGTTCAGAACATGTGACTGGGGCTATCTTTCCTGCCTGAGACATAAGAATTGCAAGGTAAGGAAGTCCTTGTCTTCTTTAAACCAGTCACAAAACAAAGCAGGTGAATTTTCAAAGTACAGAGGGGTGTGTGCCTTAAAAAGCCCCTGCTGTGAAAATCCCATCAGTTTTTCAGTCCTTCATCTATCAATAGATTGTCTTTAAGGCAAACCTTTCAGCCCTGAGGCTAAGCATGGGAATTTCCTTCTCACTTTCTCATAGATGACCTCTCCCTAAGACTTCCAGAGTCGATATGTGTTCTTTGCTTCTTTTAAATTGCTTCTCTGGAACGTTTTAAAACCCTCTGTTTGGTGGTAGGGGGTAGTTTTTCTGGCTCTCTCTCTCTATCTTTGTTCACTTGCTTTTGTTCTAACATTTGGCACTTAGATTATAAAATGTATACCTAGAAAGCACAGAAAATGAACATTCTAGTTATTGTCCGGCTCTTATCCAAATTTATGGTGAGATCTGGAAAAGCACTGAAATGCTGGAAAGCGTTACAAAAAAAGTAGCAAAAATGAACAGCATACTAGCACAACTCAGGTATTAGAAAGGGCTACAATGTCTGACACTTTTTAATGGGGGGGGGGAAAGGTACAAGTCATGGGAAGGCATAAGAGAGAGTTTAAAAAGTTTTCCCATTGGGGAGAAAATGGAGATGGGGATGTTTGTCTCCCTTTTGTATTTTGCAGAAGCTGGAACTCAGCATGGGGGTGATTCAGGATAGCTATATTCAACTCATAGTGGAGTTCACTGCCACGGGGCAGGAGATAAGATGAGCAGCTAGCTGGATGGCTTTAAAAAGAGGCTAAACAAATTCATGGGGTGGAAGCAGGACTTTCTGATGAAAATGTACTCCCTCCTTTACTGACAGGGGAAAAAGTGGTTTGTTGGAAATGTGCTGGAGGAGAGATTTGTGGACACCCTGGACTGCCAGAATGACAAACAAGTGGGTCCTGGATCAAATCAAGCCTGAACTTTTTCCTGTAGGGGTAAATGTTGAAACTGAAGCTGCCCTACTTTGTGCAAATCACGAGAAGGCAAGATTCTCGGGGAAAGCCAATCATGCTGGGAAAAGGTGGAAGGCTGCAGGAAAAGAGGAAGACCAAATACAAGACAGTTCGTCTCCCTGAAGGAAACCACAGACCTGAGTTTGCCAGAGCTGAGCAGAACTGTTGAAGATAGGCCGTTCTGGAGACAACTCCTTCATGAGGTCTCCATAGTCAGGGATGACTTGGTAGTTCATAACAACAACAGCAACCTGTACCAGTCCTTGGGGCTGTATGCTTCTGTCTATCAATTGCACTATGTGTGGTGGTGGTGGTGGTGGTGGTGGTGCACTCATATCTTATTGGTGAGTTCCCTGTTGTAGATAGTGTCAGCCACTGTTGGGACAGACTGCTAGACTAGAGGACCCATTGGTCTAATTTAGCACGAGTCTTCCCATGTTCTATGAACATGTGGGTTGTAAATAAAACTACAGTAAACCCCCACTTATTGCAGGGGTTAGGGACCCGACCCGAGCCGCAATAATTGAAAATCTGCAATATGTGGATTCTGGGTCAGATCAGGACTGGGCAGGTTCTCTGGAGGCTCTTGTACTTACCCCAGGCCTGGCACTGCTCCGAACAGGCCTGCAAGGGGCTTCCTGGGCTCTCTAGTGATCTGGAGGTCACTTCTGGTTTACCAGAAGTCACTTCTGGTTTGCGGGGAATCACTTTTGGGGCCTCCAATGGGCCTCAGAAGGACTTTCCTCCTTACCCCAGGGGGCCATTTTTTTCATAAACTGCAGACCCGCAATATGCCGGGACCGCAGTATATGAACCGCGAAAGAGCGGGGGACAACTGTAACATATATTTAATATAGGAAAGTTATGGTGTTTCTGTTTTGGAAGAAAGAGTCCAAGACTATATACACACAAACAGGGCAGCTCAGCAAAGGGTGTTTCTCAGCAGCACATTGCTTACCTGCAATGTGAGTCAGGCAGCAAAGCCAGTGAAAGTAACACTTCTGAATGTGAAGGAAATAAATAACTTCATGGCCCTCAAGAGTTCTGTCATTTGACCAAAAAAAGGTGTTTTTGTTCTGTGACTGAATCCTTTGATTCCCTGTTAATTTCATCCTCACGATTCAGACGAACTGATTCAACACCTTCCACCTGCCACCATAATGTAACATTTATCCCTAAGGAAAGAAGGACACATAAGACATCACATTATCTTTTTTTCCTGGACGTTTTGCCTTAAGAATGGCACACCCAAAGGTTTTAGGGGGAGGGGGAAGAAATCCCTGGGCACTGGGTGACTGTCATTCTATAAAAGAAAGAAAGAATACAACCCCCTTTGAAACAATCACCTTTTTATTATTGTCCTGCATCAACATCTTTCAGTGCTTCTCTGTTTTCCCACAAGACAAAAGAAGCCAGCTGAAAATGGAACAAAAGAGAATATAGGGAAAAGAACTGAATGTCAGGCAAGAATAGCTTGGAAAGGGCCAAAAGTGGAAACAGGAAGTCTAATTTTGTCCCACTCCAAAGGGGGGAAAGAAAGGGTTCTGAGCAATGTAAACAAATCAGGAAATCCTGGCACTTACTCCAGTTCCGATTTGGCGAAAACACACCAGTTCTTTCCCTGTGTGTGAGCTGCTGTTTGTGAATGAAATCCAGATTAAGCTAGTCATTGAGTCTTGCCAGCCCTACCATTTCCAGGCTTCCTTTTGCCTATGGCATAGCTTAAATCTTAAAATAATAATAATAGCAAAGGGAAAAAACATATGCATGTTATTAACTCTCCATATTCAAATAGAAATACAATGCTATCATAAATCTCTTTCTGTCTCTCTCTCTCTCTCTCTCTCTTTCTTTGTACCCTAACATAAATTCTTTTCTCTAGCATGAAGCTGCAGGAAAGCCATTGTATCTGAGTAATCTAAACTTGAAAGGGATTTTTCCCCCTTGGTTAAACTAGTTATGATAGGGGAAGCATGTTTTTCACTGAGTCCAAAGATTAAAGTTGGTCGTAAAAGGAAGGAAGATTATTGGTTGCTCAACTAATGATTAGATACAGAACTTCATGGACAAATTAAGGCGCACAAAAGGGGGGGAAGATCTCTGCAGATAAGTGAAACCAGTTCAAATAATATAAAATAAAAGATGCATTGTTTATCATCCGTTTTCATCGTCTCCAGCCTCACTCTACTTCAATTAGTTTAATTAGAAAACAAGAGTTTAAACTCTGATGGAGAGAAGAGATCAACAACAAACAAATAGATTTGAACCTTTAAGCCTCTACTGCATGCTCTCTTCAGCCAAGTTTTCTGTTTCTGACCTTTCTGGTTAGACTTCTTTCTTCTACATGTTCATTGTACACCATTTGATTTGAATTAGTACTTCACCATGGTCTAGAAGATTGTCCACTTCCAGTTGAAAGCATAGATGTGACGTGAAGGTCCCAGATTGTCAGATCCATGATGACCTGGTTACTGATGAACCTCAGGATGACATGTTTCAGGCTTTAATGGTAAACACGTCTGCATGATGGCATGGTCGTGGGGCTGTACCAGTGGTTCTCAACCTTGGGTCCACAGACATTCTTGGACTACAACTACCTGAAGTCTTCAGCACTAGCTAAGCTGGCCAGGATTTCTGGGAGTTGTAGTCCAAGAATATCTGGGAACCCAAGGTTGAGAACCACTGGGCTATACTATTAGAAATAGCGGTCCCCTGAGATGGGATTGTTGTGCCCAAAGGTCACCTTACAGGACAAAGACTGCCTATCATTAGAACAGGGAATTTCTGAAATTCTGAAAACATTTTGTTGCAGGAGTTTTTCACACCTCCCTTAGTCAGCAAATGGCTTGCTTCGTAGCTGGTCACAGGAAGCTAAACAGAGACTTTGTTTACAGGTAGGAGGGCTCCATCATGAAATCGGGATAACTTTGCAGTTAAGAGCAACTGCATAGTTTCCTTCTATGCAAAAGGAGACTCTTCTTTCATCCCAGTGATCACTCAGTAAAGCAAAGTGAAGGTTCAACTTGGAAAGCTGTGATAGACCTTTGAGGATTATCAATCATTTGTCCCATACAGCTTTGCCTTTAACTGTGAAGCTCCCTTTCTCTCTCTTTTTTGTCCCTCAGAGGGAACAGAGACACTGGAAGGTTTAGGAGATGATGCCATACTCCCCCAGCAAGAAGTCCCAGTTGCCCCACTATCCTGCTGCATCTGGCATTGCACTATTGGCTCCTGTTGAGATGGCCTGGGTTGCATCACATGTCATATCACAAAATGTAATGCCACACCTCAAATGGCGTCCGGACATGTGGCAAGCTACTTACCATCTCTTCCCAGAAGGCTCTCTTTTTTTATCCTGTGAGAGAGCTACCATTGGTCAGATGCTGCGGTATCAATCAATCAATCAATCAATCAATCAATCAATCAATCAATCAATCAATCAATCAATCAATAAGCCTTGATCCAAAAACATGTTCTTTTTTTCACTTATAGAAGCATCTGCAAAACTTGCACTGTATTCACCTCTCTTATTCTAGTCAAGGGAGGGCTGTGTGTCCTGGCACCAATTTTGAGCTATATTCTCCAGAGCTGCCAGAGAAAAAGAAGCAGGTGAACAACCATCTTAGCATCTGGTCTCGATGAGGACAATGCTTCAAACACCTGTGCTTTGCACCATCGCACCAACCCTCACATCCCATTGTGTTTCATCAGACGTTCAGCCCAAAGCAATAATAATAATAATAATAATAATAATAATAATAATAATAATAATAATAATAATAATAATAATAATAATAATAATAATAATAATACACCATGTATCTGATTTCCCCACCACCACCACAACTCCCCCCCCCGAAAATGGGGGAATGTTCACCAAAATTTAAACAAAGCAGAACCCTAAGCAGTTCTCTTGTAACCTATGAGAGTGCCAGATGCTTAAGAGGTCATTTCTTTTCCAAAATAAAGAATTCTTACTATAAGTAAACAATTTTCTTTGGGGCACCTTTGCTAAAGAAAGAAAAAGAAAAGCACCAAGTGCCCCAAATGATAGTGAAAGATTTGGATAAGGAACTTTTACACATAGGCAACATGTTTGAAATACAGTGGTGCCTTGAGATACGAAATCAGTTTCTTCCTCGGGACACTTTGCACCTTAAACATTTTCGTATCATGGATCTGAATTGGGCACAATGCACCCTGGGAATTGAAGTCTTCCACAAACTTTTTGCATCTCCACACACAATGTTTATATCTCAAGTTTTTGCACCTCCACACACTATGTTTATATCTCAAGTTTTCGCGTAAGACCTCCGTTCCCAGGGTGCATTGCACCCCGAACAAACTTCACTTTTGTATCTTAAGTTTTTCGTATCATGAGGCATTCACATCTCAAGGTACCACTGTACATAAATACATAGGCCTTTTGTGAGCATAGATGAATGCACATTTCTCAATTACTAGCTTTCCTTCCATGAGTGATCCACAGTTGGTTTGTTGGCTTTGGATTTCTTCACCAAGGCGCTGAAAAAAAAATCGAACATGGATTTGATTCTTTTTTGTTTGTTTGTTTGTTTTTGAATTTGGGAGTGATTATTATTTTGACAGTCACAATCTGCTGCAGAAGTCTAGTAACATCAATAGCTTCCTTCACTTGCATATATGGGGATGATGGAAAGCAAACAAACTTCAGCAAGAACATTTGAAGGAGTCCTTTAATAAGTCTGCTGGAGAGTTTGGGAGTCCAACTTCCTCCATGTGCATTAGGCAAGCTGCGCAGTTTCAGAGAGTCCCAAAACAAAAGGAATGGCCAACCACTTCTGAGTACTCTACTGTATATCTAGAAACCCCTGGAAAAGATTGCCCTGCCTAGGGCAAAATGGACTCGTGGCGCAGTGGTTAAATGCCTGTACTTGACAGCCAGTTTTCATTGTTTAAAAAGTCCAGCTAATTTTCCCCTTTAGAACCTTCTTCTCTACTCAGCACCTGCCAAATACCTAAAATCCCAATCATCTTTAATCAGCATGAATATCAGAAGACATCAGGTTCATTTCCATTGCTTCAGAGCATTGCTGTTCTACAGCTAATTAATGTGTGTTTTAATTTCCCTAGCACTCAAGCAAAGAGGTATATGGAGTTGGTGTAGGGGACAAAATGCAGTACTAGGATTCAAAAGCCCTTTTAGGGTCACTATAAGTCTCTTTTAACTTGGTGGCATATTATATACAAAGTAAGGAGAGTCACATCTGTTTCCTTAGTGTGGTGTGGTGTTTTTACCCATCGTTTGAGTTTGCCAGCTTGACAAAAATACCAAGTGCTTTAAAGATTATGTAACATATGTTTTGACACACAAACCACAGTGCAGCACTCTCTGCAGCTTTTAGAAAGGCAACTGCTCAGATGCTGCATCGGAATTGCCAGTGATTCAAATGATTTTCAAAACCATCTGTTAATGATAGCTCTTCTGTGTGGATGGAGCTCCAACTAGTGTTAGTGTGATGGAATTATAGCAGCAAGGAAAGAGGAACTGACAGTACAATTTTGTTCTTTAGGATACTCGTTCCATTGGAAACTGGAGGCTTCAGTTCCAAAAACGCCTTGCTGTTGTTATGTGACATCAAGTCAAAGGGATGTCCTGTTTCGCGCATGTTTGTTAATATGAAAACAAAGTACAAAAAGTCATTATTTGGGTTATAATTCAGTTCAGTTCCTTTTGGTTTATCAGCCATCCAGGACTAGCCTGAAATATTTGTTGCCCAAAGCAAAAGGACACAGGGCTGTCTCTCCCACTGCCTATGCCGAAGTCAACTAGATTGGTGGCTGAATAGTACAAAGAGAACACTGCCTTTTGTCATTTTGCCTAATATGGCAGGCTGCATGACATCTGTAGCTCTACTTCTTGTCTCCCCCTCCAATCTGGTGTCTGAGGAAGCTGCTTTGCTACGCCTAATGGTGGGGCCAGCCTTGTACTTAACTCTCTAAATGAACAAGCTGAGTGCTGGTGAGAACATAATGAGATCTCCCCTCTTTCTTAAAATAAGCATTGAGATGGTCAAAGGAAGTCCAGAGGGAGGGAAAATATTAGTTGGAGGAGGGGACTTTTTTAAAAAGTCTACTTACTTTGCATCTCAACGTATCTACTGCTGTAGAAGATGAAAGCCACTGGGGTTACTGCAACACAAACATTGCTCTGGGTGCTTCCCCTCCTGCATTAGGCAGAGCAGAAAAAAACAAGTCAGCTGGGGACATCTGTCCAGAATTGGAGAGGGGGCCCTACCTGTTCTGGGCATGAATGATTTCTGCCGCTAAAGGCACGCCCCAACAGAGGGAGTTGGATCCAGCTCACTGATGCTTAAAAGCTTCTCATTTTTGTGTGTGTTGCATCGTTACAGTCGTGACCGACTCTTCATGACCCCATGTCCATGGAGTTTTCTTGGCAGGAATACTGGAGTGGTTTGCCAGTTCCTACTCCAGGCGCCTACAGCAACTCTTATTCCCTGGTGGTCTCCCATCCAAGTACTAACCAGGGCCGACCCTGCTTAGCTTCCGAAATCAGGCGAGATTGGATGTGCTTAGGGCATCTAGGCAGCTCTTCTTATTTTTAGTGTGACCTATTTTATTTCTCACTCGAGCAATCCTTCCATTCACATGGATTCACATGTTGCTTCTCCTGTAAGAAAGGTCCAGAGAGGTCTTTGGATGGCTCCAATTTGCTCCTCCTTTGATTAATGATGCTGCCCTTCCCACCTCCTTCCATACAGCCACCATTCCGCAAGCTGTGGTAGGTGACTTTCCTTTGTTGTTGTTGCTAAATAAAGTTAGTGACATAATGTAACAGCAATGGATCTACTCAGCATGGCATACACAATAGAGTGGAGTGGACCCTCGTAGAACAAGCAGTTTGTTTAACAGAAAATCCGCTTAAAGGAAAAAAATTCCAAAGAGAGGGGGAAATCGCTTAACAGAATTGCCGATGGGGCGAATCCATAGAACAGAAAAATGGTCACGATTAGGGATTAATCAGTTTTCAATGCATTCCTATGGAAAATTTGCTTAACAGAATTTCATTTGGAACAAATTAATTACTTTATACAAGGTACCACTGTACCACCATTGTACAGTGGTATCTTGGTTTACACGATTAATTCATTCTCTGGGCCATTTCATATTTGGTGTGGTGCTGCCCCAAACAACCTTCCAATGGGCTTACTGGGGCTGTAAGAGGACCCCAGAAGTAGTTTCAAGTGATCGTGAACGCACTACCTTTTTTCAGAAGCCACTTCCAGTTCACCAGAAACCACTTCTGGTGCCTCCGACAGGCCCAGAAAGCCCGTTGGAGACCCGCTTGGGGCAGTGCCAAGACTGAGGTAAGTGTAGGAGGCCTCAAACAGGCCCAGGCAGCTTGCCCCAGTGGCCCTTGCCTTCATGTACTGTGGTCCCACGATATACTGGAGACGCAGTATATGAGCCACGAAATGGTGAGGGATGACAATAGAACAGTTGCCAACAAGATCAGATACAAAATTTAAAACTAAGAACAATGGGTGTGAAGAGGCATCTTACATTGTTAAGAGGCCATTTTAAATTTAAGGACAATAAGTAAACAAATAACATGGAACAAAATCTACTCTAAGAGATTATGTACAAAAATATTGGAAAACACAAGTACTACTACTAATCCAGTCCAAGCAGTAGTGCATAACAATCCATCACTTAATAGTTAGCTAGTTTCTGAGGGAAGGCTTGCCTGAAGAAAAAGGTCTTTGCTTCCTTGTGAAAGGACACCAAAGATGGGGTGAGTCTGGTCTCATGTGGGAGGATGTTCTATAGTCTGAGAGCAGCAACAGAGAAGGCCGTCTCTGGTGTACTCATCAGATGCACCTGTGAGGGTGCCAGGACTGAGAGGAACGTCTCTCCAGATGATCTTAGTGCCTGAAATGGCTCATAAGGGGTGATATCGCCCTTGAGCTAGTGTGTCCCCCAGGCCATTTACGGGCTTATATGTTAAAATCAATATTTTGAATTGTGCCCGGAAACTGACTGACAGCCAGTGGAATATCTGTAACAAGGGTGTTTTGTGATTCTTGTAACCAGCCCCTGTCACCAATCTAGCTGCTGCATTTCGGGTCCGTTGAAGTTTCCTGACACTTTCCAATGGAAGACCTGTGAATAACCAAAAATTCCCAACAACCTCTACATAGATATCCCCTTAAAATTACAGTGTCAAGTGACTTAACTGAGACATAGACAGAATCCATGGCCAACACGCCACCTAAGATTATCCCAAAAGCATATTCTCACTGGGATAAGCAAACCACTGACAATCCATTGCCATGGTTGCAACTCTGCAGAATGGAGGACGTGACAACATAAGAAGTTACAGAAAATCTGTCTGCGATTATGTAGAAAACGGAGCCATTAACCACTCAGGCTGAACAGATAAATGGCCACTTGGAAGACAGCATGTGGAAAACTGGAATTTGTTAGGGAAATGGGTTCCCCTTCCAACTGCTTTCGTTCTCAGTTCTTCATTGATCTTGCTTCACAATTTACTACATCTTACACATCGATGCTATCCTTTTCAGTTACACATCTACCCTTTAAAAGGAATGAATGATGGTGCAACTCATAAAAACTGGAACAGCCAAAAGCACGCTTGAAGGGAAAATGAGAAGAGGTAAATTTGATTGCAACTGCCAAAAGAATAAATGTGCAATATCAGCATGACCTTCAGGGCAACCAAGTATGCACTAACGCATGTATGGCATGGACCAGTCTTCCCCAACAGCATGTGTTCATATTCACTGGACTATCATTCCCTTCATCTCCTGTCAGCCTGGCCATCTGGAGGGCACCAGCTTGGAAAATTAAATACGTTTTGCCTCTATTTCTGAAAACTGCTCGTGAATGTTTCAAAGTTTTTGTTTGCTTTCAGATTGTCTTTAAGCCTTGGGACTGTTCTCAGAAAATAATAATAATATATATTTTTAAAAGGATGTGGTGCAGAATGCTTCTGGCAATTCATCAGGACATAAACTCAGGCGTCTGTGAAATGTAAAATTTCCAATAGTTGTTGGTAAGACGGACAGATATGATTAAATCAGACAGGGTGTGTCTGAGGAACCTGTAAGTACAAAGAATGGCTTGTAGATCTAGCCCAAAACGTACAATAGAAACTTATTAGCATTTTGTCCGAATGCTTTGTACAATACTTTGATTGTGGTTTCATCCCTATGGGGCATTGAAATATTACCCCACCCCTTTGGTGTCACTTGGTGCTAACTGAAGATAGGTTTTATGGAAGTTCACACTAATTCTTAAACCCCATGTTTCCCCCGTTTAAGAAATCAGCATATTTTAAAGATGTTGTTCAAAAATATTTCAGTTTGAAGAAGCATTTTTAAACTGCCTTGTATCTCTCTCTCTCTCTGTGGTTTTTTAATAGATTAGAAGACCCATAGCTAATCCAATTAAGAAATCAACTATCTTTCAAAACAACGGTTTCAGTAATGTTAAGGAATCCCTTTAAAAATGAACCTCTCTCTTATGTCTGTTGTTGTTGTTGTCTTGGGGGCTTGATCTCACTGACAATAAAAGCCACCGTTGAACTGGGAGCTCATGAAAATATACATATTATATTTTAGCCTACACACCAGGAACAGTGGAGCACTGTGCTAGGAGCAAGTTTTTCTGCTCTCCTGCCAGCGGTCCATTTCTTTGGGTGCAGATGTGAAATCAATTCATTGAAATTGATTCTGTATATGTAAACACCCCAATTCACTGGCTCAAAAAATACTGCTGTCAGAGAGCAAGAATTAAAAGGGCAGGAAAGCACCAGGACTGCCAAAAATAGCAGCACTCCCCTCTTGCCCCATCCATTGCTCATTTGCTCAAACGTCCACCCAATTGCTCTTTCCACTCTATTGCTTGCCCACTACCTGCCTGATTGCTCCTTTGCCTGCCCAGTTCCTTCCTTTCCTCACTCTCTCACCCAACCACTGCCCCCTGACTTGCCCATCCCTCAAACACCTGTTCCCACGAGGGATGGGCACGAAACAGAAAAATTGTGTTTCGTCTCATTTCGTTTCGTTCCCCCGTGATTAATTTCGTTTTGTTATAAACATTACATTAATGCTACAAGATTATAAGTAGTTGCAAACACAAAGTCAATGGGAACATATAGATTCATATAAAATACACATGGTAGTCCATCATTCAAGGAAAGCTTGCCTGAAGAGGAAGATTTTTGCTTCTGGAAGGACAACAGAGATGAAGCAGTCCTAGCCTCTAGTGGGAGGGAGTTCCAGAGTCTGGGTGCAGCAGTTAAGAAGGCCGTTTCATGGGTTCCCACGAGACATACCTGTGAGGGTGGCGGGGTGGAGAGAAGGGCCTCTCCTGATGACCTTAACACCCAAATCAGTTTATACTGTGAGATTCAATCTTTGAGGTAGCTAGGACCCAGGCCATATAGTGCTTTGTAGGTCAAGGTCAGCACCTTGAATTGTGCCCAATAGTTGATTGGCAACCAGTGGAGCTGCTTTAATAGGGGTGTAATGTGATCTCTGTACCCTGCTCCAGTCAGCAGTCTGGCTGCTGCATTTTGGACCTGTTGAAGTTTCCTGAGACTTTTCATCGGTAGCCCCACATAGAGCGCATTACAGTAATCTAGCCGGGATGTCACTAGGACATGTGTCACCGCTACAATGGTAATAGCACAGTTATAGATGAGTGATGGAGCTCTCCTTACAGAAAGCTATGACAGAAGGCAAAACACACTCTTTGGTTATGTTTCTCTTTTTTATGTTTATGAACATTTCTCATGCACTTTCTGTTTATTTGACACAGGACAGACAACACCTACGCCAGAGGTATACATATTCTGAAAGGGGGTGTTGTTCAGTAGCAGAATCCATGATTTCCACACAGAAGACCATATGTACAATTTAGCATTTCTATATTGTGCTGGAGAAACTCTCTGAAATGCTGGAGAGCCATTGTTGCCAATCAGTATAGACACTACTGAGGAGGGTGACCAGGATGGTTGAGGGTCTGGAGGAAATGTCTTATGAGGAACGGCTTCGGGAACTGGGAATGTTTAGCCTCTCTAAAAGAAGGCTGAGGGGGGATATGATGGCTATGTTTAAATATTTGAAAGGATGTCATATTGAAGAGGGAACAGGTTTGTTTTTCATGGCTTCAGAGACTAGGACTCGGGGCAATGGTTTCAAACTACAGGAAAAGATATTCCATTTGAACATTAGGAAGAACTTCATGACAGTTAGAGCTGTTCAGCAGTGGAATATGCTGCCACAAAGGGTGGTGGAGTCTCCTCCTTTGGAGGTTTTTAAGCAGAGGCTGGATGGCCATCTCTTGGAAATGCTGTGATGGGGGCTCCTGCATGGCACGGGGTTAGACAGGATGACCCTTGAGGTCTCTTCCAACTCTATTATTCTATTCTATTCTATTCTATTCTATTCTATTCTATTCTAACATATTTCTGCATTCTTAGTACAGTGGTACCTCTACTTATGAGTTTAGTCTGTTTCAAATGCATGCTCATAAGTCGAACAACTCATAAGTAGAGCAGCCATATCAAAAATAAATAAATAAATACATAAATGTATAAATAAATAAATAAATAAATTGTAAGTAGAGCAGACTGCATCTAAAATTTGTAAGGCAGCAGTTAAAACACCAACATTTTCCAGCTCTTAAGTCGAATTGCTCGTAAATAGAGCCACTCGTAATTAGAAGTACCACTGTATTTCTATATTCCTGTCTGTCTTCTTTTTTTCAGTGGTAGAAGCTTGGGTCCTCAGGTTATGTATTACAACATCAGATTCATCCATAGATTGTATGAAAAGTTATGCTTGCATAAACAAAAGACATATAGCCCAGAATGAAAGTGGAAAGAAGAAACTGACATAGCAGGATTATAGTTCAATATTTAGGGGTCTATCCTTTGTCCCTTTAAATGCAGATTAAATTTGTAGATAAACCTTGTTAAAAAATATCATCCCCACGGCCATCGGGCTTTTTGAAAGAAAAAAAAACCTGGTAACACCCCCTTAAGCGAAGTTTCCAAGACCTACCAGAGAGGTAGGGAAGTTTTTGCCTCACTTAAAAAATCCACCTTTAAAAGAGGCAGACGTAGATGATCCGGGGTTTCTTTTTTTCTTTTTTTCCTCATAGCACCCACCGGCTCTTCCTGGGGCCTGTGGGCACTTTTTAAAAAAACTTCCTCCCACCCCTAGAGCCAGTCAGCTGATCTTCCAGCTGATTGGTGCTATTTTTTTAACTTCCCCCACCCCTAGCACCAGCCAGCTGACCAATCAGCACTGGTTTTTAACTTCCCCCACCCCTAACACCAGCCAGCTGGCCGATTGGTGCTTTTTAAAAACTTCCCCCCACCCCTAGTGCCAGTCACCTTATCCTCCGGCTGGTCTGGTACTTTTTAAAAATCCCCCCCACCCTCCTAGTGCCAGCCAGCTGACTGATCGGTGCTTTTTAAAAAACTCCCCCCCACCCCTAGCACCAGCCAGCTGGCCGATTGGTGCTTTTTTAAACTCCCCCCCACCCCCAGTGCCAGTCAGCTGGTGCTCTGGCTGGTCTGGTGCTTTTTTATTTTTTATTTTTACTCCCCCTCCCCACTGCTGC
The DNA here is from genome assembly GCA_037367245.1 of Phrynocephalus guinanensis. Lineage (NCBI taxonomy): Eukaryota > Metazoa > Chordata > Lepidosauria > Squamata > Agamidae > Phrynocephalus > Phrynocephalus guinanensis. The sequence goes on from CM074733.1 coordinate 129,513,226, forward strand.
TCAGCTAACCTTTTTAAAAAATCTTTGGACATGGGAACTACTCTCAAACATCTTCAGTCACGTGATGGGAGGAAGAGGAAAAGCCGGACCTCCCGAAGATCAGGATCTTCCCCAGGTGAGATAGCAGCAGAAATAATCGATCAGATAGGCTAGAACAGTGCTCCCCAACCTTTTTATCCCCGCGGACCGGTAAATTTTTGATAATTTTTCCATGGCCCGGGGGTGGGGGTGGGGGTGGGGAAGGGGGGGGAGATAAAGGAATGCGAATGGGGGGTCGGGCGGGGAGAGAGAGAGAGACGCACACACGCACGACCGCACCACCCCTCCCCCTCCCTCTCACCTTTGCAAACCGGACAGTTGGGACTCTTCCTTTCCGGGGAGGCCCGGCTTTGCTCGGGGACCGCCGCCACTGACGGGGCCGGATCCTTCCCGCGGAGGAGGAGGAGGAGGAGCAGGCGTTGCCTTCGGGTGCCGGGGAGACACCGGGGAAGTGCGGGGTAGCGGCGGCGGCAGCGAAGAGCCCGGGGTAGGCGGCGGGTGGGGGGCCGAGGGGGGCTGCCGCGCGCCCCTCCCCCTCCTCCTCATGTGGGGCTGCCCCGCGGCGGCGAGGACCCGGTGGGCGGCTTTCTTTCTTTCTTTCTTTCTTTCTTTCTTTCTTTCTCCCTCCCTCCCTCCCTCCTTCCTTCCTTCCTTCCTTCCTTTCTTTTTCTTTCTCTCTCTCTCCCTTCCTCCTTCTCCCCCTTTCTTTCTTTCTTTCTCCCTCCCTCACTCCATTCTTTCTTTCTTTCCCTTTTCTTCCCCCCTCCCTTCTTTCTTTCTTTCTCCTCCCTCCCTCCCTTCTTTCTCTCTTTCTCTCTTTCTTTTCTTTTTTTTTTCTTTCTTTCTTTCTCCCTCCCTCCTTCCCTTTCTTCCTTCCTTTCCTTTCTTTCTTTTTCTTTCTCTCTCTCTCTCCCTTCCTCCTTCTCCCCCTTTCTTTCTTTCTTTCTTTCTTTCTTTCTTCCTCCCTTCCTCCTTCCCCTTTCTTTCTTTCTTTCTTTCTTTCTTTCTTCCTCACTCCCTTCTTTCTTTATTTCCCTTTTCTTTCCCCCCCTCCCTTCTTTCTTTCTTTCTCCTCCCTCCCTCCCTCCCTTCTTTCTCTCTCTCTTTCTTTCTTTCTTTCTTTCTTTCTTTTTTTCTTTCTTTCTTTCTCCCTCCCTCCTTCCTTCCTTCCTTCCTTCCTTTCTTTCTTTTTCTTTCTCTCTCTCTCTCCCTTCCTCCTTCTCCCCCTTTCTTTCTTTCTTCCTCCCTTCCTCCTTCCCCTTTCTTTCTTTCTTTCTTTCTTTCTTTCTTTCTTTCTTTCTTTCTTTCTCCCTCACTCCCTTCTTTCTTTATTTCCCTTTTCTTTCCCCCCTCCCTTCTTTCTTTCTTTCTCCTCCCTCCCTCCCTCCCTTCTTTCTTTCTTTCTTTCTTGCGGGGTGGGGCGATTCCATAGGGGTCGCGGCGGCGGCGGGATGGGGGCGATTACGGGGGGTCGCGGCGGCGGCGGCTCCCGGGACGGCCCCGAGAGGCCAGTGACGGGGGTCGCGTCCGGCGGCGGCGGCGGCGGCGGCGGCTCCCGGGACGGCCCCGAGAGGCCGGTGACGGGGGTCGCGTCCGGCGGCGGCGGCGGCGGCTCCCGGGACGGCCCCGAGAGGCCGGTGACGGGGGTCGCGTCCGGCGGCGGCGGCGGCGGCGGCGGCGGCGGCGGCTCCCAGGACGGCCCCGAGAGGCCGGTGACGGGGGTCGCGTCCGGCGGGGGCAGCAAGGCGGCGGCGGCTCCCGGGACGGCCCCGAGAGGCCGGTGACGGGGGTCGCGTCCGGCGGAGGCAGCAAGGCGGCGGCGGCTCCCGGGACGGCCCCGAGAGGCCGGTGACGGGGGGTCGCGTCCGGCGGGGGGGGCAGCAAGGCGGCGGCGGCTCCCGGGACGGCCCCGAGAGGACGGTGACGGGGGTCGCGTCCGGCGGGGGCAGCAAGGCGGCGGCGGCTCCCGGGACGGCCCCGAGAGGCCGGTGACGGGGGTCGCGTCCGGCGGGGGGGCGGCGGCGGCGGCGGCGGCTCCCGGGACGGCCCCGAGAGGCCGGTGACGGGGGTCGCGTCCGGCGGGGGCAGCAAGGCGGCGGCGGCTCCCGGGACGGCCCCGAGAGGACGGTGACGGGGGTCGCGTCCGGCGGGGGCAGCAAGGCGGCGGCGGCTCCCGGGACGGCCCCGAGAGGCCGGTGACGGGGGTCGCGTCCGGCGGGGGCAGCAAGGCGGCGGCGGCTCCCGGGACGGCCCCGAGAGGCCGGTGACGGGGGTCGCGTCCGGCGGGGGCAGCAAGGCGGCGGCGGCTCCCGGGACGGCCCGAGAGGCCGGTGACGGGGGCCGAGGCCGGCGGGGGCAGCAAAGCGGCGGCGGCGGTGGCTCCCGGGACGGCCCCGAGAGGCCGGTGACGGGGGTCGCGTCCGGCCGGGGCAGCAAGGCGGCGGCGGCGGTGGCTCCCGGGACGGCCCCGAGAGGCCGGTGACGGGGGTCGCGTCCGGCCGGGGCAGCAAGGCGGCGGCGGCTCCCGGGACGGCCCCGAGAGGCCGGTGACGGGGGTCGCGTCCGGCGGGGGCAGCAAGGCGGCGGCGGCTCCCGGGACGGCCCCGAGAGGCCGGTGACGGGGGTCGCGTCCGGCGGGGGCAGCAAGGCGGCGGCGGCTCCCGGGACGGCCCCGAGAGGCCGGTGACGGGGGTCGCGCCCGGCGGGGGCAGCAAGGCGGCGGCGGCTCCCGGGACGGCCCCGAGAGGCCGGTGATGGGGGTCGCGTCCGGCGGGGGCAGCAAGGCGGCAGCGGCGGCGGCTCCCGGGACGGGGGCGATTGGGGGGATTGCGGCGGCGGCGATTACGGGGGTCACGGCGGCGGCGGCGGCGGGGTGGGGATGATTGCGGGGGGGGGCCGAGGAAAACATCCGGGTCGGCCCGCAATGCCCGCCCTGGAGCGCGTCCGCAGGGAGGGGCCAAAGGGCGCGCGCCCCGGGGGAGGAGGAGGAGGAGGGGCACCCACCTGCTCTTCCGACCGAGGGGGGGCCCTCCTCCCCGCCGGCCCCCTGCGCGCCCGGCCCCCAGGGCAGGGGGGTTGGGGCCGGGAGGAGGCGAGGAGGGGCAAGCGGGCCAAACGGGGTTCCTGCTGCTGCTGGTGGTGGTGGTGGAGGGCGAGGAGGAGGAGGGCGGAGGAGGAGGAGGATGCGCCGCCGCCGGCGGCGGGCAGAGGAGGGAGGCAAAGACAAAGGCGGTGGCGGCGGCTCCTCCTGCGCTCCTCCAGCCTTCCTCCTCCACCGGCCGCCCGCGGGAGAGAAGAGGAGGAGGAGGAGGGCGGCGGAGGAAAAGGGGAGGAGCCTCCCCGGCCTCCCCAGGCGGCCCGGTGCCGACCGGTCCACGGACCGGCACCGGTCCGCGGCCCGGGGGTTGGGGACCACCGGGCTAGAACATGGGACTTAACTCTTACACTGCAATCCACATCAGAGCTAGTCAATGGTGGGAAATGGTAGGAGCTGCATTTCAGCAACCCCTGAAGGAGCATCCTGGTACGGACACTCAGTACTGCAAACATAGGGCCCTCAATTGAAATAGCTACAGTCAAATAAGCTAATATCCTGCGTGGCTGCTCAGAAGCAAGTCATGCAACATGGAATTTTTACATATATAAACTCCATATACAGATATAAATATATTGGGAAGTTTGTTTTGAACTAAGCTGATTTTTGTAAGAAATTAAGAAAATTTCAAGTTTCTATCAATTTCTCCTCTTTTAAATTACGCGTGCACACACCGTAATGCCTTGATGCAAGCTGTTCCCCCGAAGGTTCCTCTTGCACTCCTCTTTTCCTATCAGAAAGCACAAGATGGATGTGGAACAGGCTGTGTCAAAAGCTGCCACTTTAGGTCAGCTGTGCTCCCACACAAGCAGCAGTAGCAGGCACTATGGGAGGAGACAGCAAATGTTTTAAGTTAATGTATGAATCTTTGTTGTTGTTGTTGTTGTTCAGTCATTCAGTCGTGTCCGACTCTTCGTGACCCCATGGACCAGAGCTCGCCAGGCCTCCCTATCCTCCACTGCCTCCCGGAGTTTTGTCAAATTCATTTTGGTTGCATCGATGACACCGTCCAACCATCTCATTCTCTGTCGTCCTCTTTTCCTTTTGCCTTCAATTTTTCCCAGCATCAGGGACTTTTCCAGGGAGTCCTCTCTTCTCATGAGGTGGCCAAAGTACTGGAGCCTCAGCTTCAAAATATGTCCTTCCAGTGAACATTCGGGGTTGATTTCTTTCAGAATGGATAGATTTGATCTCTTTGCAGTCCAGGGGACTCTCAAGACTCTCCTCCAGCACCACAGCTCAAAAGCATCAATTCTGCGGCGATCAGCCTTCTTTATAGTCCAGCTCTCACTTCCATACATAACTACTGGAAAAACCATAGCTTTAACCATCCTGACCTTAGTTGGCAAAGTGATGTCTCTGCTCTTTAGGATGCTATCTAGGTTTGCCATTGCTTTCCTCCCAAGAAGCAGGCGTCTTTTTATTTCGTTGCTGCAGTCGCCATCTGCAGTGATCAAGGAGCCCAAGAAAATAAACTCTGTCATTGCCTCCATTTCTTCCCCTTCTATTTGCCAGGAGGTGATGGGACCAGTGGCCATGATCTTAGTTTTTTTTGTCCATTTTTTTCACTCTCCTCTTTCACCCCCATTAAGAGGTTCTTTAATTCTTCCTCACTCTCTGCTATTAGAGTAGTATCATCTGCGTATCTGAGGTTGTTGATATTTCTTCCGGCAATCTTAATTCCGGCTTGTGATTCATCCAGACCTGCCTTTCTCATGATGTACTCTGCATATAAGTTAAATAGGCAAGGTGACAGTATACAGCCTTGTCGTACTCCTTTCCCAATTCTAAACCAGTCAGTTGTTCCATATCCAGTTCTGACGGTTGCTGCTTGTCCCAAATATAGATTTCTTAGGAGACAGATAAGGTGGTCAGGCACTCCCATTCCTTTAAGGACTTGCCATAGTTTGTTGTGGTCTACACAGTCGAAGGCTTTGGCATAGTCAATGAAGCAGAAGTAGATGTTTTTCTGGAACTCTCTGGCTTTCTCCATAATCCAGCGCATGTTGGCGATTTGATCTCTAGTTCCTCTGCCCCTTCGAAATCCAGCTTGTAGTTCTGGAAGTTCTCTTTCCACATACTGCTGAAGCCTGCCTTGTAGAATTTTGAGCATAACCTTGCTAGCATGTGAAATGAGTGCAATTGTGCGATAGTTGGAGCATTCTTTGGCGTTTCCTTTCTTTGGGATTGGGATGTAGACCGATCTTTTCCAGTCCTCTGGCCACTGCTGGGTTTTCCAAATTTGCTGGCATATTGCGTGCAGCACCCTTACAGCATCCTCTTTTAAGATTTTAAAGAGTTCAATTGGAATGCCGTCACCTCCACTGGCCTTGTTGTTTGCAATGCTTTCTAAGGCCCACTTGACTTCACTTTCCAGGATGTCTGGCTCCAGGTCTGCAATTACGCTAACTTGGAGCCTTTATACACGACCCCTAAGCTCCGCAGGAAATGGCTGCAAGGTCCGGACCTTACAAGTGTTTTCCCACCAGCTCCGGACTTTGCAGACAATTAAGTGCGACCCCGCCCACCTAAGCACGACCCAGCTGCACTTTCTTGTACCTGCTTGAGGTGGGTGAAAATCCCCAGTCCGGATTTAATCTGGTCAGTGCGGGGCTCTCCTGGCTTCTGCTTGTGTTTTTTTTGCCTCCTGCCCCTTTAAGAGAAGAGGTGGGAGGGAAAAAAGCAAGCAGAAGAGAAACGGAAGAGAAACGGAAGAGAAACGGAGCTCCGGGAAGCTCCTCCAGGTGAGCTGCATTTTTTCCCTCTTTCTCTGGTGGGGAGGAAGGAAGGGCAACGAACCCCTAAGATCTTTGGTCCGAATTTAAGGGACCAGCGGATCTTAGGGGTCGTGTGAAAAGGCCCTGGGTTATCAGGGACATTCAGATCTTTCTGATATAATTCTTCTGTATATTCTTTACATCTCTTCTTGATCTCTTCTGCTTCAGTTAGGTCCCTACCATTTTTGTCCTTTATCATATCCATCTTTGCACGAAATACCCCTTTAATATCTCCAATTTTCTTGAACAGATCACTGTTTTTTCCTTTTCTGTTGTTTTCCTCTATTTCTTTGCACTGTTCATTCAAGAAGTCCGCCCTGTCTCTCCTTGCTATTCTTTGGAAGTCTGCATTGAATTTTCTGTATCTTTCCCTTTCTCCCTTGCATTTTGCGTCCCTTCTCTCCTCCGCTGTTTGTAGGGCCTCGTTGGACAACCACTTTGCTTTCTTGCATTTTCTTTTCTTTGGAATATTTTTCATTGCAGCCTCCTGTACAATGTTACAATCCTCCATCCATAGTTCTTCAGGTGTTCTGTCCACCAAATCTAGTTCCTTGAATCTATTCTTCATTTCCACTGTGTATTCATATAGGATTTGACTTACGTTATACCTGACTGGCCCAGTGATCTTCCCTACTTTCTTCAGTTTAAGTTTGAATTTTGAAATAAGAAGCTGATGATCTGAGCCACAGTCAGCACTAGGTCTTGTTTTTGCTGATTGTATAGAGCTCCTCCATCTTTGGCTGCAGAGAACATAGTCAATCTGATTCCGGTATTGTCCATCTGGTGATGTCCATGTGTAGAGTCACCTTTTGTGTTGTTGGAAAAGAGTGTTTGCAATGACCAGCTTGTTCTCTTGACAAAACTCAATTAGCCTTTGCCCTGCTTCATTTGGAACTCCAAGGCCAAACTTGCCAGTTATTCCTTTTATCACTTGACTCCCTACTTTAGCATTCCAATCCCCTATGATGAGAAGAACATCTTTCTTTGGTGTCAGTTTTAGAAGTTCTTGTAAGTCTTCATAAAATTGGTCAATCTCAGACTCTTCAGCACCGGTAGTTGGTGCATAAACTTGGATTACTGTGATGTTGAAAGGACTGCCTTGGAATCGTACCGAAATCATTCTATCATTTTTTAGGTTGTGTCCCAGCACTGCTTTTCTCACTCTATTGTTGACTATGAAGGCTACACCATTTCTTCTATGGGATTCTTGCCCACAGTAGTAGATGTGATAGTCATCTGAACTGAATTCACCCATTCCTGTCCATTTAAGTTCACTGATGCCCAGGATGTCAATGTTTATTCTTTCCATCTCACGTTTGACCACATCCAGCTTACCCTGGTTCATAGATCTCACATTCCAGGTTCCTATGCAGTATATTTCTTTGCAACATTGGACTTTCCTTTCTCTTCCAGGCACGTCTGCAGATGAGTGTCCTTTCGGCTTTGGCCCAGCCACTTCATTAGCTCTGGAGCTACTTGTGCTTGTCCTCCGCTCTTCCTCAGTAGCATGTTGGACACCTTCCGACCTGAGGGGCTCATCTTCCAGCGTCATATCTTTTAGCCTTTTGTTTCTGACCATGGGATGTTCTTGGCAGGGATACTGGGGTGGCTTGCCAGTTCCTACCCCAGGAAGTCTTATTACAGGCCTCATTGTCACCAGTGTAATTAGCCTTACAATGATGAAAGCACAGTTCAGCCTGTTTTATTTTGTAGCCTCACTGATCAACTGGGACACAAAAGTAGAAATGTGCCCCATTTATAAGATATTCCAGACTGAGGCTGGTATGAATCTTGCCCATGGACAAACAAAAACCTCTTATCAGAGGCTGTGGCTAGAAGAACCAGTGGTAGGCAGGGTTTTTCCTCCCCAACTAGAGCAACAAAATCCCACAAGGAAGCATGCTGCAACACCATCTTTCCTGCTTCATGCTGCTGGCCAATCAGAGAGGGAGGCAGGATGATGCCTGTCCCTGCACAGCTCCTGATTGGCCAGCATCAGAGATATAGCACAGATGGTATCACAGCATGCTTCCTTGTTGGATTTTAACCCTGCACGATACAGAGAAAGGTAAAGCAATTGAACCTGCGTGTATCAGCCGGTTCTGAGGACCACCTGGACTCACATGGTTCGTTTCATAACCTATTGGCTCCTAAATGAAACGCCCATCCCTAGTAAACAACCTATAGCAACCATGGATTTGGACTATGTATGTACGTATGTACAAACAAACAAACAAACAAACAAACAAGAACTGAACTACAGTTGGAGACAGCAGCGCATGAACACTGGAAACCACGATCATGGACAAGCATGTCAGTGAATGAACCATATTGCCTCTCCTTGGAAGTAGCTCCCTGCCACCATTGGGTTAAAAAGGAGTCTGCTAAACCTGTGCATGTGCCTGCATATGCATGAGTGTGGGTGTGCAAAAGAGACAGCTAGGGCTCCACGCCCTGCTGCCTTTGTTTCTACCTGCTGGCCCGCAGCCCACAGACAGTTAAGCCAAGATGCAGAGTAGTCCTTGGGCTGAGGAAGATCTTTTCCCCTAACAGATACTTTCACCATTACTTCTTGGTTGCTTAAGGTGAAGCAAAACAAAAACCGGGCCTTTAATGGTACTACATACAGTAATTTGCTGTACTTTTTTCAGAGAAATGTGGCAAAATCATGGTGACCTGGTTTGCCTTGGTGCAGTCATCTACAAGGCAATACACAGTACTTCTGTTCCGTTCAGTGTACTGTCTTCCCAAAAGGCGGAGAAAAATCTAACACTTTTCAATTTGAGAGTACTGAGTGGGTGAAAAAAGGCAATAGTGTGCCTCTTAGCATAGAGGATGACCCCCCCCCCGCCCCTGCCCCTGGCAAAAGGTATCTGGTATGAGAACATTCTCTGGCTAATACAAAAGCCTGGAGAGCTCTTGTTTGTTTGTTTGTTTGTTTGTTTGTTTGACTTTTATATCGTCCATGTAGCCCTACTCTGGGTGGTTTACAAAATAAAACAGGATAACAAAATAACAAATTTTATTATTGTTTTAATTATTTATTGATATTTTATGTTTTAACTGCTTTAATTCTTTTGATTGTAAGCTGCCCAGGGACCTTTGGGTAGTGGGTGGCATATAGGTTGTAAAAATAAATAAATAAATAAATAAATAAATAAATAAATAAATAAATAATATAAGCAAAATTTACATAAATCAATATCAATAAACTAAAGTAAAGCTAAAATGAAAGTAAAAATACCCATGAGATTGCTAAATAAAAATGGGGGTGGGGTAGAGAAGATAAGGGGAATACCATCTATAATAGATTGACAAAGGGTTTTCCTCATTCTCTTCCTGAAGTCCCTTCTCCATCCCTTCTTTCCCGATGTGGGAAAACTTTGCTTACTTCACAATTAGTGTGGAAAACGCAAGCAAAAATGAAGTAGGACATGGCTCAGTGGTAGGGCACATGTTCTGGATGCAAAAAGTTCTGGGTTCAGTGCTTGGCATCTCTGTGTACGGTAAGGGGAGGTTAGGATCTGAGCGCCAGTCCTTATTGCATATAACCTCAATCAGGAGGGCACAACAGGTAGAAATTTAGCCAAGTAAACCTCAGTATCACTCACCTCCTGCCTTTCTGCTAGTTTACACTTTTACCGCACTTCCTTCAGCAACCGCTCTTTGTTTTGAATCGCCTTTTGCCCTTCCCCGGTCACATGGGTGCTCAAGCAATTCAGCACTCCGCCCTTGAGCGGTTTTTAAGGAATCGGTTTCCTGTCCGCACTTTGCAGAGCCGCTTTTTGTTCTGATTTCCCATCATCGGCTTTAATTTCGGGAAACATTTTAGGATAACGTCATGCCATTGTTCTTCCATTCAAATTAATGTTGTTAGTTTTCCGGTTCTCCCTTTAGATTACTTACAATGTGGTGTCTTGGTTTTGATAGCTTAATTCAGTCGTTTACCTGCGTTATAGAAGCACAGGAGAAGACGGTGGCAGCAAAGAAATTGCAGCAGGATTTCTTTATTCTTTTTTTCTATGGCAGGATAAGGGCAGAAAGGGGGGGGGACCGGGATAAAGCGATGCACTTTGTCCGCAGTTGGAGCCAAATCGCTTCAAGAAGCGGTCTAGAAATCGATTCAAAAAAACACCACCCCTGGTGGCCGTCGCAAGAAAAACCGACACAGTGACCCAAAAGGGGCATGGCCAAGGGGGCTCCATGGAAAAAGCGACTGGAATTGCAGTAAGTGAATTTTAAGGCGAGTTGACTTTAAGGAAAAGGCGATTCAAAACCTAAGTGTGGTAAGATTGCCATGGGGGCAGAAGGTTTAGGGAAGCTAGAGAATGTCACAGAAGAGAACCTGTGTGCTATCTGTGGCCCTTGAGCCACAGTCCACCTACTTTTGAATTAGAAAGAATCCTGAGGTAAGTGGGCCTATCTGACCACAAGGCCATTTCTTACACTCGTACCTTCTAGTTCAGCTTTGGGGGCTCTCGGTGCTTTGTGCGAACCACAGTTTCACTGTCATGATGGACTTTGAATTTTTCAAACCTGGCAGGGAAGATGAGGATCACCATGTGTGTCGAAAGAATGAGGACAAAAGGGAGGATGTAAAACTCCAGAGCCATTTCATGGTTGGCAATCGTGTCCATTATGCAGAGGTTTCACTCCAGCTGGGCAAATTAAATGCAATTTGCCGAGGTTTGGATAGGATAGTATTTTTTTGATGACAGCTGCAAGAATCCTTGAATGAGCATAGTCTCTGGCCATGCTGACTGCACAGAAAAGCTGCTGTCCAAAAAAGGTGACTTTGTACAGCCCTGGCTGTTAGTTACCATATGGAAACATTCCTGGTACCCTTGGCTGACTTTGCCAACGTCACAGGGCAGCTGAAATGCCTTTCATGCTCATCCGGCTGATGGTGTTTAGCCCCAGGGCTACTTGCATTTCTGCATAAAAGGAACAACAATCCCTCCAAACACAATGTGAGGTCACTTGTAAAGGAAGTAAACTTCAAAAACATGTGCTTGAGAAAATCATGTTGTCTTGCCCAATAGCTTCCAGAATGTGAAGAATGTTCCATCTTTTCAACAAAGTGTGTTCTGACATATTTTTTTCATGCAGGCATAAATAGAAGCTTGTCCTGCGTGACTCTTCTGAAAACAATTACATGATTTAAAGCTGTAAACAATGAGGAATACATAGTTTCTCTGTAAAGAGGAGAAACATGAGGAGAAGTGAGGGAATCTCCTGTATTATATTCTTTCTGGTCTATTCTAGCAAGCTGTTAAAATTAACAGGCTTCAAATAGTGGGTGTGTTTTTATTACTTGGAGCACAAACGAGTGCTTTGAATTCCTAGCCAGCCTTTAATATTGGTAATAATTAAAAACGAGCAAAGGAGCGCTGAATCTGCTCAGACACTCATTAAAATTTTATATATTTGTTACATTATTTTCTCATTCCATTTATATCTTTCCTTTCCTTTCCTCCAATGGGCCCAAAGAGGTATTCAAGAGTCTCTTCCACTTCCATTTTATCTGCTCAGCAATGACAACAAGAGGGTGACATTTTAAGGGTGTCCCGGTGAGTTTTGTTGCTCAGTGGATATTTGCACCTGGATCTAAACCCCTTCTAAACCTTTAGTCATTCTTAACCTCTTTTTTGACTATGGTCATAAACAGAATCTGAAAGAAATACAGTACAACCCCCTTATCTGCTGATTCACTAACTGTGGTTGGTAATCAAGGGAGCAGCAAAGAGCGGGGAAATTAAAAATAAAACTTACTGCTGCCAATACCTACAACCACCCTCCTCGCCGCCACAGGCCAGCAAGGCCCCCTCCAGAGGGGTGAGGAGGGGAATTTGAATTTCCCGCTCAGGTCCCTGGCAGCAGATCGGAAGTTTGAGTGGGAAATTCAAAACCTCCAATTGGTTGCCTGGGATGTGACCCAAAAGTTCAAAGGCCAGGTGGCTGACTGGCCCGTGGTCACAGCAGCAGGGTTAAGGAAGAGGGGGGGGGGGCGGGCATTGGGGTGGTAAGTTTTATTTTTTATTTTCTCCCCTCCTCATCACCGCCGCCACCGCTGGGAAGCCGGGCACCCACTGACAGGGTGGAGGACGGCCTGGGGTGCCCGGCAGCAGCAGTGGCAAGGAGGGAAGAAAGTCTTTCCCCCCTTTTTCCTTGCTGTTTGGCTGCGACAAGGAGAAAGGAGGGGGGACTTTATTTTCTTCTTGCCGCTGCCGGGCAGCCGGGCAGCTGAGCACCCACCAGAGGGGTGGAGGAACCATCCTCCACCCCTCTGATTGGTGCCCAGCAGTGGTGGCAGCAAGGAGGGAAGAACGTGTTTTTCCTCCTTTCTCCTTGCTGCAGCCGAACAGCAAGGAAAAAGGAGGGACACCCAGGCTGTCCTCCACCCACCTGGTGAGTGCTTGGCTGCCCAGCGGTGGCAGTGGCAATGAGGAGGGGAGAAAATAAAAAATAAAACTTACTGCTCCAATGCCCACCACCCTCTTTCTCTTTGCCGCAGCCGAGTGGCAAGGAGAAAGGGAAAAATATTTTTCCCCACCTTGCTATTTGGAGAGGTGTCAGAGGTGAAGGCTTTCACCCCGGCACCCCACCACTCCTTCCGCCACCATTATCCTCAGAAAAGAGGGCTTGCTCTTATCCACAGATTTCACTATTCGCGGGGGATCCCAGAACCGATCTCCCACTGATGCGACAGTCATATTGTACAGCCAGATCAAGATGGCTTGAGTTTCATAACGAACAGAGACGGGAACGAATCAGAAAATTAATGATTCATTTTAATGCAAGATTCATCAAGGTCGACAAATCACCAAAAAAATTACATTTTTGTTTCTGACAAATTGATGAAACAATTTGTAACTTTTCTTACATTAAAACCCTACAAAATGGCCTTCGGGGCACCTAGAGACACCACATTCATTCATGGTTTGTTCTCACCTGGTCGAGATGTAAAGGTCAGAGCTAGGCCATTTCCTTTTTGCCACTGCCTTTGGTCAGTTTGTTAGCTGAAGAGTCAACAACAGCATATCCTCTCGTTACTTATTTAGTGTGAATCGAAGTGAAATATGAGATTTGGAGATGTATGAAGGTTGGGGGTGGGGGAGAGACAATGAGCAACATTTGAGCAAGCATTGCTTTTGCAAGACTAGTTTTGCATGCAGCTACATTCTACCGCTTCCCTTATGAAAGAGGAGACACAAACTAACTCAGGTGCCTTGACATCAGTGCAAAACCAGCATAAGCTGTTTTTCAAAGATAGAAATGAGAAAGGGGCCTAATGGTTTTGACCTAGCTTCAAACCCACTTGAATGTCACAGATGTGAAAGTTTGACTCAAAACTTGAATCACATTTTTGTTTGCTTGTTTGCATTCTTCAGAGACGTTGTGACTAGGTTGGAAGAATGTCACAATCCCCCACTTGCATGCATGTGCACACGCATGTGCGCATGCACGCACACACGCACACACACACGCACACACACAGAGAGAGAGAGAGAGAGAGAGAGAGAGAGAGAGAGAGAGAGAGAGAAAGAGAGAGAGAAGCAAAAACTGGGAGAAAACTATGAATTTAAATCAGGCATGTCCAAACTTCGGCCCTCCTGATGTTTTGGACCACAACTCCCAGAATTCTAAGCTTAGGTTGCCAATGACGAAGGACTGTAGGAGTTGCGGTCCAAAACATCTGGAGGGCCAAAGTTTGGACATGCCTGCTTTAAATAGACAAAAGAGGAAATTCAAAGGTGTTGGGAAGAGGATACACAAACATTTCACTGCTAAAATTGATGCTAGATTTAGAAATCATTTGCAAACTGATTGCCATAGGGTGGTTTTCCCCTGCACTTCCTTCTTATGAATGAGTTGCTCCAGTACCCTTCTAGGTCTAGCCAATGGCAAATAGCATTAAACAGATTGTCCTGTTCTGTATCTATGTAGAAGCTGAAGTCTGGAATAGAGTAGAGGAGGGACTCCAGATCAATTCCCTGAAATTTCAGGGCCAACATTTGAAACAGGCAATGTTTGGAGGCAAACAGAACACCTTCTGTACCAGTTTGTTATGGAAATGAGTGCCAGAGATTTATGAATAAACGGGTACCAAATCTCAGTAAAACGTGTTGCACTATTAAATAATTTGGATGAGCAAAGCCAGCAAAACTTTGGCCAGCAGATGCAAACATCACCACCATGCTTGCTAGGGTTCACATTCTGTATAACCCTAAGAGATGCATGGCACGGGAAGAGTTTTTCCAAGCCATGCACGGCTACTGGTGGAAGGTTCCCTGTCTCCTTCAAGCTTTGCTCATCACTGCAGCAACGGGGGCTTGTGCAACAAAAAGCCTTACAAGTTGTGGTGCTGGAGCTTCACTCCCCTTGTTGCTCCAAATAGTACACCAGGCCTCCTCAGGGCTCTCTCCCCTTTGGCTTTTTGGTGCATTAATGTTGGTGTTGAAATGGTGAGTCCTGAGGCCAGCTGGGAATCGAAAAGTCAGTTTAGGCCTTAACAGAAATCAGACTTTCCCTTCTTCCTGCATTGCGTACCCTGCAATCTGCTCCCTACATGGAGAGTTAGAAGTCTAACGGTTCTGAGAGTAGAGGCACCATTGCTAATGCGCAATTCCTTCACTTAATTAAGTACAAGTAGAGCCTATGTGCACGCAAGATGTACGTGCATAAGACATGGATTTGCAACAGGCAGGATCCTCAGGTGTTCAGAGACAGACTTGTCTCATGCAAGCTGCAGCCTGCCAGCTCTATTCACATGTTCCAGTGACCGTGTTGAGGTGGTGTGTGTGTGTGTGTGAGAGAGAGAGAGTGTGTGTGTGTGAAGCCAATGGACATGTCTGCCATTCATTCCTCTGCCTCACCACATGCTCACCTGCAGTGATAAATGGATTAACTGGTTTGAGGAAGGGGGGTCTGGGATGGGCTGTTTGCTTCGGAAGCAGTACCCTCCAAAATGATCCACACAAGCCCAGTTGCTGTTCAGAAGCCTCCAAAACACAAGCAGCCAATAACTTACCTTCCTGGAGGGTCACATCGGGCTAAACTCCAACCCGGAAGAAGTCTCCCGACATCATGTGTCCTTCTCTCCCTGGCTCTGGCCAATCAGGAGCTGTTCAGGAAAATGCATCATCCTGCCTTCCTGTCTGATTGGCCAGCGCCAGGGAGAAGAACAGATGACATCAAGACACTTGTTCCTGGTTGAAGTTTAGCCCAATGTGTTCCTGCAAGAAAGTAAGTGGTTGGCTGCTAGTGTTTCAGAGGCTTCCAAACAGCACCTGGGCTCGCGTGGTGCTGTTTGAAATATAATTAGCTCCCTCACTTTCAGAGCTGCAGTCACAGTCCTGTGTTATTAAACATGAGATAAATAAATTCCACTGTATATGGCATTTACTCAAAAAAATGGCTCGGGAGATGGATTTGAAATTGTTAGAGAGTTTGGTTTGAGGTAGTTTTTGTCTGTATTAGAAGTAAGGAGTGCCTCAAATACAGGAGTTTACCATTTGATCAATGAACTTCACTGGTTTTGTACCCCCAACTCCCACATGGATTTTGCTTTGGTTAGGCTTTCTAGCCAGTGCCTCTGTTCATACAACATCCTTCTGTGAAGTGAAGCTAGATAGAACATCTAGTCTGAAGGAAGGTGCTATTGAAGTGAAGCAGCTGGCCAAAATATTGTTCCTTTTGTGAAATTTACACCAAGATGGACGTTGTATCCAGGAAGCAGTTCCATGGATGCAGTGGCATGGCAAGCACATAGTCAGTCCATGGTCAATTGCATGGTACTGTGTGGTCAGTTGTGTTTGACTGTCTTGTGAGTTGTATGGTAGAGATGGGCACGACCAGGAAAAAAATTTTTTTTCGAGTTGTCGTTTTTCGGGACGGGTCCGTTTCGGCTCGTTTCCGTTTTTCGCAAAAAAAATTAAAAAATTGTCATTTCGTTGTGTCATTTGTCGTTTGTCATTTCCACCGCAATTTAGCGCGATTTGACGTCCCAGCGAGTGGCGTCCCGCCGGCGCTAGGTGTTCTTGCGCCCTAGGCGGCGGGCGGGGTGGCGGGGGGCATGGGCGGGCGGCGGCAGCGGCAGGGGGGAGGGGCAGGCGCACGGGCGGCGGGCGTGCGGGCGGCGGGCGCGGGTCCCGCAATTACCCAGAGCAGGCGGAAAACACTTTAAACTGACTTGCTGCACAAGACTGCATCGAATAAAGCAATTGCAATTTTTGCAAACAAAGTGGGCAGTGCACCCACAGCAGAGCTGCAGGCAGGGTATGAAAGGACCTTGGCTTGCCACCAAGCAAATGAAATTTTTAAAATAAATCCACACCTCCCCTCCCACTCAAACCTCCCCCCCCTTTGAAGCACTATCAGAAAAGAAATCCTAACAAACTGCAGGAGAATAAAAAAGAATAAACTGCGTTGCTATTCCCCACAGCAGACAGAGAATGAAAGGAATTATTATTATTTCCTAAAAATTCAATTGAATCAATTCCCTCCCTGCCTGCCTAACTGAAATCTAAAGGCCCCGCGAAATCGAAACTAGTCAGCACAGCAGCCAGCTACCACACAGCCCTCTCCCACCCATATCCAAGCCCGGACTGCGACTCTTCTGGGAGTGCCTCGCCTTTTTATGCCCTCTTGCACATCCAGAAGTGTCAGTCAAAACCTGGCCATGCAATTGGTAGAATGGGTCCAAAAATTTGCATGGTCCCATCCCATGACCAGCCCATGATTGCGCAGGTGTAAAAAAAATAAAAAAAAATAAAATAAAATCAGTGCGACCTTTTACTGCTATAAAAAACCACTGCTGCTTTTTGGACCACGATTTCAAAAAAAAATATTGCGGACGCCATTTTGGATCCCCCCGCACCGCATGGCAAATGGAGACGCCGAGGATGCCCCCTCCCAGCCCGGTACCAGCAGCCCAGGACAGGAGGGGGGGAAGGCTGGGGACCCCCCCCTCCCCAGAAACCACCCCTCTGGTAGGTGCCCTCAGGCAGGCATATTTTCGCCTGCTTTTTTGGCCGGGAATCAGGGTTTTTTGTTTTTAAAACTTTTTTTCTGTGCCGCTTGGCATTGCGCGATCGCCGCGCGATGCCAGGAACGACAATGACAAATCAGACCCAATTTTTCTTTTTTCGGTTCGAGTTCGAGTTCTGACAGCTTAATTGTCATTACCGTTTCCATTACGTAACAGAAACAATATCCGAAAACAGAAACGACAATTTCGCCAAGTCGTGCCCATGTCTATTGTATGGTTAACTACACATTTTTTTCATATTTGGACAGCCTGGGCATAACTCCCTGTGAATTTCCACAGGTGTAATTTTATGCTATGCCAAGTACAATATGATTTCATCCAGTAAGGTGGAGCAATGTTAGGCTTTTGGGGTGTGAGATGGGGGTGGAAAAAATGCTAAGTTGTTTACATATTTTATTCTTATCAGGTACACAGCCATACAGTAAAGATGGATTGTTTGATATTTTGTTCACTTTAAATATTTTTATCCTCTTCTATTAGTGTTTTTGAGACAAATCCCAAAGTGTACTTTTCAAAGAAAAACCACCCTTGTCGGCCTTGAACATCTATGATTTGGAGATATAATTATAGGTGACTCAATTATTATGCAACAAGTGCAACCCAATTCATTTTAACTAAAACAACAACAAACTCCCTTGTTCTCCTGTTTCTCAGAAAAGACCTCTACAACAAAGAAGCCATGAGGATAAGACAGAAAAATAGCTTCCATTTTCAGACGAATCGCAGCATGCAATTGTATTTTGAGCAATTGAGCAATTGAATATGGTATCTATTGTCTATCTTAATAGATATTAAGACACTATTTACTCTTACAGCTTCCCTCCATAACCCTTTCCCAGGGCTTGACATATTCTTTATGTGTATTATATACAGTGGACCCTTGCATAACAAACGGTTTGTATAACATAAAATTTGTACAACATAAAAAGTTCCGGAGATAGGGAAAATTTGCTTAACATAATCGCCTATGGGGAAAATCCGTACAACATAAAAATGAGATCATTCCGTTTTCAATGCATTCCTATGGGAATTTGTATAAAGGAAAATTTGCTTAACATAATTTCATTTGGAACAAATTAATTCTTTTATACAAGGTACCACTGTATATATATTCCTGAGGAAATTTTTCCTGAAGTTTCAACCATTTTATTTATTTATTTATTTATTTATTTATTATTGCATTTATATCCCGCCCATCTTCCCGGAGGAACTCTGGGCAGCTCACAGGGTAGCGACTAAGCGCAATAATCAAACAACAATACAACAAACAACAATGAAGCAGGATAAAACAGATAAAACATTGTAAGAGGATATAAAAACATATGAAACATAAGAGCGCCCTACCATCGCCGACTGAAGGAGGGCGAGTTACTTAGAGACAAGTTTTGATGGAGGGGAGAAAAAAAAATTAATTAATGCTCGCCAAAGGCCTCGCGAAAGAGAAGCGTTTTCAAGGCTTTGCGAAAGGCCGGCAGGGACTCTGCAGAGCGCACATCGGTTGGGAGGGTGTTCCAAAGTGAGGGGGCTGCCACCGAGAAGGCCCAGTTACATGTAAGCGTCTTCCGGGCCTCTCGAGGGGTGGCGACCAAGAGTGAGTGCGCTCGCGACTGCCGAACAGGTCGGGCCGAAGTTGATCGCTGGACAATCCGCTCTGACAGGTAGTCCGGGCCCAAGCCATGGAGGGTTTTATAAACTAAAACCAGGACCTTGAATCTAATCCGGGATGCAACAGGCAACCAATGCAGGCGAGCCAGGACTGGGGTGATGTGGTCGTAACGACGCACACCCGCCACCAGCCTGGCAGCCGCATTTTGTACCCGCTGCAAACGCCGGAGAAGAGTCAAGGGCAACCCCATGTAGAGGGCGTTGCAGTAGTCCAGCCTCGAGATCACCAGCGCTTGGACCACAGTTCTCAGAGAGTCACCATCCAGGTACGGGCGGATCTGGGCGATTTGGCGAAGATGGTAATAAGTGGATCTGGTTGTGGCCGCCACCTGGGCTTCCAGGGTAAGCGCCAGATCCAGAACCACACCCAGATTCCACACCCTCTCCGCGAGTTGGAGGGAAACTCCATCCAAACATGCTACCAAAAAGCTAAGAGGTGCCAGATGTTATATTCTTTTTTTTACTTCTTTGAGTAAAAATGTTTAATCACTTTAAAAGAGCAAATGAAGAACATAATAAGATATTTAAAAGAATTCCAATCAATGAGGCCAGTTGTGCAAGTTCTTGAACAAAGAATCAAAGGAAATGCAGAGGTTTCTGTCTGTAGCAGTCCAGGCATTGATGATTTTGCGGCTGGACTACTGCAGTATGCTCAATGTGGGGCTGCCCTTAAGGTGGCTTCAATGCAGAAAGTTGCTTCAATGCAGAATGCTTCACTTGGACTTCTGAGTAGGGTGATCTACCAGTGCCATATAGCACCTCCCCTCAAGGATTGGTACCAGCCCAGCTTTTTGCTCCTTAATAAATTTCCAAACAATTTGGAACCAAGTTATCTAAGGAATTGCTTTTTCTCTTATAGGCCTATTGGATCCAAACCTCATCTGGGGAGTCATTCAGCCTTCAGGCTGAGGTTGTTCTCATCAGCAAATTGTGGTGGAACGTCAATGAATACCTGTAGAACACTGACACACAAACAAAACAGCAGCTTGTCTTCAACTTTTGTTATACTAATAGTCTACCTAAATTAATCAAGCTAAATTTTAATTAGGCTAACCTTTAATTAGGCATCTCCTTGTGCTGTCATGCAAAGCACTTTCCTTTTTTTTTAAACTGTTGGTGAGGGAGGTTTATTAAATCCGAACGTGCTTAATTAAAATGCTTAAATAAACAAAATTAATGCTACCTCAGCAGTTGCTTTACTGATTACTTTTGTGAACTTGTGGAAAAAACCAGCTTTACCAAAGGAACCTGCTGGTCTTCCTGTGCAGTGAAATATCATTGTCACAAATCTTTCTGTAGTGGGTATGCAAAAATGTCTCCTTGTTTAAAAATTTCCTCACAGGCAAAAATTGCTAGGAATTGCCAGTTCCAGCATAACAGGCTCTATATATTTTGTACTTCAGCTCTCATGATCCCTGCCAGTGATGTACTGGAGCCAGAGCTTGCTGGGTCAAAGCTCTGTGACTTTCTGATCAGCAGGGCCTATGAAATCATCCGCCACCATGCCCAGCTTCCTCATTGTTTCACCTTACCTGCCGTCTGCCCAGGAGCTGTGAGATAATGGTCATCCCAGGAACAATGTACTATTACAAGCTGTTGCAATGCAAAGTGTTTGAGGGTGGTTCGGTTTTAAATGGGAAGCCCTGAGGCATTCGTTTTACAAAAGAATTGCTTTGTATTTCTTGATACAGACAAGTCCAGCTGCCTTCATTTTGGGGCTTTCATTATGGGAAAAGGGCTGGTTATGGAGACAGCCATTACAAGCACCCACACTTCCAAATTTACCTCTACACAATTGTTTCCTCGTCATTGTTGACTTTGCTGGAGATCATGAGACGTTCTGTCCTAAAGCTGTCCCACTGTAATGGCTAAATTCTGCTTCTCACAAATATGCTGCATAAATTCCTTCCAAAATATCCTGATGCTCCCATGATTTCGTTGTGGCAAAATTACTGCGGGTTGTAGAATGTGGTGGTGGTGAATGTTTAATTTCTGAAAATTGGTGCCACCAAGTTGCCTTTATTGATAGCAGTGATGATAAAGCCATTGCAGTCTATGAAGTCAGCATTTTTCTTTAAATGACTAGAGTTTGTAGATTGAAAAATGGGAAGAACAAAAAAAGTTAACAGATTATAGATGTGGACAAGAAGAACTGAGAAAAATGTGAACCAAGAGTTCAAAAAGAAATGGGGTATAAAAAAAGACATGTTGAAACACCTCCTTGAATGCATGTACTGTACATGTGGATATTTTCCTCACCAAAGATGGGGTGGGGATGGGGGTGGAAGACTGACATTATTCCAAGCAATTTCCCCTCATATTATTCTGCAAATAATGATATAATAATAAACCTAAATCCTTGGTCCATTTGGAAGGCTTAGACTCACGGTTGTGGATCTTGTGTGTATTTAAGAACAGCTCTTTCTAGACAACTGACAGTGAGGAAAAAATGAATGTACCAAAGAGAAACAACCGCTTGCCAAAAAGCTGGTCACTTAACATTGGCTGTGTCCTGAGTGGTTTGCAAATCAGTTAAGCACAGATGACGGAAAGATAAACGCTTCATGTTGAGAAATGACACCACATTCTTTTTGCGTCATTTCTTTGGGCCCTCGCACAAAAGGAGCCTTAATCAGATGACATGGGGGGGGGGAATGGAACTTGTGAAGCCACGTGACTGTTTGGCTCTTGCATCATCAAAATAATCAAGAATATCTGGCTGCAGGTTTGCTTTACAAGCCAGAAGCACTCACTTTAGCGGACAGCTTGATGAGTAGATTTCCCCCACCTTCCTAAAAGCATAGACAAATCTAAACAGTGGCATACAAGGCTGTGCAGTTTAACACTAAATGGTACTGACTGCCAGGGAGGGGCCTTCGTGGCCATCTCTGTTCTTGTATACAAACATCAGTGTGGGTCAAATCTGGCTCTGAAGGATAAATAATCCATCACTCCCGTTCTTCAGGAGCATGTTGGGGGCTTAATGGAGTTGAGAGAAGCTGCAAATGTTTATGCTTAATCCATTACTTATAGTGAAGAGCCCCTAGTGGAATTAATAACTCATTATAAATGTGGGAAGTTATAGTTATAATTAGGGATGGGCACGAAATGGAAAAATAGTGTTTCGTTTCATTTCATTTCATTTCATGCCCACCCCGTTTCATTTGTTTTGTTTCTTATGATTTTTTTAAAAAAATCATACAAAACAAAATGAAACAAAACGAAACGGTCCCCGCCGCTGCTCTGGTGCTCCCCACCTCCTCCTTCTCCTCCTCATGCTGCTGATTCAATGCGGGGGAGGGCTCAGGCAGCACCTCTCAGCTGGGAGGTGCAGGGCTCCTCTGGGTCCTAGAGGCACCAGATTTGGTGCCCGGGAGACATGTTCAGAGCAATCTAGCTGAGCTGTCATCAGCTGGGCCCCTTTAAAAATGACCCAGTGACCACAGTGGGGACCCCCAGGTGGCAATTGGAACATTTTCAGAGTGATCCAGCTGATGACAGTTTGAATGGACCACTATGAACTTGGCCCGGTCGCCACTGCAGGAGTCTCGTGGTAGCGACTGGGCCATTTTTAAAGGGGTCCAGCTGAGCTGTCATCAGCTTCATCACTCTGAAAATGGCCCGGCCGCCACCATGAGGCACTCCTGGTTGTGAACAGGCCATTTTCAGAACGAACCAGCTGATGACAGTTCAGCTTGCCGTCTCTGAAAATGGCTTCCCGACACCAAATTTGGTGCCTCTAGGAACCAGGTCCCCCACCCCACCCACCTCCCAGCTGAGAGGAATCTGGAAGCCGGGACTGAGAGGAGAAGGCAGGGAGCGCCGGAGGTGTGATGGGGACCCACCACCTCCTCTTCCCGCTCCTGAGCTCTGGCGGGGGTGGTGGTGGCTCATTGTGAGCCCAGCAGGTAAGGCAGCCTTTTTATAGTGAAACGAAATGGTTGGTTTCACTTAAAAAAACCCACCACTGTTTCGTCTGTAACAATATGCTGCTTCCTCATTTTGTTTCATTTAGTTTCATTTTGTTTTGTTTCATTACCTAATGAAATGATGAAACAGCATTTCATTTTTCATTTTGTGTCCATCCCTAATTATAATGAAGTCATTGTTTATTATTATAGGGCAATTGCCCACTGCCGACCCGCGACCACCCCCTTCGACCCTTGCCCATCATGGCTCATAAAAGCTGCCGGAGGGACTATGCCCGAGTGGGCTTCCTCCATCGCCACTGCCTCCTTCAGCGAGGGGGTTTTTCCCTCACGTCTGAAGGAGACAGTGGTAAAGCCCATTTTGAAAAAAAAAACGGGCTTGGCATCAGACCAATTGGTGAACTACCGCCCAATTGCCAATGTTCCCTTCATGGGCAAGGTTATCAAGAGGGTGGCCACGATTCGGATTCAGTCTCACTTGGAGGAACAGCGGTGCCTTGATCCTTGCCAATCCAGTTTCAGACCTGGCCGGGGGACCGAGACAGCTCTGGTCACGCTGCAAGATGACCTGATCCGGGCGGCCGACAGGGGTTGCTCTACCCTGTTGGTTCTCCTTGATCTGTCAGCGGCCTTTGATATCGTCGACCACGGTATCCTACTGGACCGGCTCTCTGAGGTGTGAATCGGAGGCACTGTTCGCAGTTGGCTCCGGTCCTTCTTGGAGGGTCGGCCCCAGTATGTGCAGCATGGTGGAGAGTTGTCGGCCCTGTGGACACTCCCTTGTGGGGTGCCACAGGGCTCATCTCTCTCACCCATGCTGTTCAACATCTATGTAAGACCGCTGGCTGGGGTCATTCGGAGTTTTGGAGTCTGCTGTCATCAGTACGCTGATGATACGCAGCTCTATCTCTCCTTTTCCACCTCTGCAGTGGAAGCTGTCCGGACCCTCGACCAGTGCTTGGAGGCGGTTATGGCCTGGACCAGGGCCAACTCAATCCCGAGAAGACCGAGGTGATGTTCTTTGGGAATTCTCCGGCTGGTTACGGAGGCCCTTTCCCCAGCTTGGAGGGTATTTGCCTCCAGCCGATGGAGAGGGTTCGGAATCTGGGCGTGGTTCTGGACCCGGCACTATCTCTGGATGCCCAGGGGGCTGCCGTGACCAGGACCGCCTTCTATAATCTATGGCAAATTACCTAGACGGCGAATCCTTGAGAAGAGTCGTGCAAGCGCTGGTGGTTTCGAGGCTGGACTACTGCAACACCCTCTACATGGGGTTGCCCTTGACTCTCCTCCGGCGTCTGCAGCGGGTACAAAATGCAGCGGCCAGAATGGTGATGGGTGCGTGTCGTTATGACCGCATCACCCCGGTCCTGGCCCGTCTGCATTGGCTGCCCGTTGCATCCCGGATCAGATTCAAGGTCCTGGTTTTAGTTTATAAAACCCTCCATGGCTTGGGCCTGGACTACCTGGCAGAGCAGATCGCCCAGCGATCAACCTCGGCCCGACCAGTTCGGCAGTCGCAAGCGCACTCGCTCCGGGTTGCCACTCCCCGAGAGGCCCGTAGATCTTCCACTCGTAATCGGGCCTTCTCCGTGGCTGTCCCTTCACTGTGGAATAATCTTCCCAGCGAAGTATGCTCTGCAGAGTCCCTGCTGGCCTTCCGCAGAGCGGTAAAAACCATCTTGTTCCGCGAGGCCTTTGGTGACCAAGTTTAAAGTTTAAAACTGTTTGGGTTTTGTTTTTGTTTTTTTGTTTTTTTTTATGCCCGCCACTGCTGCCAACTAGCTTAATTGTTATGATGCTTTCTGAGCTTTCTGAGCTACCTCTCAGGACAAGGGTACTTATATGTTTTAATCAGTTTTAATATTGTTGTATTGTTTGCTTCTGTTTATGAATATTTGCTGATTATTCAGCTGTGTAAGTTGCCCAGAGTTCCCTCGGGAAGATGGGCGGGGTAGAAATTCAATAATAAATAAATAAATAAATAAATAAATAAATAAATAAATAAATAAATAAATAAATAAATTTAATTTCCTCCTGAGTAAAATTAAGCACATTTTATAATGCATGGCATCCACATATTGTTCCTAGCCTTATAGGGTGCTCCAGTTTTAGGAGTTATGATGATACTTAAAGAGAGATCATTGCCTTAGATTCATCAGCATATAAACAGAGTATAAACCTAGAAAGCTATAAGATGTCAGGTCAGATCCTTGGCCCACCCACTGCAGTTCTGTCATTGACTAGTTCTGTAGAGTTACAGATTGTCCAAGCCCTACTCAAGATGCCAGGGATTCAAAAGAACAACACTGTGCACAGAAATATTTTTGTGTGAAACATCACACACTCCTGTGTGAAACAGCACAATTAGCAGCATTGTACAAATTGTGTGATTTATAATCAACCTAGGACACCTGCTTCTTTGGTTAAGACTCTGAAGAACTGAATGGATTGTTTGTGTCTTTCTTGACAATCAGCCAATGATTCTGAGTTTGTTGTTTGTGTGTGTGTGTGTGTTTGTGTGTATGTGTGTGCGCGGCATGCTTTGCTACTCAAATTGAAAGTACTGTATACTAGAAACAGTTTGCACAGTTTGCCTCTGAGGAAGGAAAAAGAGCTCTTTCTCTCTCTGCTGGAAGTGAAGAATATTGCAGGACTTTAAATATCTTCATTGATGATTCTAGTCTGTAGAATAATCTAGAGAATATTCCCCTGCACACAAATCATCGCATATTAGATATCTGTTAAAGAAATAGCTAGGTCCACAGTTCTGATCATCACTTTGGGCTGGAAACAGCCTAAATCTCATCAACTCAAGAGATGGTCAGCATCATCAAAGCTTACATGCTGATACTGCCTTTCCACCAGCGAGTTTCCATGGCTCAGCAAGAATCTAAACTGATGTCGCTTGGGTCCTTGTCCAGTGCTCTGACACCTACCCCACACCAGCTCTCATACTCAGGGATTCTTACCTGTTTCAGTTAATCATGCATACATAGGTGCTAACTGCATAGCTTGCTATTCTGTACATGTACATGTTTACTTCAAAGTAAGCCATTTGAACTCAATGGAACAGCCAGAGGTATGTTTGTTCTGGCCCATTGCAAAATAAATGGCAAGGACATATGGAAGAATACTGTACCAATTTCTCTAAAAATAAGACTTTTTTTTAAAAAAAAATCCAAATCATGTGCATTTAGTTTAGGGACTTTCATTTTTGAGTATGAAGGAATGAATGAATGTGGTGGTGGTTTTTTGGTTATCTAGCAGTGCCCCCCCCGCCCGAAAACGTATTCAAGTAGAAATCATCAGCACTGTTTCTAAAAGGGATTTGCATCTGTGCAAATACCCAAATGGCCAACGTCTGTAATATAAAGCATAATCCTTTCTCTTCTGAAGAATCATTTCAATAACACTGTCTTCTATTATTACTATTAACTATTAACTATCATTACCAAGACAATGTAAATTACATGGCTGACATTACAGACAGATTTCGGGGTTTCTTTTATAGTCAAGAGAGCTCCATCTGCTTTATGGAGACATTTTTAGCCTTTAAGTAAGACTCCCCACCCCCATCCTCTGCACCACACTGATGCGGGGAATGGGGAGGGAAATGACTATCAAATAAAAGAAATAGAAGCCCTTCAGATGACAGCAGGAAAAGCACCAGGAGAGGAGAAAGAATGATGATGAAGGATGTGTACCAATGACAGAATGGGAGTAAAAGGGAGCAAGGAGGGAGAGCAAAAAAGCCCCGAAGAGATGAAGGAGTCCTGGAAGTGACTGTTGTTTCAAGAGATAGCACCGATAGGCATCAGAGAGGCTGTGAAGACTGGCTGCTGATGTTTGGGCAAGCTCAGGTTACAGCAACTGTCAGTCCAGAACAATGACAGCGTTGGCTCCTGCTCTCAAGACCAGTGATTCTGAGACAAGGCTAGACCAAACGATTGCCTTTTACTTCCTGAGGCAGAGCACCAAATGATGCCCCTTTCCCTAAGATGAGTGGTAGAGTATCTCAGGCCAATCAAGTCATTTCAGAAACTGAGGCCAGAAAATCTGACATATCTGTGGTGAGCGGATATATTTGGATGGCCTTGTTGCCATGGTATTACAAGGACTATTGCAATCACTCATGTAGCTGAAAATGTGCCACTATTTTCTGAAAGCCAGATTTTTTCGCCTAAGGTGATCGTGTCACTCTGCCTAACAGTAGGGCTGACGTTCTTCCCAAATGTATTAGGGAAGGAGACAGGATGTCACCAAATACAGCAGGGCCTGACTTAAAACTTCTACTGGAGTCATGAAGCACCACACAGATTCCTCCAAAATCCATGAGGGTTTAGAGTTGTAGCCACAGTCATTATTTTCCATAATATTGCTGCACCAGCTCTGTTTCAGAAAAGAAAAAGGGTTGAGTCTCTTGCTCCTTCTAGTGACCAGTTCTGGTAATACAAATGAAAATATGTTTTCCTGGGACACCCCCCTTTTAATATTTTTAATATTTTCAATCTGTGGATAAGTGATCTGTGGATATTGATCCCATGAATAAGGGGGGTGTCATACTGTACTGGGAGATTTCACCTTCATGTGTGAATACTTCCATTTTGTTCCTTTACTATCACCCCCATCCCATCACTCTTACAGCTTCATTGCCACCTCTCTTTGGAAGCTGATCCACCTAACAGATTTGTAACCTGTCTACAAACCTGCTAGGGAAAGGCTTTTCTAAAATTGCAAGGTTTAGCTGATGAGTCTCTAATTTACACATCTGTAGTGCTCTGCCCATCTACTGCTCGTTTCACTCTTTGCCTAATGGTGCTAAAAAGACAATGTCTTGCATGGTTGGCCAAATAGTGACTGCATATTTTGTTGCATACACTGGCTTCAATAAGATTTTCCTCCTCCTCCTCCTTTATTCTTCCCCAAAAGCTTGGAAGCCATACCAGCTGATGGTATAAAGTATAGAGTAGCATCAACGTTCCCTGTAAGCTGTGCATGCAAACATACACAGGTTCATCAACACTGTGCAGTGGCAGCCAAGGTGGGTGCCTATAAACTTCTTGATTTCAGGTGAAACTCTGCCCCCTGCATACAGAAGGATAAGGCTCCATGTCAGTGGAGAAAAAAACTAGAGGGAATGTTGGGTGGCATGCATAGACTCCATCCAGTTGGGTCATGTGGCAATAGTTTACCTTAGCTCTTCTAACTGAATAGTGAAGGGCCAAGGGAAAAACACCCAAATCAAGGACATGGCCACATAACATCCACTGTACATGGTTTCTGTGACTTTTACTTTTTAAAAAAGTCACCAGGAAGAGATTCTTCAGTCATTGTCTGCATGCTGAAAAAGCCTTAAGCGATTGAATCCTGTTGTCACAACAATTATTCGTTTTATTTTATTTTTGAGTATTTTTACCCCACTTTTCTTCTTGGAAAAGGTCCCAAGGCAGAAAAAAACCCAACATAGGAAAAGCCAATTAACTTTCCAGAAGGTAAATCACTTCTCCCCTCAGTTCCAGGCTGCCGAACCCTTACCATAAATTAAACCAGGAAAGGTGAGACCTGCAACAAATGATGCTTCATGCAAACCTCTTAAGCAATACCTTATGGAGACTTGAGCAAACCATACTGTCTCCCTCACCTTGTTGCCCTTGGAACTTTTTCCAGTTGGAATTATGAAGCGTCAATTCCTGATACAGGATGATACCTCCAAGATAATCTCTAAGCTTTGTGTGCTAGAACGCGGTAACCACCTTGTAACATGCCAGATATGGCTCAAGTCTTATGCTGTAGAATATTTATTCCATACAAAGGTAAAAATGAAGCAACCAATAACACCAGAAGCCAACTTGAAATAAACCTGACATGACACACATCTCATCCTATCTTTGAAAGCTACCTGTGACCTGGGAATAATAAAACCAACCTACCTTTCAGATTTGTTGTGAACAGTGTTCATTATTCTGTGCTTCCAGACTTGCTTCCAACTTATGGTAACCCTAATGGGGGTTGTGAGATATGTGAAATGCTGGAAGTTTATATTTGTCACCTTGCAAGTGAGTTTCTACTGGAGATTTGAATCCAAGTCTTCTGCATCCTGATCTCATACATTGTCTCCTACACCAGTAGCTCTCTGGCATCCCCAGATGTTCTTGGACTGCTACTCTCAGAAGCCCTTGCCTTCACAGTTAGTGGTGAAGGCTTCTGGGAGTTACAGTCCAAGAACTTCTGCGGACCACAAGTTTGAGAACAAGGGTCCTACACCACACTGGCTCAAAACAGTGTTTAGCTCAGTGGTTCCCAAAGTGGTCTATATAGACCCCCCAGGGGTCTATTTCAACTTGCAGGGGGTCTATGACAGTGAGAAAAAATTGGGGGTCCACAAAATGTAAATGAGTGTGCATGTGAATGGACCCCCACTTAGGCAGATCATCATCAACATTTAGTTATTCTGTAAATATCTTACAGCTAACACAATTTTTGGCGCCATTTTTGAAAGTTTTTACAGCAATTTTTGGAAAATTTTAAACTTTTTGGTGCATTTACCAAGTGGTGCAAAGGTAGGGACCTGATCCTTGTGGTGTGCATATCTTTAAAGTCCATTTTGCATTGTGTGTGTGTGGGTGGGTAGGGATATTGCATCATTTTTCAGAACTTCATATTTGCCGTGTACATGTTTTTAAAGTCCGTTTTGCAAAGGCTGGGATTCGTGTTTAGCAGCCACATGACAGATATTTGTACCCGAATCATGGAACCTTATGTCATTAATCCATTCCGGATGTCTAGACATAAGTCAAACATGCCTTAAGTCAAATGAACTTTTCCCATAGAAAGTAATGGGAAAGTGGATTAATCCGTTCCAGATGTTGAAAAAGACCCCCGAAAACAGCAATTTAACACAAATTTGACTGGGATAGGAGATTCCTTCCGGCGATGTAAATGAAATGTCTCTTCAAAGAGAGGAAGAGGCAGTGGAATTATAGTCCACAAATTATATGCCTCCAGTTTTTAATGTTCATAGCAACAATGTCTAGCATTTAAGTTTTACTGATTTTTAAACCTGACATTCCAAGTTCTGAATAACCCTATGCTTACCATTAGAGTCCCATAACTGTACAGCTCCCCAACTAAAATGCTTCCATTGTGGACCAGAATTCTGCAGCCAGATTTTTTATAAGACTGGTCCAACTGTCTATAACCAGCGAGGCCAGCCCCGAGCTCCCGACCCTTCTTCTCCTCCGGTGGCAGTGGCAGCTTTGGCGAGGCTGAGGACCAGCTCCAGGTGCTCAGAGCTGGCCTTGCCGAAGCCGCCACTGTCGGAGGAGAGGAAGAAGGCAGGAGCAGTTTGGAGGTGCCAGCCGCGATGCTGGGTCATGGCTGCTGCCCGATTCTGGGGCCTTGCACCGGGGCTCCGAGCTGAAAGTCAGAGCCCGTGGCACAGGTCAAACAGGCCCCTTCTTTCTGCAAGTCAAATATGCTGTAAGTCAAGCGGCATGTAAGTCAAGGTTCCACTGTAAACTATAATTACAGTCATACCTTGGTTAACAAGTAACTTAGTTTATGAGCATTTTGATTAACGAGTAAAAACATCTGTCATGACAGGCACAGGGAAGATCCACTTGAGAGAGACCCCCGTTCAGCCCCTCAGCACCCGGTGCTGTCATCCGGCGCAGGGAAGGTGGAGGCTGATCGGGAGGGGGCTATGATCCGTGTTCCGCACTGTTCTGGTTCTGTTCAGTTCGTTCCTAAATTACACCATTCTCCGTTAGTCATTCCGTTACGTAACAGAACGAATAACGGAGAACGGTAACGAAAAAATGGTCGTTTCGTGCCCATCTCTACTAAGGATTATTATTGAAAGAATTGAGCTCTGCTAATTTACATGGGAATGATTCAAAACATTGTATTTTAACTAATTTCTGGATCACAGCCAAAAAGAGAAAGTGGAACACTTTAATGTGCAGAATATAACTGTCAAACGGATGAGAACAAGCAGAAAGACACTGCAGAAAGATAATAACTTCCAGACACACTGCACTTTGTTCTTGCTTTTTGTTTCTAAAAGAGAGGTGGTGAGTAGCCAGATTTCAAGGCAATCCAGCTGTAACATTGCCTCAATAAGAAACTGGGCTGTGGCCGTACAATGGGAAATAACATAACATTTATAGAGTGAGACTGAGAACAACATGGCTTTTACTTCTTTAAAACATGTTTACACCATTCTTTATCTTATGATTTTAGAGTGGCTTTTAAACAAAATGCTGTTTAATACAGCCTGAAAAATCCACATTGAAATGTAGCAAGGTGATATAGTTAGCTTAATAAGCTAATTTAAAATTCAGAATTTATAAGCAAAGAAATTAATTTTTACCTAGAGCTAGACATATAATGCAATATCAGTTGCACCCCTCTGGGGTGAATTTTTCCAAGGAGGAAGCCATATTAGTCTATTGCAGTGAAAACAACTATAGACCTTGTCATAGCCTGACAACTGATAAATTTTAGCTGGCACAACCTTTATGGACAATCGCCCCACCTACAGTCGTCAAAACATGCCAAATAAAATTTTGAGATACAATAGGACCCCCATATCCACTGGTTCATTATCCACTGATTCAGTTATCCATGGTTGGCACAGGAAAAATAAATAAATAATTCAGCAGCTACAAAGCAAGCTACTGTCACAAAGAGCAGCTGTAAAGCAAGCTACTGTCATAAAACAGCAGCCGTAAAGCAAGTTACCATCACAAACAGCAGCTGTAAAGCAAGTTACTATCACAAAATAGCAGTTTTGGGGAACCTTTTGGTGTTCTCTCTTATCCACGGTTTTCATTATCCGTGGGAAGGCTTGGAACCAATCCCCAATGGATACTGGGGTCCTACAGTACTAGTCTTTGATATCCACAAGACCCTTTTGTTTCATAGTCTGGACATCACAACAGGGAGAGTGCAGTTGTTCGATTACATTTTCCATATTTGTGAGGCAGGCCATTTGGAGCTTCTACCAAGTGCCAGATGCCATCACCACATCCTGTGGCAGGGAGTTCCATAGACTTACAATGCGCTGGGTGAAAAAATATTTTCTTTTGTCAGTTCTTACTCTCCCAGCCTTCAATTTGAGTGTATGTCTCCTAGTTCTGGTATTTTGGGAGAGAGAGAAGAGCTTCCCTCTATCCACTTTACTCATACCCTGCATTATTTTGTATGTCTCAATCATATCCCCCCTCAAGCGCCTTTTTTCCAGACTAAAGAGGCCCAGATATTTTAGCCTTTCTTCATAAGGGAGGTGCCCCAGCCCAGTAATCATTTTAGTCTTTCTCTTCTGCACCTTTTCCAGTTCCACTATGTCTTTCTTGAGATGCGGTGACCAGAATTGTACACAATACTCCAGGTGGGGCCTTACTATTGTTTTGTATAATGGCATTATAATGTTGGCTGTATTATTTTCAATCCCGTTTTTGATAACCCCTAGCATGGAATTGGCCTTCTTCACCGCTGCCACACACTGGGGAGACACCTTCATGGAGCTGTCCACCAACACACCAAGATCTCTTTCCTGATCCGTCACGGATAACTCAGAGCCCAGGAGTTGATAGATGAAGTTTGGATTTTTGGATTTTTGCTTTGCTTGGATTTTTGGATTTTTGGATTTTTGGAGTTTTGCTTGGATTTCTGCTTTGACTATGCCAAAGCCTTTGATTATGCCAAAGCCTTTGACCTTGTGAACCACAACAAACTATGGCAAGTTCTTAAAGGAATGGGAGTGCCTGATCAACTTATCTGTCTCCTAAGAAATCTATAGATTGTTGGAAGAAATATCAATAACCTCAGTTATGCAGATGATACTACTCTGATAGCATAAAGTGAGGAGGAATCAAATAACCTCTTAATGAGGGTAAAAGAGGAGAGTGAAAAAATCGGCTGAAGCTCAACATTAGATATGGGCACAAAATGCCAAAATTGTGTTTTGTTTCATTTTTCATATTCTTTTTCATTATTTTATTTTGTTTAAAATGAAACAATTTTTAAAAAAATTCATTTTGTTTTTTTGTTTGTGTTATTTTTCATTTTTATTTCTTATTTTTTTATTCTTGTGCCAACCAGCTGGCCCATGGGCCAGGTCGGCGTGGTTGTTTAAAATTTTTAATTATTCTCTTCTTGCACCGACCAGCTGGCCCGCAGGCTGGATCAGCACGTTTTTTAATTTTTTTATTTCTTATTTTTTATCCCCCACCTGATTGTGCCCAATCGGGTGGGGGAAAGGGCAGGCTTTTAAAACTTTTTCCCTGTCAAAGCCCCGTGCTCGTGCTGATTGGTGGTGGCTTCGGCAGGAAAAAAAGTTCGGTTTCTCCTGCATTGGGGGGGGGGGGACCACCAGCTTTTCACCATAGGAATGCATTGCTTCAATGCATTCCTATGGGAAAACAAAAAAACGAAGCGAACAAAACAGAAATTTTCGTTTGGTTTCATTTCATTTTTCTTTGATGGGTCCGTTCATTATTCATTTTGTTCTGTAACGAAACAAATAATGAATGACGAAATGAATTTAAAAAATCATTTCATGCCCATCTCTACTCAATATAAAAAAAAAGCCAAACAAACACCTAAGATCATGGCCAATAAAGGGGGGAAGGGAGAGAAATAGAGGCAATGTCAGAGTTTACTTACTTGGGCTCCTTGATCACTGCCGATGGTGATTGCAGCAATGAAATTAAAAGATGCCTCCTTCGTGGGAGGGAAGTGATGTCAAACCTAGGCAGCATCTTAAAAAGCAGTGACATCACTTTGCCGACAAAGGTACGGATAGTCAAAGCTATGGTTTTTCCAATAGTGGTGTATGGAAGTGAGAGCTGGACCGTAAAGAAGGCTGATCGTTGCAGAATTGACACTTTTGAGCTGTGGTGCCGGAGGAGACTCTTGAGAGTCCTCTGGACTACAAGGAGATCTATCCATCCTGAAAGAAATCAACCCCGAATGTTCACTGGATGGACAGATTTCAAAGGTGTGGCTCCAATACTTTGGCCACCCCATGAGAAGAGATGACTCCTTGGAAAAGTCCCTGATGTTGGAAAAGATTGAAGGCAAAAGGAAAAGGAGGTGGCAGTGAATGAGATGGTTGGACAGCGTGTTTGATGCAACCAACATGGATTTGACCAATCTCCGGGAGGCAGTGGAAGACAGGAGAGCCTGGCGTGATCTGGTTCATGGGGTCACGAATAGTCGAACACAACTGAACGACTGAACAACAACAACAAATTCATACCCAGTGCCCCAGTAAAGAAAAGCCATGTTTTAGCCAAATTATGTATACTTTCCTTTCTCTAGTAAGCCATATGCTGGCTGCAAAGACATTCCATTGAAGGAACCAACAACAATCAAAAGAAGAATTAGCATAAATGATTTAGGCTTTAGTCCATTTCACATTGCCATTAATTTTGTGTGCCAATCCCACATGAACATGCTGATTCGGGTGATCTGTCACGGCTATCATGGCAGCTGTTCTCAATCTTTAACCCTCCAGATCTTTTGGATTTCAACTACCAGAAACCCCAGCCATCATGGCCAGTGTTCATCAACACTGGGAGTTGACATGGAAAACATCTGAGAAGACCAAAGTTGGAACACCATTTCTCTATGGTAAGGACAAAGGAGAACATAGATAAAGGGTAATAATTATATCTGGTTCATATATAATTTGACCACTTGTTCTAAATTATTATATATGTATGAAATCCCCATATTAATCATATTCCTAAATGCTGCTGAAACATGCACAATAATATACAGTATACACATTTGCCGTTTCATTAAATGTCAATAATATATTCCATCTAAAATGAAATGAATGGGTTAGAATGAAACTATATGGTGATTTAATGGCTATGTAGTGGAGATTATGACCCCATACACTTGCAAAACGTTGAGCTGGCCAGAGTACTTGAAAAGGAAGAAAGGAGAGAGTGGAGGGTGGAGTGGAGGAATGAAAGCTTACTCAGCTGGCAACTAGCCACTGAATTTAGTCTATTATTGTTGGTGTGTTTCATGGTGTCCAACTGTCCATAATCTTGGGCTAGTGTGTGGGAGAAACTAAGAAAAAGTAACTAAACAAATGTCATCTGTTCTTGAATCTGAAGCAGATAATCACACCTAAATTTTAAGGTAGATAGCTCCTTTAAAAAAATATTTAAATGTTTTCCTCTTTGAGAAGTTGAAAGGGGGAAATAATTGAAATCTGATGCTGGGATAGTGCCCTTTTTTCAGATTGCAGCCAATAAATATCCTTACTGCCTATTGTAACCCTGCCAAGAGAAGTCCAAACGAGGCACCAGTATGCTCAACACAAGTGCGCAGTTCTGTTTGTTTGGAGCACTCTGTGTTTGGAAATAGCCTTTGATCAACCTGCTGTGCCGGAACTGTTTTCTGAACTATGTGATAAGGTATAGCCTTGCTGGTAACCTTGTTTTGTGCAAGTAAGACAGGTTAATTGGCCTTGACTATACTGATGACCCTTTCAAGTCATGTAAAATGAAACCATAGAGCTTATCACAGGTCGAGATCCATTAATATTCCTTGTAGTGTCTATGGGGAGAGAAAGGGAGTTGTTTGTTTTAAGGTAGCCAACAAAAGACACAAAGGGGAAACCATCCCCATAGGAGATCGGGCAGCCATACAAATAGCTTACTTGGAATGAAAGGACAATTTCCTCCTACTATAACTGATCATTGGGATGAAAGATTGAGAACCGGATTAGGGATCCACAACCGGGTTCAGCTGTTCCATTGATGCCACAGATAAAAACAAAACAAAACAGAGAAATTGCTATTGGTTTTTAAAAGAATTTTCCAGATCAACAACATAAATTTAAAAATACAACCTGGTTTTGGCAACTAAACATTTCTGACAGCACCACAGTTCTCTCCTCCTATCAGGAACCCTCCGAACTATAGCTGATTATTCTAGATAGCCATGGAATGCTTAACCTCCCAGTTAACTATAGCAGAATTTGTCTAAGTAATGCAAATTGTGTGCAATAACAATACAAACCTATAAGGGAAATCGGGTCTTAGTGAAACACCAGCTTCCTGAATGCAAATGATGTTTGATACTTGATTCTTTTTTACTGGGCAATATTTTCCTGTTAAAGAATTAGTGATTTGTTTTTTTTAAAAAATATGGTGAATATTCAAAGAGCAGAAAAAGCATTTGCATTTCCTAACCTGAGAACACATACCATGCCTTTGAAAAGTAAGGCTTTAATATAAAGTCATTCACTCTTTCATGTTAATTGCACAAAATTCTGAACCATCAAGATGGTGTATGAACTACAGTCAACTGACAGGTTGGAAGAAAATGTTAGCCACTCCTTTAATGAGAAATGCTATGCTGACAAATGTGCAATTTGAGGACCAAGTCATAGAATATTTATTCTTAGACAAATATCACTGGCAGATAAGAAAACCACGAATACATACAACAAATGTCCAAGTACTGAATGAACTGGTGTTGAGAAGCCACCATGGATGGTAGGGCTGTTTGGTTATTTGTTTCATCATCATGTTTTCATAACCATCTTATTATTATTTCCATCTTTCAGGGTGAATTTTTATTTGAATCTCTTTTGTTTCTGTTTCAGAGTATAATACCTATTGGAAATGTTAGAATGCATAATCTGTATGCTGATGGAATGAAGAGGCCAGGCTATATTATGATACATGAAATACATCATAATACATAATACATAATTTTTTCCTTCCTTACTATACACATTTTTCATTTATACACCCTGATTTTTTTTCTCTTGGCAGTATTGACTTTTTTTCTCACATTCCTTTTTTGTTGTTGATTTGTTTTGTTTTGCTCCATTTCAGTATAAGGTATGATATATTTTGTAACACATTCGACTATAGAATATCAATTGGATTTGGGTTCAAAATTTTTATTGGACAAATAAGAGGAAGATGTGTGTACAGTGGACCCTTGTATAACAAACAACTTGTATAACATAAAATCTGTACAACATAAAAAATTCCGGAGATAGGGGAAATTTGCTTAACATAATCACCTATGGGGAGAATTCGTACAACATAAAAATGGGATTACTCCATTTTCAATGCATTCCTATGGGAATTTGTATAAAGGGAAATTTGCTTAACATAATTTCATTTGGAACGAATTAATTCCTTTATACAAGGTACCACTATATTTCAGATGAGACATACATCCTTACACCTAGTCCAGCAGTCATTTGACAGCACTACCCAAGATCCTATTGACTGGTGGTTTCCAACCTTTAGTAACTCAGGTGTTCTTGGGTTGCAACCCCCAGAAACTCTGGCCAGCACAGCTGATGGTGAAGACCTGGGATAACAACTTGGAAAATGGCTTGTCATTTGAACAGGTTACTCTACTGAAGCATATTTTTGGCCCTCAGATTGGAAATAGGTGGTGGTGGAGGAGATATAGGACAGTGATTAGTGTCAAATTGAATGTTTCTGTTGTTTGCTCAAGGATAAGTCTGTGGTCAGGGTCAAATACCCTTGGTTTCAACAGTTTTTTTTACTTGTATAATACTGTACTGAGTTACGTCTGTGAAGATTCTCAGTCATCCAGGTTCGTTTAACTGGGAGTTGAGTCATGGCTACTGGACTTCTTTTTTGAGAGATAGAAATGTTTCGCTGTTCATCCAAACAGCTTCATCGGTCGTTGTGATCTCATGATTAAAAGATAGGGAAAGTTGTGAGTTGTGATCTCATGATTAAAAGATAGGGAAAAATTACATTTCCCTCTAAGAGAATCTTTTCAAGGTACTCAAGGGATTTATAAAATGGGCTGAGTGAAAAACCCCAAGTCTTGGGCAGCAGATAAAGATTCCTAACAGGTTATTATTTCTCCTTTTACCTCTATATAACTTCCAATTCTTTATGCACATAGATGTTCCTAACGTCAACATTCACAATAAGGACAGACAGTTGGAACATGCTCAAAGGGAGTGCATGGTGATAGATAATGCATTTTTTTTTTACTGGGAGCTATGATGAGGAGTCAAGATTAATACATTCTTGAGCTGGTTTCAAAAGTGGACAGCAGACAGGTGGAATTTTGCTACCTAACTCTACAGAAACTCAGTATGAATTTATGCATCAAGTGAACCTCTAGCAGGAGCAAACTTCATGGATACAGCTCAAGGCCACTTCATTAATGCTAGTTTAAAATGGGTGGTACACACTGAAATTGCACACGTTGGTGCAGTTTTATTAGTGCATGCATTTCTATACTACCTCTGTGTAATTCTTTTTAACACCCTAGTCAAGAATTAGTAACATCAAGACATATGTGTTAAGACCAAGGGGAAAACATGTTCACTCTTGTTGGTCATACTTTTGTCTATTGCAAAATCATCCAACAGCTGCATACTCATACAAATTTCATACACCGTCAGAGAAGAAAGGTCTGTTTCTTTGCACAATCAGCATGCCTAAGAGAGTGTAGACAATGCTTATCTTTAAATGGACTGCTGCAGGTTCATCTGACATGATAGCACCAGTGCCGAACTTCGGCATATATTGTACAACTCACAACAACAAAGGCAAAATGTGGTCAGTATGCAGCCACAATCATGAACCTGCTTTGGTCTTGATGACAGAGAACTGTCTGCAGGCATTTGTGTCAAGTCCTGTTGATTTCAGAGAAATCTAACCACACTCTGAAGTGCAGACCTTGTGTCAATGGACTGAAAAATTAATTACATAAGTGGAAGAGCCCTCTATGGACACAGGCCTTGATGAGGTGGAGGGGCTTGCGTGCTTCAGTGAAACTGAGAGCCCCTGTTGGCAGTAGCACTGCTAGCAGAATGGTCTCCCAAGCCAGACACGTCTCAGTGGAGAAACCAGACTAACAGTGTCCACCCCTGAAGAGTCTGATCCAAACAGCATCTGATCCATAACGGGCAGCTGACATGATGGCCAGTAATGGCAATGAAGTAGGCAAGAGGGAAACCACTTCACTTAAGCTAACTTCCCCAAGCAAATATTTAGCATGACTGGAAAACCTAAATCCCAATTAGAGTACTTAATGTACACAGGCCATAAGCAGGAAAAAATGTAAAAAAGATTTTAGTAAGAAATAACTTCCAAGAGAAAACTTAATTGTTTTATTCAGTAAGTGATGTACAAGTTGGAAGGCAACAAAAGCAAAAATATTAAAATGAATTAAATCAAAGAACCACCTTAACAAGATGTTAACAGTTGACATGGAAGCTCCTTGTGAACCGTCACAGCAGAACCAAGAAGTACGGTATTATCTGTTCTCTTCAAAATAGTAGCATATTGTTAAATTGTACTTTATGTAACATTATCTTAGATCTATAATACCACACAAAAGATTAGGTGGTGGTGGGGAGAAACACAATTAAAATGCTTTCCTTTTCATCTGCAAGACAGAGAAATGGTATGATTTTGCTGCCACCTCTTGACATATTTGAGGAACACAGCTTTAATCACTTAAAGCAGAAGACTGAATGAAGCAAGACTGAGGAAATATATTCTAAAAAGAGCATCAGTACATACAAAAACCATCAAAAGAAACTAGAAGACCGGCTGACAGATTTTTCTCAGTTTCCTTTGAGAATTGTTAATCGCTGTCTTAATCCAGCAAAAGAAGATTTGCTGGCCATTTCAACATCTCCTTTCTTCTTAAAAGAGGTAACTGATGTGGATGTACAAAAAATGTGGACATGCATTAAATTGCCAGTGGAAATGAATGAATAGGCAAAGCCTGCTTGGTTCACTAATCCTTTGTAAGCCAAAGGAAACACACAAACAAAAAACCAGAACAAAAGCTTGTGACAGCTTTAAAACTAAACCTAAGCTAGTCCCAACTAAGAACAGGCCAACTAAAGATATGATCACACAGGGAAACAGCTCTCATGTTGGAGTGTTT
Source organism: Phrynocephalus guinanensis (assembly GCA_037367245.1). Lineage (NCBI taxonomy): Eukaryota > Metazoa > Chordata > Lepidosauria > Squamata > Agamidae > Phrynocephalus > Phrynocephalus guinanensis. Next base: position 129,552,721 of record CM074733.1, read on the forward strand.
GTGGAATGGTCTGGTCTGGTGTGATCACACAACATGGGGAAATGTGCTCCAGCCCAACCTTGACCTGCAACTCACTGATCCAATACAGGGCGACTGTTTCGGAGAGAAAGAACAGAACAATTCCCCAGAAGATAAAAGGCTTGTTTTAAGGAAGAACACATCATTAAAAAGCAAGCATTTCCGGTGTGACCAGACCTGCATCTTACTAGTTGTCTGATTGCACTCTGAATCAGTTGCTCAATAGTAAGTGAGCACAGCTATGCATGCCACCAAGCCAATAGTTCTACTTAAATTAAAACTGCCAATTGGATACTGGCCTAACAGATTCATTTTGGTATGAGTTTTCATGGATTACAGTTCTCTTGAGGATCTGTGGATCTGTGAAATGCTCTATTAGCTATCTTCCTTAAGTCTACATCAATAGACTTCAGGAAGTTCTAGAGCCATTGTGAGATCCATAGGCTACGTGATGTAAAAAAAAATCTGGGATATTTCAACTGAAGAAAATAGCTGAATACCTCAGATTCCATTGGTGAAACTAACTTATTTATTCACATTTAATAATTTGCCATTAGAGGTGGGCATGAACTATTGTTTCAATGGTTTGGGCCAGTTTGGCAGATGGCCCAACATGAATTCTGGAGCGCCATCATCCTGCCAACAGAAGCTCCATCAGAGGCAGCACCCAGAGGAGACGGGGCAGGGAAACCATGGCACTGGTTCTGAATGGGCACCCATTGGAGGGGGTGGGGTGCAAACTCATGAAACACATGTTCAGCCATTCATTGAACGGACACAGACTGCCAAACTGGTGGTTTGTGCCCATCTCCAGTCGCCATTACAAGGTAAGGGGATGAACTGCATATGCATGCGTGTTAAATGTTCTAAGATGAGACAAACAAGTGGACAGATTGAACATTTATATATATCGGGCAGACTACATTTTAATAGGAGAAAAGTGCTTTTCTGGGGGAAAGCAACACGGGAAAGCTGGCATGTGTGGATATCATCCAATATGATCTGTATCTAAATATTTCTTGTACAAACTAAGGATCACCCCCACCCCAACCACACTGATCTGATCTGAAGGTGGACTGAACCTATTTGTTCTTGGATTTCTGGTCATATGTTTCCAGATAGGCAGCAAAAATATAACTCTGATAATGCAGAAAATAAAGGGCAATGATTTGGTGTGAGAGCACTCTAAAGTGCCATCACCTTGGGTCATGTGGTAGAACCTCATTTTGTAGGTAAAATTCCAACCAGTTTTTTCCATCCTTCCATCCACTCTCAGCCCCGCCCATGTGAGATGTGCTGAGGGGAAATGTGTGTTGAGAGTGTGGAATTATTTCCCTCTTTCTGCATTGATGATGCCTCCTTTTGCTACAGTAACTGGCACTCTTGTTCACATCTCAGCATTTTAACTCAAAACATGCCAGATCAAACATCTGTGATTTGTAAGGGTGTGCAAACTAACTCAACTGTGACTAGGAGCTTCTTGAACCATCTGAAGCTTGTGACTAGGACCATCTGTGACTGGGAGCTTCTTGAACCATTGAAGCAACAAACTGATAATGCCCACAGAATTTATGGTTCTCAGCATGCCTCTCCCATGTGTCTAGATGTCTCCAATCCTTTTTTCAAGAGACCTTGAGATGCTGCTGTTGCTTTGGCTCAAATATTCTTAGCTGTTGTCCTTAGCTGCTGCCTCTGTCAGGCTCTCCTCATGAGCCTCAGTCCTTCTCCCCAAGGGTGTTAGGAGCTGGACCACTGAGTGCCTAGTCTACACCAGGGCCGGCGCGTCCATTAAGGCGAACTAGGCAGTTGCCTAGGGTGCCAAAATGGACAGGGGGCGCTGCCCAGCCTGCTGCCCCCCGCCGCCCGTCCCCCCACTGCCCGCCGCCGCTGCCGCCCCCCGGACCTCCGCCCGCTGCTGCCGCCGCCCCCCCCGCCGCCCCGGACCCCCGCCCGCCACCGCCTAACCCCTCCCCCGCCACCGCCTAACCCCGCCACCGCCACTGCCCGCCCCCCGCTGCCGCCACCGCCCGCCCCCCCAACCGCCCCCCACCCCTCGCCTAGGGCGCAAAAAACCCTAGCGCCGGCCCTGGTCTTCACTAGTCCATTCTGGCTGCAGGATATCCTTGGGAATATCCTGTAGCCAGGAAGGGTCATAAGGGGGTATGGAGCTTCGTGTCACCAATATGCGGATGACACCCAGCTCTGTATCTCCCTTCCATTTTCTGCAGTGGATGCCGTTCCATCCTTTGAGTACTGCCTGACGACCATCTCGGATTGGATGGGGGCTAATAGGCTGAGGCTGAACCCGGGCAAGACGGAGATCCTGCATGTGGGGCCCCCTGGGGTCTGCAGGTTGGGGAACTCCCTCACTTTTGGGGGGGTGACTCTCTCTGTGAAGGATGGGGTCCGCAGCTTGGGTGTCCTACTGGACCTGGTGCTTACCATGGAAACCCAGTTGGTGTCAGTAGTCCGTTCTGCTCATTACCAACTGTGGAGGATTGCTCAGCTGCGGGCCCTCCATGACATCAGGGCGTTAACTACGCTGGTTCATGCACTTGTAATCTTGAGAATAGACTACTATAGTGCGCTCTACCTGGGGCTGCTCTTGAGGTTAATGCGGAGATTGCAGCTAGTGCAGAATACAGCTGCCAGAGTTATAACAGGGCAAAGAAGACACCAACATATTACCCCCATGCTGGCAGCCCTGCACTGGTTGCCAGTATGCTACCACATTGAGTTCAAGGTTTTGATGTTAACATACAAAGCTCTAAACGGTTTGGGACCTCAGAATCTGACAGAGAAGTTCCCCCCAAGAAGAACTGCCAGGATCACCCATGCTAGCCAGGCAGGACACCTGGGAGTCCCAACCCTGAGGGAGGCCCGGAAAGTTGTAACAAAGAGTAGGGACTTCTCGGTGGTTGCTCCCCAGTTATGGAACCATCTACCCCCTGAAATTCAGCTGGCATCCTCCCTTCAAACTTTTAAAAAACTATTGAAGACCTGGTTGTACAGAATGGCCTTCCCTGATTTTTCAAACATTTAGTAAGGCACTATTTTTTTACCACTTTTCTTCTCTTCTCTCCCCCCCCCCCCCCCCGTTTTATCAATCTCCTGCCATTGTTATCTTCATTTTATCTTCATTTTAGGTTTTTTTTGTTGATTTATGTATATGTTATTTTATTATGTACCTTGTATTTTGGTTTTTAAAATGCATTCCTTTGTTAATTGTCATGTTAGCACATGTTGTAAACCGCCCAGAGTAGCCCTAGGTCTAGATGGGCGGTATAAAGGTCAAATAAATAAATAAATAAATAAATAAATAAATAAATAAATCCCTCTTTTGAAGATGGCTGATCAAGGTGTGGCATAACATGAACATGTAAACATCCTTGCTCTGAGTCATTTGGGCACTTCTTTTCCGACGCCACTGGATATCCCTGTTGGAAAGGCAACGTGGAACTGAAAGTACACAAAATGAAGGATACAGCTGCTTATCCCTGCTCCACAGCAGTTTCTCTGAACTGCACCAACCTCTCACCTGTTTTTCAACATCTGAGTTCACACACCCATGTTTGAAGAGGCCAAGAGGCCCTGTGGCATCCTGGGAAAGGAAAGCAATGGCATCAGCAAGTTGGAGTGAAGCAGGGAAAGAGAGATGAGCGTGGAATGGTTAAGCAGGTCTCTGCCCTCACACCTTCTACTATTTCATTGCTCTAAATTACCCTCCTCAAAACACTATTTTCCACAAGACGAGCTATATTGGGTGGGGTGGGGGGCTGCCTTCTTTGTGTTCTGCAACCCACACAAAGCAATGCTAAGTGCTCAAACCAAACAAGGAGAAGCTTTTTTCTTCCTTCATTAAGGATTGCATCCTTCCTGATTAATTAGTAACACTGATGCTTCAAAGATAGGAAAGAGATAGTGGAACAAAAGAGGCCTGCTCAACTCCTATGAGCGTTTCTACCCACCAGAGAAGAAAAACAGGCCTGAATAAGCAAGACCTTTGTTCTGGATGACAAACTGGAATTACTGTATTGCCTTCTGTGAATGGAGCACACTGTGCCTGCACATTTGAAAATTAAACAGCTAAGATTTATTGAAGAGCCCTGGATACCTGAATAAGGGATATACTCCAAAAGATAAAACTATAAAGCCCTTGCAAACCTAATTCAGTCAACAGTCCTGTTGTTCCACACAGCAGTCCGCCCCCTGCCTTTGAATTAAAAGAGACACTGTTTCTGGCTGACTTTTTTCTCTGCAGCAATGTATTAGATTCAAAGAAAAATCAAGGGAAGACGCTGTGTGTTGCTGGTTAGAAAGCCTCTTAACTAGACATGGCCTTTTTCTGACATGTAGATCTGGACAAGAAAAAGGCATCTGGCGATTGCACTGGATGGCATATCACTTAATTTCCACCTCCCCAATGCTATACTCTCTCTCTCTCTTACATCATCTGCAGTGGATGCTGTCCGGGTTCTTGAATCCTTCTGGTCCTCCATTTTGAAACGGACAAAGGCTGTAAGGTTGAAGCTGAACTCAGAAAGGACAGAGGTCCTTCTTCTGTGAGGCCCTCAGTTGTCTCCTCAGGTAGGATGATTTAACTCTTCCTCTTCAGGATCAAGAGTGCAACGTGGGTGTATTGCTGGACCTGGGCCTTTCATAGGGATCTCAGATTGCAGCTATCAGCCAGGTCGCCCTTTAACCACCTGAGGATGATTGGCCAGTTGCAGTCCTACTTGGATGGGGCTGCTTTGAGGACATTGTTGCATGTGCTGGATTGACTACTGCAATGCTCTGTATGTGGGGCTTCCGTTGAAGGTGACCTAGAAACTTCAAGTGTTGCAGAATGAAGCAGCCAGATTGGTGTGAAATGTGAATAAGTTTGACCACATTTTTCCAACTCAAACCCACTAGTGCTGGCTACTTGTGTTGTACTGGACCAGATTCAAGGTGTTAGTTCTTACCTATATTCATGGTTTGGGACTTGGCTACCTGTCAGAATGTCATTTCTTAAAAACATCTATCCCTGCCATTCTATACTTTCAGGCCCTGATGTACTGGGTAAAGGCCCAGAAATAATCTACTAGAAATAGGGTATTTTCAATAGAGCCCCCTTCTTCCTTTGGAATAATCTCCAAGTGGAGCTGACCTCCCTCAAGGCTGCTTAGCAAAGCTTTAGAGAGCACCCTCTCTTAATATTTTATAGAATGATAATTTTGATTATTCCTGCCTGCCATTGTTTTGCTTCTATTTTGCTTTATTATATTATTGTTGTATTATGCATATGTGTGGTTTATCTTTTAAGATATTATTTGTGATTTTGTTTTATGTTTATGTACTTTGGGTGTATACCACCCATAGTAGTTTCTATCACTAACTGGCACAGTATATGAGTGTATAAATAAATAAACAAATTACTACCAATAAAATTCTTAAATCTCTCTGGCAGTCACATTCTCTCATATTGAAGACCTGCCTCTAGATACAAAGGAGATTAGGCAGCAAGGAAATATTCTCTGCACATTTAGATTATTCCACGACCCACCTCTCCAGCAGTAATTTCTAACATGGGAGTCTTCAACTTTTTTAGCCTTTGAACATGGCCTGGTTTTTTTCAATTTGAAGCAACAGGTTGTATATAAATCCCTCCTGTTATTGTGCTTCTTTATAAGCCCCATGCTTCTCCTTATTTAAAAGGAAAGTGAGGGAGAAGCCAACACGTTTGCAATGCTATGGATAAAGAACACCTAACATTAATTTATATATTTGACAGAGTGTGAGGGAAAACACAGTGTTCATCATCATCCCCATGAGACATGTTCCACCAGCTGAGAATTAGATGTTCTAGGCCAGTGATGGGGAACGTTTTGGAGACCAAGTGCCCAAACTGGTATTCAAAACCCACTAATTTATTGCAAAGTGCCAATATAGCAATTTAACCTGAATACAGGTGGCTGTGAAGGGGCAATGTCGGGTGCCCACAGAAAGGGCTCCAGGTTCCACCTTTGGCCCCCGTGCCATAGGTTCTCCAACACTGTTCTAGGTCATATTATTTCCAATGTTGTGTACAAGGTTTCCTGTAGACTGTGTGTACTAACCTCCACCCCCCTCCACCCCACATAGGGGCGGGAATGCCCCACGTACCTGTTGCAACCATTTTGTTATGGCTGCGACAGAACCACGATGGTGGAGATTTTCGGGAGCCCCATGCAGCAAGGACGAAAATTAGAGGGTATGTTTTGTGTGTGTGTGTGTGTGTGTGTGTGTGTGTGTGTGTGTGTGTGTGTGTGTGTGTGTGTGTGTGTGTGTGTGTCCATGCCCACACATTTATTGTACATCCCAAACAAAGAAACAGTGTTACAATAACAGCCTAAAAATACAATAGCATTTTGGTGTTTTCTGTTTGTTTTTAACTTACTTTAAACCGTCCAGAGTTCCTTCGGAAGTCGGGTGGTATGAAAATATAATAAATAAATAATAAATAAATAAACAGAATCAACTGTTCAATTTCTTCATCCCAACAGGGATTTATTCCTGAAAAAAGAAACGTTTCTGGCAATGAAAATCGGCGAGGCACTTCTCAGTATAAAATGTTCTGTAGGGCCTCAGGACAACACAGACTTCATCAGAAATATTATACTCAGACATATTACAAATATTACATCACTATTTGACGTCTTAAACTCTATGTTACCCAACCAGTGAAGACAAACTGCTGCTAAACATAATCAAGTGGTTGTTTCTTTTTCCTTCCAGCAACATAGCTATCAATAGAAATGTGTGTTCAACCCATTTCTGCAGACTTCTTTCTTCTGCTTCTTCCAAGCCTATACTGTACCAGTTCCATATGAAAAGGCACAGAATTTTTTTTTAAATGGATAAAAGTCCATATTTACATTTGTGTGCGTTTCTCAAAAGGACACATTGTCATTAAGGCACCGTCGAAATATACACCATTTTATGAGCATTTTTCAAAAGGAGGGTGTTGTCAAAAGTCCCTCCTCCCCATTTTGTAATACAAAAGTGAAAATTTCGGGTCATATACTAGGCCCTATCTGTATTTGGTATGCAACACATAGACTAGGCAATCCATAAAGCGCCCTTGAGAATGAATTTTTCAGACATCCCTAAATATAGCTGCTATGATTTTCTGCAGCATAAAGGAAAAGAGGCTATACATGAATAATGCTTTGTGTAGGCCTGAAGGGAATGAAGGATTTAGCAAGGCCTCCCACAAAGTCTTTGGGCGTTTATACACGACCCCTAAGCTCCGCCGCAAATGGCTGCAAGGTACGGACCTTAAAAATGTTTACCCACCAGCCCCGGACTTTGCAGACAATTAAGTGCGACCCCGCCCACTTTAGCAAGACCAAACAGCAGTTTTCTTGTACCTGCTTTTTGGAGGTGACAAATATTTGATCCGGTGTAAGGATAGTGAGTGCGGGGCTCTCCTGGCTTCCGTTTGTTCTTTTTTTGCGCCCCGCCCCTTTAAGAGATCTGAATGCTGCCCGGAACAAAACAGAGGTAAGAAGGCATTCTTTTCTTTCTTTTTTCCGTCCCTCAGGTAGCCAGCAACCAGGAAGTGCCAAGGGAGGTGGGGACAGAGGAAGAGCGAGGAACCCCTAAGATCTATGGTCCGAATTTAAGTGGCCAGCGGATCTTAGGGGTCGTGTGAAAAGGCCCATACTGCTGCATAGGACAGAGTTGTGCTTTCTTTTTCTCTTTTCCTGCTGGGGCAGAAATCCAAAATGGGTAGTGGCCTTCATCCTGCATGTTTCTCCATGTTAACTGCAGCCTACCTGGGTGGATGGGGTGCGGAAATCAAACCTCCCCAGTCCTATATTATGTCCCCATCATGAAGCAGCATCTTGTCTGAGCACATGTGAAATCTCTGGCTTTCATGTCTGAACCATCACATGCCTCATTCTCATTAAATGTGCGAGATTTTTCTACTCTGTCATCTGCTGTGGGCTTGCTTTTGGAAGGAAAAGAAGGGCACGAAACTACATGGTCTTTCTCTCCCCCCCCCACTCCCCACCCTGTAGCTTTACCCATGTTAGCTTGTTGTATCAAATACTACAAAACCATCTGGGGCACAAAAATGAAGAACTTTATTCATAGCTATGGGACTGCTCTTCGGGGGGGGGTGTGTGTGTGTGTGTGTGTGTGTGTGTGTGTGTGTGTGTGTGTGTGTGTGTGTGTGTGTGTGTGTGTGTGTGTGTGTGTGCTAAAACTATCCACATCCCCATATTCTGTAAAGAGACAGACACCTGGATAATTTCCAGCACTAATTTATTAAAGCTGATTTCTATTTCTCTTTAATCCTTGCCTCAGTTATGTCATAGGGAAGAGGGGCATAACTAGTGGCAGCACTCAGAGGTGCATGCTGGATGAATTTTCAGGTGGGGACTGAGAAAGCTGACAGCAGTGATGGCTGCCTAGGGAATTCAAACGACTGAGGCTTAGGCCTCTCTGTGCAGGTGTTTATGTGTCTGGTGCGTCATTTGGGGAATGCTTTATGTGGTGTCAGTTTTTGCAGTGGTGAGTGAGCAAGAGAGAAAATGCCTATTTCAGTTGACCTTCTATACTACTGGTTGCTGTTTGAAAGGAATTAAAAATATGGGTTCACTGGAACGCTACTGTGAAACTCTTCCCTAAATTGGCCCTTGTGGCGCAATATGCCTTAAGGATGGCTTTTGGACTAAACCCCCCCCCATGATTCTCCTTTTGGGGAGTGCCACCTGACAGACACCTACATGAAGGACCTGAATTTCATATGAAGCACAAAGCGCCACTGCCCCGCTGTTTCTAAACCCCATCTCCCCTTCCCCAGTCTCCTGGTAAAAAGGTAAAGGATCCCCTCCCCCCGGCACATGCATGCTAGTCGTGTCCGACTCTAGGGGCAGTGCTCTTCTCCATATTCAAGCCGAAGAACCAGTGTTGTGCAAGTCCATGGCCACGTGGCCGGCATGGCTGCACGGAAACACTGTTTTCCCTTCCAGCAATTTGCGGCGGTACCTATTTATCTACTTGCATTTTACATGCTTTCGAACTGCTAGGTTGGCAGGAGCTGGGGTTAACAGCAGGTCACTCCGCTGCATGGCATCTGGGATTCGACCTGCCGGACTGCCAACTTTGCAGTTGACTGTTTCGGCTTCTTAATCCGCTGAGCCACAATGCCCCCATCCAGCCTTCTAGACCACTTACCAAACTCCCTGCGGTGCCGGGGTCCTTCATCAGTGTGCCAATTAACACTGGTGGCCGGCCTTTCCTTGCATCCTCAGGCAGCCAACCACTCCAGGAGTGAGAGTCTCCCCTTGCAGCTGCTCAGGAAAGGTTAACTCGGTTCCAGCATTAACTGGTATGCGGTCAATGAAGATGGACCCTGAGAGTGCATGGAGCCCGATAAGTGGATCAGGCAGCTGGCAGGAAGGGAAATGGGGTTTAGAAACAGCTGGGCAGTGATGCTTCATACAAAGCATGAAACACCTACCTCTGCTTCCTATTCCTGTGCTAGCTGGGAGCTTTCTTTCTGAAGAAGCTTGGTGGGGCTTGGCCCTTTATCCAGGCAAGCCACATTCAGGTGTCTGTCTGTCAAACAGAACTCCTAGAATGGAGAATTAAGGGAATTATAGTCCAAAAATCCCATCCCTTGCATCTTTTAAAGCTTCCACCTAATAGGCAGCCACTGCCACTATAGTACATTGGGACTGCACTACTTGCACCAGCATTGCCAATGTGCAAGCAGAGGGTGGGTTTTCTTTACCAGATCACCATTTGCACAGCTTGATCCTGCATTTCAGGTCTGATAGAAGAAAACAGCACTTGGTTCTACTGAGTGAACATTCGGAAGGATATTGGCTATAATCTTCAAGGTACTCCACCTGCTGTGATTCCTGCTTCTGCTTACAGGTGGTTTAACCTACAGATAGCTGCAGTTCTTTGCCACACTTGCCCCAATAGGCAGCCAGTACCTGTAGACTACAACGCCCATCACCCCTTATACTGGGCTATACTGAGTAGGGATGTAACGAATTACACTTTCATAGCATCTGGGAATCCAAGGTGAAGAAGTTATGTTGAAGGAAGAAGGCAGGAAGCTGGGTGCTACCGGATGTGACTCTCAATCCCGGCTAGGATCAGGACAGACATTTTTGGGGGGCCCTACGATCCTGGTTGACCAAATGATGGCCGCAATAAGGTGTTCATGGTAAAGGCTTCTACAGCGGTGGTGACAACTGAATCCTTCCGAATCGTTTTGGACAGCAATTCCCACTCTCTCTTCCGCTGGTGGGCACTGCAAACCAAAAAACATCTGGAGATTTGGGACTGTGGCAGCCAATCAATGGTCACAGCAGGGTTTCCTTTCCAGAGTAAATCCATAAAAGCCTTGCCTGTTGCCGTCCTGGGATCATTCATATGAAAAGAAAACAGGACGATGATGCTTGAATATAATCCAGACAAGGATCGGTCTATCTAAGGGAGGGGAAAACCGTCCCATCTCACGTGCTCAAGGATTATGGGGATTGTGATCCAAGGTATCTATCTGGAGGACCTTAGGTGTTCCAACCCGAGCGAAATCCAGTCCACAGCGAGCTGAGCCGCCCGGGCTTGCTCTGCTCGCTTCCTCTTGGCTTGCAACCTTATACAGCATACAGTGGCACCTTGTATAAAGGAATAAATTCGTTCCAAATGAAATTATGTGAAGCAAATTTTCCTTTACACAAATTTCCCATAGGAATGCCTTGAAAACAGAGCAATCCCTAATCGCGACCATTTTTATGTTATACAGACTCGCCCCATAGACGAATAGCAAATTCCCCCTATCTCCAGAATTGTTTATGTTGTACAGATTTTAATGTTATACAAACCGTTTGTTATACAAGGGTCCACTGTATATACAGTACATGAATTAACACACACACACACACACACCCCGAAACTGAAAGTGGCGGGTGTGGGGAGAGGGACGCGGCGCTGAAGGTGCCTGACCGTAGGGGGAGCCGTGAGCGGCGCGTCTTCCGCCTCCTTCCCGGCCTCTCTTGCCGGAGGTGGCGGCGGCTCCTCGGTCGCCGAGTGGGAGGGCCTTGGCGCGGCGCTCGCAGCAGTAGCAGCAGCAGGGGCACCTCCGGCACGCTAGAAGGAGGGGAGCCGAGCGGCGCGGAGCCCTCGCCTCGCCTCGCCTCGCCTCGCCTGGCCCGGCCCGGCCCTGCCCTGCCCGGGTCCTCCTCTTCCTGCCTCCCGCCCCCCTTCGCCGCAGCGCCGAGGCGCCTGCCTTTTCCCCGCCACCCGCCCGCCGGCAGCAGCAGCAGCGCCCGCCAGCATGCAGGTCTTCCAGTATCCCGAGGTGTACCGCGACGAGACAGCCGTGAGTCCCGACGGGGGTCCCTTGCTCCCCAGCCGCCCCGCGGAGCCCTTGCTCGCCCGCCCGCCGACCCGCACCTCCCCTCCCCGCGCCCTTTTGTCTCCCGGGGACGCCCAGCCCAGCCCAGGGCTTCCTCGCCCGCTCGCTCGCTCGCCCGCCCGCCCTCGGTGGGACCCCTCTCCTGGCCCGCCTTCCTCCCCGTAGCGCCCTCCTGAGACGCGCGGGTCTTCGCAGCGTGACAGTCCGGTGCGAAGGTGGTGGTGGGGGGGCAAGCGGCGGAAGGGAGGTGGGCAGCGCCTTCATTAGGGCCGGTCAGGAAGACCACCCCCCTCCCCCTGAACGGTGCATGCTTTTCCGGCCTCCAGAACTTTTGGCCGGGGGAGAGAAAAAAAGAAGAGTTGGGGGAAGAAACAGAACGGGGGGGGGGTCCCACCAAGGATGAGGGTTGGCAGAGTTAAAAAAAAAAACCCCAGCATTGCAAGGGTGGTGGCTGTGAGACATCCTCCCTTGAACGCCGAGATGGCCGAAGTGGTGATTGGTGGGTGCTGGAGATTTAAGTGTAGCACCAGTACTCTTTGGACTTCATTTCCTTTGATTAATGAAAGCATGGAGATTGCATCAGATTGGCAGCAGTGACATACTGTAATTAGTATGCTATCTTCTTTCTGGAAGCGTTTGGAGTTTTATGTGGGGTGGGGAAAGTATATGGGAACTAGTCTTCAAAGCCTGGCGTTGATGATGCCTTGCAATCTTGACAAGCCCCGAAGTGAAGTGAACCTGTTGTTCCAGGGTGGAGGGGGTGCTTTCCTTACCAAACTGGATGGGGCTGGCAACCCTGGGGCTCCCCCTCCCCCAAGATGTGAACCGCCATGCTCTGTAAGCACCTTTGTGTGGTCTTGGTTTGCAGCTTGTGGCTCACAGACATCTGGATTGTGATTCAGGGGCTGCCGTTTGGGCAAATGGTAGCACTGCACAGTTAAGAGATGCATGGTTTGAACCAGCTCTGCCATTAGATAAGCGGAGGGGCTCCTCTAATTACTATGGCTCCCCCAACCTCCCTCACCTGTTACTTTACTTTGGGGAAAGTGGAGGTGTGTGCAGCCGTCTTCATAAATTAATTTGTTCTCCTCTAAGTTGTGAAGGACATGGTCCTTTTGCCAGGGGTGGAATCTTCTTTTTAATTATTCATATCAGAATATTGCACACCTTAAAGTTCTGGGCAAATGTGAAATATAAAGTTCAAATATGTTAAAATGATGAGAATTTTCCTGGCCAGAAGTGGGCCACATCACTAGATTATTATTTTTTTGAGAACATATGATGAGGATGAAGTAAGTGTTGAAGTTGTTAGAACAGTATGCAAGACTGGTTAGCTTTTGAAAGCCATCTTGTCTTTGGCCAGTGTTTAGGAACAGAATCTGGAGTACCCTATGATCCCAATCAGCTTCAGTTCTATTAGTTTGAGGACTGGTCCCTGTAGATGAGAATTCAGCTATTATAAAATCCCACCCCATTGCTTGGGTCAACAGCTTCTATCAGCCCTACCCATCCTAGCCAATCGTAAGGGATTGTGTAGTCCACAAACATTTAGAAGACTGCTTTCACCCACCATTGCTACTGGCTGTTCCACATGTTTCCCATTTGCGCATAAAATTTCTGATCAAGCTTAGTGTCACCTTACATTTAAGGTAGAGAAATTATGTCTACCTTTCAGAAATAGCATAACACCTTCAGGGGATCATGTGCATTGCACATTGGGAGAGTTGTTAACCTACCTGCTTGCTCAGATACCTAGCTATTTAAAATACTTAGCACCTGACATTTGGCAGTAAGAGATACTAGATGACATACCAGGCAATCAAATCAAATCAAATCCCTTCTGCAGGCTGTTGAGGTATTTTTTTCTACATCCTTCTGCATTGCTTTGCATCTACTGTGGCAATCTCATGCTTATGTGAATGTGCCCATTTGATAAAAATTCTCCAGCTCCTGTGGCCTTGTTTCTATGACACAAGGAGTCTAAGAAATGGGAAGTCTTGAGTTGCAAAACTTCAGTTATTAACCGTAGCATGTTGTGTGCCAACACAAATGTGGAAGATGTAATTTACATCACAGCATCAGCAGGGTCTTCGTTTAACTTCTGGCAAATAACTCTTTAAGAATTTTTTAGCCCAAACAGAGAGGGGTGGGGAGAGAGAGAGATGTGAGGAACAAACTCCCCAGTGAAGATCCTTTGCAACTGATTTGATAGCTTGAACAAGCAAACTCTTCCATTTTGCAAAAGCATTTCTGCTTAGTCCATCATGGAAAATTACTTGGCCATGTGTTGAGCAGGCGTCTATCTTTAAAGCCTGGCGATCTCAGCCTTGGAACTCCACAGGGTGCCTGCCTGGCACAAATTAGGTACGAATGCTGAAGTGTTGGTTCATCAAACCTTGCAGACTGGTTTTCCCTCAACATTTTATTGCCACAGCCATTGGAGTTTCAGCTAGATGACAGCATTAAAACTGCAGGCACAGCAGTGGTGAGGACTCTTGGGAGCCTGGATGCCTTCAAAAGGGGATTGGACAGATTCCTGGAGGGAAAGTCCATTACAGGTTACAAACCATGATGGAGATGTGTAATCTCCAGGCTTAAAACCAGGGTACTTCAAGGACCAGATGCAGGGGAGTGCTATCAGGAGACAGATATCTAGTCTCGTGAGCTCCCAGACACATTTGGTGGGGCCACTGTGAGATAGAGGAAGCTGGACTAGATGGGCCTTTGGCCTGATCCAGCATGGCCATTGTTATGTTCTTATGTTTTGCTGCAAGTCCACATCTGGAGGGCCCCAGTGGTTGAAGTACCTGGCTGCTGAGCCAGAGGTATGGAGTTTGATTCCCCGCCATGCATCCCTGTCATTCCCCTTTATGCTAGAACACCCTCTAGGCCCTGGGTTTAGAAGAGAATTATACAAACAGCTTTATGAAAGCTGTGGTCTAATATTGTAGAGCAAATGGATTCTTTGGCCACACCTGCTTAAATAAAAACATTCTGGTTTTTCCTTTGTGATAGTTATCACCGCTAAGTCAAGTTGACAGATGGCTTACTGGCAGAGTTAGGCTTCAATCTTTTACCCACTTAACTTAGTGGGAGCAAGTCTCATTCAGTGCTTTAGAACTTACAGAACTTAAATTGTGGCATAAACATCCTTACACGATCTGGAAGTTGAGTAATGGCAACTGGACTTCTCTTGATAGATTGAAACGTTTCGCTACTCATCCAAGCAGCTTCTACATTGGAGAAACTAAACAGCCATTAAACAGGAGTGTGGGAACCTTTCTTTGCAGGGTATGTTTTTCAGAGGAAGCTTGAATAAGAGCACACACTCCTGACTTTTGCCATGTTGACATATCTAGAAGGAAGTGATCTTCTGTTTCCTCTGACCTTTATTTTGGGGCAGGGCTGAAGGACACCTGCTTCCTATCATAACCAATGTTTTCATAAATGCTTCAATGTCCGCTAATGAATTTAGATAAGATGAATTAAAACAAGCCTTCAGGAGAAGACGCAGATCAGTCTTTGTCTACAAGTTTGCGCAGCGCTTTCTTCCCAGCTGGTTGAGAAAAAAGCATTTTGTCTTTGTCTGTCTGTTTATTTCTGTAATCAAGATCAGTTTGCCTTGGCGCTTTCCCAGCAAATTCCCACACAGGAGGATGGCCCAACATAGAAGGGGCAACAGCTCAGGACCAGAATCAGAAGTGTACCTCCATTTGAAGGACAAGGCAGTCATGAGGATGTATAAATATTAGACAGGGAAGAGAGGTGGTTTGAGAGAGGGGTCAGGAAAGCTACTCATGTGTATATTGAAAATCGCTCTCTCAACAGAGGTGGGGGATTCAGACGCAATCTGTCTGCTACTTATCAAGTGGTACTTTCATCAATCCCCAAACAAATCAGAAGCACTTCACACCTCCACCAGCAATGCCATAGCTAACGACACATACTTAATGGGTGTTGGGAAAGGTTGTATAGGTGGGACTTTCACACACCCTAGGCCATTGATGGCGAACCTTTTAGAGACCGAGTGCTCAAACTGCAATTCAAAAGCCACTAATTTTTCACAAAGTGCCAATAGGGCTATTTAACCTGAATACAGGTGGCTGTGAAGGGGCGATGTCGGGTGCCCACCGAAAGGGCTCCGAGTGCCACCTTTGGCACCCGTGCCATAGGTTCGCCAACACTGCTCTAGGCCTTTGTCCACCAGCCTAATCAGATCATGGCCCATCTTTGAACTTATTTAGCCTATTGTACAACTTATGAGCCTATTCGGACCAGGCTGTGTGTGAAATAAATGTGAACTATAAAATGGAGGACTCACCACTAACTTTCCTCAGACTGATGAAGCTGCTAAATGTTTCAATCTCTCAAGAAAAGAAGTCCAGTTGCCATGACTCAGATTTCAGATAGACTCACCTGGATCACTGAGAATGTTCACAGACATTCTTACATGATTTTTAGTGGCATCTCTCCACCCTTTGCGTTTTGGGTTGGCATGTGGGAATGAAGGCAGATAATTCCTCTCAGAAGATTTGATTTGGTTAGGGGTTGCCCCTCAATTTAGGATGCATATTACGTGCATAATGTAGCTGTAGGAAAAAGAATATCTTCCTCTTTGAGTAATGAGAAAATAGAGTTAAACAGAAGCTACTGATTGGATGAAATTGATAAATAGAAAAAACACCAGCAGATAATAGCCAAAATCCTGATATTCAGAGTAGTAAATTGAACTAGAGTGGGCCCTTTGAATCAATGGGGATTTAATGAGGCAACACCTCTGTAAATTCAATTGATTCAGATGAGGCTACTGTGACTTACTATGCTAAATAAAGTCACAGTTACAGTGGGTTCATTTTTGTCAGTGGAATTTACAGAGGAGTTAACTCACTAAATCTGCACTCTGGTGCCATTTGCTATTCTAAACAACAGGATTTGGCCATTATGCTTAATGGTTTTGCTTCAGATGTGCAACTTATTAATCTTTTAGAATTAAAATAGTACAAATGCCTGTTTTCCCAGAAGGACTGCTTAATGTAATACACAGTGTGCAATAGTCACGTGATTCCCTTTATCTCTCTTTTTTTAACACATCATACAGAAGTGGCTATGGTATGACTGCATGCAAAATATTGTGATTGTTTTGTTTTCAGACAGATGGATGAAATTGTTTTTTGCCTTAATTAGACATTCCGCTTCTCATCAAAATATGTTTATGTACATCTCCTAATGCTAAATGATTTTAAAGTATATATTTAAAAAAAAATCTTTTGTGGGAAAAACAGGTGCACGACTATCATGGCTGCAAAGTATGTGATCCCTATTGCTGGCTTGAAGATCCTGACAGTGAACAAACAAAGGTAAGCCCTTATTTTTTATTAATTTTTATTAAGGTTTTTCAATTATAGGTGAAAAGGGGAGGGAATAGGAATAGGTAAAGGGTAGATAAAAATTACATAGACAGAGAAGGCATCATAGTCATTACTTTTTCTTACATCTTTCAAACAGTTCTATATGTTAACATCTTATTTTCTACTTAATTTGTTCCCATATTTTCATTGTATCACATCCTTTGGTCTTAATGTTTAATTAACAAGCTACTGCTAATGGACGGCAACCATTATCATGTGCTACAGCAGTTTTGGCACTTGAGTCTTCACAAGCTGGATATAAGCTTCTGAGTAAATGGAGTCGGGTTATCCACCTGTAGGAATCACACGGGGAGAGCATACTTACAGCTTACGTGCTGAAGTGTGCAGGGGAAGCACACAGTCTGGAAACATTGGGCCTTTTCACACGACCCCTCAGATCCGCTGGTCCCTTAAATTCGGACCAGCAATCTTGAGGGTTCCTTGCTGTTCCTCCGTCCCCACCCCCTCCGCACTTCCTTGTTCTGTCTGCGGGAGGGGAGGGAGGGGGGAAAAGCCTTAGACACGGACAAAAGAAGAAACCCTTACCTCCCGTGCGTGGAAGCTTGCTCCGAGCCCCGGTTTTACTTCCTGGTTGCTCTTAAAGGGGCGGAGGCGAAAGAAAAACAACAAAAAGAAACAAGGAGAGCTCAGGCACTCTCCGCATCAAATATTTTTCACCTCCCAAAAGCAAGTACAGGAAAGTGCAGCTGGGTCGCGCTTAGGTGGGCGGGGTCGCACTTAATTGTCTGCAAACTCCGGACCTGGTGGGAAAACATTTTTAAGGTCCGGAGCTTGCAGCCCTTTGCCGCGGAGCTTAGGGGTCGTGTATAAACGCCCATTGATCCAGGTTCAGTGCTTAGCATGCCACTGATTGCTGACGAAGAAGTAATGGAGCCAGAGTGAATGGTGTATTGCAGGCATGCCCAAACTTCGGCCCTCCTGATGTTTTGGACCACAACTCCGAGAATTCTAAGCTTAGGTTGCCAATGACAAAGGACTGTGGGAGTTGTGGTCCAAAACATCTAGAGGGCCGAAATTTGGGCATGCCTGGTGTATTGGGACTCATGGGGATGCATGTAGGTGAGGAGTATAAGGAGATGGCGGTAGTAGATCATGTTTTTCCTTTGGGTAGAGTCATATTAGAGAAAGGAGGGGCCCACTTGAGTTGATGGCCCTGCCACTTCTATTTTTGGAAGTGCCAGACTGGCCTTCTCTCTCTGGTTTTTTGGCCAGAGTACTCTGCAGTTCTTACTCTCACGTTCTCTGCATTAGGTAAATAGTATTTTATTTTATTTATTTTTAGAGTATTTTTACCCCGCCTTTCTCCTTGGAAAAGGACTCAAGGCGGCTTATGGTAATGAGGGACACTACAGTCCAGTACAATTAAGACATATTCAAGTATCGAGAAAAGGGAATTGAGGGACATCTTACAGCAATAAAAGTATAGCTTTGGTACTGAGACAGATTACTTGTGTGCTTCACTAGACTGTAAGAACTGACGTCAACATCTGTACCATATTTATACAGTATATACCCTATTGTTCAGAGTCTCCTAATTTCTTGTTCTGTGTAACAGATGGGGAAAACAATGTAACAGTGCAAATAGGTGCATCCCACCCTCTACGTAATATGATTTAATGTGTTCTATACCAGAATTACTTGTTGGACAAAGAAAGGTTTAATGAAATAGTACTTCAGTCATGGAAGAAAGTGTAGGTTGAATCAATGCCTTCAGCTGGAATAGCTTAGGGAGAGAAATGTTAAATGCAACCCTAAGGGTAATTGAGTCGAGCCCCCCTGCCAGGGCGAGAAATTCATAGCTAAAGCATTCCTGATAGGTGGCCATCTACCTTCTGCTTAAAACTCATCAGGGAGGGAGAGTCTACCTCTCTCTGCAGCAGTCAGTTCCAATGTCAAATAGCTCTCGTTGTGAGGAAGCTGTTCCTCATGTTTTGTTGCCATCTCTTTTTTTAGGAACATGAATGCATTACCATTCTGGAGATGTCCTCTTGACCCACTTTTAAAAAGCCTATTCCATCTACAGATACCTGAAGATAGCTTTTATATCAACTGCCAGCCTTCTTTTCTCCAGACTAAACATCCCATGTTCCTTCAGTCTCTTAGGGCTTAGCTTTCTAACTTCCTACCATCCTGGTTGCTCTTCTCTGAACATGTTCTAGCTTCCTGATAGCCTTCTTAAACTGTGATGCCTAGAACTGGACACAGCACTCGAAATAAGGAGGAATCATAGAATCATAGAGTTGGAAGAGACGTCAAGGGCCATCCAGTCCAACCCCCTGCCATGCAGGAACCCGCATTGAAGTATTCCTGACAGGTGGCCGTCCAGCCTCTGCTTAAAAAACCTCCAAAGGAGACTCCCCCACCCTCTGTGGCAGCATATTCCACTGTCAAACAGCTCTAACTGTCCAGAAGTTCTTCCTAATGTTCAAATGGAATCTCTTTTCCTGTAGTTTGAAACCATTGCCCCGAGTCCTAGTCTCTGAACCCATGGAAAACAAACATGTTCCCTCTTCAATATGAATAGCTATCATATCCCCCCTCAGCCTTCTTTTTGAAAGGCTAAACATTCCCAGTTATCACGTCTGATCTGGAATTTACTCTGTCATTATCATCATCATCAACAACAACAACATCAACATCAACATCATCATCTGTGGCATCAAGTCATTTCTAACAGGGTGACCCTTTTCAGGGTTTTCTAGGTAGGAAATACTCAGAAGTGGTTTACCATTCCCCTCTTCCAAGGCACCCTGAGACTGTGCTGTTTGCCCAAGGCTACCTGGGCTGGCTGTAGTCACAGGAGGCACAGTGTGGAATTGAGCTCTCACCCTCCTGCTCCACAATTGGATACATAAACCGCTGAGCTATAACTGAATGCTCAAGTTTTTATGAGGGTCTACCTTCAGTTAAGCCCCCTTCTATGATAGATATAGTTCTGTTGACCATCCTTTTCTGTTTGTGTATGGGATTGCCCACTGGCTAAGAAATCTGCATACTGCAACCATGATCAGAGCTTGCTGAGTGTATGATAGCGGTGGAAAACTTGAGCCCACCAGGGTTTTTGGCTATGCTGGATGGCAGCTGAACGGCAGAATATATGCAAGACACAGGTTGTTGTAAGGGATCCAGCAAATAAGTTGTAACAAACAAACAAAAGACTCTATTAAATTCTCACCTGGATTTGCCATATTAGTCCCATGTTTTTAAAAAGTTCCTTAGGATAAATGTGGTGAAAACGATAACAGTCACTGGCCAATTTGCCTGAGATGGAAATTCCATTGATATTGATAAGAAAAAATACAGAGGGAGAGACAGGGCCTGAATTAGGCTACAAGGAAAACCTGGTGGAGATGCAGGTGGGTGGCACATTGCTTATTGCCAGCTAATCTGTATTTGATTAAACTGAGATTGTTACATCTGAAGGGGGGGGCTGATACAGCCACTCCTTACTTAACAACATACCTGTTTTAGGACTGCTCAGACTTAGAAGCAGCATCAGCAACCAAAGCCACTGCTGCCTAATTGCTGCCCCAGGAAGAATCTGCTCTTCCATCCCACAAGGCATCTAGCCTGGTTATGCTTGCTTGCACCTACCTTGTCAGCAGGCCAGAGAAGGAAGCAGAGCTGTGGCATCCTTCCCCCCCCCACCACCACCTTCCTCCTGCTCTGCTGCTTCCAAGGGAGTGTCACAATGCCTCCTGCCGGTGAGGAGAATGACCTGAGCAATGAGGAGCACCCGCCACTTCCATCTCCCCCCCCCTTTTTTTAAAAAAAATTCTGCTTCTCCTATGGTCTCCTGAAGAGCCTCTCCACTCTGGCCTCCCTTCAAAGAAAGGCAGTCTCAACACACCACGAGAATTCTGCCTTACGCTCCTCACTTAACAACCAATTCACTCAATGACCTAGTCATAGGAACAGAACTCCTTCCTTAAGTGCCTGTGTTTCAGGCTTATTGGCTGCCTCTTGAATTTATGCGTAATATCTCCTAAGCAGTGACCATGAAACATTCCCTCTAATGTTCAGTCCTGCTGAGTGGGGCTCTGCCCGTCATGCACATGACTCCACCCCCCATGTGGACAACTCCACCCCCCCATGCAGGGTTCCATTGTGACTAGAACCAAAGGTGCAAAAAATGATCATTGTGGATCCATCGAGAAGGAATATTGCACGTGGGGGATGGCAGAGCGGTGTACAGTTGTGCGCCTTAGAGGGAACCCTGTGGCCATGTAGAACTTAGTGCAGCCTATGTGTTAGTAAAACGTTTCATCCAATGGATTTCAATAGTCTTGAAGACTTGTCTGTATAACTCTCCGAAAAGTAATTCTGGTTGTTTCCCAAGGTCCAGTTTTCATGTGACATTTTGTATTTGAATGGGGAAACTGAGAAACAAAGTTGGTTACCAGCACAGAAGTAATAAACAAAATAAACATCAATTACCTTTGTAGATGATAAGATCCATAATGGATTATTAAAGCAATAAAGAGGGACACTGCCCCAATGTTTGCTGACAATTACTGCACTTATTACTCCTAACTAAAAAGATAGGATATGAGCTGGAACTTGATAGATTTCTTGCAACTCCCTGCCTCTGGTATTAATTATGTCTCTGTTATTTTTTGTTTGTTTCTTTCATTTATATGCCGCCTTTCTTCCAGAACTGAGATCCAAGGACCATTTAAAACAACAAAATAAAGTATGATAAAATGGCAAATATTAAGATGGAATTAAATTCAGTTGCACTATTAAACTACAAATAAAAATTAGAACTCTTTAAAATCATTTAGAATAGGATTATTCATTTAAGTTAAAAACAAAGAAAACAACCCTTCCTCAGGGAAACTGATAGTTAATTGCCCCCTCTAATTATTAAACATTTGATTGTTCATCATTTTAATTTGACAGTTTGACACATGGAACTTCACTTTGCTGTTTTGCAAGTTGTTTTTCCTTATTCCGTCAATTGAGCTGGAACAGAACGGTATTGTATTCTCAAGGGAACTCTTTTAAAAATTGATTTTTTTAATGGCATGAAGTGAGTTGTAGAAAATGCCACTTTCTTTTATAGGGAAGCTAATATATTTTGTGTCCTCCCAACCTCATTATTGTCTGCTTCTATTTTGCTCACTAACTTTATAAGTTTCATTGAGAAAATGATGATAGTTAAGAATCTCTATGGCAAGAAGGTATTTCTAAGTCAAATATGTGCATCTTCGTGAAAAGTAATATTCAGTCTTCACTTTTGTATTGTTAAGAATATGCTTCAGAGTTTTTGCTGTCACTTCAGTGGTGATAAAAGCATTTCTGTTCTTGTCCCTAAGTAATTGTTTTAACTGTTTTAATTCTTTGATTGTAAGCCGCCCAGAGACCTTTGGGTAGTGGATGGCATATAAGCTGTAAAAAAAAAATAAATAAATAAATAAATAAATAAATAAATAAATAAATAAATAAATAAATAAATGGTGGAATATACAACAAGCATTTTTTGGAATTTTCAATTGACTTTAGGTCCATAAAATGAAACGGGGTTCATCTCAACAGTGGCTAAATATATAATTAGGTCATTTTGAGCTTCTTCAACCACTTTTTAAAAAGGCTTTGTTTGAGTGTGATGGAGAAGTGGTAAAAACCTTGCTATTTCAGAAGTGACTAAATTGCCTTTTCCTGCCTGCTTGCTCATCTTGCAGCAAGAATCTGTCCTAAATTTCCAAGTATTTTTGCACGCTAGAGTGGAGTTCAAAGTCTGAAATGGAGGGAAGTGCCGGGCTGTTCTGTTGCCCTGAAAATGATGTGGTCAATTTAATATTGATGGGATATTTTTGAATTTCTTCTGGAGCACCATTTCTTCTTAATGGCATTAGGTGCAATATTCCAGAAATAATATACATTTTTACATGAGGTTCTACTTTCATATGGTGATTCTGACATAATGCTCAGTCGTTGTGCAACATTCTTCCTTTACTGTCTAAGTAGAAGAGCAGTAGAATAGCCAATGTTGATTATGAAATATTAGCTTTACTCTGGTATGCTTTATTCTTTCCCATTTAGGCTTTCGTAGAGGCACAAAACAAGATAACGGTGCCCTTTCTTGAGCAGTGTGCTATCCGAGGACTGTTTAAGGAGCGGATGACCGAACTGTATGACTACCCCAAGTACAGTTGTCATTTCAGGAAAGGGAAAAGGTATGTTAGGGCTTTACACAAAAGTAGATTATGACATTGAGTTACCAGCTTCTAACTCTGTGTGCGTGTGTGAGTGAAGGGGGCAGGGAGAGAGAATTTTGTAATAATTCTTAAGTCAGAAGAACATATGCTGTGTGGTTTGTAAATTAAATTCTAAGTCAGAAAAATTGGTGCATAGACTTGAGGGGGAAAGGTAGCCGCTGTAGCTCACGGTGAAGGAAGTTAAAAGATGGCAGCTTGCCCTTCTTTTAATTGGTTAATGAATTAATTAAGGGAAGCTATTGCTGTTGTGGAGCCTTTACAGTTCTGGTGTCCCCCTCGGAACCACTGGAAGTGTGCAGAAGAAGCTACTTTTAAAAAAAACTGTAGTTATTTACAGCTTGTATATTTTCTCTCATCTCTCTAAAGACCAAGGTGTATATTCTGTTTATTGTGGAACATGTTTGTAATGACGTGTGCACAAGAAGAGGAATCTTTAGAGGAAGTGCCGCTGGAGGGGAGGTGAAGTCCCTTCCTGGCATGATTGGAACTTAAATCACAAGTACCTCTACCTGAGTGCTTAAAAGGGGGGGGGGGATTCCTATTGGCACCAGTCGGAATTTTTTCTCCTAGGAATTCTGGCTGTATGCCTGTAGTTATTGACAGTCTAAAATGATTACTGGGCTGGGGCACCTCCCTTATGAGGAAAGGCTAAAACATTTGGAGCTATTTAGTCTGGAAAAAAGGCGCCTGAGGGGGGGGGGGGATATGATTGAAACGTACAAAATAATTGAGGGCATGAGTAAAGTGGATAGAGGGAAGCTCTTCTCCCTCTCACAAAATACCAGAACTAGGGGACATACACTCAAATTGAGGGCTGGGAGAGTAAGAACAGACAAAAGAAAATATTTTTTTTCACCCAGCGTGTTGTTAGTCTGTGGAACTCCCTGCCACAGGATGCGGTGATGGCATCTGGCCTGGATGCCTTCAAAAGGAGATTGGACAGATTCCTGGAGGAAAAGTCCATCACAGGTTACAAATCATGATGGAGTTGTGTAATCTCCAGGCTTAAAACCGGGGTACTTCAAGGGCCAGATGCAGGGGAGTGGTATCAGGAGACAGATATCTTGTCTCATGCGCTCCCAGACGCATCTGGTGGGGCCACTGTGAGATACAGGAAGCTGGACTAGATGGGCCTTTGGCCTGATCCAGCATGGCTCTTCTTATGTTCTTATGTTCTTATGTTATGGAGGCATGAGCTGCACATGAAGGGTAAAGTGTAGATTGGCCAGAAGTGTTGACAGTCAGAACAGATTGTGTTTCTTTTTTCTTGCCCATAAATGAAAACTATAAATCCAAGGGAAGGGAGGTAGATCATGGTACAATACTTGCTTTCCGGGGTGATTTGCTGTGTGGCAGGAAGGCCCCCCTACTTTATATGGTTTAATAATAGTGACAACAGTCTTTCTTTCCTCTTAAATCAGACTAACAAAAAAGAGGGTTGGAGAGGGGGAAGTGGAGTAGTTCTGTGTATAAACGAAGTAGTGTATGGATATGTTTTCAGTGGTAAAGACAAATTCCAGGGCTGAATATGCACCCAGGGGAACTCTGTTTCTTGACTCTGTCTCTGCCTTCCTAAGCCATAATTTTTGACATGGCTGTGCCTAGTTGATCTTGAAAATCTGGCAAAAAACAATAGTAGGTGCTACAATGTGAAGTCTGTTTTCCCTGGCCTAGATTCCCCCTCAGAAACAAAATCCCTCCATTTATAAATTTGTCTTCCAGCAAGAGCCCCAGCAATTAAGCCTGTGGGTGAGTAGAGCAGTAGAAAAACACATCTGAGAAACAGTTCCCATTGCCCTAGTTATTATTAAGGGAATATGGTAGGGATTTCTTAGGGGGGAAAGGTGGTACACAGTGTAAAAAGGTTGGAGGCAACGCTCAGTTGCTCCTTCACCTCCAAATTATTGTGCCATGAGAACAACTTGTTTTTTGCTTCAGACTTGCTCCTGGGCCATGAAAGTAGAAAGACATCTCTAAATGCCTTAAAAAGCTGTCCTTTTCTTTTAAGAGCCATCCTAAAATGGGATGGGAGGGGGTGCTCATCGTTTTTCATCCACTACTGCCATGCTATATGTTGGCATCTGTGGCATCAACGTTGACTCCACTTTGAGTGGATGTGTGGTACTGGTGAAGCATATACTGCTCACCCTAGTTTATTTCTCTCTAAGTAGTGTGCTTATAAATTATATAGAAATAGAATAACAGAATGAAATTGTGAAATATTTCAAAGAACGGTGGTCTTTTGATTCCTCTTATTTGTAGAGAATGCTGAGCCTGAAGTTATTTCATGTATAGTGATAAGGAGTTGCTTGATTTGCATATGTTTAGGGCTGATTTAATTAAAGAAAATCACCCAAAATGACAGGCTTTACTAGCATGAGTCTCAGGTACAGCTTATTATAACCAGTTAACATGCTGGAGGGTACTGTAGGTATTTCTCTTGTATGTGAAGCTTGACACTATTATTATTTAAAAGGAAAGCAAGTAAGAGAAAACTTCCTTAATTTTCACCCCCATTGTTCTATTGCAAGAACCTGGAAATATATTCAGAGGAGAAAAAGAGATGTGTTGTTTTTTTCAGAATCTTTAGTAAGTAGTCTTTGGTAAATGAGTGGCAGAAAAAGCTTTGTGATTTTGGTTTATTATATAATGATATATCATTATGCACATATATAATTATATATATGAAGAGCTAATAATATTGTTCATGAAGATTCTCAGTCATCCAGGTGAGTTTATCTGGAAGTTGAGACATGGCAACTGTTCTTCTTTTCTTGTGAGGCTGAAATGTTTTGCTGCTCATCCAAGCATCTTCATCAGTCTGAGGAAAGTTATTGGCGAGTCCTCCAAGTTACAGTTCATCTTGATTTTACACACCCCTTGTCTGAATAGGCTCACAAGTTGGACAGTGGCCTGAATAGGCTTGTTAACTATTTTGTGAAATCAACATGACTAACTTTCCTCAAACTAACAAAGCTGCTTGGATGAGTACTATAGGTATACAATTTCCAGAAATTTTGAAGTTTGGAAAAAAAACTGTTTTTTCTCTCTCTCTTTTTTTTTTTTTGGAAAAAATATATATTTTCAGAAAAATTTAAAAAATGCTACATTAGCACTCCCCACCCCCTTTTACAGCTTGAAAGTCATTCTGTTACTTTGGAAACATAAAATATGACTATGGACAATCTGATTTGGCATAAAATTATCACAACTAGCATAATAAAATATAGTGTATCCAAAAAATTATTACAAACAGAATTTACTTTGTAAGTAATAATTCATATTTCCTCTCTACAGTATTAACTAAAAATAAAATTAAAAACCCCATTCTCATAAAAAGAATTGAAGAGGGTGGAAATGTATACAATAGAAGGAAGTAGGACTAAGTTTCAATGAATGGGCATGAGATTTAATCAGAATCATTTTTGCTGCTCTGTATTTTCTTCTAGTGCTTTGCGGCCTAGTGAAGAGGACAGAACAGAACCAAACACACTCACCCACATGCAAAAATGAAAGTAATTTTTTTTTTACAATAGCAGCACCTCCTAAAGGAAGAAATGCATCTTGTTTTTGCATTGGAGAATTCAGTTTGTAACCTAAATCTTGCTTGTCCTCAGTGCACAGAAATTAGAATAATCTGATACTATGCATATTTTTTTGCTTCAGAGATGCTTCTGGGCAGGCAGGAACTCCAGAGCCCTAAAGAGGAGCTGCAGAGGAGGGCTCTGCTGAGGGTTTTCCAGCACTTCATGCCTTTACAGTGCACTTTATAAAGAGGCCTGAACAAAAAAGGCCTTTTTTGCTTCTTCTTGTTTTTGGACCTCCAGAATGGATTAATCAGTTTCCCATTAATTTCAATGGGAAACCAAGTTTTGGATAACAATTTTTTTCAGATAACAAATTGCCTCTGAGAATGAATTAAATTAGTTATCAGAGGTACCACTGTATTAGAACATCCTGTCTTAAAATATTTCATTCATCATGTTCAAATAAAACATTCCATAATCCTTCTTTTTTTCCTTTTTTTTTTGGAAAAAAATCCAAAGGGCTTCAGGGAAAAAACAGGGGGGGGGAAGCATTTTCCCTGATTTTTTCCATTGGTTTTTTTTTCTGGGCCTTCACTTCTCTATGAGCAAAACATTTTGATCTCAAGAAATGTCCGGTTGCCACAATCACCTTCCAGATCTAATGATATTATAATCTAATGGTGAAACTGGTAGGCATTTAGACTTTGTACCTTTTCCTCTTATTGTGACCAGTGAATTCTACTTACATTTTTCCATCCAAAATATTTGGGCCATTTTTTGTTGCTGAAATCTACCCCTGTTCTTGAACCTATTTGTTTGTATGATACTGTATTCCAATTTCAGCTAGTTTTAAAATTAAAACAATTTCTTTAAAATATGCATTTCAGGTATTTTCATTTTTATAATTCTGGACTTCAGAACCAACGAGTATTATATGTGCAAGACTCCTTGGATGCTGATGCCAAAGTATTTCTAGACCCAAATAAACTTTCTGATGATGGTACTGTGGCTTTGCGAGGTTAGTACAGTAGATTTTTCAATATATTTTGTGTGGCTGGCTACTGTTTGTCTCTTATTTGTGAACACATCTACAGCCATAGATGTACATGTGTATCTATGGTGTATCTGGAATTGTTTGAAGATATGTAGCTTTTCTTTTTGCACTTCTGTTCAAGAGAAGTCTTGAACAGAAGAGACGAGGAACCTTTACTTACCTACATATTATGACTGAAAATAAGTTCTGATAAAGTTAGCAAAAAATTACAGTACTTTCCATGTATTAGAGTATATTTTTGTCTAAAATAATGGAGGGTTGTCTTATACAGCCGTATGTACTCAAGAAGAAGCCAACCGGAGTATAAGCCGAGGGCCTAATTTTACCCCATGAAACTGGGAAAACTTATTGATTCGAGTATAAGCCCAGGGCGTTATTCGTTATACTTGAATATATACAGTATACCAGCTAAGCTCTAAAGAGGCTGGGGTAGTAATTGGCAACGTGTGCTGGGACTGTGGAGGCTGTTAGGGAGTTAATACCATAAAGTCCCTGATTGCCTCCACAGTCCCTACCCAGTTGCCGATACTACCCCCAGCTTCATAGCTAAATCCCCTTAGCCCTAAATCTTTCCAGATTTCAGGGGGTTCCCTAAAATCACTTCCAAGAAGATACCCTTGCTACTTTGGAGTCCCAAGGTAATTAAATTTGATTGCATATTTTAAAAATAATTTTGAATGCATATTTTTAAGAAAACATGCACTCAAAAATTACTTTGGGGAGCACCAAAGTAGCAGGGGTACCTTAAGAAAGTGATTTTAGGGTACCCCCTGAAGTTTGGAAACATTTGGGTGTAAGGGGGTTGAATTACGAAGCTCCAAAGAGGGTGCCCCTAGGGAAAAAAAACCTTCTGATTGGAATCATATGGGAAGCGTCAGCAGGCTTATCTCCCGTCCGATCAGCTTTGGAGTAGAAGGTTTTTTGTTTTGTTTTGCTAGGGGCACCCCTTTTGGAGCTTCATAACTCAGCTCCCTTACCCCAAATGTTTCTAGATTTCAGGGGTTCCCTAAAATCGCTTTCTGAAGGTACCACTGCTACTTTGGAGTCCCAAGGTAAGTAAATTTTGATTGAAAAAATATGCACTCAAAATTACTTACCTTGGGGACATCAAAGTAGCAAAGGTACCTTCAGAAATCGATTTAGGGAACCCCCTGAAATTTGGAAACATTTGGGGGTAAGGGAGCTGAGTTATGAAGCTCCAAGGGGGGTGCCCCTAAACCTTCTCATTGGAATCATATGGGAAGCGGAGGCACCACTATCGCTCACCCGATCAGGACTTGCCCTCTGCCACCCTCCCCAAGCCATCTAAGCACCTAATTTTTCCCCAAAAAACTGTGAAACTTATTGACTCGGGTATAAGCTGAGGGTGGTTGTTTTTCCCCCAACCAAAAATAAGGGCTGAAAAACTTGGCTTATATTCACATACTGTATATACAACAAGTAGAGGAGAGACCCATAGGGTTGTGAAACTGTAATTTTGGGTTGGAAAGTGGGGGTGTCCGCTACATGGGAGCGTCTTATAGACAGAAAAATACAGTATTATGTTGAAACACAATGACTTGAGATCCTATAGTAAATCAGAACAACAGGGGACCCAATGAACCAGTAGTGATTGGGTGAATCTGTAGGTTCCATTGATTCAATGAACTTACTCTAGTCACAGTTTACTACTAGATTTCAGCTAGTGAATCAAGTTACAGTGCTACAGAGATGGCTAAAAAAAACCCCAGTTTGGCTGTGCCAAAACTTCCCTGTCCTTGTGCTAGAGAATAACTGAAACGAGAACATCAGGGATTTTTTTTTAATGTGAACAGTAGGTCCATGCTATGTTTCAATCTATAGGTTACGCATTCAGTGAAGATGGTGAATATTTTGCCTATGGTTTGAGTTCCAGTGGGTCAGACTGGGTAACAATCAAATTTATGAAGGTGGATGGTGCCGAGGAACTTCCCGATACCCTGGAAATGGTCAAATTTAGTTGCATGGCCTGGACCCACGACGGCAAGGGCATGTTCTACAACTGCTACCCAAAGCAAGATGGCAAAAGTGATGGTAATTCCAACATGGTCTCATGCCCTTAGGCTTTTATTTCCTTCCTTTGCTTCTCCCCAGGTTTCTCTGTTTTTCTGCTAACTCGACTCCCATCTTCTAGATATCCTGCCTCCCTTTGCCCCTGCTTCTCTGGTTCCTTAGATTTTTTTTTATTCTGCCTGCTGTCATTGTCATCACAGCTCTTTTTTAAAAATTGTTATTAAATCCACAATGAGCTTTTACGTTCCAGTAAAAGTATTCTCCTGTGTGGCTTCTTTATGTTATTTTTATCTTTGATAAAATCTAAGGATGACATTTGTTGGTTGTGTTCTTAGTTGTTCAGGGAACACATAGCCAGGAGCATGGGTAGTGTCTTGTTCATTAGCACCGATTTGCTACTTACTTGCATGGTTTTACTTATACATGCATAAATCACCAATAGGGTTCTTATTACAGTAACATAAATAATAAAATTGATATAAAGGTAAAAGGTAAAGGTTCCCCCCGCACATGCATACTAGCAGTGTCTGACTCTAGGGGCAGTGCTCCTTTCTGTTTTCAAGCCAAAGAGACAGTATTGTGCATGTCCGTGGCCACATGGCCAGCATGGCTGCACGGAAACACTGTTTTACCTTCCCACTTGTTATGGTGGTACCTATTTATCTACTTGCATTTTACATGCTTTCAAACTGCTAGATTGGCAGGAGCTGGGGTTAATAGCGGGAGTTCACTCCGCTGCGTGGCACCTGGGATTCGAACCACTGAGCTGCTGACTTTGCAGCTGACTGTTTCTGTGAAGAAAATAGATCTGACATAACATAAAGGAAAATGTGCAGAAGGCACAAAATAATGTAGCTTCTCAGCCATGAAAAATGGCAATTGCTGAGTGTTATGTGTGTGTGTGTGTGTGTGTGTGTGTGTGTGTGTGTGTGTGTGTCACACACACACACATACCTACTGTATTTTCAAGGGTTTTCTAGGGCTAAAGTACTCAGAACTGGCTTGCATTTTCCCTGCTTCTGGGCCTGTTCTGGAACCATGTAATATGCCCAAAACTATATACAGGCTGGCTCTTCTTCAAGGGATTGTGACGAATCAAATTGCTGGCCTCTGGCTCCACAAATCAGATACTCCAACTCAGTGAGTTATCCAGCTAGCTTTATAAAATAATGCAAAAGTGTGAAACTGTTGGAACTCCTTAATCAGTAATCTTAGCTCAGGGCTTATATGTGTGTGTGTGTGTGTGTGTGTGTTGCGTCGTTAACAGTTGTGACCAACCCTTCGTGACTCCATGTAATGTAATATGTTAACTGTTCCAGGCACTGAAACATCAACCAACTTGTACCAAAAGTTGTACTATCATGTCTTGGGAACTGACCAGTCAAAAGATGTTTTATGCGCAGAATTTCCTCACGAGCCAAAATGGATGGGTGGAGCAGAGGTAAGATGTGCCTCACTTTCTCTGAATGTACACAGGAATGTGTGCAAGTTCATCAGACGGTCAGGCTGGCTGAAGTGGGTTACTAGACATTCTGTCTCTTTGCACATATGAGAAAAGGATGTGCCTTGTGTGTGCTGGATCCCCTCTGTTAGCTGGATGAGATACAGTTCTGAACAGCAGCAGCATAAACAGCAGCAAGAACAGTACAGTTGTCCCCCACCCTTTCGCGGTTCATATACTGCGGGTCCACAGAATATGAAAAAAAGGCCCCCTGGGGTAAGGAGGAAAGGCCTTCCCAGGCCCGTCGGAGGCCCCAAAAGTGCTTCCCCGCAAACCGGAAGTGACTTCCAGTAAACCAGAAGTGAGCTCCAGATCACTAGAAAGCACTTTGGGGGCCTCTGGGGGACTGGAAAGCCCCTTGCAGGCCTGTTTGGGGCAGCACCAGGCCTGGGTAAGTACAAGAGCCCCCAGAGAGTCCACCCAGTCCTGACCTGACCCAGCATCCGCATATTGCGGATTTTCAATTATTGCAGGTTGGGTCGGGTCCCTAACCCCTGCGATAGGTGGGGGGTTACTGTAACCACCACCACCACCACCATTACTGTTGAACTCCAGAGCTGGAAGGGACACTGTGGGCCATTGAGTCCAGCTGCTGTCGAGGAGGCACACAGTGGGGAATTGGAACTCCCAACCTCTGGCACCACAGCCGGACATCTAAGACACTGAGCTATCCAGCACCTTCCCCTTTCTCCTCTTCCATAGACCCACCATGTCAAGGGTTTCTGTTGGACTGAAGAACAGTGTGCTGTAGTGTTTAGTTGACAGAATACCTCCAAGGAGATCCAGGCCCAGTTTCCTCAGCTGTGAAGGTCCTTGAGTGAGCATTTGTGCCAGGATAAACAGTCTTTTGGTCTGGCTGATTTAATTAAGGTTGCTTTGAAGATGAAAGGAAAATGAAGGAAGAGATGCACATACCCTGACCCGTCTAGAGCAAAATCAGGATATGAACATTTATATATAGGCTAAAGCTCTTTCTCTCTGCTCTTTCCCTTCAATATTTATGTGTAAATTGGGGGTGCTGTACCGGAGACACCACTGCTAAATAATTTCTGCTCCATTCTGTTCTCCTTTACCTAAGACATTTACATCCAAATAATCTGCTTAACTTCCCTTCTGAGTTAAATGTTCTATATGTACTTTATATGCCAATTTTAATTGCACACAGAAGTATCACCCTGACTTCCCCATTTTTGCTGTAGACAGCATGAACAGAATTTACTGTAGAATGGGAAACAGGGAATGCATTTGAAACAATTCCCAGTAGAGGGCACCACAGAATAAAAAATTGATACTAACCTCTTGGAAAATATGAGTTGAACAGCATCATTTGAAATTTGATTTTAGAAGAGAGTCTTACTGATAGATACCCAGCAGAAAGATTGCTTAATTAAGTCAAATATGAACTGTCACTACCAGTACATACATACATACATACATACATACATACATACATACATACATACATACATACATACATACATACATACATACATATTAAAACTTTGATTAAATTGAACTGAAGCTCTCCTACTGTGCATGTATAATGAAGATACAGAATATAGCTGGGGAAAGGGGTGGGTGGAGGGAGGAATATTTGAGGAAGACCTAACATGACAGTTTGTCTCATAAAGAAATTACAGCTGTTAGAGCAGAACTTTCTGGAAAAGGCAATATGTATACAACATGGAGCTGATTTTTTCTTTGAAAATGTATGTAAGGAGATTGATCTCCAATCCCAAGAGAATGTTTACTGAATTTACATGGAAAATAGTCCCCTTTCTGGAGGACTCACTCTTCGTTGCTTTCTTTGAAACAGAACTTTTTTATTTTATATTTCTCTTTAAAGAAAACCTGTCTTTTCAGCTTGTTTTTGTGACTTCTCTCTACAAATAAATCCCTCCTCTAGATAGGGAGATATACCATGTTTCATTTCAAGAAGCTCCTGCTGACTAGTCTGTACCACTTATGTTCAGTCTTAAAACAAAATGTCTGTTTTTCACTTTTGAAATGCCCTTTTCCCAGACATTATCTTGCAGGATAAGTAAGATTGATATTTTAAATATATGTGATCTGTTTTAAATCTGGCAATGTTCAGGCTCCCCTGGGGGTTGGTGGGGTGTTTTACTTTTTTAAAAAAAATCATAACTTGAAAGCTTCCTCAAATTTGGTATTGGTCAAGGATTGTGGATATGTCTGCTTTCTTAAGGAAGTGGACTCGTCCACAAAAGCCCACATTAAAATATAGCAATTAGTCCTTAAGATGCTGCGATAGTTTTGTCTTTATTTTATTTTTATTTTATTTTTTAAATTTGTTTATTGGTCTGATATTCTAGAGAATTTTAGGCTTTGATATTGTGAGGTTATAATGATACATCAGAACCATCATAAACTTTCTGAAAATAGACAGCATGGAATCTTCCCGAACAACCTCTTGAGGAAAGAGAAAGGACAGTTTGTACTGAAACTTACACGTTACACCAGTTTTAATGAAAGCCAGTAATAACCACATTGCTGAAAAGACCAGATGTGTGAGAAGTTGACAGAGAAGGAAAGAAAGCTAAGGGACAACAAACCAATACCAGGAGTAAGTGAAGGAAGTGATCTAAGTCAATAGGCTATTGGGAAGGCCCTGAAAAGAAAAGAAGAGCAGGTAGAGAAAACAGAAGCTTGAGTGTGACAAGAGTAACTGGACAACTGAGAAAAACAGAGAACATGGTATGAAAATAGATTGTCATGGCTGGATGCCAGGAAATGCTCATTGGCTCAAGGAAGGGTTTTTAAAAAGAGAAGTATTAAAACGTGTAGACTGAGAGCTGTGAGGCTTAAGGCAACAGGACTGTGGACTGGCTATTGCTGTAGTCAAAAAGCATTTGTTTTGTCTCTCAGGTCTTCTGGTCTAAAGGGCCCTTAGACATTTTGGATAAGATGGTCCTGCCCTCCAAGGTGGTCTCTATGGCTACCTTCCTCACTTGAGAAGGGACCACACCAGACTGCACAGTCGTGACAGGAGTGGTGGCATGTTTTCTTCTTGTACCCCAATTGGATAGTGCACAGGTTTTTGATTTATCTACATATATTCAGATTTAAAGGAATCTGTGTATAAGCAGATGCAGAATTCTTGCAAAGTAGTTTATCCTCTGCCTTGTGTGTGCTCTTTCCATCTTCTTATCACTCCCTTTCCCCACAAGAATGCACAAATGAACAGTAAATGCATGTTGGCTTGCTTATTAGAAAACAGAATTGCTTGCTGCATTTACAAACACTGAAAACGGGACTGGAAGAAACATCACAATTAATCACAATTCTTGTGTTAAATTAAATATCCTGGATAATTTCATTCTCCATTTCAATCAAATTACATTTAATTTGAGCTCTGATTCCATAACCTAAGGATAAAGTATTTGTGTTGGAAATGAAATGCAGATTGTTTTCAGAGCTGGGTGTACTTGTAAGGATATTGATGAGGTTCATTTATACATTGTTACTTCCTATGGCCTATTTGGTCCTTAAAATCTTCAAGATAAAAGCTCTAGGTCTCAAAGAGAGACGGATCAGAAACCTTATGTTCCAACATAGAAGAAAAGCAGATTTTAGTGTATAAATGTAACAGTATGGACCACCTTCCTTTCTTTTACTTCCTTCCTTCCTTCCTTCCTTCCTTCCTTCCTTCCTTCCTTCCTTCCTTCCTTCCTTCCTTCCAGTGGCTTATTGAACAAAAGAAGATACTTATTTCAGTTCTGAAGAGATTCTTGCTCCCTCCTAGACTGATTTCTCAGTTGACCCTAAAATTTTCTGCCTGCTTTCTCTCCCTGACCCTTCTCTGTCACACAATGTCCAGTAAAATATCTCAAAAGGTGACTTTGGAAGGCAGCAGTCAACAATGTTTTGTGTCAATGGTCTTGCATTCTTTTGAGTTTCCAAACACGTCATGCTAAGGGTGGCTGAAGTGAAAAAGACAGACTTAATTGGCACCCCATCAGCAATGTGGGCTGGGGAATTAGATTAAAAGGGCGTTCTGGGAATCACATTCTGCAAACTGCTATCAACTGCTCACCAGCCCAGTGGGACATGCTGAAGTAAGATGTTCATTAGAAATGCCCAACATTACTGCTGTCAAGGTCCCTTGTTACACCATTAAACACACACACACACACACACACACACACACACACACACACACACACACACACACACACACACACACACACACACACACACACACGTTTCAAAGCTTCATTTTGCTTTGTTTGACAGAAGACCATTTGAATCCAGCAGGAATACTGTACTTCCAAAAGCTGAATATAAAATACATCCATCCTTTGTGATGATGATAGTGCCATTCTGAGATTCACAGCTAAAGTTGGCAATATATAGATTGAATGTAGCATTAAAAAGAAAAAGAAGAAGGAAGGCCATAACTCTGTGGCAGAGCATGCGGTCTGCGTACAGAATGCTCCAGGTTGAATGCCAGGCAACTTCTGGGGGCACTGTTGGGAAGCCTTGGCAACAGTACCAACTAGGTTTGTGGACTTCATCAACCAAGATCCATGTCATGCTGACTGAGTTCTGGGAGCTATAGTACAAAAACAATGTTGCTTTTCAGGGCCTGTGACTATCATATGTTTGTTACTATAGTATGTCTTGGTATTGAGTAGCGTCATATCTGCCCACGTTCTGCGGTGCCATTGACTGCTTTGGGCCCCATCTTGCTAAACGACAGAACTTTGTTGCTTGATGGAAACAATAGCAATCTATACAAAGTTTGTATCATGGTTTTGCATTAATTATAATTTTATTTTAATTATAATTTTACCATTGATTGTTTGTGTCATTGAAAAACATGTGGAGATTGTAGTGGGTGTCAGTAAACCACAAATTCATTTTCTTGGTTCTAGATAAAATAGAGCAGGAATAATATGTTTTGTGGCATCAAGACTTATGGTAACTCTTTTTCAGGGTTTTCTAGGAAGGGAATACTCAGAAGTGGTTTATCATTTCCTCCTCCTGAGGGCACCCTGGAACTGTGCAGCTTATCCAAGGTCACACAAGTTGGCTGTACTCCAGGGGTCCTCAACCTAAGGCCCGGGGGCCTGATGCTGCCCCCAGAGTCTTGAATCCAGCCCCCAGGACCAATGGCAGACCCCCCCACCTACCCCCTGCTTCACGAGCAGGCCAGCCTGAGGCAGTTCAAAGCGGTCGGGTATGTCGCTTCCCCCACTCCCTCCACCCACTGCCCAGATGAGTGGTATGCTGCCAAGAGGGACAGTTCAAAGTGGGACGGCCATGGCAAGGTCCCCTGCTCTCCCCCACCTGCCACCCAGATGGTCGGGGCACCTGCTGCAGCCGAGCAGGGCAATTTAAAATGGGAGGGCTGTGGCAAGGTCTCCCACTCGCTTCCTTGTGTGGTCGCCGCCTGCATTATTGTGGTTGTGAGGAAGGAAGGGGGCAGGCGGAGGCAGTGACAGCCAGCCTTCCGAGCCGGAGCAGCCACAGCAGTGGACTGATGGAGGGATGGACGGCAGATGATCAAGGGGAAACGGAGCTACTTCCCGCCCACCCAGCCTCCTCCAAGCTGCTACCTTGCTCCGTGGAGTGAGGGAGGGGAGGAGGGAGCCCAGCCATGGCCAGAGGCTGAGGCTGGGTTAGAGACCAGCAAGGAGGAGGTGGCAGAGATAGAAGGGAAGGGAAGAGAAGGGAAGGTCAACGGTGGCCCAGGCTGGCGGGGCTGCATTTATCCCAGGTTGGTGATGGGCGGGCTGGCGAGCCAGCAGAGCACCACAGCCTGGCTGGGCTCGGTGACTTTGGGCAGGTCTTCCTACCTTCCCTCCCTCCTTCCCAGCCCTTGCTCCCTCCCCTCCCTCACTTGGAGCACACGAAGTCGGGCCAGGCCAAGAGAGGAGGCAGCTTTCCCTCTGGGGTGCAGCGAGGGCATGATGGCCAGGGCTGTCACTTGCTGCCCTTGCCGCGGCTGCTGCTCCTCATTCTGAGTGACCGCCCAAAAGATGATGTGGGCCCTGAGCTTGCCTGGGCTGCCGCCTCCTTCCCGATGCAATGAAGGAAGGAAGGAGAGCCACTCCAGCCGCTGCCACTGTAGGAGGAGGAAGAGGCACAGCAGAGGGATCCCAGCGGCGGCACCTCAGGGCGGCGATCCGGAGCAGGAGGCATTGCTGGGGCCCTGGAGATGCACTGATCATGGGCTGATCATGTGTGGGGGGGCTCTGCCCACTTGCCCCTCCCTCCCCCCTTTCCCCCATGTTGGCCTTTTTTTGTTGGATTGTGGTTCGGCCCCCAGTGGTGTTTGGGGGATGGTGGACCAGCGCACTATTTGAAAACTTTGAGGACCCCTGCTGTACTCACAGGAGGAAGGAAAATGCAGAACCAAACTCCCAACCTCTGGTTCCATAGCCAGATATCTAACTCACTGAGCTATCCAGCCTGCTAAAAAAAGTAAGAAGGCTTGCATTAATAAGCATCTTGCTTCTTTGAATATTCCTTTTTTTAATGCTATTGTGAGTGATCTCTTTAGAGAGAGGGCCAAACAAGAAGTGTCATCAAATGTATGGTTGCATTTAGCATGGACATTTAATTCCCAGAGTTCCTTCGGGAAGATTGTGGGGTATAGAAATGATAAATAAAAATAAATAAGTAAGTAAGTAAGTAACTCAGAAGCAGACTGAGTAAACATTAACTGGGGAAGGAGAATTTAATCCTTGCCTCTTGTGAGTAAATAGGATAGTGTTCTGAAAAACAATTCATCAAGGGATTGTGGCAAGAAAGACAGACATTAAATTTGCCTTCTTCTATCTGAAGGCAAGGGGCAATTGTTTTGAAATTGTAACCAAAGATTTTGGAATGACCCCAGTCACTGAGATTTATATGAGGAAGATGAAAACAACCTGATCTGGGCTACCATATTATTTAAATTTCTTCCCTTAATGTTCAGTACATTGCAAATTTTGTACCTTCTGTACTTAGGAAGTTATTTGTTGATGGAATTCCATCTTCTGTAAGGCATGGTTTTGTTGGTTTTTTTTAATCCAGAGGTTTAATGTTCAGTTTATGAAAATCAACTGTTAGATCCATTATTAGTATTATTATTGATGCTAGCAAGCGTTGGCACCCCTTAGTCTTGCATAATTGGGAGTACCATCCCAATTAATGCTGCTAGAGGTGGAATTTGAAATCTCCACCTCTGACTTGAGCTTGCAGTCCCCCCACCCAGCAGTTTTGAAACTCACATTTAACTAGAGGAATTAATCACATACAGTTGCAAGGAAAAGTATGTGAACCACTTGGAATTTCATGGTGTTATGCATTAGTGTGTCATACAGTGTGATCTAATCCTCCTGTAAGTCATGCGTATTGACAAATATAACATGCTTAAAACAATAACACAAAAAATCTGATCTTTCATGTCTTTATTGAACATACTCATTCTACATTCAAAATCATAAGATCAGATCACATAGTATGACACATTGATACAGAATACCATGAAATTCCAAAAGATTCACATACTTTTTCTTGCAATTGTATATGAGCCATAATTTTGAAGCTTTTATAATGCTGGTTTTTTCCCTTGTGTCCAGCCTGATTTGTTATGGGGTTAAAGCTAGAATCTGTGTTTTGGATTTGCGGTGGTCTAATACAGATATTGCCTAGATGCCTGATCTCATCTGATCTTGGAAGCTAAGCAGGGTTGGGCCTGGCTAGTACTTAGATGGGCAACCACCAGGGAATACCAGGTGCTCTAGGCGCCTGGAGTAGGAACTGGTAAGCCACTCTAGTATTCCTGTCAAGAAAACCTCCATGAGCATGGGGTCACAAAGAGTTGGTTATGACTGTAATGACACAACAACAACAACAACAACCAACAACAAAGATATTACCCTCCCTTGCTTTCATATTTGTCTTATTCCCCTTGTTATATTCTTGATAATGGTCAACGTCTCCTGCTTCTATCTCCAACAGCTGGGCCCTGCCTTTGTCAAATTTGATATAATATGTTTTTGGCAGTTAGGTGTTTGTGTGTATGCATATTTAAAGTAGTGTTAAAATGATAATATTACATTTAAAAAAGATACAAGTGCAAGTGCCAAAATAGAGCAAGGGGAATAGAATATTAAAATATCTGCACTTGGTTAATCTTTGAGAAAATTGCAAATTAGGAATGCTTTTCTGCCTTATAATTGCATTCAGTAAAGATCTGTTAGTTTAATTTTCGACACACTGTACTGTCACTTTGCATTTTGCTTAACAACTTCAGCTAGGCATGACGGTCCATAAAATATTGGCTATCTAGATGGGTGGAATTACTAATTTTAATTTCAGACAAATAAGGCTTATCAGCATACACAAGTGCCTTACACTTCTGAGTTTTATTTTCCATGTTCTGAAACAGTGGAAAGGACCTGATGGGTTTCAAGGGGCACCTCCTATGTGTCATTCAGACATTGGCAATCATAACTGTCCGTATTTTGATGAAGCGTATCTATGTTTTAGTTTTGTTCTGAAAAATATACTTTTCTGGAAAATGAAGAAATATGTATCAATTTATTTGTTTTTCATTTGAGTTCATATTCATGTCATGTTTTAGGTATCTGATGATGGCCAATATGCTCTGCTCTCCATACGGGAAGGATGTGATCCAGTGAACAGATTGTGGTACTGTAATCTACAGAAGGAATCAAAAGGCATTGTAGGTAAGCTCTTGCTGGTGTTCTCAAGTTGGATGGGCCTTTGGCAAAAATCCTAAAAATATATATGCATAACAGTATATTTTGTATATTCCTGATACTTTTCAAAAAATACCTTTCTCACTGCTAAACGGACCCCCATCCCTCTCTCCTTCACTTGGTTCTATTATATGGAGTGAAGGGGAAATCCTCTGTTAAATAGAATTTGCGGCTCTTGTTCCAAGGTTAGTTATGTTCTGGGTTGCCACCATAAATTTTGCTTCCATGATGCAAGGCTCATTCGGGTGGGAAGGGAAAATAGCTGCATGCCTGCATTCTTTCCCCCCTGTAGTTTGGCTTCTTCTTTGCAATAACTCCTATGAAAGGCTTTGGAAAATAAAATAAAACTTATTTTCTTTTCCCTTGATTTTCAACAGGTAGAAGGTGGCTGGTTGGGGTTCCCGTTCAGGATTTGTTAGCAAAGTTTTTTGGAGAAGTCTTTCTTGTGTTCTTTTTTTAATTCCCTTTGGCAGTTGTGTTGATGGTTAGGACCTGGTAAAATCTAGAGTTGTATCATTGTCTCTTGGCTTCCTCTGTGTCATTTGACTTGTCCATGACAGCAGCAGCTCTGTGCTTTGCATTGTTTTGATCACCAGTTGTCAAGAGGCCCCATTTCTGGCTTTATAATACAGCAGTTTATAATGGAATATTGGATCATTGATGTATGAAAATGTAGTGTACTTTGTGGCGTAGAATAGCCTGACAGTTTGATTCAGGGATGAATCAGTGAGGCCCAGCATCGTGATATACATGCAGGGTGGCCACTTTCTGGAAAGTCAGGGAAATGGAAATTGTTCAGGGAAAGTCAGGTAAATTGTGATTAAAATATATAACTTGACTTTTATTGCAATTTCAAAACTACATTTTGTAATGTGGCTTCAGAGAAACCATTTTAGATACAGCATTTATTTACTTTTTAGCTTGCCTCGAAAACAATAACAACAATGTTATGTACAGTGGACCCTTGTATAACAAACAGCTTGTATAACATAAAATCTGTACAACATAAAAAATTCCGGAGATAGGGGAAATTTGCTTAACATAATCGCCTATGGGGAAAATCCGTACAACATAAAAATGGGATTACTCCATTTTCAGTGCATTCCTATGGGAATTTGTATAAAGGAAAATTTGCTTAACATAATTTCATTTGGAACAAATTAATTCCTTTATACAAGGTACCACTGTACTTTGTTAGCATTCAGAGTATTTTTCTGTCTATAAGATTATTTTTTCCCTATGCTCATTTGCCTAAAAATTGAAGGTCATTTTATAGACAGAAGTAAGCCTTTCCCTGCGCAAAAGATGGGCTCTGATTTCTGCAAAAACAAACAAATAAACAAAACAAAAAAGCAGAGAGGCATTTTGGGAAGGCGGAGGGTAGTTAAGGAGAGTTACGAGTTGGGAGGGGTGAGAACCCAAACTGATGGAAGTGAGTTTGCTGCACCACCCAGGTTTCCCTTCCTTTCTTGCAACTCATTCACTGCCGTCAGTTTGGGTTCTGCTGCCCCCACCTCCACTGTTTCCCTTCCTTTCGGCAGGATTTGTTTATTTTATTAATTTTGGGTTTAAAAACAGGAGGTCATCTTGTACATGGTGGCTTTTATAGACGGGAAAAAATATGATAATTTTTGACGTGAAATCTACAGCTATTTGTTCTCAATATATGAAGCTGCCACTTAAAATTTTATAGCACTGTATGTTTGCCTCCTCAAGGAATAGAGCCACTTTTGCAGTAAAGGGCTGCGTGTACAGATCTAAGCTGACTTTGCTTCTCTTTGGTGGTAGTGCCTGTCAGCACAATTTAGGTTGCAGTGCTAGATGAGTAAACGGAAATTTTCTCAATGACTTGACCCGCAAAGCAATTACATGCCCAGTTTTCATGCTATATGTGCAAAGAACAGGTGATTTTAGGTAAACGAATACAGTATATCCTTTAAAACCTGAAGGATGGCATACATCTTTTTATATAAAAGGAAAACCGGTGCCATAGGCAAAGCAAAATATATGTGTCACTTGTGTTGAAACCAAGAAAAATAAAACAAAACAAAAAATCTCTGCTACTCAGGAACTTTTTCTAGTTTTTTGTCACTTCATTGTCCAATTTAACACACGTAAAAATTAACAATCTTAAAACAGATTTGTATACATACAACTAGAAATATATAATATTTACTATCTAAAACCAAGTACTTACATAAAAAGTGGAAGAGTTATTCATTGCCCTGATTGTATTTAATATGAATTGTGCAGTTTTTTCTTATGCCAATGCTTTCCAGGGTTTTCTAGGTTTAAAGCACTCAGAAGTGGCTTACCGTTCCTTTCTTCTGTGGGCACCCTAAATGGTGTAGTTTTTCCCAAGGCTATGCAGCCTGGCATTACCCCTGGGAGATATCTAAGGCAAGGTGGAAGAACCTTGGGTCTTCCAGTTGTTTTGAGTAACAACGGTCTGAAAAAACTCAGTCGGTATGGCTAATGGAAGCATGCTGTTGGAGCTATAGATTCTGTTTGCTGGTCAATGCCAGGTCAGTCCACAATAAGATCCCCCTCATCCACAATTTGATCGTGGATGAGCGGGCCAACCTGGCTTGCCTTACTGAGACCTGGGTCAGCTTCCCACTCCCAGCTGCCCCACCCCAACCCCCGGGTTTCATGGCCAGCACCTGGACAGGCTGGAGGGCAAGGGTGGCAGGGTCTATAGGGAAACCCTTTCTGTCAGCACTTGCACATCATTGGTGTGTCCAGGATCGCCCCCAAATGCCTCATCCGATGCCAAGCCCGCCCTTCGCCGTGCTTCATGGCAAATTTGCAGGTGATGAAGCAAGGAGGCTTGAGAGCAGATGGAGGAATAACTGGACAGCATCTAATCAGGCTGTGGTTTGCATGCTGACCAGGTGCTACCTTCAAGCGATCAGAGAGACTAAAAGATCATATGCTTCCCTGCATATTGGTGGGGCCTCAAATAGCCAGGCAGAATTGTTCTGGGTGGCTCAAGACCTCACCAATCCTGGTCAGCCGGGGCCACTTCCTACTGATTTCACTAGTGAATTGTTCACAGCCCACTTTAAGTCCAAAATCCAAAATAGAGGCCATCCATGCTGTTATGGACTCTGGTTCCACTAGTCCAGTGATTCTCAACCTGTGGGTCTCCAGAAATCCTGGCCTGCTCAGCTAGTGATGAAGACTTCTGGAAGTTGCAGTCCAGGAGTTGCAGTCCAGGAACATTTGTGGACCCACAGATAGAGTTCAAATTTGAAGATAGGCAGGATATAAATGCAATAATAAATAAATAAATAAATAAATAAATAAATAAATAAATAAATAAATAAATAAATAAATAAAATAAACCACTGCACTAATCTATCCCCCAGTACTGCCGGTGGTACATCCCCTCAGTCTCCTCACTTCATTGAGTTTGGGCCCATGACACCTGCTGATGCCTCCAGGGTGCTGGTTCATTGATGGCAGGTGGCTTCTCCACTCAATCCCTGCCCATCCTGGCTGATTAAGACTGTCGGGTGGAGCATGCCGGAATGGGTCTCCTTTATTGCCTCTGCCTCCTTCAGGGACGGGGTTCCCCCAATTACCTGAAAGAGATGGTGGTCAAGCCTGTTCTAAAAAAAAAAATCAGGCCTAGCTGCAGATATGTCAAACTATCCCTGATAGCCATTGTTCCCTTTCTGGGCAAGGTGGTCAAGCAGTTTGCAGCCAAGCAGCTCCAGTCATTTCTGGAGGAAGATTGCATCCTGGATCCATTCCAGTCCAGGTTCAGGCTGCAGCATGGGACTGAAACAGCTCTGGTGGCGTTGCAAGATGACCTCTTGAGGGGGCCCAACAGAGGTTCTACCTTGATGGTCCTCCTCGATCTGTCTGTGGCCTTCGATACCGTCGAACACAGTATCCTACCTGGGCAGGCTATCTCAGGTGGGGGTTGAGCGTCTAACTTTGAGCTGGCTCCGCTCCTTCCTTGAGGGCCATGCCCAGTGAGTGAGGCTGGGTGAGGTGCAGTAGGCCCTTTTGTCATTCTCTTTTGGGGTTTGGCAATCTCCCCCATGCTGTTCCACATCTATATGAGGCCGTTGGCTGAGGTCATTCGGAGATGTGAGGTCTGCTGTCATCAGTATGCTGATGATATGCAGCTCTACCTCTCCTTTTCTTCTTCTTCTTCACCGGAGCCTATGCAGACCCTTGATCGCTATCTGGCTACGGTTATGGAGTAGAGCAGGATTAACAGGCATAGGCTCAACCCAGGGAAGACCGAGGTTCTGTTCCTGGGGGGTGGGGGGGAGAAGTTAAAGACTTGCTCGGTCTTTAAGAAATTATTAAAAACCTGGTTGTTCTAGGCCTCTTTTGGATATCGCGGAGGCTGCTTGATTGTTGTTTGTTGGTTTATTCTCTGCCCTATGTGTTGGTTTGCCGCCATCATGCATTCTTGTTTTTGCTTGGTTTTCCACCTTGTGCATTGTCCATCATATACTGTGTATATTTTATATCCCTTTTTATTATGTATTACAGCTCCCCGAGTTCCCTTTGGGAAAGTTGGGCGGTCTATAAATGTAAATAAATAAATAAATAAGCCCAAAATAATTTTTTCCACTCTGATCTAAAAGAACACATCACCTTACTAACCATATTTAGAGCATACATGGATGCTAATCTTGTAAAGTTA
Source organism: Phrynocephalus guinanensis (assembly GCA_037367245.1). Lineage (NCBI taxonomy): Eukaryota > Metazoa > Chordata > Lepidosauria > Squamata > Agamidae > Phrynocephalus > Phrynocephalus guinanensis. The sequence goes on from CM074733.1 coordinate 129,597,310, forward strand.
AGGTGATTTACCTGGTATGTGGCACAGAATTAGTGAGCATAACTGCATTTTCATATCTTCTTAATATTATTTCATTCTATGTCCTTTCCAAACCTTAGATAGGACTGTGTAAGGAAAAACATGTGGGAGGAGGAAGTGGGCAATTATCCAAGCCATTTCCACAATCTGTATCTCTTTTACTCTTTAAATGGAAAATTAAAATGCAGCTCTAATATAAGGTTTCATTTCTGCCCCTCATCGCTATAGGATAACAGTGCCTGTAAGAAATTTTGTAACTCCTCTGTGGCATTCTTTCTCCCTAGAGTTATGGCTTGTTCACCACTTTATATCAAGATTCTAAGTGTTTTTTATTTATGCTTGATCGCACTAGAAAAAGGAATGTGTTTCGCTTTCCCTGCTTCACTAATAATAATAAGAACAATAGCTCACAGTGATTTCAGTTGTTGTCTTAAGTCAGGCATGTCCAAACTTTGGCCCTCCTGATGTTTTGGACCATAACTCCCAGAATTCTAAGCTTAGATTGCCAATGGCAAAGGACTGTGGGAGTTGCTGTCCAAAACATCTGGAGGGCCGAAGTATGGGCATGCCTGTCTTAAGTTCATGAGTGAGGACTGTGAATGAGAAATTGTTCAGTCATTCAGTCATGTCCGACTCATCGTGATCCCATGGACCAGAGCTCGCCAGGCCTTCCACTGCCTCCCGGAGTTTGGTCAAATCCATATTGGTTTCATCGATGACACCGTCCTCTTTTCCTTTTGCCTTCAATCTTTCCCCACATCAGGGACTTTTCCAAGGAGTCCTCTCTCCTCATGAGGTGGCCAAAGTACTGGAGCCTCAGCTTCAAAATCTGTCCTTCCAGTGAACATTCGGGCAAAGGACAGTGGGAGAAATGCAGCCCACTAAAGCAGTGTTTTCCGTTCTAAGGCTCATGACTCCCAAGGGGGGGTCACCGAGTGTTTTCTGTGTGTGTGTGTGTGTGTCATGGGTCACCTCATATCTGTTTCAGCTCTTCTTAAATAATTTCTTCCTTGACATTTTGGGTGGGATATTGAAGCTAGCATGTATGTTTATGTATAAGAAATAGACCCTTAGTGAAGGAAGCCTTCACATTCTGAGAAGGGATGACTTGGCTCAACCAAAAATGCTTTTTGTCTGCAGACAGGGCCGGGGGGTATAGCATGTTACTTGGCAATTATAAAAGGGGGAGGTCACAAGTTGAAAGAGTTTGGGAACCACTGCACTAAAGTGAGAGTGGCTTGCACTCTTACTAGACATGGGCGTTTCATTTTGGAAGCGGTCTGGTTCTGAAATGAAACTATCAACAATTTAAGCAACAAATATAATATTTACTTGTGCTTGACACAGAGCAGTGCAGCAGTAGCGTGCAGATAAAATGTCAGCATTGATATAAAGTACTGCAGAGTTAGGTTATGAAGAGACAATGACAATGGGTAGAGTAAAAACTCATATATTCATATATACATCAAAAAATATATACAGCATAACAACCAAGCAATATTTACAACAGACAAACAGAGTGTGGGGTTCTGTTCGCACCATAACAGACCCACCTAACAAATGAAAGCTAGTGCTTTTTATACAGTTCAGTACCCATCAGATGTGAGTCATCACTAATTACAATCTGATGCAATCTGATACAATCATGATGCTATAAATTCTTTCACCTGTGCTTCATCACATAACATGCCTGTGATTACTTATCTCTTACACTTGTGAATTAACATCATGAGTCTGCAGAATCTAACTGCCTCCATTTTACAATTCTCTTTCCACTATCTGTTAAATATACATAACATATATTTTATCAACTTTTACATATCTTGACAGAAACATGGCAGCGCAGCTGCTGTTCGGAACCGGAACCCACCCTCTGGAACGAAATCAACCATTGACTTGCCTTCCTTTGGGTCGCATGGGCGAAACTCCAATCAGAAAGAAGCCTCTGACATGCCATCTTTCCTTCTCACTGGTGCTGGCCAGTCAGACAGGGAGGCAGGATGATGCATGTCATTGCACAGCTCCTGATTGGCCAGCACCAGGGAGAGGGAAAGATGACGCATCAGACGCTGCTTCCTCATTGGAGTTTCACCCCGGGTGACCCAAAGGAAGGTAAGTCCGTGGTTGATTACATTCCGGAGGGTGGGTCCCAGTTCCAAATGTTTTGTTTCAGAACCAGACCCCTTCCGAAACTAAACGCCCATGTCTTACTCTTACCTTTGGAGTGCTGGTTCCACAGTAAAAAGTACTATAGCCTGTGGATGTATGTAAACTTGATTAAAATCATCAGCGGTTTCCTGATCATTTTAAAAATGCAGTCGATGTTTATGGTGTATGATTTGACCTACAACAACGGAGACGGAGATGCTATGCTTTGTGTGAGCATCCTAGAGCATAATCAGCACCTACAAACATCCCACTTTGATCATAATGAGTGCACATGCCGTATGCCACGTCTTCTGGGAGAGTTTGGCTATATAGAGGGAAGGCTGTAAGGAGGAGAGGGGTGTTGATAGAGTTAAAATAATAATCGCATCTTTCATAAACAAAGGGGAAAGATAGGAGATGTGCTGTCTCCGTAGGGGGCATGGGTGGGGGGAATCTAGTGTTTTTGTACAGTTTCCCACATTTCATATGTCTGGCTGTTAGGAGGACATTATGGGGATATGCTCGGTGCATTGAACACTTGACTGTCAGGAGGCAAATTCCCTGGGGGCCAAAGTTGCTGAACTGCAAAAGCCAAGGGAAGCGCAGAGAGTATCCAGAGGAGACGTTCAGGGACATTATAACGATTCCCCACTTCCAGGCTGCCAGTTCCAGTACTGTTATGGAGAAAGAGTTTTGGACAAGTAGGTCAGTGTACAAAAGTAGTAGGAAATAATCTCGTAGAGAGAATGCATCTTTGGGGCCATGAATATGCCCCGAATATGGCTCTGGGAGTGCTATCTTTGTAAATGGGAATTCACTCATTGGTGACCTAGTTTAACTGGTTTATTTTGTACAGGGGACTGCATAGTGTTGTGGCTATTCATTCATTTCTTTCTTTCTTTAAGAGGTATTATTTAAAGCACTCTCTGGATGATTTACAATTTAAATATGCAGGCTACGCATCCCCCCCGGTCAGATTTGCAGTCTATTAAAATTATTAAGAAAATAGTTTATTAAAAAACATTTAAAAGATCTAAACCTTCGGTAACAGCCACCTGCCCAATTCCCTGGAACAAACAGCCTCACATCGTTCCATACTTCCTTGTCAAGTGTGCTGTTTCCAGAAGTTTCTGGAACAGTACTAACTATTGAGGTACTGAATTCCCTTCTGTATCAGGCTCTCTCTGCTGCAGGGGACCTTCTGCCTCCTTCTGGAGATGACTCTGCAAGGTCAGGCATGACATCTCCCCCTACAAGCTCCCTCCTGAAGGTGCAGGGGGTGATACCATTGGTGGAGCTGGAAAATCGCTAGTTGTCCAGCCCTGATTTATATAGTGACTTGTGGAACATAACTTCTTCCAAGGTGGGTAATAATACCACAAAGATTGCATTGGTGAAAAACATTGAACAGCATTGAAACATAGCCATTCATAAGGTTCCTTCCCAAACGGAAGCTCATGGCAGTGGCCCTTTTGGAGGAAGGAACGGTGATCCAGCTGCAGGATCTGCAGGAGGTTTTTTTTGCCTGCCCTCCTCTCTACACAGCATAGGATTGAATTGTGGTTTTCTTAAGCAGAAGTTGACTAGAAAACTTGAAACTGCTCCATTACATTCTTCTAGGATGGCCTGTTCTAGTGACATTGCCCCTGGCCCATTGAACTGCGGCTGCAGTGCTTCACTTCCACTTTCTCCACTCAGTATCCTGTCTCGGTTTTATGCTTCGGCTTAATTGTAACAGGCTTTGTATGCAATTGTAAAGCTGCATTGTAAAGCTTGTCTTGTCTGTTTTGCTTTTTGAAATTACAAGTGAAGGGAAGGATGTCCATCACTAAAGACTGTAAGCAAGTGTGACATGTTATTAGTTCTACTCCAGAGGAAGCAGCTGTATCTTTTCCGTTCACCAGTTCTGAAAGCGCTTGATATCTGTGGGATTGTTTTGAAGTTAACTCATTCTGCTGCTTAGTAGGCAATGGATTTTGATTCTGAGATAAGACTGCGTGCTATTGCTATTTCTTGCTTCTCGTAACATATTAAAATTAAGTCTTAAAAAAGCCACATACTGGGTACTTTAGGATGTCTGTCTAAAACTGAATAGAAGACGGTCTGGTTTCCAACCATGAACTGCTTGGAGTGCAATAGTCGGGCAGTACATCTCAGACTACTTTAAAATTAATTCAATGAGTTTCATAGGATATGCAGGTTGAATTTGTGCTAGAACTTGGGAGCGAGAGCCTATAGATCTCAGAAACCCCTCCTCCGATTTGCAACATGCTATCTGAGGGATACTAGGAGCTGTAATTCAAAAACACAATTTAACCAAGCCCTTATTCTCATTATGGGGGTTTTGCAATGGCTACTGACCACTTACACACACTGCAGTTCTCTGTTTCAGAATATCCTAGCCCAGTGAAGAGAGAGATCCCAATCCTTCCATAATCTAAAGTTGCAAAAAGCAACATTTTGCACACTCTTTAAAGAGCTAATGCCAAAGGGAGTCGGCATTGGTACCTGCTTGATCTGGACTAATATAGCTTGAGGGTGGCTATACTGTCTAGTCCAGAGCTGTGAAGGGGGCGACTGTGAAGGCGTTCTTCATTTGATCTCTCTGTTGTCAACATCTCTCGTTAAATGTCTGACAGATGTTGCTCTCTGGTGAAATGCATGCATGCTGCTAGGCGGCATCAGGTTTGTTTAACATGTTGGCCCCTCCTCATGTGTGACACCACGTGTGCACATGCATACGCTCCTGTCTTGGATGTTCTTCTCCTGTCAGTGAGAAATCCAAAGCAGCAACTGTGTTTCCTGTGTTTTCTCTTGAAATAGATCTAAGAGGGTAATCTTGGCATCTTTTTGCATAATGATACCTAGGGAACAGTTCCTACTGTAAGGCTGAGCAATCTGTCTGGTTAACTTTCTGAGGGGCATTCCCCATGAGGTTTCCTATTATTCTTTGGCTTAGCAGTGGTAGGGATGTGGAACGGGGTGAACAGAGAAGCTGCGTCCCAATAGGTAGAACACACTGTTGTAGCACTGACAACTTCGGTTGCGATTTTAAAGCCACCTTTTAAAAATGAGCTTTTAAAAGACCATCTAGCATCATACATTTAAAATTGTAGGGAAATCTGCTCTAGCATGGTGTGTGTGAGAGAAATTCTTTTGTAGTGTAGGACCCTTTCCTCTATGATAGATCTCTTGTCCTCAATGTGCTCTAAATGCCCTATGGTTCAAATGCAATTAAGAAAGTTCCCAAAGCTGTGCCTCTAGTTTTTTTTTTTTTAATCAGTGGTGCCATCAAGATTGGATCACAGGTAAATAGCTGGTCTAGCAGTATGGAAATTCCTGCAGACCCAGCTGACTTTTTAAAAGAAGAAGACGGATTATCTTCAGTATTCAACAAACTATTCTAATCTCTAGCTAGCAGCTTTGGAGGTCCAGGAGAAGGATGAATGAACCCATGTGTTGCCAGCCCTGTGCATGGCTTCCTCCTGGCAGATGATGTCCTGTTTGAAGAAGAAGAAAAAGGGACAACCTATAATTATGTTGTTGCTTAGATTGTGAAAATGTTACGCAAGAACAAACAGTGGTTTACTATGTTTGAGAAAAAGAGGCTTTAAATTTCTTCCATGGAGGAAGGAAAAGGGAGGTGGTAGTATTATTATTTATTTATTTATTATGTATTTATATATTTTTATACCGCCTGTCTTCCCAAAGGAACTTCGGGCCGTGTACAACAATCACATAAAACATTTTAAAAAAACACTCAGCAAGGTGGCGGAACAGAGCAAAACAAAACAAAACAACCCCAATGGTTGCCAAATGCCTCTCTGAAAAGCAGGGTCTTAAGTGCTTTTCTAAAGGTGAGAAGGAACTGTGCAAGGCAAATCTCACTCGTCAATTTGTTCCAAAGTGAAGAGAAGGCCAGGTTTCAAGTGATCGATTTCCGGGTTTCTATGGGAGTGACCACCCAGGATCATTAGCCAGACCATCAGGGAGCTCCCCAAAGGCCTCCTGGAACTGCTTAGAGTCCAGAAGCCTTCAGGGGCAGGCCCAAACAAGAGGCTGAGGCTCCTCATGTATTGGGGCAGCAATCGACAGGGAAAAGGACAGCAGATGATGGTCTGACTATGACACGGGTTGAGGAACAATGTCCCCAACCCTCAGATTATATTCTTCCAATGTGGAGGAAAAGACCAGGTCCAAGGTATGCCTTGCTCTATGGGTGGGATTATCAACATGCTGGGACAGATTCATGGAGGCCATGGACTCCATGAAATCCAGAGCCACTCCTGAAAGCCCATCTTTGGCATGCACATTGAAGTCCCCAACTACCAGAAGGTGAGGGGACCTCAACAGAGCTGCCAAAATGAACTCAGTAAGATCTGGTAGGGATTGTGCAAGGTTGCGGGGAGCACAGTACCCCAGCACAATGCCAAATCTGTCCTGCTGACGCATTGTAACCCTGGACACACCAGTGTCGCGGATCTGCTGACAAGAAGAGATTCCCTGTAAATGATGGCCACCCCCCACACACTGACTCTCCAACTTGCCCACGTGCTGGACTTGAAACCCAGGAGGGCACAGCTGGACAAGGGATGCCCCTCCCTCCCCCCCCCCCCCCCCAAGTCTCAATAAAACAAGCCAGGTCAGCCTGCCCATCCATGATGACATAATGAAGGACAGGGATTTTATTGTGGACCGACCTTGCATTGACCAGCAGACATGACATGTCAGAGGCACTGACGGAATGGCTTCCTGGTAAGTGGCAGTGAGCTGAGGGATCAGAACGGGGGACAGGCAGCAATTGCCTGGCCCCAATTCTTCTTACCCGACTAATTCCCCAGCTCCAGGCGTACCTCCCACAGCCAGACAACACCAGAATAGCAGTTCCTGCTAACATGGCAACCAAAGTGGGGGGAAGGGGGGGAAAGAAAAGGGGGAAAATACAATAGCAAATAAATAAATAAAGTAATTAAACAATATCAAACAATATTACAGCAATTAAACAATATCAAAATTAATAAATATAAAACATAAAAATAACCCCAGGCCCTCAGCCCAAGATAGTAAAATAACAAATGTAGGAAAGGGCTCCATCCCATACCCAGGGTCCACTTTAAGATCACTGGCCAAGAGACATGGGCACCCCTATCCAAATTGAGATGATCTGTCCAAATGGGGACCCAAGATGACATGGCCCGGCCCCATAGCCATTCTAGGCGTTACTAAGATGCCCCCAGACCACAACCATGGGCAGGCAACAGCTCCACAGGGCACAAAGTTCTTCAGCCCCTTGGACAGAGCATCAGGCAAAATGGAGGCTCCCACCGCTGTCTCCGGAGCTCCACAGACACTTCCAACATGGCCGCCAAAGCTGGTCACAGACATGCCCAACATGGCCTATCTGGGGTTCTTTGTTTCTCATTCCCAAATATGGTCATGTTTTAATCGTGGCTAGAAATATAATCTGACAGCAGCCATCAATTTCCAGTTTTACAGTCAACTTCCTAAAAGTCCAACCAGCTCCAAAAAACAAAACAAAACAAAACAAAACAAAAAAAAAAAAAAAATCAAGCCAATTGGTGGCATGTGTAGTGGGCAGACTAGATACTCCCCTATCAACATGATGCTACAACTAGATTTTCTGAATATGGCTTTATCCAGATCAATGCCAACATGGCCCATAGAGAGCCTCCCTTTAGTGGTGTGTGGGGAGCCATTGGGTCTCCAGTGTTTTGGACTTCACGTTCCAGGATTCCATCTCCTTGTTCATGGTGGAGTTAGTCTCCAAAATGTATGGGGGTCCAGAAGTTCACCATTGCTTCTCTATCCTCCAGTCCTGAAAGACAGTTTGCATGATGTTGTGATCTCATACCCATGATATGAGAGAGATTAGTCAAGAAAATTTGTATGATGGGGTCCTACAAAGGTCATATGCTGTGATTAATAATAATAATAATAATAATAATAATAATAATAATAATAATAATAATAATAATAATAATAATAATAATCAACTTTATTTTTATGCCACGTTTCTCCCTGAAGGGAAGGTTTCCACATTGTAACACCTTGCAATTTATGAACTATTTCAGCTGAATAATTCAGAGTGCAAAATGAAAGCATTATATAAAACACATTGGTTCAAGTCTATATGGCTGTTCTGAAATCATCAGAGCCAGGTATCATCCGAAGGGGAGAGGGTTGCTGGACAACAGATCTGATCGCTTGTAGTGAGGTACTTGTTGCTTTTAGGAAGATTTGAAGGGACAAGATAAAAGCAGCTGTGTTGTTGTCCAGGTTTTTTTTGTCTGCATGCCTGATTCTGACAGCAGTTGAGAAAGTGAGGAAGAAACTGAGCCAAGGATGTGCTTGGTGGTGGTCATTGGTAGCTCTGCTAGTTTGAAAGACACACATTCAGTCTCCAGGGTGTGGCTGAGTAAGCCTGGCAGGCAGTGGTGATTTGCCGGCAGAATAGCCTGGCTGTTATTGAACTTGCTTTCACAGCCAGATCTGATCAACAGAATGCAGCTTGTCTCTTGAAATTAAACTCCCGTTATGGATTCAAATGTAGACAGTGCATATTTGCAAGTTAACTGATTGCTGTTGATACATTTATTTTAAGGAAATCTGAAATGCTGAATGTCATCAATGGAAAACCTTTGTTTCAGAACCAATACCATGTAATGATTTCTTATAACTCAAATAGCCCAAAACAAGCAAGCAGTCTGTTCCAGGATCTTGCCTGGAAATATATTTTTGCCCCGTTGGCCTACTAAAATATTGGAAGTATGAATTCTAAAAGATTGGTTGTTCCTCATAAAACACTTTGAACATTTTGATCTGAATTGGGCCCACCATATATGCAGTTGGTATTACAGAACAATGATCTGTCACATGAAGAGATTGCAGTTTTGCAGTGCCAACTTGCAGGTGCAGTTAACCTGATCCACATCACAACCACAGATGTGCAAGGTAAATGGAACATGTTTTATCCCTCATGATTCATATCAACCCTTGTATACTTGGTCTAAAGTTTTACGTACACACAAAGAGAGAGGGGGAGGGAGAGGGAGAGGGAGAAGGAGAGGGAGGACTTATTTGCTTTTTTGGTCAGGATGCCGCTTGATAGTCCACCACTATCCAAGGGGAAATGCACCTGGCATCTTCCACCCTCACCAGACATAAAACTACAATTTGTGGTTAGGTTTGCTGCACTAGATGCCCTAAGCGCATCCGTTCTTACCTGATTTCGGAAGCTAAGCAGGGTCGGCCCTGGTTAGTACTTGGATGGGAGACCACCAGGGAATACCAGGTGCTGTAGGCGCCTGGAGTAGGAACTGGCAAACCACTCCAGTATTCCTGCCAAGAAAACTCCATGGACATGGGGTCACAAAGAGTCGGTCACGACTGTAATGACACAACACACATTGCTGCACTTTCTCATTCTGCCCCATGTCTCGTGCCACCAAGCAATGTATGCTGGAGGGACAGAGAAGAGGCTAAGCCCCTGCCTTCCTCACTACAGCGAACAAGCTGGTGTGTCACTCAGAAAAAGAAAAGATGTTGGTCTTAGTAAAATATTTAATGTGAGATGTACTCTATTTACATCATTTCAGTGCTATCCCACCTTTGTCCCCATTCAGGAGCCCATATCATCTTGAAAAATGGCTGGCTCAAATGTATGAATTAAAACATTAAACATTCAATGAAACAGGTATAACAGTGTTAAAACATGCAAGAATTTAAAAACAAAAGCAGATAAAACAAACAAACAAAGGCACAGGAAGTATGAGTTTAGTCCCTAAGGTGCTGAAAACTAATCTTGCTTCTGTGCTTTTATTATTGAACAGAATGGATAATTCTTTAATAATGTATAAGAAACGACTTTAGCCACAAAATAGGTTGAAAAGGATTATGAAGAATTAGGAATTGTCCTGATGGTCTCTAATCTGTTCCCTTGCCTAAGGAAGCTACCTGTTCGATCACCACAGCCAAGATTGGTTGTTGCTCTGCAAACATTTCTTAAGTTAACTTCCAGTCTCCAGAGTAAGATACTTGAGAAGTCTTCGGTTGTGGCAATTTAGAATAGCACGAAGCAAGGAAGGCTCTTAAACCTCATCAGCAGTGAATTAATGTGAATCAGGCTGTGGTGGTTCATGCAGATTTGGAAAAAAATATGTCCCTATAATTTGCTGTTTCATCCAATATCTCCCACAAAGTAGTACGGGCTTAAATGGATGGAAAGGAATCAGTATTATGGATTGTGGTGGTGGTGGTGGAGATGATGTAACATCAAGTCACTTCTGACTTATAGCAGCCCTTTTCAGGGTTTTCCAGTCAGAGCATGCTTGTGGTTTACTTCTGGGGGCACCCTGGGGTTGTGCCTTTTACTCAAGGCCACATGAGCTGACTGCTTGCAGGAGGCACAGTGAGGAATCAGACTTCCAACTTCTGCCTCCAAAACCGGGTACCTGAATCAATTACCTAGCACAAAGCACAGTTATCAGTTTCTACCATGGAGTTAGTTGTCAACCGTCCACATGTAGCTGAACCAGTATAATCAAAGTATATTCCTCAGTCTGTCTCCCTCTGGCTTTTAAAACCACTAATATTGTTACAGGATTAATTCAGCCCTTAAATGAAAGCTTTTATCAAACCTATTAATAGAATCAGTGTATCAGTGAGTAGATTGTAAAACCCCAAATGTTATGTTTTTAGCAGTGGGGTTTTGACCATTTTCTCTCGATCCCAGCAAGCCGTACGTGATGTAATTCTGATTTCTGCATACCTACTGGAGATTTTCCAAACCTGCATTTTCCCATTTCTGACTAGGCTTTGCTGCAGACATGTCTCTGTAGGTTTTGTTTTGTTTTTGTTTACTTCAGCATGTCTTCCTCTTCCTATTTTTTAGACATCATAAATCTTGAGGCAAAATTCTGGAAAACATCAAAGTTTACGCTATATTGTAGAATTGTGATTGCAAGGAATTGCTCATAGATTTTGGATTAGGAAACAAGATGGTTTTCTTTCTTTCTTTCTTTCTTTCTTTCTTTCTTTCTTTCTTTCTTTCTTTCTTTCTTTCTTTCTTTCTTTCTTTCTTTCTTTCTTTCTTTCTTATCGGATTCACTTGATTCACTTGCTTTAAGATCTCTGTGCTGGGGAAATGAAATTGGCTGGGTGAGTCAAGCTAAAGGAGCAACCAACCAGCCCATAGTTTTCATCTGTTTTCCTTCCTCCTATTCCACCCGAGAGCCTGCTCCCTCTCCTGATCAGTAAAGAATACTCTATACTGAACAATTGAATAGAATTTAAGGGATTCAACTTCACTATTACACTCTGTGGATGTATCAGAATAACTAGGCCTTTGCTCCTTCTGTTACTTTTCCCTCAATATGCATCTGAGTAGTTGCCCTTAACATTGTTTCCCCCACCCCACACCCAGGTGCTATCTAAAGCTGGGCAGTATATAATAAACTTTGTGATGCTGGCAAGTGAGCTGAAATCCTTCCAAAAGGGTAAAATGTGGTAGACCAGGCCTGCCCAACAGGTAGCCTGCGGGCTACTGGTAGCCCGTGAAGGGTTCAAAAGTAGCCTGCCATCCATTGATTAAAAAGTGAGGGGTAAGTTCTCCACCACTCCCTCCCCCATCCCAAGAACCACCACTGCCCCAGCAAAATTCTGGGTCTGCCGGCCAACTGTCTCAGCCGAGCAGGGCAGTTCAAAGGCCATGGTGCATTGAAATCTATTCTCTCCAGAACAGATTAATTGGTTTTCAGTGCATTCCTATGGGAAACCACTGCCTTACTTACAAAAGTTTTTAGTTATGATATGTGCTCGGAACAGATAAAACTGCTAAGTAGAGGTTTTAGTGTAGTAGCCCTCAGGCACTTTGGGCTGGAAAAAGTAGACCTTGGCCTGATCAAGGTTGAACAGCCCTGTGGTAGACCATAAATCACAATAGATGGAACTGCTTAATGGTGTTATAAGGGATTGGTGCCTTTTCTTTGTCTTCTGCTTAGTACAAAATTAGTGTTAGAAAATTAGGAAATTTGAGGAATATATTTCAGAACTGGAATTCTGTAGAATTTAGCCTGTGGGTTTTTTTTTTAAATTTTGTTTTGTTTTGTAGCCTGGCCAGCTAGGCTGGCAAGTTCTATACTATTAAATGTAACATATCTGACTGATAGGTTTTGGCCAGAAAAATAAAAAGGAATTCTTATTACAGTACCACTAAAGTGTCAATTGATTTGACCGCTTTCCTAGTACATTTCAGTATTGATATTTCAGTGAACCGTGCATCTAATGACAGGACACCAAATTTGTACAAGCAAAATTTGCCATCTAGGATAAAAATATTTTTCTCTAGGTACAACCATGCCCCTCTTTCTCTTGTCTGAGTGGGCAAAATTTTCCCCTTCAGTACTGAAACTTTAAAAAACCTATAGCAGACAGAATTAATTGTTTGTAGATTTAAAAAAACCTCTTAAAACTTTCATTATAGCAATATTTTCTTTTTTTAAGTCCTAGAGAATAGAACCAGGGGCTGTAGGTGCCTGGAGTAGAAACTGGCAAACCACTCCAGTATTCCTGCCAAGAAAACTCCATGGACATGGGGTCACGAAGAGTCGGTCACGACTGTAACGTCACCACACACACACACACACAGAGAATAGAACACAGTGTGGTGCTCTTGGGTGTGGGGAGTATCATTTTGGGATGAGAGAGAGTCCCTTGCCCAATATGCGGCTATGAACAAAATGGCAAACAAACTGTCTTTTGAGGTAAAATAGATATTGCTGATAATCATTTAGGATTTGAAGACCATGTCCTCAATAGATTAATATGTGTTGCTGTGTACATTTTGAAACTATGTGAGAATAATATTATACTACTTATTCCTTAAAATACTGTGTTTATTGTGATGTTGTTTAGTTACACAATTTCATTTGCCTCCCATAATGCAGTTCTGTCCTTTTCCAGTCTGAACATCTTTCATACTTTCTGAAGGACATTGCACTGAGCTCTCCTGATTATTCTTATTCTCTAGCATATTAAACGATCTTCTTCCCCTTTTCTCTCTGCATAGGTATTTTGCAGTGGGTGAAATTGATAGACAACTTTGATGCAGAATATGAATATGTCACAAATGAGGGAACTATATTTACCTTCAAGACGAACCGCCATGCTCCAAACTATCGATTAATTAATATTGATTTTAATGATCCCGAGGAATCCAAATGGAAAGTGTTGGTTCCTGAACATGGACGGGATGTTTTGGGTAAGAAAAATAATATACATAATATGCTGTGTGGAAAGAAGGAGATCTGCTTACATGAGATGTTAACTGGGGAAGACTTGAATTTGTCTCTTTGTAGCAGCAGTAACAACATCTAACTTAAGAAGCATTATGTGTGACATGGTGCGCATTTACACTTGTATGTAGCCATGATGCCTACTGTACTATATCATCTAGGAATGAACAATGCACTGCAGGGTTTTTTTCCCCAAAAGCACAAAAGGCGTTTGATGGACATCTTTTGGGAGTAGCTTTAAAAATTTGTCCGCGGTTACTCCCAGCATGCAAGAATGGAATATATATTGCACATGACAAACAGCTCTAATTTATGCATTGGGTCTGCTGTAATACTAGATGAATATGAGAATGAAATGTGTATTAATGGATTTTGAATGGCCACACTTTTGCGTTTTTGAAGAAATACAGAAATTTTAACATTCTTTTGATCATAGTTCTAGTAAGAACTTGTCACTCTAAAGATGGCAGAGTCTTATTGTTAAAAGCCAACCTGCCATTGTATGATGTTGCCTTAGTCATTTCCAAGGTTAAGGTTGGAAAGAGATTATTATATCAGAACATAGTTAATGATTTATCGCTCTGACAGCTTTGCGGTTGAGTGAATTTTTGATTTTGCCTGGTACAGTGATGACATTCTAATGAAGTGTATTGTGCCAAAGCAAGATATGTAGGAATTCAATTCTTAAATGGTTACTTAGCATAAAGTGATTCACTGCTATAATAACTTCCCTCTGACACTATTGTGCATTACTTCTGAGTATAGTAATTGTATATATTCTGCCTTGTCCCATTTTGTTTTTATTAAAATGTTTCAACATAGGAAGTTTTTAAAATCAATCTAGCATGTCTATCTTGTGGTGATACTAAAAAAATGCCTCTATAGTACGTATGGATAATATCCTTTTATGGTTTGCAGTCAAGTTTTAATCGTTTTAAGATTGTTCTAGTGTTGATTTTTCTCAGAAATGTTTTCCTAAGACAATATCTTATGTTTATAATGGTAACGACAATGTTATCCCAGATGTTTTATCACATTTCTGGAACTTTTCCATTTGTGTGGCAATGTAGGAGATTCAGAGAAAGTTACACTCACATATTTTATGACCAAATGGACACAGTGGCAAATAATAATGTGTGTTGATTAAACATTATTGGCTGATGGGGACTTAGAATTTATGGCTGACCTTTTTGTATAAGCCCAGTGCATTAACAATTGCTTCAACTGTGTTCAGGGAAAATATATTCTAATTATTACTCAATTGTCTCACATTGGATTTTTCTCAGAGGTTTTGCTTGCTTTGCCAAACTCAGATATCTTATTTAAAAACCTCATTAAAATAGTGTTACCTGCAGATAAAATGTTGTTTGCTGGCTTGATAACCAAAATATATCTATATACTAATGTGTCCACATATGTAAAACATTTCTAAATTTATGAAACTTTCAGAAGTTATACTTTCTTTAAAAGTCCTGCTTAAAACGTTCATTTCAAGATAATTTTCTTTTAAAATGTCTCCTTCATATTTTCAGAATGGGTCGCTTGTGTTAGATCCAATTTCCTCATCTTGTGTTACCTCCATGATGTGAAGAATGTTCTGCAGCTTCATGACTTAGCAACTGGTGCCCATCTCAAGACATTTCCATTAGATGTTGGCAGTATCGTAGGATATAGTGGTCAAAAGAAAGACACTGAAATATTTTATCAATTTACTTCCTTCTTATCACCGGGTAAGAACTGTTTTTTCCTTTGCTATGTGTTCTGCATTCTTCATACATGACACTTTTCTTACACAAGCATGTTCCCTAGACCTTGGTGCAGGGGGAAATGATGCATTTACATCGTCAGATGCAAAGAGAGCATATATTTTTTAGCACTTTAGTCACATGCTTAGCAGCAGATTGTGTGTTTGTGTCTGCGATGCATATCCTGTTGCTTTAGGAGTCATGGTAGGCAGAAGAACAATTAATAAATGCTGCTAATACAAGTTAGATATCTAGTTGTAGAGCCAGAGACTGGGAATTCATTTCCACAGTATGCATCCCAGAAGAGCCATCATGTGTAGCCTTGGGAAAGCTGCACAGTCCCAGGGTGCCCTCAGAAGAAGGAAAGGGTAAACCACTTCTTTCTACCCAGGAAATGGTTGCCATGAATCCGAATTGACAACACATAATTTATTAATTAATGCATAAGTATATGCATACATGCAAGGAAAATGGATATGTTCCATTTATGGTTTCAAATTCTATGTAAAAGAATTGGGAAAGCTATATTATTGTTTTGATTATTTGTGTGTGTCTATCTGTATTGCATTTAATAAGGTTGAATGGCTTTGTGAAAAACCAGCCATTCTCAATGGAGCCCCCTGGGGTCTCCTGGAAGATTTGAAAGGAGACCCTGGCGAGAAACAATTTTTCACACACCATTCTATAAGGTTCGCTAATCTGATTCTACTTATATTTCTTTCACATTGTGTTTATTGTCATGATAAAAAAAACGGATGGGAATGGCTGTTTTAAACAATCCTCTCATTCAGTCTGGCTTAGAGATCAAATTAATCACATATGAATTAATCACATATTAATGCAAGCTGTGAGCTAATTGCATATTAAAATGTAGGGGGGGGTTGTCTCATTTAATTTAGAAATGTTCCTCCCAAATCTGTTGCATAATGATTACCCTGTGAACAGTTCATATTTTCTGTCTAAAGAATCATTGCCTAAGCCATTTATAATTTGTGATTGCTGTTTAGTATTTATCTCATAAATATTCCTGGATCATTGCCTTGTGCAGCTCTTATCTTAATAACTTTCTTAAAAGGCTTTCTCCACTGCTGCTCTTTTTTCTTTATAAAACTATAATTGTGCCAATTTACAGGTGAACAGACTCTAACAGAGAACAAGTAGCCAGTCTTGTTCTGGCCTGTTCATTGTTTAGGAGGAAGAAGTTGTTTTGGAAGGGCTAGTGTGTGTGTGTGTATATATATATATATATATATGTTTTCGTAGATTTTCACGGGTATAGGTATGCATGTTAGGGTGGATTCGGGTTTCTTCCCGTGTAGAAATCTGGTTGTTTTGGCGACGTTTCGACGAGGTCTCACTCGTCATCTTCAGGCTGGTGTTCTGGCTTCTTTCTTCTTGAAGCAAGGCGTGATCTCAGTTGAAGTCCTTCTATAAATACTGCTGGGGGGTGTGGTTTGCTTGCTCTGTTGCTGATTGTAGGTTCGTTTGTTCTTTTGTGATCTGCTGTGTGGCTGAGGCGATCGTTAAGGGCTTAACTGCTGGTGGGTTAGATGGCTGTTTAGAGACATCATGTGTGGGTGAGGTGCTGGATGTGTGTCTATTAGCCTTTTGTTTCTTAACGACCTTGGTGATGGGTGTTCTGGCAGCATCCTGGGCTTTGGTGGAGTGGGGTCCTGTGTCTTGTGAATTCATTTTGGTCTGGCTGCGTGTCTGTGGTCTCCCAATGTTTTTTTGGCGTGTGTAAGTGTGCTCCATGTGGTGGCTGGAGTGGGGAGTAGCGGTAGATGGTGCAGTCGTGGTTTTGTTATTGGATGGTGGTTTCGTTTCATCTGTGGGAAGGGTCTGGGTTTGTGTTTGGTGTGGATGGAAGGTGGTGGCATCTTGTGTCCTTTTGGACCTGGTGTCAGTCTTTGTGACAGAGGCTCGTCTGTTGACCAGGGCTAGTTTCCAGATGTCAGGCAAGCGGGAGGTGTCATCACGTTTATTCATGTTGTTTGGGTGTTTCTCTATTTCAATGGCTTCCATGATTATTCGACTGTTGAAGTGTTCAGTTTTGGAGATGAGTTTGGTTCTTTTAAAATCAATTTCATGACCTGTTGTTTTTATGTGCTGGAAGAGAGAGGAAGATTTTTCTTCTTTTTTGACTGCGTTCTTGTGTTCTGCGATGCGAAAAAAAAATATATATATATGTGGCCGTGTGACTCTTGTATGCAGTGCAGAAGCCAAATCTCACCCATTACGGTGTCCAACATAGCAGTAACATCTCTGGTGGAATTCTACTTCTCTTCTATTGGATATGATTAGAATTCTGCTTCTGACATTGCCACTTTCATGGGAAAGAAAGGGGCAGGACTGTATTTTTGAAGGCTTTCACAGCAGGTTTCTGATAGTTGTTGTGAGTTTTTCGGGCTGTTTGGCTGTGTTTTGGAAGTTTTTCTTTCTGACGTTTTGCCAGTCTCTGTGGCTGGCATCTTCAGAGGGCAAGGAGCTCAGGGAACAAGGTGTTTCTCTCTGTGCTCTGGGGTATAGAGGCAGGACTTGCCACCCGTTCTTCATTTGGTTGAGGTCAACATGCAGAACCCTGTGCTGGAGTTGTGTCCTAATGTTTGAGGAATGCATGATGAAAGCTTATGATGCTGCTGAATGTATAAAGTGGCACCTAGCATTCTGTCCACTGAACTAATTTGCTTTTTTGGGTTACTTTTAGATAATGCACAGCTGTAAGCTGTCATCTGCAAACCTTTAAAGACCGGATAGATAATGATCCCGGTGATTCTTTTAAATTGTTTCTTATCACAAAAGTGCATGCAAGTGATTAAAGGAGCTGTCCCTTATTATTTTAGTCAGAAGTAACTAAGATTAGATCACGATGAGTAATTTGCAACATATAGTAGTAAGCAGAAAGATGAGCCTCTCTTTTGAAAGGTCATCACTTCTGCTCCTCACATAAACATCATTATGTTTTCATTGCCCAGTAGCTGGCAATGATTACTGCTGTTTCAGCAGGATTAGTACATTTGTTTTATTCTTTTACAATGTAATTTACAGATCAGTAGATATGCCAGTAGAATTGATTGGTGGAAAGGACACCAGGCTTGGAAATTACATCTTTGTTATTCTGTTGTAGTTGGACAACCAATTTGTTTCCTGTTGATAGCCTCAAGTTGTGGTTTCCTTTCTTGTCTTTCCAAGTGAAGAGAATCCAGGAATTGCTCTTAGCCAAATGTCTGCTGACTGTCTGCTGAGAGCATTCATAATGTTTGTAAATTCACCATTTCTAACACTGGCAACAGCAACTCACACAGAGAATTCTGCTTCTCTGTTGTTACAGTAATGCATTCCAGCACCTGCAAAAACATGACAAGCTATATTGTTTAGAGTCTTCTCCTGTTTCATTGAATTATGGTTTAGGGTGCTGCACTGATTTAAATTGTTTTGAAAGCTTGGGCAGTATTGGAGATAAATGGTTTAGCTAGATAATTATACTGCTATCTTGGAGTCTTAAATTTGACCAGATTGACTTTCTTTTAACACAAAGTCTAGGTGTGACAGTGTCTGAAACACTTTACTAGGGCAGGTCTTTTGGGAGCAGCTGGGTGTCTTTTCAGCAGAGAAATACCAGCAGCTCTTGTTAGAGTTGGGGGGAAAAGCTCTTGTTTGTTGGCATCTCTAGAAACAAAAGTCTTCAGTTCTCCAGAAAGCTATATACAAAACCAATTAGCTAATCAAAAGCAATTTGTAAAATCTCCAGAGTTGGAGAGGCATGATCAGATCCCAAATGTATCAATACAGACAAGGCTGTATGAAAAAGACAAGCGGAAATTGCTGTGAGGATAAGAAACATGAGAAAATAATGGGCAATGTTAACACAAGTTATTCAATTAAGTTCTTTAGAAAACCTTCAGTTTACGCATATGGGATATTGTGCTTTTTACCCATGATTCAAAAAGCCAGGAAATGTGGCACAATATCATGCCCACATTGCCAGCAGGAAAAAGGATGCCAAACTTGATACAGCAAAGAACAGCCTCAGTCTTGGCAGCTGGTGAGATGCTCTACGGCAGTGGTTCCCAACCATAGGTTCTCAGATGTTCCTGGACTACAAGTTGCAGGAGTCTTCAGCTACTGCTGCTGCTGAAGCTCTCTGGGAGCTTTAGTCCAAGAAGATCTTGGGGGACCAAGGCTAGGAACCACGGATCCCACAAGATACCCTCTTGTGCTCACTAACATGTCTTTGAAGCATTGCGATACCTAGAGAAAAACAACATTGACAATTGCTTGGCATTGGGGTGAGAATTGGTTAACCGATGAAAAAAAGAGTCAGCTTTTGAGATTCCTCCCTGCATGAAGTCACCTCTTGAATGGTGGGGGAGGGGAAAAATAGCTGAGATGTTTACTGATGTGTTATATAATTTAATTTAATTCATTTTATTACAGACTCACAAACCCCTTCCAAGCATGAGTCTGATACACCTGTTTGCTAGGAAGGCATTGAAAATGTTAGCTAAGTGTGAGCTAATTGTGTCATGATTGGCAGGGCCGCAACTTTGGGGAACTGACTTCCTCTCTGAAAATGTAGGTTAGGAGACTATTTGGTATCTGAAATCTTAAGAGGATGTTTACTGAAGACGCATGGCAAAATATTTCGCTTTCTGGAGGACTGTCACTCTATTACTTGCCATCATTTCCCTACTAGAATGGTTTACGGAGCTGCAGGTTGGGGAAGGTAGAACAAACAGTTGTAGCTGACTGCCTGTAATTGTTAGTTGTCATTCCCTCAGCAGTTTTGGGCAGGAGTCTATATGTGCATGATGGAAAGTCCTTCTTCAAAAGCTGATTTTTCTTTCCTCCTTTTTGTGTTGTGGTTTAAGGAAGAAGCCATAATAAGGAAAGCTTAATAATAAACTTGACCTTGCTGTGAAATGATATGTCGTTCTTTTTTTCTTTTCTTGTAAAGGCTTTCTGCTTCTCAGTAGGTATTAAGTACTGTATATGGATTTCGAAAGCCTTGAAAGCAAATGGAATTTACGTCCAATAGATGTGTCCATCTACATCAAATTTAAAATTGCTAAGAAAGGAAGAGTAGGAGCCTGGGATCACATTTGCCATGAGTAATCCGAAACTGTTATGCAAGGATTTAGTGAGGAATTTTTGGTCAGTAATAATCAAGTGATAAAATCTGTGTACATTTGAATCTACTGTTAAATAGAATGACTGGTTTGCTAGGGGGTGCCTCTCCCCACCTCCATTCAAATCTGATGTGTTTTGATGAGTGATTTAGGGATGCACATAGAACAGGACATTTTGCTTAGATTTGTGCTAAGAACAGCAATCAAAAACACTCTACTTAGCTTTTTCTGATTAGCGTGAGCATCACTACACAAGCAGTTAAGGCAGAACGGTGGGTATCATGTAATTACATTGAAAATGATTTTCAACACTCAGATGCAAGTGGAAGCAGTTGGACAAGTTCATATTATGTAGACAGAATTCAGTATGGGATATTTTCCCACCGCCATTTCTCTAGCTCATCAGATTTGAGCGTAACCAGAGCAACATGACTAGAGGAATTCCTGCATACATAGTGGGAATCTTGTTCTGGAATGAAATTGTGTGATTTGAAATGGAACAACGCATTTGAGCAATTAAAGCAAGTATGCCAGCTGCGCCTGTTCCTGGAGAGGTCTGTTCAGACCACGGTGACATATGCTTTAGTTACATCCCAGCTGGATTGCTATAGCATGCTCTACTGTCTAAAATAGCCTCTAGATAATATCCTGAAACTTCATTGGGCCCAAAACACATTGCTAACCATGCTAGTCACAGGGTCACATAACCCCCAGTATAACAGCTTCATTGGCTGCCAGTCTTTTTCTAGGCATAATTCAAATGCTGGTTCCAGCCTATAAAGTCCTAAATGATTTAGGTCAAAGCTTTTTGCAAGAACTGTGCCTCCCTTTATGAGCTTGCTGCAGTGTTAATATTATCAGGAATGGGCTTTCTTTCAATCCCACCACTTTCACAGGTGGATCCTTCTTTGTTGCTGCCCCCAGACTTTGGAACTCCCTTCCACAGGAGGCCAGGCTGATGCTATCTTTGCTGGCCTTATGGCCTTGCCCGAGCAGGTGAAGACTTCTCTTTGGGCAAGATTTCCCTTAGTGACTGACTACCTGAGTAGGTTCTGTATAGAGTTATGTGCCTTACTGCACTGAATATGTATTACTGCACTGAATATGTATTTGTATAAGTACAGTCACACACACCCCGCCATTTCGCGGTTCAGGTACCGCGGTCCCGCTGCATCGCAGGATCGCGATACCTGCACTGCCGGGGGGCGGGGGACACCTGGTCGCTCCATGCGCTCCCCCCCCGCACCTCCGAGAAGCCTGGGGGGTGGGGGCGGCGGGGGGCGATAGTGTCACTCTCCGTCGCCCCCCACCGCCGCCGCCACGCGGGAGGGCAGCAGGGACGGACGGCGTCCCTCCCCGCCACCCTCCCGGGTGCCTCCGGAGTGCCTCGGAGCCGCGCGGGGGGGGGGGGCGATCGAATTGCTTCGTCGTCCCCCCCACGCTTCTCCGAGGCTTTTGGGAAAGGCGCAGGATCGCCCCAGCCCCAGCCCCCCCTTCCACATATTCCTGATTTTTGTGATTCGCGGGTGGGGTGGGCCCCTAATCCCCGTGATCGGCGGGGGGTTACTGTACTTACTGTTTCAACCATTTTGTGCTTGGCATTGATTGGAATCAGCAGCAGTCAACAGCATACACCTGTACGCTATCAAGTCCATTCTGACTTGGGCAACACTCTCAGGGTTTCTAAGTATAATGTACTCTAAAGTGGCCAACCGGTCACTCTATCTGGTAATCCTTTGAGGGCTACACAGCTTGCCCATTGACTATAAAGGTGGCAAGGCAGGCCATGCCATCATTTTCATACATGCTTCAGGCCCTCTGCCAGCTATAGCACAGTGGAAATTCCAAAGTATGCCCTCTGACTGAGGTATACCAGTATTGGTAGAATTTGAGATACTGATAGAAATCAGTATTCTAATAAAATACTACAAACAATATGGATTGTACCAGCAGGAATCTGCCCACTCCTGTTGTGGAATATAGAATCTTGTGACCAGTCACTGATTTAATTTACTGATCAACTTGAATTATATGTTTAGGTATTATTTACCACTGTGATCTGACCAAAGAAGAACTAGAGCCAAGAGTTTTCCGGGAGGTCACAGTAAAAGGATTTGATCCTTCAGCTTACCAAACAGTACAAGTAAGTGTATTTTTCCCCTCATATCATCTAATGATCTTCCATAACAGCTAACAAAACTTGTGCTTTGTTCAAATCACCTTGAATTTGAATATGTCAATTTTGTACCATGATGTTTCAAGATGCAGTCTTTTAAAAGACGAGAATTTGCATTTGTGATAAACTTTGACTGTGTTAGTTAAATATGGGTTAGCCAAATAGTGTAGTTTTCTCTTAATGCCTTGTGTTTAGTAGCACCAGTGCTCAGAGCTTATTCCTGTGCCCTCGCTTCAAACTTTTAAAAAACTATTGAAAACTTGACTCTACAGAAGGGTCTGATTTCTCAAACATCTAGTATTTTGTTATATTGCTATTCGTATGTTGTAAACCACCAAGAGTAGCCTTAGGGCTAGATAGGTGGTATAAAAGTCGAATAAATGAATGGATAGATAGATAGATAGATAGATAGATAGATAGATAGATAGATAGATAGATAGATAGATAGATAGATAGATAGATAGATAGATAGATAGATAGATACTTGTTTTCATTTTGGTAGCAACTGTTGTGAAAACATTTTGTGACTCCTAAAGACACATCTTTGATCTGTACTTCACCATTTGGTTTTCTTTACAGTCAGTGGCTGACAATCCCTATTAGGCATGGTCTATAAATAGTGGAGATTATGTTTGGCATCTTTTCTATTTTGTTACTATGAAGAAAGCCTTTGTGAAACTTTCAGAACAAGAAGTCATTGGGTTCCCCAACACTCAGTGGGCATCACACACACACCCTTTTCACTTTCTGAGAAAATCACATGCCTCCGTTTC